>JAWNMV010000678.1:2117500-2752500 GCA_035043635.1 Drosophila rellima
AGCAGCTGCTGTTCCCCATGGAGTCGAATGAATTCCAAGCACGTGGTAATCAGATACAGAACACACCCAGGGGGGGAGTGTCACAAGGGGAAGGGGGGAGCTAATGGCCAAAGTAGATGCCATCATTAGTGGGCGTTAGTATTGCATTACTTCCTCTCCCTTCCCTCCCCTCCCCAACCCTCAACTGACATGCTAATGATGTGCACCCCCCGTCAAATAGCCTCGAATGGTTTCCAGGGGCGTCCCACAAAGGGGGGAGGGGCGGGGGGAAGATTGTTAGGGGTTGCTGTCCTCACAAGTTTCCCGCTAAAAGCGCCGTAAAATAGCTGACAGCAGTTGCTTCTTATGTCCTAGTGGCAAGTTTGCCGCGTTGCAAGTTCAGTGGATGCCGCATGTTGCAAGCACTTTCAAGCGACACATGCGTTTCCACACAGTCCTCACCAATAGTTTAATAGTTTAATTATATATATTAATCAATTACATTTGTCATATACATACGACTACTTATATAAAAGTCTTTTTCCTGACTGACTCGCTGACTGGGAATCAATGTGTAGGCCAAACGGTTAAAGCTAGAAAGCTGAAATTTTCACACAACATAGCTGAGTCAACTATCAAATACTCTTTAAAATAGTGAAACCATTTATATTTTACTTTTTATAATTTGTTTAATTTTCTCTGAAAGTTGTTTTTTTTTATTCGATTTTCGATTCTTTTGCACAGTGTAGCTGTAGTTTCCATCACAGCGATCAGTCGACAGCTGAGTAGAGGTCGAAGCAAGAGTATCAAGTCTTTGGTGATTTGGCAATTTAATATTTTTGGCAAATGCTGCAGTTGACCTCAAGTTGCAAGCTGCCTCACGTGGCGCCACTTGGACTCAGTAAAAAAGAAAACATCGCGAACTTTTTAACTAAAATTAGTTTAGCCAAAAGTCAAATTGAGAAGGGCGCGAATTGATTATGGCCAATGCCAATTGCCAATTGCCAACTGCCAACTGCCAATTGAATTGCGGCAGTGGCGCCAAAGTTGCCACAAATCGTTGCCTCAAAACGTTGCCCGACGATAAACAATAATTGCGTCAAGAGGTTTTGTGTTGCAACGGAGGCATCGTTAACTTTTGTTAGCCAAGTTTAGAAGCAGAAACCAAAGTCATTAAATCGCCAAGATATTGAAAATATTATGACTCCCCCAGGGAGGGAGTAAGACCACAACGGAGGTGTTCAACAATGGCAAATCAAAATTTATGGCAAGCAATTAAGGGCAGGGGAAGGAAGAAGGAAGAAGGAGGGAGGAGGGAGAAAGAGGAAGTGGAAGTGGAAGTGGAAGATAGAAGGAGGAGGAGATAATCTTCTGCTTGGCATTGTTGCTGGAATCTTCCCATCGGATGGCAGCACAGGAAATGGCAAGTCCAAACAGTCTGGCAACATGCAACATGCGGCGAACGGAAGCATAACGGGAAATTGCAACAAATAGTTGGCAGTCAAATTATTGTCGCACTCGGATCTCAGACTTGCAGCTCAATTGGGAGCATCCTGACAGAGACAGCAGATGGAGAGAGAGAGAGAGAGAGGGTCAGAGAGAGAAAGAGTGAGTCAGATTGAGGGGGCGAAGGAGATAATCAAAATGACCTTCCTATTTTATGAATAGAATTCGAGTAGTTGAAAATTCAGTTCAAATATTCCCCATATTCATATCTTTTTTTTTTGACAATTTTAATTCAAATTTATATTTTCATTTGAGCATTTTTTGACAACTTTAAATACTAAGAATGTTTGCTATACTTTTAGGAGTATTTGCTTTTTCACCACTTATTCTTAAATCTAAATTTCTAAATCTCTAAGCTATGTACCTGAAAACTGCATTGCGAGACAATAAACTTTTGAACAGTGCAGTTCATTAATGAATTAAATGCACTGAAGAGATATATCTCGCAAATGACTTTGAGTGCAAAAGATTCAACTTCATATTAAGAGATAGTATAGATTATTTTTTATATTGCCTTGACACAATAAAGAATCGATACTTGAGCAAGCTATACTACCCTGAACCTTGACCCCGAATTTATTGCACGGTAAAATTGTCTCAGCGATGTTGTGTGCAAATTTCAGCATTCTATCTTTAGCGGTTTGGCCTACACGGTGACTCTATGTCAGTGCGTCAGTCAGTGAGTCAGGACAAAGAGTTTTATATATATAGATAGAAACGATGGAGAAGTTATAAGTCTAGAGAAATATGCAATTCGGTTTAGGATAGTTAAAGAAGATAATTACATAATTTGATATTTATTTTAGTTTTCTTTTTTCAACTTTTAATTCATCGAATTTCAAAGCATTCATTGTGTGTCATCTTTGGACCGGGAAAACCACTAATCCACTCAATCACCACTTGGGATTACCACCAATTCAGTATTTGTATTTTATTTTCATCATTTTTTAGGTTGTTGAAAAGAATGTCAAAGTTGTTTTCTATTTCAAGTGGCAGCAAGAAAAGAATGAAAAAAAGCCAATATAAATACAGATATATGTGTGCACATATAGATTATATATTCCATTGCCATTGCCAATTATCTCAAGTTTGGCTTCTTTTTTGTCTCGCTCACTCTCACTCTCTTCTCTGTCTCTGTCTCTGTCTCTGTCGCGCTCTTTCAGCTTGCCTTTGGGTATATTCAGAAACAGAAACAGAAACAGAAATTCGAGTATTCGTGTCCATTCATCTGAGTCGACTTCACGGTCGCTTTTTGTTTGCCAGTCTTTTAATTTGTTGCGATTTTTGCACGCTCGCATGATTCTACCCCCCAGTCGCTCCTCCTCCCCTCTATTATGGCGACAGAGGCGGGGGAGGGGCGGGGGCTTTGCCACGCCTCCATTTTGGCGCCTCTGTTGGCCGACTTTACGCTCGACTTAATTTGTTTACTGTTGGTTTCGCTGGCCAAATCAAAAATAATGGATGCCTCCCAAATTCACCACCCCCTTCCCCTAAAGCTACCCCGAAAGCTACCCCCACCCCTCGGCATTTCCCCCCTTCAACCTGCCTTCAACCTGTGCGGCATGAATGCAAAGTTCGCTTCGCTTTGCCAGTGTCGCATATTTGAGCTGTTGCAATATTTATACAGCCCTGACCCTACACTGAGAAACAAATTTCGATACTCCTTCATCAAATCTATCTAACGCCGTGTCAGTTCGATAATTCCGGATTTTCTTCAACCCATCAACAATTTCTCAATTCCGTCCCTGCCAAGAAATATGTCGATTCTCGCTGCTTTCTAGACATTTTTTTCAGTGCAATCAAATTTTGTGTGCTTTTTTTTTTTATTATTTTAATGTTATATTGTGTAAATTTAACAATGACAGTCTGAAGAAATTAAAAAAAAAACCAGCGAAAATCAAGAATTTTAAACATGCATTTTAGAATGTGTAGTGTTTTTTTTGTCAGTGTACCCACATAAACACCCCTTGCCTATTTCTGGTCCTTTCACATCTGTTTTTATGACACTGGCGACCTGACCTGCATATGCTGTCTGTCTGCCCCTTTAACCGCTCCTTCCTTCTCTCCCCACGCCCCCCTCTAGGCTCGTTCGGCAGCTCCCAATGAATTGCAAGGACTCTGCGATTGTCCTTTTTGGGCGCTGTCCGTTTTTATCTTTAATTGTGCGTTAATAGCGTAAACATTTCCCCAGCATTGTTTTTATACGCGTTCGCTTCTCCTCCTCCTCCTCCTCCTCCTCCTCCTCTTCCTCATCCTGCTCTCTTCCTGCTTCCTCTTCGTTTTGAAGCTGCCTCCTCGTAACTGCGCGCCTCATAAAAAATGGGTCCTTGGTGCGCATTTGGCATGCATTAAACCCAGGCCGCAGTCCTTCGATGCTATATACAGATATATACATATACATATATATATATACAGACGACCCCCTTTGCCACCCGTTTCCGCTCTTCACCATCCTTCACTTTCTCCAGTTCCAGTTCACTTTCCCCTGGCCTGCATCCTTTGCTGGCCTTGGCTTCTGTATCGAAAGCTCGCGGCATCACCGATTGTTGTTTTAACGCAAAAATATCACAAACTTGCGGCTGACAAGGAAACAGAGAAGTTCGAGAGAGACGCAAAATAAACGATTGCTGGAAATGAGAAGCATTTGCATCTCTCACTCTTCTACTTGCAAAAATCTCGAACATATTCTTGTTCGCATAACATTTAACTTCTCTTTATACTTCTCGCATTAGTTTTCAATTTCAATTTTCGTCTTTTCTTTCAATTTGCTTCTCATTTCATCATACTAAAACTTTGCTTCTCGTTTTCTATTTATTCTTCTTTCAGTTTTGCTATTCGATTTCAGCTTAATTTGTGTATTTGTTATTAACTTCTCTAATTGCTTCAACTCTTACTTTTTCCAAGATATCTTTAATCTGCTTCTCTCATTTCCTATTTCCTCTAAATTTTTCGATTTTAACTTCTCCATTTCAGCTTAAAAACATTTTATATAAATATATATATTGGTATTTACTTCTCGCATTGATTCTCGCTTCTTAAACTTGTTTACACTTCTTTCTCATTTAATTAAATATTATTCTAGTCTCACATTTGCTTTTGTCTTGCATCAGAGAATAACAATTCTTCCGTCTGTTCAATGTATTTTTCTGAGTCTCTTTCTTTTTCCGTATTTATTTCTCGCTGATTACGACCACTTGCAGCTCTGTCTAGTCACAGGGCAATCAATCAGGCAGCCGTAATATTTTCATGGAGTCTCACTTGGCAGTATTAACAGTTGTTTGCTTGAGAAGCTTTGCCGAGCCAAAGCCTGATGGAGTGAGCTTTTATTTAGTGCATACTCGTAATGTGGAAAAAGAGTGGCCGAAAGCACTGACTGGCTAATATGCTGGCTAAAAGGCTTAGCCAACTTCTTGCTACAACTGCATTATCTTTGAATGACTGAATCAATGAATCAATGAATGAATGAATGAATGACTGACTGAGTGAGTGACTGTCATCAATTTGTGGCATTTTGCTTAACCGACAACCGCAATAAGAAGAAGATGGATACAGATACAGATTCAGATTCAGATAGACATGGAGATGCAGAGCTAAAGGGGCAGGAAAAGTCGAAGACGAAGAAGGAGAAGATTCAGCACGTTGAGTACGAAATGCAACCGAGTTGACAAGTACTTGAGTGCGCATTAGTTGCACTGGTAAACAGCCAGCCAAGATTACAACTTCTGTTTACTTTGCTTTTCTCTTTTCTTTTCTTTTCCTTTCTATTTCATTTTTTACTTCGTGCTTTGCTTAAATCGGGCACCAGACAGCAACAAAAGCAGTCAACAGGCTGGCTCATTGTGCCCGATACCAAAAACCCTGTAGGGGTCTTATGTCTTTTTGGACCGACCGGGGACTGCAATCGACATACGTTTTCCATACAAAATAGTGACTGGTTATTTTAGTTGAAGCTCATTTTCTTGCAATATAATAATTAACTTTCAGTTCTACTAGTTACAACTAGGCTATAAAGTTTGACAAATAAGATTATCAATTTACAAAATTAATTGTCTTTATATGAGAAATGTAGACTCTTGGATTTTAAACTATCACAACTTGAACAAAGCTCATCCGATTTCCACGCGGAATGTCTTATTTTCAAGAATATCAACCCTACTTTAACTCTGCATTCAAATTTTATGCTTTTGAGACAAATTTTATTTTTCGAAAAATTGTCGATTTTTACATAGTAACCCCTTTACATTTTTTGAAATTTTTCAAAAATTTTAAATGTTTAAATTATGCCTTTAACCGACTCCAGGTGATAAAAATAGGGTAAAAAAGTACTTTTGAACTCAATTTCGATTTGTTTTTCAAAGATTTAAGCCAGAAATGTCAAAAATTGAGCCTTTAAATATCCCTGATTTTTAGTACACGATATTTGTATACCTTGAACTATCATAGATTTACTGAAAGTATAGAAAATAAATACTTGTTAATTTAGAAAAACAAAGTGAATATTCTATATGTACAGTCCCTGCTCAAATAAAAAAGCATAGGAGCCTATTTTCGTTTTGTTAATTTGAAGTAATTGTTAATTTGCGGGTACTGAGTATCCCACTGTCGATCACACTCAAGTGCAGCACTTTGACGTGTGTGTTTGCCATTTGCATTTGGTCTTTTATGGTTTACATCCTTAACTTTGAAGTATTGTAACCGATTTGGACTCGTTCACGTGGTTTGAGCGCATCTCGATTCTCGTCATCCTGCTGAACTGCATTACTCTGGGCATGTATCAGCCCTGTGTGGACGACACCTGCCTGAAGCCGCGCTGCAGGATACTGCAGGTGAGTAGCATATATACCTATCTATCTATCTATCTATCTATCTATCTAACTATCTATACCTGAGTCCTTGACCTCACGCTGCCAGCACATTAACTGTCATTTATTTAGGCAATTTTTCGGCTCACTTCCCGTCTGCCTTGTTGCTGATGACATCAAACAGGCACTTCGGCTCATTAGCCATGGCATGAATATGGCCGGGAAGCGGGAAGGGCAATGTTCAGGGGCAATTAGAGGGCGACGGCGCATATAGAAAATGTAAAGCGCAACGTGCGAAAATGAGTTTGTAAATGATATGGAAGACTGGCATTTTTGGCCGCAGCCAAGTGTAAAGACCCAAACTGGGCTAAGACACAGAGACACAGAGACACAGAGACAGAGAGGGAGATACAAAAAGAGAAAGAGAGAGATAGACAGCGCCAAAATGACAACGAGCAGTGGCAAGTGGAAGAAACTGAGAAGCAAAGGGGAGAAACAAAAGACTCTGACTCAGAATAAGAATGAGAATAAGAATGAGAATGAGAATGAGAATGAGAGTGAGAGTGATAACGACAAGGACAGGGACATAAGTGTCGACCAAATTGCTGAGAGTTGTTTGAGCAACGCCTCCTCTTCCGTCCCCCTCTCACACTCCTCTCCGCTGCTCGGTAGCAAGCAAATACTACACAGAGAAAAAAAGTCCGGTACTACGGGATAAAATACAAAATTGGCCTTGTTTTTAATTACCTATCCGCAAATATTTTGTTTATCTATGTGAATTTAACAATAATATTATGAATATATATAAAAGAATTTTCAAATTGAATTTCGGAATGGAATTGGTTTTATGTTGGCGCTGTGTACTGTGTGTACAGTTATGTGTGTCAGTTTATGGACGAGGTCTTTCACATTGTTTGCTCTGATGTGTTGCAACACGCAGTGTGTTGGCTAACATGAAAGTGGGAGCAGCTCATTTTGACTTTGCTTTAAGCCCGCACTGAGTTTCCACTTTCGACAGTCACTTCAGTTGAAAGCTGATGGCCAAAAGGAAGAGAGAGAGAGAGAATGAGAGAGAGAAAGAATTAGCCAAGTGTGATGGTGTATCATACGAAAGAACTTTAAAACTTAGTGAGAGTCTAAATAATGTGACTATGGAGGACATGCTTGAATGAAGTAAAAAAAGTATGAATTACAGAATTCCATATTGAAATTCAAAATGATGATATATCATCAATAAGAAGGTATTAAATAAAGTATATTTATTAAGAACTAATTAGCCATGGACTGAGAAAGCTGAAGGAACTCTTTATGAATAATACATAACGTATTCGAAATAATCGTCGAAAAATAATGCGAACATGGAGGCTAAGAATTTTGCCCGATTTTGTTTATATATTTATATTTATTGATTATATATTGATTATATTATGTCCTGTTTCCCGCATCCGTATCATTCTGTCTGTTTCTTGCACAGATCTTCGATGACATCATCTTCGCCTTCTTCGCCCTGGAGATGACCATCAAAATGGTGGCCATGGGCATGTGTGGCAAGAACACATATCTGGCCGACTCCTGGAACCGCTTGGACTTCTTCATTGTGCTCGCCGGACTGTTGGAGTACGTGATGCACGTGGAGAATCTCAACTTGACAGCCATCAGGACGATCCGTGTCCTGCGACCCCTGAGAGCCATCAATCGAATACCAAGTAAGATGGACACTACAATTTTAATCGTAGCTATGATTTAAGTATTGTATTTTCATGCACAGTTGGTCAACTAATTGTTTTGACAAAGTGTCAAATTCACATATTTTATTATTTAACCGAAAACTTAATCAGGGATCGCAAATAATGATTTCATTTAAGTTGTAATCAAAATCTCTGGTCAATAGAACGACGGTGGGCACGCAGTGGCTCTGAGAGCAGCAATTGCTCTTTCCGTTATTCCTAACCGAGTGGCGTCGCAATGTTGCAGTTTTATATATGTGCATAGTTAATTTAGTTCCATAACTCATATTTTGATAGGTATGCGCATCTTGGTGATGCTCCTACTGGACACTCTGCCCATGTTGGGAAACGTGCTCCTGCTCTGCTTCTTTGTGTTCTTCATCTTCGGCATTATCGGAGTGCAGCTGTGGGAGGGAATCCTGAGACAGCGCTGCACACTGGAACGACCCGACGGCATGATCTATCCCATAACGTGAGTACTGGCAACTGGGCGTGGTCGGGAAATGGGGACTTACCAGGGGATATAGCCAGGGGGCAACGGACGATCCACTCGGATGACCGCGAGAATGTTTCAAATGTGTCTGTCCAATGTCTGCAGGCAACTTTCGAAATCATAAAACAAAACAAAAAATATTAACTAATTAAAAGATATATATATAGCATTATCGCCTAGATATACATATATCAATATATATACATATATATAAATATATTTTTTGAAAATTCTTTTTTCGTTTCATGCTTTTTTGGTTTTTCGTTTGTATTTGGTTAATGATTTTTGGCTTTGATTTTTGATTTTTGATAGCTGCTTAGATCGTTATTAAAGCTTTGGGCGTCCTACTCACTCTCCCACTCTCTCTCTCTCTCTCTCGCTCTGTATAAATACATCTTTCTCTTTCTCTGACCACCTCCTCACCATCCCCCGCTCACTCTCTTTCTATCTGGGCTACCTGGCTGCTGATTCATATATAAATATTTTGCTTTTTGCGTTGGCTTTGCTTTTGGTTTTTGGCCAATGCCATTGACAGCTAACAGCCTTACACTAACACACACACACACACACACACACACACACACACACATAAGTATATACAGAATTTGCTGCTCGTCAATTTGATGAAGTTTCATTTCAGTCTTGTGAGAAGTAAAGGCTCATGATAAGTGAACATGGAGGACAGTTTGTCTATAATCTTATGATCATGGCTAACTACCACAAAAGTAGTGCATTTTTTGTTTGATCAAACGCAACGGAAAACTATATGTGCAATACATAAACTGACCATGGAGGACAGTCAACAAATTTTCCAAAATGTACTCAAATTGTGTAATAGATTTTGACAGTGATTGCTGAAAACGCACATAGTAAAAAGTACATTTCACATAAAAGTTAACATGGAGGACAGCCATTTATTTAGATTTTATTGCTGACCAAACAGACTATGGAGGACAGTAATTTAGTTCATTGTTACTAGTATAATTGTGGCAGCAGCTGCTCACATTTCGAGTGACGCTTAAAGTGACAATGGAGGACAAGAGCAAGCAGTTTTATCACTTAATTTTATGTGTGACTTTTACTTGAGATGTATAAGTTGATGTATATTTCATTTGAGTTGACTGTTGATTTAAAGTGACAATGGAGGACAGCAACATACGCATCTTATGTCTCACTAGCAGCTGAATGAAATTCGTAAGACAGACTCGACAGTTGGTTCCGGGGGACAATGGAGGACGAGAGCACAACTTTTGGGCAATGTCACTCGATTTCCATATTTTGGCCGAAGATTTCCAACAGTCATTAATCATGGCCATCTAACTGTCTGTCCATCTGTCCATGACGTCACACGCACACACACACACACACACACACACACACACACTTTAACTAAAGTGTGTCCCTCAAAAGTAGGCAACATAAATTTTGATTTTTGTTTACGTAATGTTGATGCAGTTTTCTTTTTTCTTTTGGTTCTTGTGTTATCGTTATCGTTATCGTTAATCGATTGTTTTGCATGCACAAAACTGTACATATTCAAATGAAAACATTTTTCATTTTCACATTTTCACCGGAAAATAGGCCACACTTTTAGGTGTTAATTTTACGCCGCTTTTTTTCCTGCTCATTTGCATAATTATTGTAAATAATTCGCGACGACGCGATTCGCAATGCAAATTTTAATGCTCTACACATTTTTTTATTGCATTTCCGATTGCTGCATTAAATTTGTGTTCGTTTCGCTCTCTCTCTCTCTCTCTCTTTCTCTCTCTATCTCTGTCACTTCTGGATTTTTGTCGTTTATTTAAATGGGCAGCAATTTAAATTCTGTGAATTTCACATATAAAAAAGAGCAAAAAATTTTAACCGTTTTTATTTTATTTCTTTTTTGTACTAATCTAAAAAGTCCACCTAGAATTTGTACATATAGATTATATTTACTTCGGCTCTTGTGATGTGTCCAAATATGCCTTCCTACATGACCATATCATATGAATATTACGTATACGTCACATATGTCCGTAAGAATATTACGCATACGTCACGTCTGCCCGAGATAAGTGAAGTAGCTTTGTCTGTCTGAGCGCAACTTTCTGTAACGTAAAATTAATGCAATTTTGTACAGTTGCCACTAACTATAAATATCGGAATCAAATAAATCGAAACACTTTATCCCAGAGTAGTCAGAGAAATGCTAAATCAGCAAATAAGTTAATGTCGCACTTACAAAAGTACTTATAGGGTACTTATAGGGTATAAAAGAGGCGGCTATTCCCACACAAAAAAAGAGTCGTCTAGTCTTTATTCATTTTGGTTTTCATCTTACTTTGAGTTTTTCGCGAGTTTTTCGAACGCAGTTTTGCATTGCAAGTTTTTTTGTAGCAAATGCACACTCACACACACATACATACACACAAACACAGGGCTGTCCACTCTGGACAGGCGAGTTCTCACACAAAGGACAGGCGAGTTCTCTCTCTCCCTCTCTCCCTCTCTCCCTCTCTCACATTTCTCTTACTTTTTCTCCTTCTTTAATGATTTTTTATAATGTGCAGACAACAGACCAATTAAAACAACAACAACAACAACAACTTACAGTAACAACAACAACAATATTACCAATATCTACAATATATACTTACTACATACTTTTTTATAAAAAAAAACTCTTTTTCCAGTTCTATACAACACTTTTCTTTATGCTTTTCTTATTACTATAAATTTTCTTAATTTATTGGCTTTTCTGTTGTAGCTGAAAAACAAGTCGAAATTCTAATCAAATTGAATTGATAAATTGACAGCCGAGTGTTATAAAAAAAAAGCTCAAGACACACATCGAAAATACTCCAAATTTCCTGTCAAACAATCTTTTTTTTTAGTTATTGTTTTCTTAGTTTTCACATTTTTATTTTCTTTTAATTTCATTTATTGCAAATTGCAATTGCAGTTTGCAAATAATGAAAATAAACAAAACCAAAAAAAAAAATAAAAAAAAAAAAAAATACCAAACCAAAACAAAAATCATACCGCGAACAAATTTTTTGTTTACAGGGGACTTCCTGAAGTGTACAGAGTTCGAGTCCGTGTTAACTCGTAAGATAAAATGATTTATTTTCCCCCCTTAAATACTCTACCCCACCCCTACACGCAAAAACAAAAAAAAAAACTTTAAAATACCTAAAAATAAATACCAAACAAAATACTAAAAGTAAAAATTTGCTTAACAGAACACAAAAACACACAGATAATACGCAAATGAACCTTAGTCGTCTACTAGCTCTCTCTCTCTCTCTCTCTCTCTCTAGCGAATTCCCTCTCTTTGTCTCTCTTGCTCTAGCTCTATCTACCTTCTCTCTCTAATCCTTAGCTAGCGTCCGCTCGCTCGCTAATTCTCTGCGCTGGCTGCTCTCTTTTCCTCCCACACTCTCTCTCTCTCTCTCTCTCTCTCTCACTCTCTCTGTCTCCCTCTCCATCTTTCTTATATATTAATATATCTCTCTTATAGCTCCCCCAACATTCTGCTCAATTATAAATGTCTATGTGTAAACTTCAACCAAGTTAACAAATTAAATATATCTTTCTATCTGAATCTCTCTCGCTCTAACTTTATGTCTTTCTCCCTTTCGTACACTTAATAAGTACTGTTTGCAGATATATGAAGAAATACTACTTCAATACTTACTTAATACTTCTAATACTACATTTATATATAAATATACTAATACGATATATAGACTAAAATATATTAACTAGACTTTAACTATAACCATAACAACAGCAACAAAAATAACAAAACAAAACAAAAACAAAACAAAAACAGCTCAAATACTCGACACTTCCTCAATTACACGTTATACAGCACTGCACTCTCATAACAATAATTTGTAAGCACGCAGGCTGATGTCAAGTTCAAAGGAGAAATTCAAATGTTCATTCAAAAATTTAAATACTTATTAGGAGTAATAGTTGGTTACTTAAAATGTTTTAAGCTTAACAATTCGTCGTTAGCTATATTAAAGTAGCTTATTCTAAATTATAATTATTATATTAAAATATATTTTAATTATATCTACATATATAAGAGACTTGTCCCGAGTGACTGACTGGTCATATCAGCGTGTAGGCCAAACGGTTAGGTCAAAAAAGCTGAAATTTGCACACAATATAGCTGTAGTGCAGATTGTATTGCATTATGTTTTGCTGTTTGTTACAGTAGTATATTGAAGAGAAATATGGGAAGTGTGGAACAATATAGGAATAGAAGTGTCTTATAAGAAGACGAGATGGGAAATACGAAGAAAGAAAGCTTGGTTAATTGTAGAGATAAAGAAGTGAAAAGTTTTCCGCTTTTTAGTTAGCTTCTCTCATCACAACTCATTTCAAATATACAATTTAAAGTAAAGCCAGAAGCGAATCTTTAGCGAATTCTATGGATTCCAAATTCAAATGAATTCAAACTATCTACCTATTATACTTCTTCAATCTCTAGGCATCATTTGAATACATTATTTTATGGAAATATTGAGAAAATTTCAAATATACTTTCTATAAGAGGTATTAAAAATATGTTTTTACCGAGGCTCGAAGCACAATTCAAACTCTTGAGTCAGGCGATCCAGAATACGTTCCATAAGAAAAAAAGAGACGGAAACTTCGGCTGCATTTTGTTAGCTTCTCTAATCAACTTTTCTCGCTTCTCTCAGCACTTCTCTCTTGGGATTTAGCTGCCTGCATCGCTGTCGAGTGCCACTTCCTGCGGTCACGAGAACATCAACCTGACACAGCGAGCTAAATTTAATGCTCTACTCAAAATACTTGTAAACATACACACACACACACACTGACACACACACACACACACTGACACACACACACACACTTGCATACACCTGCTGAGATACTAGTTACTCGTAATGTTTTTTAGCTGATTTGTGTGTCCTGTGTCCGTAGTGAACAACCTCAAAGCTCGTCTCCAACCCCCTCCACCTCCACCTCCACCTTCCCCTTCGCCACCCCCTCTGAATTGTCGTATCCGTAAATGTGTTCAGCAACAGTTCTTTCAAGTACTATTTTTCTTTTTCTTTATCGTTTTGCTTTTGTTTCATTTGTCTTACTTGCGTTGCGATAGTTGTTAAATGTCTTTTTGGTAGACTTGATGTTGTGAGAGTGTGTGTGTGTGTGTGTGTGAGAGAGTGTGTATGTGTCTGTGTAACTTTCTTGCTCTTTCTGTTCTCATATTTTTGGTTTTGTTTCCGTTTGTGTGTTTATTTATTTATTTTTTTTTTTCTTTTTTTATTTTGACCCCAATAAAGGCGCCATAGATGGGCACAAAACTCAACAAGCACAGCAATTAGCCGCAACACACACACACATACATATATAGGCACACACACACATTCACATATATAGTATGTAGTTGTTATATACTTATATACTTGTGTTATATAGCGTATCCCTAGATAAAAAAAAAAAAAAATAGTAATGCATAGAAGTTCAAGCAGTTCCCTGTCAAGCAAATTTGTTGTATTTGGTTATACACACATACACACACACACACACACCTAAACACACCTAAACACACACACACACACACACACACACACACACACAGCAGCACCTGAAGCCTTGTTTGACTTATGTATGCGTGTGTGTGTATTCTTTTGTAAGCTCAACTCTTTTTACAGGAAAAACCATCAGTTTCTATTGCAAAGGTATTTAAAGCTGCCCAGTTCCACAATCCACAATCCACAACCCACAATCCACCAAAAAATAGAATCCACAAAAGTTCCCACGTTCCACAGCTAACCAAAAATGGAAGCTACAACAACAATAATCAGAATTAAACTCGCATTACATATACACTACACACACACACACACACACACACTCACACACACACACACATACGCAGGTTCATAAAAAGTTTTGCATACTTTTGAGAGCGCGCGAATTGTTGCAAGCGTTTTTTGTTGTCTTTTTTCCGTCTTTTTATTTTATATTTATTTTAATTTAATTTCTTCTTTTTTGTTTTGTTTTGTCTCCGTTGCGCGCACGTGCATATTAAACACATTTTATTGTCACACACACACACACACACACACACACACACACACACACACACATTTGCGTTGACATTTTTGTGTGGTGCCACGCCCCTCGCCCCTTGCGCCCTTGCCGCCTTCAAAGGCGACTCGACGTCCATTTTGCGGCAAGGTTTAATTGAAATTGTTTTGCCGTCGCTTCTGCGGCTGCTTCTTCTTCTTCTTCTTTGTCAGCTGCTGCGTTTTCTTTTATTTGATTTTCATCTCTCTTTGTTTGTGTCTTTTTCTTCTGTTGCTTGTTTTACGTTGTTGTTGTTGATTCGCCTTAATTTTCCAAGTATTACGACTTAATTTTGTGGCTGTTTATTTTTGTTTTCTTTAATTGTCTTACGCTTCTCGGCGGCTTAGTCGCCATTTTGTCTGCTCTCTCTCTCTCTCTCTCTCTCTCGCTGTCTCGTTCACACTCGCTTTGGTGTGTGTGCTGCATTTGAGTGCATTTATGTCCTGTCTCGTTCTGATTAGCGCATTTGGAGCGAAAGCTCGCTGATCTAGCTAAAGCTTCAGCTTTCTCTCACTCTCTATTCTGTCACTCTCACTTAAGCTTTCACTGACTGCCTGTCTGCTATCTGAAAGCTCAGCAATTTTCACTCGCCTAAACTTTGACTTTCTTGATCTTTTTAAGAGCTTTAAGCTTGACTTTTGTTACATAGCTGAATAAGTACATAAGCCTAAAGCTCAGCAACTATCCTGATTTAAAGCTTTGTACCTCTCACGTTTCTTTTCAAGCTCTTTTTCGTCACTAACGAAATATCAAAACTTTCCTTCCAACACATTTCCAAGCTTAAAGCTCTGCTATCGTCACCAGCCGAAGGTCAAAGCTTGGCAGCTATCACACTTGCTTTCTATCACACTTTCAAGCTGAAAGCTTTGCTTTCGTCACTAGCTGAACCTCAAAGCTTGGCACCTTTTAGTCTCTTTCAAGCTTCAAGCTTTGCTTTTGCCACTTTCGCAGGCTCAAGTCTGTCTCTCACTCTCACTCTCACTCACTCACGCTCGCTTCAACTAACCCTCTCTCTGTCTCTCACTCTCTCAATCACTCTCGCTCTCTCTCTCTCTCTCTCTCTCTCTGTCGCTTAATCTCTGTTCTGAATTGGATATGCATTGGAAAATTGTGTCTCACTCAGTTACATTAGTTTATCGATTGGCAGTCACATTTTCACTCTCTCTCTCACTCGCTCACTCGTTCACTCGCTCTTTCTCTGTCTAATTAGTGGTATGGACAGTTAGTAGCAACAAAATCAACTCGAACCAAAATTAAGCACCAAAATTTGCTCATTAACTTGAAAAAGAAAATATGACTAAAACTATTTTCCATAGTTCAAAACTCGCTCTCTTTCTCTCTTACTCTATCTCACTCTGTCACTCTCTAACTATCTGTCTCTATCAAATTGTCCATGTATGTAAATGTTACAATACTCGTACGCATAGTGGCATTTACTCTACGTATAAATATAATATGATGATACTGAATATGAATATGGTTAATTCTAAAAAAAAGAAACAACTCTTTTTGTGCTCTCTCTCTCTCTCTCTCTCTCTTCTTCTTCTATCAACTTATACCTGTCTCATTCTTACTATGAATCAACTATTTCTCCGTCTGTCTGTCTGCTGTCTGCTGTCTGCTGTCTGGTTTTCAAACTGATTTTAATCAAACGCATCCCGAAAACATTCTCTTCTCAAACACGTTCCGTGTTGTGAAACCCGCAGCCTCTCGCAATATTATGAATTCTCCAAGGATCAGGACTATATATGCTCAACGCCCGAGGACTCGGGCATGCACCTGTGCGGCAACTTCCCACCTTATCGCATCGGCTCCCTCGTCTGCAGCGGTAAGTGGCTAAACAACACTCATAACTCCCACAACTCCCAACTACCAATTCCTCTTAACTCGCAACTCTTAACTCGTAACTCGTAACTTCAAAGTGCAGTTGCTCAATCCCCAAAAAACCAAAACTTTGCTCACTTCTCAAGCTCAAATGAAGTGCAAACGGCGCGTGTTCATCAAATTTTAATGGCACTTTTAATTGCTTTCGAGCGCTTCTTGACTTTAGAACTTATTCAGAGAGCCCCTCACCCCTTAATAACCCACCTTGAGTTTCTTTTTAGCTGCTTCGTCGCTCTCTCTCACTCACACACTCACTCTCTCTCACTCTTTCGCTGACACTCAAATACAGTTCAGCTTCTTGAACTCGAATTAATATTGTCACTTTCCAGCTTTTACTATTAATGTTATAAATTTTATTGACAAATCTAAAAAGCGATATCACAATATTTTTATAGAGATTCAAAATTTTGGTACTTTTTTTGAAAAACTAGTGCGCAAAATAACAAGTATATCAATTGTTTAAGTTTGATAGGAACTATCGATTACTTAAAAGAACATTGCTAACTTTAATTTTTCAATATTAATCGAAATTATTGCTGATTAATCGATTATCGATGGTTTGTCGATACTTGTAGAACTTTGAGACTTATTGAACTTGCTTTGAGTTTTCACGAACTTGATCTGTGAGTCGAACCTGAGTCAGGAACTTATATTAAGAATATTTCATTTCATTTCTAGTTTCTTAAGTGTTTTACTTGATTCAAATATCAACATTGTCTCAAACTTGCTTAAGGAATCTTCTTCAGTAATTCTCGCTTGTATCAAGTATAAATTTCAAGTATCGAGTATACTGTGTATTGCAATCGATTGCTTATCGATACTTTATCGATATGCGCTAAATTCTCGTTCAAGGCAAAAGAAATAAAACTATCTTTGGCCCAAGTTGTATCTTAAGTTTCGAGTTAAGGAAGTTGAAAAACAAACTTGAGTTGGCGAAATGGTGTGCCTTAGTGAGGTAGGACTGTAGGCACTTAAACCTAAACTCTTCTACTTCACAGAGGAGGCCAAGCTGCTGGATTTGAACGAGCCGACGAACACGTCGTGCGTGAATTGGAATCAGTATTACACGACCTGTCGCCAAAGTGGCGAGAATCCTTTTCAGGGCACGATATCCTTCGACAACATCGGCATGGCCTGGGTGGCCATATTCCTGGTGAGTGTACTCCTCGTTCGATCTGTGTCGATCCCTCACGATAGTATCGATTTATCTAATTTTTGTTTTTTATTTGTACACTTTTGATGTTCCTACTTCGATAGTCAACGATAGTAGGTTGTCAAATGATCAACACATTTTTCAAATATTTGTTTAGTTTTCTATTCGAACTGTCAATTAGCAGATTTGAAATGTTTTGATATTGTCTTGAAAGACTGAACTAATTTGAAATTAGCGCTTCTGTTATTGAAATAAATAGATGTTGGTAAAAAGCGATACTATCGAATTTTTGTATGGAAACCTCGAAAATATCGAATATCTCCAGCATCGCTTTTTTCCCAGCTCTACTCACTGTCTACCAATTCCAATTAGCTGGCAAAAACAATGACAACAAATTGACACGGAGTCGCCCACGACTCGACTCGACTCGACTTGAGTTTGCCCCTTGGCTGTTTTGCCCCCATTGCCCCATTGCCCCATTGCCCCCCTGTCCACCTTGTCCCGTGTCAGAGTTGACACTTGGCCACATTGACAGTGACAAAGTTGCATGTTAATTTGCTGCTCAGCTGCTGTCAACTGCGGTGGCATCTGCCACTTTTGGCATCGCATTCGTTGAAACAACAACTAGGAACAAACAGCTGCCAATTTGCATAGGGCAGCAGAAGCTGACAGCACTTCCTTCCTTCCAGTCACCCGCTGGCCACCCCTTTCCCTTTCCCTTTCCCTGCCCCTCTTATAGACAGCGAGCACGCGGCGTATGCGCAATGTCTGGCACTAGTCTGTGAACTGTCCGTCGCCTGCGGCCTCTGATTGTGCCAAATTTGATTGATATTATTGATTGATTTAATCAGTGGAAACATTAAGAAATTACTTTCGAATTTGCAGCTAAATTTCAACTTTCTTTCTGTTAAATGGCAGCCAAAAGATGCGATTAGGAATGTGATGAATAGAGATGAATAGAAAGAGAGAGATTTTATTTATTTTTCATTGCCGATACAAGATAAAAGTTCACATTCAGTGAAAGATATAAATAAGAAATGTGCAGAAACAATAAAAGATACAAACACTAATACAAATGGTGAAAGATATGCATATTATTTGATATGTGCATAATCAAATATGGAAGATAGAAATCAATTTATAGATACAATTGTGGAGAGCATCAGAGATGCAGATAGAAGACAGAGTTTCACACACAGATGCAGATAGAGCTATAAATTATAATAGATACAGATATAAATACTGTTATGAGTACAGATATACAAATAGATCAAGATGTATGGATATAGTTTTTGGTAGAACTAGTCATATAAAATGTGAGTGGCTACTCACAGAGGCAGATACTAATAGAGTGGTAGTGAATATACTAAAAGATACGAATAATGCCTTCAATATAGATACCGTAATTAATACACATGTGTGAATATTGAGAAATCGACTCATACACACATACAGACGCACAAAGATAGAGGTACAGTAATAGATACAGATACAGATACAGATACAGATACAGATACAATCATAGCTCAATTACAGATGCACAAATAGAGACACAAATTGCGATTTAAATACATATGAGTATCAAAGTTGCTTGCTCTCTCCCCCTTCCACTCTCTCTCTCTCTCTCTTCTACACTGTCTTCCTCTCTCTCTCTTCCACACTCTCTCTCTCTGTCCTCCACTTTCTCGCTTTGTTGTCTGTCAGCATTTTGTGGTCGTCTTTAATTTCTGATTTTGATATGGCCTTTTATGTCGGCCTTTGGGGGCGCATTGAGAAAGGTGGGCGTGGCAGGTCAAAGGCTGTGCAATTAAACACAAATCAAATACGCATTAAACCAGCTGCGACACAGACGGCAAAGCTTGAGAGACAGACGGACGACCAAAGTCATAACGACTGGACAAAGCGAAATATTACGCATACGTGACGTGGTGCGATATGCAATATTTTGTTGACCTTTCAGCCTCATTCGCTGCTAATTACGCAGCTGAAAATGATTGTGATTGCCTTTTCAATCTCTTTTGCTTTGCATTTATTTCAGGTCATCTCGCTTGAGGGCTGGACGGACATCATGTATTACGTGCAGGACGCGCACAGCTTCTGGGATTGGATCTACTTTGTCCTGCTGATTGTGGTGAGTGTGCAAATCCACAAGGTTCCAGATTCATCTCTCAAACAGTCAATTGAGCATTCTTTGTTCCTTAAGCTGCTGTGGTTTTATCAAATGCTCTACACTCAGAGCTATTCTGATTACATTTGTTCAGCCTGCGAGTATGCTATGTTTTTATTAACTGGACTGTCATTTATCGTATGTTATATATGCATATATATTTATTTCATATTTAATTTGGGGTATAAAATACGAATATAAAACTAGCATATCAATTACCATTCACTTTCACAAATACTTGCGGAAATTAAAATGAGTCGAGAAAATCCGACAAACATTTTTGGTTCGAGTCTTATCGATTTTGAGGCATTCATTTAAGAGCTAAATGAAAAATTTTTATTTATCTGATGATGCAACATTATTCCTAAAACATTGAAGTATTTCATAAATATTTAGCTTTTATTTTGCTTTTATGCTAAACATGCAAAAATCATCGATTTATCCGCATCATCGAATCTTTCCATCGACACAGGCGTGTTTATTAAACACTGAATTCGTAACTGTAAAGATATTAAAGTTGAATTAAACTAAATGCTATTTATTACATAAACTTCTCGATTTACCATGCTCAGTAATTTCCCACAGCATTATTTGATGCCCTTATCAGGAGTATATTACGTATACGTCACGTATTCGTTACAGCTCCCAGCAGATTCATTTTGTTTTTTTACTCAAAACATTTTGTTTATCAGTGCTCAGGAAAACGGTGATATTAAAAGGCTGAATGTGAAATTACTGACTAAATAAAAGATACACCACATATGAAACATCAAGAATAAAGATAAATTATCAAATACCGAATTAGTCAAATATTTGAAACAATCTAGAAACAACAATATAGAAAGAATCTCTTCTAAAATATACCAAATATTGTTATCACTATTGTTAAATAATGCTAACAATAATTTGATCAAGAGTGTATTGAAATGTTGGTTCAGCCGATGGCAACGAAATCCCACAGCACTTTGCATTGTTTGTCTTATTTACTTGGGAGGCAGCAGCAATTTGCCAATGTAAATAAGTAAATTACTTTTCCAACTGTAATCACACACAACTGATTCCGACTCACCCCACCCACCCCTCACCCTCGCTCTCCCCCTTCTCCACTGCTTGCCACAAAAGTTTGTCCATTGAATAACGGCATGGCGACTGTCCGAAGTGACCGTGCAACATGTTGCAACCTCAAGTAGCTGCCTCAACTCAGAGCTGGAGCTGCAACTGAGCTCAGCTGTGAGTTCTCTCTCTCTCTCTCTCTCTCTCTCTCGCTCTTTCTCTCTCTTCCAAGGCTCAAGGTGTCCTTGGACTAATTAAATGGCTTATACATACGCAAACAGAGACACCGACTCACTAATACACACACACACACACACACAGACACACACACACAGACACTTGCGAGGTTGGTCTGAAAAGTCCTTGATCTATGAGTATGAGCGCTTTTTTTTTGAGTCTCATAAAATATGGCCACACTGATTAGTTTTGGAGAACCTTTAATGGGAACTGCTTTCTTTTCAGCTACTTTCTCAGTAGCACGACAAAATCGTATGAACTCAAAATTAAATTGGTGCCGTTTTGACTTCTCATTTCTAAAATGGTTAAATTTTACTCAACTAAAGAGGTTATGCTATTTTCTACGCACCTTGATTATTTTTATTATTTGGAAAACATTAAACGGTTAAGAAAACCGGCAGCTTATGTTAATCACACCAATTGAAGAATACATCGAAAGTTCATTTAGTTTTCTTCAAAAAAGTTCCGTTTACGTACACATAAACTGATGAAAAATATGTAGTTTCTCTCTCTTTCTTTCTCTTACTCTTTTTGCTGCTGCTCATTTGATGTGCAAAATGATTTTGGCTATTGCCCAACAACAACTGCGAGCGACAGAACAACTTTTGATATGCAAATTACTCTTCTTCTTGCTCTTTCCACCACTCCCCTCCCCTCCCCTCCCCTCCCATACCCTCACCGTGTACACCCCTTAATAAACCCACTGTGTGTTGAGTGTATTGAAATTTGGCTAAGGAAATTGCATATTTATGTTTTCAGTAGTGTTTTGTGCTCGGC
Source organism: Drosophila rellima (assembly GCA_035043635.1). Taxonomy (NCBI): domain Eukaryota; kingdom Metazoa; phylum Arthropoda; class Insecta; order Diptera; family Drosophilidae; genus Drosophila; species Drosophila rellima. The sequence goes on from JAWNMV010000678.1 coordinate 2,139,381, forward strand.
GCACACAAATGCGAAATTAGAAACATTTTTCGCATTTGTTGTTGTTGTTGTTGCTGCCGTTGTTAAAATATGTTTTCAATTTAAAGTTGGTAAATTTGTTTTGCCAGAAAGCTATTCAAATGCAACAGCAGCAGAGACAGAGACAGAGAGAGAGAAAGAGAGAGCGAAATGTTGTGCGAAAGAGATCGAAGCTGAGTGAGCTAATTTGGATCAAAAGCCATTGAATACAACGACAACAAATCGAAAGTTTGCTCAACTCACCCACAAGCCGAGACTTGCCTTGAACTAATTCAAGATTCCAGTTGCCTCCTGTTGAGTCCTGTTAAATCCTGCTGAATCCTTCTGCCTGTTGCCTCAATTTGTCATTTTGCCAGCGTTAAGTTAACGCCAATCGCAACACAACTTGCAGCTTCAATGTGAAAACTTTCTTCGACCCTGTAATGAAAAAGTACAAAGTGGGTCCTTTAAGTTTGTCAATAAATTAATAAATAATTTAATAAATTAAAGTCTATACATATATATATAATTTGGTAGTGTACGGCAGTGCAAAAGGCAGCTCCAAATTTATAAAGTGTCTATAGTCCTTACAAGTATTAAGAACACTAAGATTTATTATCTTAAAATCAGATAAAAGAGAAATTTTTAGGACATATCCTTAAGCTCTGGTTAATATATAAAAAATATTAAGAGCAATATCAAATTTTATCATCATTGCATAGAAGACCTGAAAGTTATTCCAAATATATATAAATTTTGTATATTTACCAAAGTAAAAACTATATATATGAGAAATGTTGACTTTTTGAACTTTCAACATGCACAACTTTATCAAAACTCATCCGATTTCCACGAGGAATGTCTTATTTTTCATAATACTAACCCTTCTTGAACTTTGCATTTCAATTTTATGATTCTGGGACAACATTTTATTTTTCAAAAAATTGTCGATTTTTACATAGTAACCCCTTTACATTTTTTGAAATTTTTCAAAAATTTTAAATCTTTAATTTATGCCTTTAATCGACTCCAGGTGATAAAAATAGGGTAAAAAAGTACTTTTGAACTCGATTTCGATGTGTATCTTAAAGATTAAGGCCAAAAATGTCAAAAATTTAGCCTTTAAATATCCCTGATTTTTAGTACACGATATTTTTATACCTTGAACTATCATAGATTTACTGAAAGTATAGAAAATAAATACTTGGCACAAGTTGAAAATTATATTAAAACAAATCAAGAAAATATTCTGCTATGTATTTATAAAGGTGTTGCATAAAAGGATTTACCTTATTTCTGGTAACCCAAATAATGATCTTTATATGAGAAATGTAGACCCCTTGGACTTTAAACTATCACAACTTGAACAAAGCTCATCCGATTTCCACGAGGAATGTCTTATTTTTCATAATACTAACCCTTCTTCAACTTTGCATTTCAATTTTATGATTCTGAGACAACATTTTTTTTTTTTAAATTTGTCGATTTTTACATAGTAAACCCTTTACATTTTTTGAAATTTTTCAAAAATTTTAAATCTTTAATTTATGCCTTTAATCGACTCCAGGTGATAAAAATGGGGTAAAAAAGTACTTTTGAACTCGATTTCGATTTGTTTTTCAAAGATTTAAGCCAGAAATGTCAAAAATTGAGCCTTTAAATATCCCTGATTTTTAGTACACGAAATTTGTATACTTTGAACTATCATAGATTTACTAAAAGTATAGAAAATAAATACTTGGCACAAGTTGAAAATTATATTAAAATAAGGCAAGAAAATTTTCTGCTATTTATTTATAAAGATGATGCATAAAAGGATTATCCTTATTTCTGGTAACCAATATAAATGATCTTTATATGAGAAATGTAGACCCCTTGAACTTTCAACAAGCACAACTTTATCAAAGCTCATCCGATTTCCACGAGGAATGTCTTATTTTTCATAATACTAACCCTACTTTAACTTTGCATTTCAATTTTATGATTCTGAGACAAAATTTTTTTTTTTTAAATTTGTCGATTTTTACATAGTAACCCCTTTACATTTTTTGAAATTTTTCAAAAATTGTAAATCTTTAATTTATGCTTTTAATCGAATCCAGGTGATAAAATTGGGGAAAAAAAGGACTTTTGAGCTTATGCCCACATTTTGTCAGTAAAATCTTAACCGTTATTTCGGTTGGAATAATTTCGGTTTTTGGGTTTCGGTGAGGATTCCAGTTGCAATTACCAATTTCAATCGGTTAATACCGGTTAAGGGTTACGGTTATGGTAACGGTTTTAATACCTGAAGTAGATAAGTATTATTCAAGGGAAATTTGGGAATATATACAATTGATTTGAAAGCCGAAAAGTAGGCTAAATTTTCGTTAAATGTTCTCTCTCTCTCTCTCTGTCGAACTCTCACTCTTGCAGATTGGGTCGTTCTTCATGATCAACCTGTGCCTGGTCGTCATTGCCACGCAGTTCTCGGAGACGAAGAAGCGGGAAATGGAGCGGATGCGGCAGGAGAGAGCCCGTTACACGTCGACCTCAACGCTGGCGAGCAGCACGAACAACTCGGAGCCGGCGACTTGTTACGCGGAGATAGTCAAATACATTGCCCATCTGTGGCGACGCTTCAAGAGACGAATGTTAAAGAAGTACAGATTATATAAGTATGCTGCTTGTCCTTTTGATTTCATTCAATTACGTTTTCTGTTTACTGTTTACTCGTTTTACCCATCTCACCTCGTCTCGTCTCACCTCGTCTTGTCTCACCTCGTCTCGTCTCGTCTCTGTTGCTTTTCTTTGTGTCTCCCATTGAAAATGTACATTAAGTACTTAACATTCAAGTACCTCGTACTCGTTATACAATTTGCTTACGCTCTTAACATGAACTGCAACTGCTGCTGCCACAAAATGGGGCATGCCACAGCAGGTGGCGCCATCTGTTGGCTCCTACACTTCGCAATTTATGGACTAATCCACGCACTAAACCGTCCTACTCAAAATTGCCTTCTTAAATCACTCGCTTTAAAAGAAACTCGAATCGAATCGCCTCTGACTTTATTAGCATAAACAGCAACCAGAAACTTTCGCTCAGCTCTTGAGTGGCACGTGGTTTTACTTAAGTCCTGATTAATTAAGAACTTTGCACCTTCGACGCCAACAAATTTGTTTTGAACTCAGATTTATTATTATTATTATCAAGGTGACGCATCTGAAGTTCCAGCCGCTTTTCTCCAAGTGTTCGAGCAACTAAAGCCCTTGAAAGCTGGCCAAGTGTTTATGAAAAAGTGTTCGCCGTCTTTTAAAGTTCTTTCAACGGATTTCTTTGGGCTTATAGTTCTTTCATCTATTGTTGTGCCAGTGAGTTCCATCAACGATTACGATTATATTCTCAATGACTTAAGGAGGCATTTTGACGAACCCATTGCCAGTTGTTTAATACATTTAAGGGCCTTGACCTTGTCAATCTTTCATTTTCATTTTCATATTCTTAAATCGTTATATGATGATTAATTCCTCAAGTCTTTTTGAGATCTTAATGGGAAGTTTACTAATTCCTTTTGGAGAAAGCCAATTATCTATTGTCGTGTTCAAGTTTTTAGGTATATACTGTGAAGAATCTGGAATATCTTCTGCCCAGCAATTCTTCACAAACTCGACTTTCTCAATGAACGAGAGCTCCAAACTTGAATCGTCTTCTTATCTTGTTGCTACTTAAAAGAATTTCATTTTCTCAATGTAGTTTTTAGTCCTTTTTCAAAGACTTTCATTCTTTGTTTCTTAATTTTGAAATCTATAAAACATCAATGAGCCAAATGATGTGCAGATTATAAAGTTGTCTAAATATAATCCGAGCAATCCATCAAATGATTTTCAATTAGAAATGTGGTAAAATTTAATCGATTTGGATTAAGTTACTTCATCCCTTGCCAGACATTGGCTGACACTTTAAATCTCGTCCTGTCGAAGAGTTTTCCACAAATTTTCCCATTGTCTTCGTCCTTTAACGGGTTAAGGGCTTAACTCTTTAGTTTTCTGTGTGATTTATTAAAAATTCATTTAACATGCGTTCGCTTTTCACGTTCCGCGTTCGTGCTTTATTTTTTTTTCATTTTTCATTTTCCGTTTTCTTTTTATTTTTTTTTCTATTTTGTGTTTTTTAGTTTTTCGTTTACAGTTGTCAACTTTTGGGTTTGCATTTTTTATGGCTTTTGCTTTTCAATTATTTGCACTTGCATCTGGTCATGTTTTGTGTGTTGTTGTTGTTGCTGTTGCTGTTGTTGTTGTTGTTAAAAAAGATATACAATAACAATAACAATAACAATACACATAACACGACATATACTAAAAATACTAGTTTAGTCCTAGTTGTTTTAGCCATGAATATCGATGTGAATATGAATGCGAATTCGAATGCAATTGTGAACGGGTAACAGGAGCTTAGAAAAGTTGGAAATATTTCAGTTATAGACTCGATAGGATAGTTAATTATTATTAAAATAGTAAGAAATTCTTCGCATGAATTCTTGGAAGTGGAAAATCGAATACTACTCACAAGTGGCATTTGGACATAGGAAAAAAACCGAATGTGTTCCATTATAAACCTTTACTGTGCTTTCAGTATGATTAATGCAATCAAATTTACTAATTAAAAGCGCATTAAATATAATATTATTATAATAGACTATTCAAAGTTTTAAAATCGAACTAGAAAGCTTTGTAAATACTTTAGTTAATCATTTGTTTAGCTTTAAACGGCATTCTATTTATTATATTCAATCAGTTCACAATTCAAGCTTTCAGAGTAATTTAATCAGACATTCGGCTTAAATTTGTGTGTGCTTTGTAAGTTCGCTGAAAACATTTTCAAGTGCTTTTAAAGCTCTTTGATACGTTAACTAGAAAGCTTTCAGTGTTTCATGTTCAAGCCAATCTAGAAATTCAGCATGCTTAAAGCTTTCAACGAGCTTTCGTTGGACTTTCAGCTAAAGATGAACGATTTTAATATGCTTTAAAAGATATCAAGTAAGAGCATCAGTTTTAAGTATATTTATTCTAATTGGATTCATTTTAAATTAATTATTAAAATGTAATTTAATAAATTTAACAAGCAAGCCACCAAATGAGGAAGCTCATTAAAAGCTTGGCTTCCATTATGCCAGTGTTGTGCAATGCTTTCAATGTCACAACACTATTAATCGTTGCAGCTTAAAGCTGAACTCTGTTAGATATCCTTTGATTCCTTGAATGCTTAAATGTCCCTTTAAGCCAGTGTCATTAGCGTTTGCTTTGTCGGCCAAGTTTTAAGCCCGCGTCTGATCTGGATTGAGCCTCAGCTCAATTACAACACAGAAATATGCATAGTCAATATTTATTTTATACTGTCATGTACCTTCCTCCCTTTAGCCCCTTGTCCCTCCCTCAGCTATTCGAAATGCGGAGAAATGTGTTAATTATGATTTTAATTTGTATTCGTCTTGTTTTGGTTTTGTGAGGCTCGTTTCGTTCGGTGTTCAGTGGTTGTTGTCGTTGTTTTTGCTTATTTACCTTGTTCATTTGATTGAGTTATGTAATTGTTGTCTAATTGTTAAGCACACACACACACACACACACACACACGCACACACAACACAGTAATTACACGCTTCCCCACTGCACTATGGGATAAATGCACATTATTTTGGCATAGAGTTCATTTAAATGTTGTTCAGTATCTTGAATATTAGATTAGAAAACAAAACAATAAATATAGTAAAATCAATTTTAGTCTAATCAGCAAATGCGCAGAGATCCTTTTTTCCAGAGGGGAGTGAAAAAAGGGCTCAAATAAAGAATAACATTTAAATATATTAATTTGACTCAAGTCGAACTAAAGTTCATGCCAAAATGCAAATGACACTTTATTCTCTAACCGGTTTATATACACCGTGATTCTAGCGTTGGTTCAATTCAATACATGAAAAATAGTTTTTATTAATTTAATTGTTTCTTAATTATTTGAATCAAAAACAAAGCAATTAAAATTTTGTAAGTAATCAAAATACTTTTATGATATTTATATTTTGTAAATAATCAAACTACTTTTATGATTTCAATATGACTTATTAAAATATGATTTAAATATGACTTTATTCAAAGTCTTAAATATTTGTGCGAGATTAGAAAAGAATACGGTATTTTTAGAAATTCTTCAGAAAGGGGTTCGGTTGCATTCTGACTCGCTAGATGAAGAGTTTCATAGGTTCGGTTCATGAACCGGTTCTGTGGTGGTTCGACTCAAAAGCGAAGGTTTAATGCCAATTCTTAAGTCATTAACGCAAATGTTTAGAGTTTATGCTAAATGATGGCACTTTTATCCCATAGTGCACTGCACGTATCACAAGCAACCACAGCACCCGCCCCCTCCCCCCGCCCCTAATCACTACAGATAATACAATGTTAACATGAATATATGCATATGTGTGTGTGTGTGTGTGTGTGTGTGTGTGTGTGTGTGTGTGTGTGTGTGTATTATACTGTTGGAAACAACACAACTAATCAAATATTATTTTGGCCCCTTGTCCTTCGCCCTGTTGCTGTTCGTCGTCTCCTTGTTCCTCGTCTCCTCCTTCGTCTGCATCGTCCTTCATCCATTACCCGAAAAGGTATCAGCGGAAACAACGTCGAGAAGGTTTGCTACCCAATGCGGACAATTTGACATTTTCGCCGTCGCGGATCAAATGCCATCATCCGAATTGCCCCAAGTACAGTGGTAATCGCAAGCCGTCCAGCATACAGGATCAGATGATTACCGTTATGGTGCCACTCAACTCCAATAACAACAACAACAACAACAACAACAACAGCAACAACAACAACAACAACCACGGCAGCAACAACAATCACAGCAACCACAGCAATCACACGACCGTTGCCCTCGTCAATGGCATCAACGGCAGCACCGCGAGTGTCACGATGGCCCAGCACCACCAACAACCGCCAACAGCAACAGCAACAGCAGCAACAGCAGCAACAGCAACAACACCTGCAGCAACAGCAGCAACAGCAACAACAGCAGCAACTGTTGCAGCGGGCCAACTGTCGTCGTCGGACAACACGAACACGGAGCAATCGCTGGGCGAGGGCAGCATTAACAATTCCGCTGTCGCACGACGCAGCTCGTCGCTGAAGAAGCCCTCGATGGGGCAGCGCAGTCACAATGTGGTGCAACTGAAGCCGGACGGAGTTGCAGGCGGCGGTGCTGGCGAGCAGAAGACCATTTTGCTCAAGTTGCCACAGCAGGTCATCGACTCGGAGCAATTGATTGTAAGTATCGTATCGGAGAAGATCACAACTGACTAACAATTCCAAACTAGCCAGTCTTATTCGATATACGATATTCGATGTACCACACAACAAATGCCTAAAACCGCTCTAAAACTCTCCAATCTAAAACTCATAGGCCACCGAATTCGAAATACATGAAACTGCCAGAAAGATAAATTGACCAAGCACATAACTCAATATGCCATATACGATATACCAAATACGATATTCGACGATCAACAACCTTACAACGGACCGAAATTAATTTAAAACTATTACTGTGATATTTCAGATACAATATATTTGATTTACGATATTCGATCTACGATATTGAATTTACGATATTCGAATTATGAAATTTAAAACACATTCTACAAATTTCGAACTCAGTAGCCAGTTTAAATATATCGTATACGATCATAGGGCCAAAAATGTATTCGACTTAATATGTACGATATACCAAATACGATAATCGACAAACAACTTACTGACAACGCTCAAAATTCATCTCAAATACTATTTTCTATTTACGATATTCGATTCACAACATTCGATTTACGATGTGAGAACACTCTACAAATTTTAAACTCTAGCTCATTTAAATTATCGTATACGATCATAGATTCCAACTGTATTAAATATAACATTTTCAAAATACCAAATACGATATTCGACCCAAAAATAAACAAACTCACAATATACAGACTGAACTGAATTCAAACCGATTCGGCAAAATCTTAGAAACAAACATACAATAACGATAACAATTAATCGATAATAAATACCAACTCCAACTAAACTAAACTTTGTAATACCGCTAATAATGATCTTTCATATTTGTCAAAAACGTTGGACATCTTGTAGCTGCAGTTGGGAAATTTAGGCAAGGTATTGCAATATCTAAATATAAAAATATATACTCAAATACTTAAAGAATTAACTAAAACTAAAGTGAGTAGACAGCGAAAACTTCGGATGATCGAAGAAGCCCCAGCAGAAATTGGGAATCTCATTCAAAACGGTTTACAAAAAAAAAACCAATTTGAATTAAGAGTATTTTTACTTATTTCTGAATTTTCTGCGCGGCTTAACTGTTTAAAAAAATGCGAAATAAATCTTAATACTCGTAACAATGCAACAATAAGTCGATTAACGGCAATTGAGACAATTGAAATAAAGAAAAGCAAAAAACAAAAGCCAAATTATGTATACTATAAGCGTTTTTCTGTTGCCTTTAGTGCATTGTTATAATTGCCCATTGTTCAAACGTCAATTAAATAATTCAATATTTGTTTAACTTCAGTCGATATGTAAATAATTTTATCAACTGAATTTTGTTTGATTGGTCAAGAAATTGATAATTATAGAGTGACATTATATGAGAACGTATAGATTTATTAGTGAATGGATGAAAAAAAAATGAAAGAGATGGAGAAACACAATGAGGAAGAGTGAGAATAAAAGCCAGAGAGTCAGAGAAAGATAGAAAGTAAACTAGAGACAAACCAGTGGATAGGAAAGTTTAGATTGGGTAAAAATAAATTTAAAGACAGGGAAAAAGACCAAGAGAAGGAAGTAGACTAATATTCGAATTCCAGAAAAGTCTGTCAAAATGCAGATGAACTTCTCTCCAGCTCGAATTCTTCAGGAAATATGTGAAGCACCTGCAAATGCAAATGATATTTATTAGTAAGAGAGTTCATGAAATTTTCCTAACTAGAGAAAGTATTGGAACCTTTTTTGAAATATCTAGTTAAGGTGTTGAATAACTATTCAATTCATAATAAATTAGTTTAATATTTATGTTACTCATATTGATATCGTATGCTAAGATCGAACTTTTAGTTGAGTCCCTTCTGGGTGGCCGTGTCCTATAGCTCGAGTGCCCACTGTACATAGACCCAAAGAGTTTGACCGAAACATATCTATCTCTATCTCGGATCAATATGTGAAAGAACCTCAACTAATCGAATCTTCTTCTGGATCCCTCAGAGTCATCCCTGCACCTCGGGCTTCCTCAGTCCCCCCACCTCGGCCAGTCGGCGGCCCTCGGTGATGTTCAATGAATATGTGTTGTTGCACACGCCGCCAGCGTTGAATGGGGAGTCAGCAACTGTTGCTGGCGCTGCAGCGACAACAACAACAGTGGCAACAACTGGTGCAACAACAACTGTGGCAGCAATAACAACAAATGGCAGCGGGGCGGGCGGAAGTGGCAACAATTTGGAGAAGAGCAACATTCACATTCACTCGACGGAGAAGATGACGCAAGCTGGCGATGGCAGCATTTGGCAGGTGAGTTCACTGTACTTCAATCTATAAATTGCAGTAGGACCCTTCCAAGCTGATTTTCAAAAGCGGGTATATCGGTGTGAGTAACAATTATAAATTATGAAATATGAAATATGAAATATGCAATTATTGAAATATGTCAAATGTGTCGACAATTCAAATACCACATTTAGACTGTCTTTATTTCGTCATTCCAATCAGAACATTTCGAGCTATCGGTTTGATGCTTTTAACATTTCTCGTTGATGTTGGTTACAATTGCTGATGTTTAACATAGTTAGTGATATATTTATTTACACTGGTTCTAAATGTGTTATTTAAATAACTATGTTTACAATTATTCTTACTTATACTACATAGTATCAAATTCTCCTATCTTATGTACTACAACAAACGTCTCTCAGTCCGATCTGGGAGATTTTTGATCAGCTAGATCTACAAAACTTAGTAACAATGCTCCAATAGTCAAAACTCAGAGCAAGTACAATATATGGTTTTTAGTTTTTCACGCCTTCACAATTCGAGCTATTTTGAATTCTTAGAACAAATATATGAATCATCAAAATATTTACGGCGATGGAATTGAACAATCGTACTTGAGTCAAATATTTCGTACTTGATTTAAGAAATTTAAAAATTACCGAAGTTGGAGAAATTTCAAAATTACCGAAGTTATACAATCGTTGGGCTGTGATGTTACGTCGGAATTTCGAATATATTTCGGTGCAGGTTTTATTTTTTGTTGGGCTAATGTTTATGGAACATACTAAGGTCGCAGGGCGCAGGGTATTTGGCAGTCGAGCTCACTAGACTTCGACTTCTCAACTGTTATCGATTGATTGATTGACTGATGCATTTTGTTTAATTGATTTGATTCGCTTTCAGGTGAATCTACCGCAGACAATTGGCACGATTGCCAATCCGTACGCAGACTGCTCCGAATTGGGTATACACGACGCGATGACTTGTCAAGAGCTTTTAGCATTCTCTGTGGCCTTTTCAGCGGCTCTGCCGACGGGTCAAAGTACACTCGAGTCCTTTTACTCGTCACTGGCCCGCTGCGATCCCCACACCGCGGAGGCCCTCAAACGAGTCACTGGCGATGCGGTGGATGCAACAGCAACAGTTGCTGCTGGAACAGCAGCAGCAACGGCAGCAACGGCAACGGCAGCAACAGCTGCTCCCGCCATGAGTTTGGAATTGTCGGCTGTGTCGGCGGCGGTGCCATTGCCCCTGCCATTGCCCCTGCCCCTGCCACTGCCACATGGTGAGGCACAGCAGCAGCAGCAGCAGCAACTGCAGCGAGCACGCAAGGATCAACATCCCCATCCGCATCATCATCATCATCATCATCACAATATCAACAACAACAACGCGCACAGTCGCAACAACTACGCGCATCGCAACGCACGCAGCAGCAGCCACGCCCCGAACGCCCCCACTGGCAATTACATGGAGGACTACGCCTGCTGCTATGACCTCTACCAGAACGCCCTCTCACCCCTCGACGACCGTCGACGTCCGCGGTCGCCCACTGTGCGTCTCCTCATCGCCGTCTATCGCTGCCTGATGCGCGTCTGCAGTTGGATTCGACGCTACATCAAGCGACTGGTGGAGCACAAGTACTTCCAGCAGGGCATCCTCCTGGCCATCCTGATCAACACCCTGTCCATGGGCATCGAGTACCACAATCAGCCGGAGGAGCTCACGGCCATCGTGGAGACCAGCAACGTTGTCTTCTCCGGCATCTTTGCCGTCGAAATGCTGCTCAAGGTCGTTGCCGAGGGTCCCTTCCGATACATCGCCAATGGCTTCAATGTCTTCGACGGCATTATAGTTATACTCAGGTGAGCTACTCTACAAGTTCCACTCGAAAACTACCCTTGAGCAAATTCCACCTGACAAAAATTGAGCTAGTTCCCACTTATAACCAAAAGAGAGATTTTTTTCGAGTAAAAAGTGATTTATGAAGAATACGATATTCGAGGTACGAAAATTCGAAACAGGATATTCGATGTTAGATATGCGAAGTATGATATTCAAAGTATGATATTCGAAGTACGATATTCGTAGTATGGTATTCAAAGTATGATATTCGAAGAACAATATTCGAAGAACGATATTCACAGTACGTTATTCGAAGTTAGATATTCGAAGTACGATATTCGATGTTCGATATTCGAAACACGATATTCGACATATGATATTCAAAGCTAGATATTCGAAATTAGATAGTCGAAGTACGATATTTGAAACATGATATTCGAAGTAAGTGTCCGAAATACGATATTCGAGCCACGATATTCTAAGTCCAATATTCGAAGTCCGATATTCGAAGTCCGATATTCGAAGTTCGATATTCGAAGTCCGATATTCGAAGTACGATATTCGAAGTCCGATATTCGAAGTCCGATATTCGAAGTCCGATATTCGAAGTCCGATATTCGAAGTTAGATGTTCGAAGTACGATATTTGTAGTACGATATTCAAAGTAAGATATTCGAAGTATGATATTTGAAACACGATGTTCGAAACACGATATTCGATATTACTTGTAAAGTTGCTAGGTCAAAGTGTTACGAACTCAAACTTTCATAGCTTTGCCAAAAACTAAACTTATCTACAAACTAAGATAAACAAAATCCAAAAAGTTTTTGATTTTTCATATAAATTGATTAAATTAACTCGGTTGATAGTCAACAAAAATGATCGAGGCAAAGTACTTGAAAAACGCTTAAATCGAGTTGACAATTTTCCAAAGTATCTTTCACATCCCTACTCGAAATGCGATATTTGAAATGCGCTATTCGAAATACGATATTCGAAAAAGAATATGAAGAAATGAACTCATCGCTGCTTATAATTATTTCCGTTTTCTTTTGTTCTTAGTGCCATTGAGATCTGCCAAACGTTCGCGGGCAACGGCACCGGAGGTGGCGGCTCTGGTTTATCCGTGCTCCGAACTTTCCGACTTTTGCGAATTCTGAAACTCGTCCGTTTCATGCCGAATCTGAGACGTCAGTTGTTTGTCATGCTGCGCACTATGGACAATGTGGCCGTCTTTTTCTCCCTTCTCGTTCTCTTTATATTCATATTCAGGTGAGTTCCACTGTTGCCACATTTCACAAGTCACTCAAATTAACTACCACTAGAAGAACAACAATAAACACACACACAGACACACACACATACATAAATATGTACACATACATCTAAACTAATACATGCACTTGTATGTGTATGTCTACTAACAACAATCGTCCGAGTGTCTCAGGAAGCGCTCCTGAACTATTAACAAAAACTAATCCCAAAATCAAAGATGTCATCTGCAATAACAAAGAAAAATACAAAATTTAAAATTAAAGTACAAGGGAAAACAACAAATAAACATGATCTGTCAAGCAAGAGAATTGAAGGAAAGTTTGTCAAAATATAGAAACATCTCAAACCTATTTAGATTGCTTATTAATGTAGCATGATTCCATGAATATTACTCTATTTATAGAATTTACCAAGCAGTTTTCTGATTTCAATTCAATTTAAAATTTGTTAAATTTTTAAAAATTCTTTTTTACAAGCAATTCTCTGAAATTTGACCCCAAATTTGATCCACTTACAGGTTTAATTTCGCAAAACGTCGTCTTATTGCACGATCAAATTCTCTCAAATATATTGTGTGCAGATTTCAGCTTTTTATCTTTAACCGTTTGGCCTACACGTTGATTCTCAGTCAGTAAGTCAGAGAGGCAGTCGGGCAGTCAGTCAGTCAGGAAAAGAGTTTTATATATATAGATAGCATATGTTATAATATTATTATTTTAGACTCTAGTAATTCCCCTCCTTGACAGTTCATTTATGGCGCCCAACGAAAAGTAGAAACACTGATAGAATTCAGTTAATACAATTGCAAAGAATCGTTAAAAAAAATAATACACAAAATCAACTACACTTACCCAAAAATATTAAACAGCCCGTAGAGCACTGAAACTACGTCTATTTACAATCAATATTTAAAATTGACAATCACAAAAAAAAAAAGGAAAAAAACCAAATACGATTCCCAAACGAAGGTAAAGAACAAGAACAAACACAACCTATGTACAAAACAGAACAGATCGCCCGCTTACTTTTCCATAACACAACAGACAACACACAACACACAACACACAACACAGACACACACATATCGATATACATGGGAATATGCTCAGTATCCGTGTATATGGAGATGTGATTCTTATCTCTCTATTCCTCTCCTTTTCACTCTCAGTTTCGTGAGAAATTGCTACTGCCTCTTTCCGTTTCACAGCGTAGGGATTCTCTATCGTCTGTCAATGATCGTTATACAACACTAAACTCTCGCCCAGACCCAACCATATGAAAGATTTACTTCTGAGTTGTCTCTGATCTCACACATGAGCAACTTGTCAACCTTATACCTATTGCTTCTACTATTCAGACGGTTTACAACACTTAACATTTGGCCCAGCTGTCTTCTATAACTAAATTTTCTCTTTCTCCCCAAATGATCTGCATATACTATATTATCAAAACGCTTTCAACTTATCTTTTAGTTTTCTCTATTTCGTCTCCTTTTTTTGCGTTGTACAACACTGAACAATTGACCCTCTCAGCTTCATAATCTCTATGCGGAAATCTACTTCTGATTTCTGTTTGTACTCACACATGAGGCACCGCAGGTCACTTTAAAACATTTTTACCAACGTTTTGCAACACTTAACACTCATTACAGTAAATAGCTTAAGCCAACAGGCAGAGATCTGCTTCTGACTGCATTCTTTCTCCTTCTTTCTCTACCTCTCTCTCTCTCTTGAATACCATAATTATGCTGTCTGCCCACTATTTGTCTCTCACTTTGTCTCTTCTTATGCGTTATACAACACTAAACACTCGCCCCCAACCAACCAAAAGTCCCTCAGTAAGAAACCAAGAAAAAAAAAAACAAAAACGTAATTTTAATAATATTGCCCTGGTAATAAAAACTGTACTCCTTTTTATGGTCTAACACAAAATTCTGCGTACCATTTGAATAAACGATTGCGTAAGACTTTCTCACTTAACTGTCACTGTAACTCTCTCTCGCTCTCTCTTACTCTCTTTATCGCTCTCTCATTTAAATTAAATGTACTAAATAGTAATTCAGAATCGTAGTTAGAGTTTTACAAATCAAATCGTACGTCCAGTTGAACAAATTTACTCTTTGATCTTTCAGCTATTTTGCTATTGTCTATCTCCTTCTTCCTCCACTCTCTCTGGTTCCCCCAGCCCTTCTCTCTTTTTCTAATTCTCTCTCGCTCATATCTCTCCCTCTTTATCTTACACAATCCCCTACTGCCGTAAGTTGTCGTACACTTTGACTCGCTCGCTCACTTTGCATTGAAATACTTTTAATACACCCAAAAACACTTGAGACACACAAATTTGAAGTAATTATAATTCAGTGATTTTTTTCAACTTTCCCTTTCTCTCTCTCTCTCTCTCTCTCTCTCGGTTTCTCTATCTTTCACACACAAAATACAATTTTTATTGGAGCACCGACTACTTGAAGTCGCTGCATATTTTAAGGCCAAGTGTCAATTTCTTTCATTAGTTTGTTTATTAGACCTTTCTATTTACCATTCATTCGTTACTCTCTACTCGTCTTTTGACACTCGCTACAAAACATCTTTAAATTTGGTTTCAATTCAATTAATTTTACTTTAATTTCACATTGACAATCTTTCTTTTTACCCGTCACTCGTTACTCGTTACTCGTCTTTTGACACTCGTTACAAAACATCTTTAAATTTGGTTTCAATTCAATTAATTTTACTTTAATTTCACATTGACAATCTTTCTTTTTACCCGTCACTCGTTACTCGCTACTTCTTTCTTGACACTCGCTACAAAACATCTTTAAATTTGGTTTCAATTCAATTAATTTTACTTTAATTTCACATTGACAATCTTTCTTTTTACCCGTCACTCGTTACTCGTTACTCGTCTCTTGACACTCGTTACAAAACATATTTTAGTTTGATTTAAATTCAATTAATTTTACTTTAATTTTACATAGACAATCTTTCTTTTTAAACTTCACTCGTTACTCGCTACTCGACACTCGTTACAAAACATATTTTAGTTTGATTTCAATTCAATTCATTTTACTTTAATTTTACATAGACAATCTTTCTTTTTAAACTTCACTCGTTACTCGCTACTCGACACTCGTTACAAAACATATTTTTAATTTGTTTTTAATTCAATTCATTTTACTTTAATTTCACAACGGCAATCTTTCTTTTTCCTGGTCCCTCTTTCCCTGGACATTCGTTACAAAACATATTTTAATTTGATTTCAATTCGATTCATTTAGTTTACTTTAATTTCAAACAGACAAAACTCGCAACAGCAAGAACAACAATTACAACAGTTACAACAATTAGTTAGCCAAAGCTTCATTAAACTATTAACTAAATGTGTGTCTTAGTTTTATAGCGTTTACCAACACACACACACACGACTTAAACAAACAACACTAGACACACCAATGTTCAAAATTTACACTTGAACACGATTTTTGAAACTCACACCAAACATTTTCCTTTTTCTACAACACCGATTACCCAACACTGAAATATTAACCACACGATATATATTAAGTTTGAAACCCGAATCAGGAACTATCAGATCGATCAGAATCATAATTAGTACAACGTCAACAACACGCACACTAAAAAAATACTAAAAATTAAAAAAAAAAAAAAAAAAATGTAATACCTATCAAAAGTCGTACGCTTATTGTGTAGTTGCAGTCGCTGCAGTTTGATAATTACACGTACTTACCATATACAATATAAATTTATCATAATATATATAATATACCTTAATATAAAATACAACATGCTCTATATATTTATATATCTACTACTTGCTAAAAATATTTGATTTATACTCTTGATTTCATAAAAAGAAAACAAACAATTAAAATACCCTTTAATATAAAAATACCAAAACAAATACTAAATACCTAAACAGCAAGTACCTTAAAAAATCTATAAAAATACATTTTCAAAACAGTTTAGTTAGATTAGTTGCTC
This sequence comes from Drosophila rellima, assembly GCA_035043635.1. Taxonomy (NCBI): domain Eukaryota; kingdom Metazoa; phylum Arthropoda; class Insecta; order Diptera; family Drosophilidae; genus Drosophila; species Drosophila rellima. The sequence continues at coordinate 2,156,066 of JAWNMV010000678.1, forward strand.
TGTTCTTGAACTAAAATCGTAAACGTTTGTGTAGTTAGTATACAAAATAAATATTTAAAAAAAAAACACACACACACATTCAAAAAAAAATACCACACCTGCTACACACGGCGTATACTTATTGAAGTCAGTGTCCCCATACACAAACACTCTACACACACACACACACACACACACACAAACACAACATTAACTAAATATAACGCTTAACTAAAAGCTTCTCAAAAATAAACAAACATAAAAAGTGAATTCTAATAATTAAATTAAATAATACCAAATATTTTCTACAACTCCATTTTTAGGCGTCAGCTTTAAAACTTCTTTCAGCTTTTGAGCGCCGTTAGTTGTCTTTCATTTTTTATCGACTTTACTTTGATTTTCGCTATTCTGTCGTCCGATTGTTGAAGACCAAAATTTAAAAGAAAGCTAAAAAAGAAACGATTTAAAATTTCGAAAACGAATCCGACTTGATTTCAATTCTGCTTCCAGTTAAAATTACAAATCTGATATCAATTTCGATTGTGCTTCACGTTTATAATGCGAATTCGATTCCGATGCAGTTATCGATAACTCTTCAGTTTAAGCAAATGTTGAGCTTTGTATCTCTTTTCATAGTTTTTCGCTCGCTTAAGACACATGCTCCCCCTCTCTCAATCTCTCTCTATCTCTCTCTGAACTCTTTTTCTTCCTTAACTATCTTTCTCTCTCTTTCTCTCTTTTGTCTCTCTATTTCTCTCTCTCTCTCTTTAATCACACAATTGCTATACTAATTAATTGTTAATACTAAAAAAAAAAACTGATTTATAATCAAAATAACTAAAAAATAAAATTTTATGCTAAACACATGAAAAAAAAAAAAAAAAAAACACCCCAAAAACAAAAAAACACAACTCGAAAAAAAAAAAAACTAAAACGAAAACAAAAACAAATGAATAATAATAATACATATATAATACAAATTTATAAGAATATTATATTATCGAAATATATATAAATATGTATATCATATTATATATCAACAATACCAAATACCATCACTTTAGTATACTCGGCATGAATCTGTTCGGATGTAAATTCTGCGAGAAAATTAACGGAGAGAAGATTTGCGATCGTAAGAATTTCGACAGCCTGCTTTGGGCGCTCGTCACAGTGTTTCAGGTAGACCTATTGCTATCAGCATTTACCAAACTTATATATTTATATATAATATCAAAACTAAACACAATAATACAATATGCTTAAAAATATATTTATACTATATACCACCTAATCTTATGCCATTATTTGCTATCGATAACAAACACTAACAACAACAAAAATCGAAAAAAAATGAAATATTACGAAATATAAGCATTTTGTTTAAATTGATTTTTGATTTTGATTTGTTTTTGTTGGTTTGTTTGTTTGTTTGTGGACAATCAATAATGTGCTAGGCTTGCCATAATGATAACAATAACAAATTATGATTACAATTACGATTACGATAACGATAACTTTGAATTATAATTGTTGTGCTCCTTTTGTGTTCCCATTCGCTCTAAAAGTGTCTATTTAGCTATCTCTCTCTCTCTCTTTCTCTCTCACTCACTTACTCTCAACTTCTCTGTCTGTCCTTGTCTCCGTCTGTCTGTGTTACGCCTGCAAATCTAATTATGTAATCGATAACTTTTCTTTTTTCGCTTTTTATGCATTTTGAGTTTATCGTTTAGTTAGAACAATTTCGATAGGTTTACCGATTGCTTCCTTGCTCGCACTAATTTGTGGTGTGTATATTATTATATACTTCTTCGGTGTGGTGTTTTCTTTTTCATTGTGTTTCCATTTCGTTTCATTTCGTTCCGTTTTGTCTCGTTTCAATGCCTGCCATTCGTTCTAGCAAATGTATAGAAAAAATATGTGAATCGCATGAATCGATTAATTCCATTGAGTTTCGTAGCAAGCAGCGCGCATTCGCATGCAGTTGTTTTTTGTAGCGTCAGCTCCTATGCCGTTATCGTTTATCGTGTTTATTCATTATCGATTAGCGTTAGTTTAAAAGGCAGACATGATATTCAAAAAATTGCACAGGTAAGCAAACCAGTTTGAAGAATCGCCCAAACGAATCGCGAATATTTCTTGGACTATTTTAGACTTGTCTTGCGTTTTGCATTTGCATGTTATCGATAAGTTATCGATAAGAGAAAAACAGCGAAAATAACAATCACAAAGTGTACTAACAATTTATTTGTCTCGCTCGCTCGCTCTCTCTACTCGTTACTCGCTACTTTTACTCGTTGTTATCTTTACTTCCTCTCTCTCGCACTGCCACAACACCACACATACCTACACACACACACACAGACACACACACAAATATAACTATATATATTTGTCGACTTTATTATGGTTTATTGTGTACTCTATTCTATTTCTAAGTATATTTCTATGTCTTTATCTATGTATATATGGTACATTTGTATGCTATCACTAGTCTCTAAGTTGTTTAGTAGTCGATAACCCAATCCTCACCACCAACACCACCACCACCACCACCACCACCACCACAACAACCAACAGAACTCTTCAATCTCCAGTCTCCACTCTCACACGCATAACAATCTCTTAACTCTAACTGTAAACTTAACTCTGACCCTCTGAAACTTTCAATCACATACTACACACAAAAACAGCCATACCACATTCTACACACAGCCATATCACATACAATTTAGTACAGTCTCTAGAGTTTGTGTCAGTTCCACATTTCGAGGCAACCCAGAAAACTCTGTAAAATAAAACAGTTTTTTGCTTCACTACTCTCAACTTTTTTTATATATATGATAAATATAGTACGCATAAAGAACAACAACAAATAATAATAATAATAAAGATAATCAAAGATCTGTACATACAAAAAAAAGTAAAACCCCTTTTTAAGTGAGGCTTCAAGCAAAAACGAAACATAGATCAGACCCAATTCAAGACATCAATTTTGTTTACGTATTTTCTCTATACATATATACACAAATATATATTTATAAATATACATACACACACACACACACACACACACATAATATAGTTTATATATGTTTATATATAAGAGATCGAAGAAGAACCACTTAATCGTTTATAAATATATACCTACTTAAATATATATAAATATATATACTATACAATATCTTTATATATATATATATATATATGACAAACACACACAAATCCTATTACTATATATACATATATGAGATATATATACATATATAAAACATATATATACGTATAAACCTACAGCATACTCGGCATGTATCTGTTTGGCGGTAAGTTTTGTAAATTTTTGGACGAATCCGGACTCGAACGTGAATGCACGTGTCCCGAAATAATCAGCCGACATCCGCAATGTGAATGCGATCGCAAACACTTCAACAACATTTTGTGGGCCACTGTCACAGTTTTTCAAGTAAGAACAATTGCAAATCCCAGATAAACAAAACACCAAAAAAAAAAAAAAATACATATTTTAAAAGAAAAAAAGAAAAAATGTATACAAAGAAAAACCTATCCAACTATTTATCCCTATCAATACTATTTAAATAACTTTCCAAAAAAAATAATATAAAAAAAACAGCAAACGTTCAAAATATATATTCATAACGTTACAGAATAACAAAAAAACAAACAAAAAATGTGCAGCTCTGCTGACTTTTCTATATCGCTAGTTTTTGCGTACATTCCGTTTAGTTTTAGTTTAGTTTCCTATATCCAATATAGTTTATTCACTCTCGTTCTTCCAGAGATCAGTTTAAGTTTTTGCCTCAGTCTATGGTTTCTTATGTTCTTTAAATTCGATATCACATATTCTTGACTTAGTTCCGATTACTTTTTCGATCCGCAAGTAGTTTTAGATATATTTTTAAACACATACATTAAACACTCAAACACAAACACACACTCTTTTTATAAGTGCATTAATTTATCATAAAATTAATCGAATTCCATTTGTTTCAAGAACATTTAATTCTTCGAATAACTTGATTGAAAAGATAACTCAGATCAAATAATGTCAAATTTAACTATATCAAAATAATTAACTGCATTTATTAAATTTGGTAATTGGAAGTCACCTTTTTGTACATCGATATATGTCAAATATTATCGATAACATGATTTAATAACAACCCTGTTTGGTTGAGAATCTAAAATGAGTGCTCAAATCTTTCTTTATCGACATATTAATTTAATATATGGAAAATACATCAAAACTCTAACAAATTTCTTACACTCTCAAGATCTTGTGTTTTTGGTTTCATTTCTCTATCTGTTTCTCTCTCTCTTTCTCCCTCCCACTTCCAGTCTCTTCTGACTCCTTCACACAAACTTGACATACAGTCTACACTCATTTGTAACATATAATATCCTCATTTGTTTTTGCATGATTTCAATTTGAATTCTTCTGTTTGATTCTTCCACATCTTTCTCTTACTTTCCAATCAAGTGATATACTTATAATGCCATTACGTTTGTTCCATATCCAATACCTAACAGCATAATACATTATATAAATATATATATATAAAAAAAAAAAAAAAAAAAAACCCAAAGATATTTAAGAATCTTATGTATAGGCATTGGAGAGCGCTTCGTTTGTTGGCTTCGTTTGGCTTGATTCCTTCCTTCCGAATATGCTGCTGCTTTGTCTTCTTTCTGCGTTTCTTTATATAAATATTTCTTATGTTTCTGTTTCCTTTTTTTTCTTGCCACTTAGCTACAAGTTTCTGATTTGCTTTTTGCGCTTTGCCAAACACTAAGAAACCAAAAAGAAATTCCAAAAATGCATATAATTTATGTACAGCCACGCCCAAAATAAAAAATATTTTATATATAATCGTATTGTTCAAATATATCAAAACATATAGCAACAACTATTTATTGGCACGTCGTGTAAAAAACAAAACAAAAAAACAATGAAAAAACCAAAATATATATAAAAATATTTAAATTAGCTTTGAAATTCTATGCAAGATTTTTGCGCGCTTTAAAAATTTGTTTTTTGCTTTTTAGTTTTTTTCTCCTTTGAAGTTTTGGAAGTTTGAGCGCTTAGTCTTGTTTTCAAGCGCTTCTCTTTGTTTTTTTTTTTAACCACACCACGAATTATCTACGAATTATGAGTATTTTTTGGATTATTTCTTTATATAACTAAAGTAGAATTATGTACTTGATTTCCGTTTTAATTTAAAAATTGCTTTTGCTGCGCTTTGGCTCAGTATTTTATTTTATTTATTTTCGATTTGAATAATCATATGTTGAATGTATTTAAAAATTTAAGAATCGATATTTCTAACAGCCAAATGTGAAATGGGTTTTGAATAGGTTAAAGTCAAATTGAATAATTTATTTATGATTTTCTCAATTGCTTTATAATCTTAAGTTAAAGCTGTTGATTTATGAAGCTACAAGAATAGTTGGTATGATGAGACAGACAAAAAAGCAAAGCTAATATCTAACTAATCTATATATTATATAACATATATATATCGAATTATAATAATTATATCTAACACTGTTTTTTTGGCGTTTTGCTTCTTCGACATGATCTGTTTTCTTTGTGCTCTCTTTTTTCTTACATTCTTTCTTTCTTTTTATGCCACACAATATGTTTATTGGTATTTGTTCTATTCTTTTTTCCGTGCTTCCTTCAATATATCAAAAAAAATATATATATATATCAAATATATGTATGCATATATATATATATATATAAATAACAATAAACTGCACCACGTTTGCCGCCCGCCACCTGCAACTGCAACCAACCAACCAAACAACCAACCAACCAACCAACCAACCAACCACCAATTCCAACTACAACAACAACAACAACTACAACAATCATCGTTTAAAAAACTACCAAAAAAACAACAACAAACAACAACAACAACAAATGTTTTTAGATACTGACCCAAGAGGATTGGAACGTGGTCCTATTCAATGGGATGGAAAAGACAAGTCATTGGGCCGCATTGTACTTTGTGGCTCTAATGACCTTCGGCAATTATGTGCTATTTAATTTATTGGTCGCCATTTTGGTTGAGGGATTCAGTTCAGAGGTAGAGTTTTGCCAACACCCAACGAAATTCATAATAAAATTCAACAACAAAATTAAATAGTTACCACTATATTCTTGGCAACTTCTTGGCCAATTTGGGAAAACGCTTCACCTTCAACAGTGGAAACGTTTTCCTAACAGAAAACCCTCATGAATTGGCATTTGTTTCGAATGTCCAACAAAACAATGCTTCGATTACGATAGAAATCGATAAGAGATCTATCGGTTATCTAACTCAAGCCATTTTTACTTGTCTGCATATTATTATTCACTTTTAAATTCCAAAAAAATTCTTTAAAAATAGAAAATAATTTAAAAAAATCGTTTCAATTTGTATACAATATGAGTATAGTTAAAAAATAATTACTAAGCATCAAAAATATATTATTAATTAAGAACAAAAAGATTTTGAATACAAAACGAAATGAAATTAATTTAAACGAGTTGAAAGCTCTTGTCAATTGATCGATAAACGATAGTTGAAACATTGTCTTGTTGCGCATTAACGATAGATCGCGCTACTCCGGAAGTCCGGAACTCCGAGACGTTGACGGAAAAAAGTCTAATTTTGAAATTTTGATTCCCTCAGCGAAATGAACGTCGCGAGCGCGAACAGCGCGAATTGGTTAAGAAACTGCGCGAAGAGACATTGGCCGAAAATTATAGCGATGGTATGTACGATGAATCACGCAGCGAAGCGGATTCATCGACCACTAACGATAGTTACTACGAGGTGCGCAATCGATGGCGCAGTGCCGAGGACGTGCGCAAGGTAAGTGTCAAATGAAAACAGAGAGAGAGCGATCCGAAAAAACTCTGAATCCCGCAGAGACTGACTCGAAACTCCGCACTGAATGAGAGAGTGAGTGAAAGTTGTTCTTTTCTTTAATTTATGCTTATTTTTGCTAAATATCTTAACTCTAGAAATTATAACTAGTTAAATGTACATAAGAATGAATGTATGTTTTTTTTTTTTTTTAAATTTACTTTTATTTTTTTAACTCTAGAAATTATAACTAGTTAAATGTACATAAGAAGTAAAGTAGAAAGCAGTATGAGTGTATGAGTGTATGTGTGTGTGTGTGTGTGGAAGAGTCATGTCACGGTATGTATCGAATGTAAGTAGTATCCACGTCTATCATCGCCTCAGCAGCTGCAGGACTCCGCCGAGCTGTCCATTGAGGCCAAAAGCAACATGCATCGCCAGCATCGTCTACTCCAGCCCATCCAAGACTATCAAATCAACGAGCTGCCCTCGCACAGTGGCAGCGCTGCCTCTGCCGCTGCCGCTGCCGCTGCAGGCGCCGCAGCGGGCTCGAGTGTCGACAAGGATGCAAGCGGCAAACTGTTGCCCCACGATGACCCAAAGCCACAACGAGGCGGTCTCAAAAAGGTACGTTTCATTTTATAGTTTTCAAGGCTGCCAACCCGAAACTGAAGCTGAACTCAAAACGAACCCCTTTCCTTTTTAATTAGCGGTTCGGTTCAAAACAATTACAGAAATGATGACAGAGTTTTCAAGATTTTCGAATATCTCACAAATATTTAAGACTTTGAATAAATATCAGAATATACCAACTCATATTTAAATATTAAATTCTGTTTTATTATTGACATTTACTATTTTATTTTATTAAGAAATTTAATTGAATCAAAACTTTAGATAAAATATAAATAATAAAATATTTGTTTATTGAATTGAATTAAAGTTGAAGCTGATCGCTTGGGTTTCAGGGCGGTATATAAACCGCTTAGCGAAACAAAATAGTGCTGGTTTGCAGCCTTGATATTTTTGTTTGTATTTCAATTCACACACACAAAGACACGCAGAGTATTGTATTTGCCTTGCACCCTGATTCGCCCCTCGCACCCACAGACATACTCGATCAAGGATCGACGCAGCGAGGCGCCACGCCTCTCCAAGATGCGGCTGATCCGCGACCCGCCCCTGATCACAACGACGGCGGCGACGCCGCAGGACTCGCCCAGCACCACGATGGACTCGGCCATGACCTTCCGGCAGTGGGGTGAGCTCGAGGTGAGTTGTTAAGTTCTCCAATGAGCTGATATTCCTTTGCTTTATCTGTACATATATTTCATATCTAATTAATTTTAACTGCTCCCTTTAATCGTTCTACTTAACTAGCTTTTTCTATTACCTACTTCGATTACCTTTTTATATCCTATAATATGCCCCTTGACCTCGTTTCACTTATCCATATCACAAGCAATTCACAGCCATATCACCAAATTTACAGCGGCAAATTTTGAAGGCTTTGCCCAGACAATAACACATTATTGAATTTCCTTGAATAGTCAATAAAGAAAAAAAAAATATGTAAATATAAATAAGTTAACGTCATTCAAAGGCCAGAAAGAGCAGCCGGTGCTCTCAGAGCCACTGCGTGCCCACCCAAATTATTGAAAGCTGTCGAAATTACTGAATTACTTCTTTGTTGCCCTCAAAAAAATAAAATACAAAAGAAATTTCCTTTCTTTTTGAAATCCATTGGTCTTTTTAATTCTTTGTGCTTCAGAGATATAAATAAATTTTCCAGATAATAAGAAAACTTCTCTCTCAGCTTTCCTGTACTTTCCTAAAGCTCAACCAATAAGAACCAAAAGACATATATCAAATATATTTTAAAAAATTTAATGAATTCTTTTCCAATGCTCTGGAATTTGAACTTTTTCATCTCTGACTTTCTTACTCACAAGGCGGTTATTAAGTTTTTCCTAAAATAAAAAGTTGAAGAAATCATCTACTGATTTTTTAATGTCCACTGTTACCAGCAATTATGGTGGACATTTGTAATCTAAACTTTTGCCGAAATCTATAGAGCTACCTATTTTATTGCTCTGGTAAATCTTCTTCTGATTTATTGACTCTGCTGCTGCTCTTTGATCTTAACTCTTTTCAGAAATCTCTAGAAAATCAAATTTTTTTGTTCCCCGACTTTTCTAACTCTCTCATGTCTCTCTCTCTCTCTCTCTCTCTCTCTGTCTCTGTCTTGGACAGCCGCCCAGTTCACCGTCGCCGTCGCCGTCGCCGTCGCCGTCGCTGCTGAAGCCGCCGAACATTTTCACCGGCGGTCAGCGGACTTTGGACGAGGGCATTCCCGCCATCGATCTCATACCGCCGTCGCCGGTGCTGGCGCACAAGCCGCTGAATATATTGAATGCCAGCCAGCTGCAAGGACATGCGACATCGAGTGGCAGCATTGCCAGCGGGAGTGGCAATCAGCTGAGTGCGTTGACCAGCAGCATGCACAGTGTGATCATCGATGATATATCGAAGAATCCAAGCACGACGGCGGCTGCCACGCCCATTTATGTGCCCACCATATCATCGACAACGACGGCAACGTTGCAGCCACCAACGGAGAGTCACAGTCACAGTCACAGTCACAGTCACAGTTTGAATCTATCGGACCTGTCGCTGACGGGATCGCTGAGCTCAGCTGTGGCCAGTGGTGGAGCAGGAGGAATAGTCACTAGCGGAATGACTGGTGCCGGAAGTGCCTCCACCAGCGGCAGCTCATCGAGTGAAAGGTTGCCACTGGCACCCACAAGCAGTTTTAAGCAGCGTTTTCGCCGCAGCAGCTCCAAGAAGCGTCCACAGACTTTGAAGGCGCCAGTCGATGATAATATCGCTGCTCCGGATGACGAGGAGCAGCAATTGAATAACGGCAGCGACAACAGCTGTTTGCTGCGAGGTGGCATCACCGCTGCTGCAGGTGGCAGCACCAAGGATACGAATCGCCTGAGTCCACAGAACTCAATACGCCGCCTGTCCAATACCCTGAGCATTGGCAGCGGTCCTGGAAGTCGCCGTGCCTCCGCCTGCATTTTCAACTCGCAGGTCTATCAGAATCTGAATCTAAATCAGCCGCCCAAAATGAAGGCGGGCGGGGGACAGCGACGCATGAGCTCCATTGAGCTGGCATTTAGTAAGACATCGCATTTGAATCTGCACAACTTGGAGGCGAATCGCAAGTGCTTGTCGTATACGAATTCGAAAATCGATTTGGACAAATGGCAAAAGTCCTACACGAATCTCAACGAGCCGGACATGCTGCAGCAATATATGGAAGCGCGCGACAAGCGCAAGAATTCCATCAGTCACTACAATCTGAAGAAGCGTCTCGAGGAGAAGGAGCTGCAACAGCTACAGCAACTGCATCAGCAGCAATTGCAACAACAGCAACAGCAGCAGCAACAGCAACAGCAACAACATCTCGATTCACAATCACAGTTGCCACCACAGCAACTGACCAAGGAGTTGCAACAGTTACAACAACAACATCATCATCAACAACAACAACAACATTCCATGGTGCCCTGCGGAGAACAGATGTCCAAGCTTAAGATACTCATCCAGAGGCTCACACCGAAGCACTTTACCATCGAACGTGAGTCATACTCCATGTACGTCTTTCCGGAGGAGAACAGGTAAGACTATCTACCAAATTCTTATACTAATATGCAAATTATGGCAGCAACGAAATAAATTGCATTTAAGACGATGTTTTCGATTTCAATGTACGTTGAAAAGCAATCGATAACTGTGATTTGTAATGCTAAAAGTCTTAAATTCTTTTAGGAATGTTACTATATTGTTTTTAAGACGCTGATTTCTAATTCGAGTTCAATGTATTCCTTCAACGCCTCGTTGAAAATCGATCGATAATCGTTAAAACTGTGACTTTTAATTCGAAAAGTTTTAAATTTTTTACAAAAAATCCCACATAAAAACTAACAAAATCGTTTTAAAACTTCTTAGGGCTCGCTTACACTATCGCTAAAATCAGCTATAGTGTGCGCGAGCCCTTAAAGACAAACATATTAGTTTCCCAAAAGTGTTCATTTTAATTCATACAGAACATGAATTTTCACATAAAATTTCAATGAAAAATTGAAGAAACGATAAATAAATTACTGAATTTGGTGTTCAATCAATATTCTTTGATATTGGTTTAGATCTGCATTTTAATGCACTTTGAGAACCAAATGGCAGCTGCTAAAACAGAAAATAAACTCAAATTGCCAGCAACGCTATAAATTAAGTTGCTCTTTAATATTTTCTTTCAACATTTGTCTCAACATCTCTCAAAAAAGCGTTCCATTAATGAAATTTAAATTGAATACATGATTGGTGATAGATTTCAATCTGTCGAAAACTCGTTCCATTAATTACATTTGTTATTGTTACTCAAATCCTGATTATCCATAAAAGAGACATTTTGAACGAGACTCTCGACTTTGTAACTAGATTTGTACGCATTTTTACGGTTGACTTTTATTTACATTTTCATTAACGTACTTCGTTTTTTTTTTCAACTTGGTTTTGTTACTCGCTTTTGGTCGTAAATGTAATTGAATTTCAACATTGTTGCAATGGTCCAACTGCCATTATTGCTGCCTTCTTGATTTCGATTTCAATGATTTGGCAATGTTAACTATGTTTTGGGTATGTTTTGACTTTTGCTTTACTGTCGACACAGATTCCGGCAGATCTGCACGTGGTTCGTGAACCAGAAATGGTTCGACAATGTTGTCCTATTGTTCATAGCACTCAATTGCATAACTCTGGCTATGGAAAGACCAAACATCCCTCCAAGCAGCACCGAAAGATTGTTCCTGTCAACAGCCAATTACGTGTTCACCGTCGTTTTCACCGTCGAAATGTTCATTAAGGTGAGAGTAGTTCACAAATTGCCAGTTAGCTGATTTCATTGATTTGACTTGGCCTTAATTCGTTTCTCTAGGTAGTTGCCACGGGCATGTTTTACGGCCCGGATGCGTATTTCACATCCGGCTGGAATATCATGGATGGATCTTTGGTTACAATATCGATTATTGATTTGTTAATGTCATTGATTAGCGAATCGAGTCCAAGGATCTTTGGGATTTTAAGGGTAAGTTTGGTCCAAACAATGCCAAACAATGGCCAATGGCAACATACACTGAAAGAAAAAACAATATGAATGCATCGTGTAGCGGCAACTGGCAACTAACTAACCAACTAATCAACTAACCAACTAACCAACCAACTAACTAACTAACAACAACAGCGTCAAAAACCACCGGGTGAATTACTCTATCAACTCCACCACGCATCATCAAAATAAGAAGAAGAAAAAAATATATATAAAAATCAAATGAATGCATTTTGATCTTTGGCACGCCGAAGATTTTATGCCCTTGTAGAGTCCTGAATTCTTTATTCTTCTGCGGCTTTTGATTTATAGATAGAAACAACAGACATTTTAATACAATCTTAACTCTATACTTTCGACAGATCTTTCTATAATGTTGGCTTGACAATTTAGTAGTCTGATTGTGACCAAATTTAGTCGGAATGCATTAAAGATTAAAAGATGATGTAAAAATACAACCGAAAAACCAAAATTCAACTTTCGTGGTAGCGATATTTAAGTAATTGAACTTCATAATTTTTATTTTGGCGATTTAACGACAACTCAATTATTGTTTTAAAGATTTCTGTATAGTTTTATATAGTTTATATCCTCTGCAAGGGTATAAAATCAGCAAGAAAAGCTCTAGCTATTGCTCGCTCGCTCGCTCCTTCGCTATGGCTCCCTCTCTTTCTCTCGCTCTATGTGTATCTTACTCTATTTTTAACTATAACTACAGCTCTTTCTTCTTCGGAATTGGCTATTATCTGTCTCTGTCATTTACAATGCTATCTATTTCTTTCTAACGCACACGTCTCTCGTTACCATCGACAAAAGCTGAACACAAGCTCTCTCTTTCTAACACTCTGTTTCTGTCCCTGACTCTTTCTCGCTCTCTGTCTCTGTCTCTCTTGAATATATATATATATATATATGTATATATACATGGTATTATATGTTATATTGTGTATGAATCGGGTATTCCATATTAACCATAACATAAAAAACTAAACTAAAACTCAACCAAAACTTAACTAAAAACCAAACCGATCTGCAGGTAAATTCTCGTGCTATATTCATGTAATGGCCAACAAATTACTCGTAACGCTTTTATCTATCTATCTATCTCTCATATTCTTTGTGTGTGTGTGTGTGTGTGTGTGTGTGTGTGTGTGTGTCTGTGTGTTTGTAGTGTCTCCCCACCCCATTTTGAAAGTGTTGAAAGTTCTCCTCTTACATCCAAAGTAAATTGTTGTCTCACTCACATATCGTTTGTATATAAACATATATCTTATATATAATAAAATATATATCTGTATCAATCAGTAATTGCATCTCTTTTCACACTGTCACGCCCCAAATTCCAATGCTAAAGTTACAACCTAACCTCACATTTTTATTTCACTTATTAATCATTTTGATCGAATCTGTAAAATTAAAGCATTTGTTGCTTTCGATAATTATCGATAAATCAAACCATTTGTTATATAATCTCAGCAAGTTTTAGAGATGATCAATTTAAAAATAATCGATTATATCGATAAATTAAAGCATTTGTTGTATAATCTCATATAGTTTTAGAGATGAGCGTGTCGTACGATAATATCGAATTATTTTGCTCCGATAACATTTTCGATATACTAAGATTCTAACGACATCACAAGAATTTCAGTCAGATTTCATTCGGATCGTAGTTGCATATAAAAACTAACAACTTTCTATAAATTGTACTTTTTGATACTTGACGTGGCTGTTCCAATTTCACGCGTTCCGCAAGCAACTCTGCTTGATTACTATGATTACTGATATACTATGTGTTTTGATTTCGCTTGTTCCACGAGTAACCTTAATTGTTTTTTTTTTATATGACGGAACTGAATTTCGAAAAGAGTGTTATCGAAAATTCATATCCCGATTCCAGTCGTTTCTCACTCATCTCTGGCTATATATAAATAATATTTAAATGCCTTTTACAGATTCGAACTTTGTATGGTGTTATGGTAATTGTACAATGGTTTTTGTTCGAGTCTTTCCCTTTTAGAAGTTGATAGCAGTTTTGGAGCGTAACGCTCCCTTTTAAGCCCCCAACCCGCTTATTGCTCGCTCAACATTCTTGTCACATGCATTTCACATTTGCAAGTTGCATAACCCATTCCCATTGTTTCGATAACATTTCTTGTGCATTTGCTTAATTGTTTCAGTTTCAGTTTCAGTTTCAGTTATAAAGTAACAAGTTGTAAGTTGTTTCAATTTCAGTTTCAGTTTCAGTTTCATCACTGGCGTGGCTATATATAAATATGATATATATATATATATATATATAAATTGAACTAGTCTAATATATAAATTGATATGTACATAACTGTTAATTGACTATGATGCATTTTGATTCGCAGGTGTTTCGGCTACTTCGTTCCCTGAGGCCGCTGCGCGTGATTAATCGCGCCCCGGGTCTGAAACTAGTCGTGCAAACGCTCTTATCGTCCCTGCGTCCCATTGGGAACATTGTGCTGATCTGTTGCACCTTCTTCATCATCTTTGGCATACTCGGTGTGCAGCTGTTCAAGGGCACCTTCTTCTACTGCGAGGGCGAGAATATTAAAAACGTGCGCAATGCGGACGAATGTCGCCGCATTCCCGGCAACGTTTGGACGAATCGCAAATATAATTTCGATGATCTGGGCAAGGCGTTAATGTCTCTGTTTGTGCTTAGCTCCCGCGATGGTTGGGTCAACATTATGTATACGGGACTCGATGCCGTCGGTGTCGATCAACAGCCGATTGTCAATTATAACGAATGGCGATTACTCTATTTTATTGCGTTCATTCTGCTCGTCGGATTCTTTGTGCTCAACATGTTCGTCGGCGTCGTTGTCGAGAATTTCCATCGTTGTCGCGAGGAGCAGGAAAAGGAGGAGAAAATCCGTAGAGCTGCCAAACGAGCGCTACAAATGGAAAAGAAACGTCGACGAATGCACGAGCCACCGTATTATACAAATTATTCGCCGACTCGAATGTTTGTCCACAACGTCGTCACATCGAAATATTTTGATCTGGCAATTGCCGCTGTGATTGGACTGAATGTTGTGACCATGGCCATGGAATATTATATGATGCCCAAGGCATTGCAATATGCCTTAAAGATCTTTAACTATTTCTTTACGGCCGTCTTTATACTCGAGGCGAACATGAAACTAGTCGCCTTGGGTTGGCGTCTATATCTCAAGGATCGTTGGAATCAACTCGACGTGGGCATCGTTCTACTATCGATAGTCGGCATTGTTTTGGAAGAGCTCGAAACGAATATAATACCAATAAATCCGACAATTATACGCGTCATGCGCGTGCTGCGCATCGCGCGCGTTTTGAAGCTACTGAAAATGGCGAAGGGAATCAGGGCATTATTGGATACTGTGATGCAGGCGCTGCCACAGGTTGGCAATTTGGGTCTGCTGTTCTTCCTGCTGTTCTTCATATTTGCGGCACTGGGCGTGGAGCTGTTTGGTCGACTCGAGTGCTCCGATGAGATACCCTGCCAGGGTCTTGGCGAGCACGCGCACTTCGCCAACTTTGGCATGGCTTTCCTCACATTGTTTCGCGTAGCGACTGGCGACAACTGGAACGGCATCATGAAGGACACGCTGAGGGATAATTGCGATGACGCGGCCGATTGCGTGCGCAATTGTTGCGTCAGCTCGGTTATTGCTCCCATATTCTTTGTGATATTCGTTCTTATGGCGCAATTCGTTTTGGTGAACGTCGTCGTGGCTGTTTTGATGAAACACCTCGAGGAGAGCCACAAGCAAATGGAAGATGAGCTCGATATGGAAGTTGAGTTGGAGCGCGAACTTGTCCGCGAACAGGAATTTGCCCAGGAGCAAAAACTGTGCCAGCAGCTGGCGGAGGCGCAATCAAAACTCAAAACCGCACCAATCCGAGCACCACTGGCCAAGGTCAAATCTCTGCCCAAGAACTTCATCTACAGCACACCATCGCTGGACAAAAAGTTCCCCAGTCCCCAGAGCTTGACAAGCAGTGCGGCCACCAATTTAAATATGCAACAATCCGCACGTCGCCAGACCATTCAGTATTTCAATCAACAGCACCAGCAAAGTTTGGGCTTAAGCCTCGCCGAAATGGGCGGCGCGTTGACGCCTCAGGCGCTGAGCGCGCGGCTGGGCGAGCCCTTTAGCGTGGCCAGCGGGACGGCAGGCGCAAGCTCTGATCTCCAGGGCTTGCAACTGCCGCCCCTTGGTCGACGCGGGCGACGCGCCTCAGCCGCCGCCGGCTTCCGCAAGCGCGGCGTGCTGTCCAAGGAGCGTTCGCTCGACGAACAGGCGATTCGTCGTCGCAATCTGGAGGCGAAACGCACCAGTTGCGACTCGCTGCCCTGGGGCGGGGACGCACTGGACTACAGGCGCGGCACCATTTTCGAGAGCCTCGAGAGCGATGGCGGCGGTGGCAATAATAATAGTCCCTCCGCTAACTATGATCTCGATAGGCGCAGCATACGCAGCGCGGAGGTGCCGCGCTCCTCCAGAGACAGAGAGCGCGAGAGAGATCGAGAAAGAGATGCGGACTTACGCGCGGACTTACGCGCGGAATTACGCGCGGATTTACGCGTCGAGGAGACGCAGTCAGCAGAGCCACTGGCCGTGGTCAGTGCTCTCGTGCAGTCCACGCCCACAGCCACGCCCACAGCTACGCCCACGCCCACAGCCACGCCCACTCCCATGCCCTTGCCCATCAGCGCGCGTCGTCCCTTCGGCTGGTCACAGTCTGTCGACCAGGGCTGCCTCTTAGGCGCCCAGGGACGCAGCAGTTTGCTGCTGTCCGTGCCGCGTTGCATGCCACCGCGCAGTCGCAGCGGCAGCACCAAGCAGCTATTCAAGCAGCAGGCACTCGACGAAGATGCCGACATGGATGAGAGCTCGTTGCTTTTGCCCACAAACACCAATGCAATTCAGCAATTAAATGGCTCTACATCTGCTGCATCTACCGCATCTGCTTCCGGTTCCGGTTCCGCATCCGGAATGTCACTCAATGTCGCCGTTGCGACGAGCGACAATCTGGCAACGACTCTGGCCAAATCCGACACGGCGGACATCATGCGCATCATCAGCGAGCGACGCCGCATGGATCAGCGGGATCAGTGCGGCAACGAGGACAGCGACTACAACGAATTGTTGCTCGTCAAATCGCCGCAATCGTCAACGGATTAATTTTAAGTTCTCTCTCACATCCACTCACACACACTAACACACTTTCTCTCTCACTGTCCTTCCCAACAACAGTCTGGCAACATTTCTTTTTCAGCCAGCCAAAGTTCAGTTGCCAAAGTTCACTCTCAATGCACTTATCGATAACGATAACAGCATGCATGTTAATACAGTAAACTATCACAAGCTAAAACTTTATTTTTTGGCTAAATCAAAAATGCAAAAATATTAAATATTCAATAAATAAACCAAAGTCATCATTTGGGCAATTACATTTTTTCCGATTTTGAATTTACGAAAAGAAATATTTCGAATATCTGAATTTATTTGAATTTTCTATAAAAAAGAAACAGTGTTTTATTATTTTATTTTAAATTATTAAATTAAAAATATATGTCTGAAAAGAATTTCAAGTTGTAAGAGTTTCACTGTATCTATTACCTTCCTATCCCTTCCTCTATCCCTCTCACTCCCTCCCTGCCTCTATGCCTCTCTCACTCTCCTCTCTCTCTCTCTCTCTCTCTCTCATATTCAAACACACACTGTAACTTGTAGCCTGCGCTAACACTTTAGGGAATTTTCCAAGTGCTCAGTTTGAAGAAAGCAAAACCAAAATCGTTAGTAAATAGGCAATTATAATGATAACGATAACGATAACGATTAACGATTAACGATAATATTACTCACTAGCGTTAGGTGTTAACTGTAACTGTAAACGTAAACGTAAACTGTTAACTGTTAACTGTATACTGTAACTGTAAACGTAAACTGTTAACTGCATACTGTAACTGTAAACTATAACGATTAACGATAACGATAACGATAACAACTCAAATAGAGCGTTCTCTAACAAACAAAAACTGAATAAAATTATAAATAATTGTCAACTGTTTTTAGTGCAATCTACGGTTTTCATAAGTTTAGCGACAACAACAAAAAACATGCGACAAGGTATCAAAACATAAACCAAAAAAAAACTTATCGATAGCAGTGAAAAAATCGTTGTTTAGAGCGTTTTCCGTTTCAAAACAAAATCGATAAATGCAGCAGTAAAAAAGATTAAGATGAAAAACAAAGCATATACAAAAAAAAGCTGATTATTGATATGTATACAAAAACAAGCGTTATATGCGATATATATATATATATATATATATATATATATGTAGTTATACATAATATAAACAGATACCAGGATTCAGTATATATATATATATATATAGGAGAGTACATGCATACATGATGGAAATTGTGAACAAAAATCATCAACTCTGTGATTAGCTCTTAAAGTTTAAACATTTATATAAACTATATACACAAAAACGAAAAGAACGATGATGATCCAAGAAGAAGAAGAAGAAACCAAATATTTAACGTATATAGAGCATCTGAATTATGTATGTATGTATGTTGCATTGCATTATATTGGAACGTATTGTATTGTATTTTACGTAGTCTAGTCGAGAAAAACAAAAAAGAAATAATCAATAACAATTCAAGTAAAGCTGATGCAGTATTCACACATTGATAAGCAATAGCAATTTTAGCGCGTTAAGATCAAAACTACTATAAAAAAAAGATACCAAAATAATACCAAACAAATTACCAAAAAAATAAACTGCAATGTTGCCACTTTTCATGATTAAAACAAAAAAGAAATGAAAACGAATTTACATAGTTACTTAACAGAGACACACACACACACACACATCTCCCTCTCTTTCACACACAGACACACACAGACACAGACAAACGGATACGTTGCTCTTTGGACAATCTTTTGGCTTTGATGCGCTCTCTTTTCCGCGTTCGTGCTCTCTCGCTCATTTCACTCAAATTGTGCCAAAAAATAAAAAAAATACTTAAAAAAAATACTGATCGCAAACTATCTCGCTCTCTCTCTCTCTCTCTCACACACACACTGACTAACAGAAAGTAAGGGTAATTAGTGTATGTTCAATTTTTTGAGTAGAAAAACAAAATTAAGCTGAATATCATAAACAAAAAAAAATGATTGATTAAGAAGCTCCCCGCATCAAGAGTAGATAATCGATAAACGATAACCCAAAGGTCTATTTTTATATACGACAAAATAAGAAACTAACGGGCTAACGGGGAAAAACCGAAAATACTAAAGTACATTCTAGCGTTAACTGTAGCATACTATATACATTTAGCATATATACGTAGTACAACTTTTAATGATAGTCGGAATATATACTTAGCCCTTATTTAGCTGCAATAGATGAACTACCCCCCTTCCTAGAAATTCTCAGAACCCTGGAACAACTTGATGTCGTAGCATTTATATAAAATACAAATTTAGAGATAAAAAATCAAAAGAAAAAGCATTAGATAAATTTATAAACTAAATTATATAGTAATGACTATGTATATATGAAACTATCAACGAATTACAATAACTAACCTAAAAGTCAGCACAAGCGAAACTTATCGAAACTTAACGATAAGCGAGGCAAATGAAGAAGATGAAGAACATGAACATTGTCAATTTCTCAACATGGTCTAAAGAAATTTCCCATAAAAAATGGCATTTTTTACACTCTTTGTAGATCAATCAAAAAAAATGTATCGATAACGATAACGATAACGATAGCATACCCAAGTTTAGATAAACTTTTGACACAAAAATCAAGCAACAAATCGAACTTAGAAACATTATTGCTAATTACGATCGGGGTCGATATCGGGTGTTACATAACACATTTATACAACAACAACAACAACAGCAACAACAACAACAACAAACAAGAACAAAACAAATTTAATTATTATGTAATAATTTCATCTGTGCCTTTCTCTACGAATATACGATCTATATATACATACATCTAAATACATAAGTATATAACAAATTATTAATATATATGGATAAATACTTATAAATTACTTTATATTACTTCACATGTGCTCTTCTCTATACACACACACACACACACACACACACACACACACACACACACACACACACGCACATTCATCAGTGAAGCTGCAAAGTTATCGATATTTTTTAAAGTTAAAAGCAAATTATAAATGTAACTAATAATCAAACGTCATTTATCGATAACAATCGATAACACACACACACACACACACGTTTAACGTAGCCGGAGATCCAAGCGCGACAGTCAAGCAGTACACTTAAGCAGTTGCAAGCAGTGCAATATCAAGCTAGTCTCACCCAAAACAACTCTTTACTCTTTTTCTCTCCAGCAGATCTTAAAAAAATGTTTGCGACTTTTTCAAAAATAAAAAATACCAGAACTGAATACAGCTGTATTTAAGTTCTGATTTTTAAAAATATCGAAAAAATCCAAGCATCATAGAAATGGGAAATTCAAAATTCTAAAATATTTTTCAAAAAATGGTAATTCTAAAAATCATGCGCCCATCTCGAGAACAGAAGTATTAATAAGAAGTAAAAGAAGAAGCACAGGTAACAAACGAGTACTAAGTAAAGCAAACGATGAAAAAGAAACTAATTATGAATTAAAACAATAACACACACACACACACACACTTGATAAAAGTACATAACAATAATAATAATATGAATTAAATGAGATTTACTTACGGTTAAAAAAGCCAACACGTAACATCTTTATAGGTTAATGCGCTGGTAGTTTCGAATTGTTTTTGTTTTCTTTTTTCTTCATATTTTTTTGTTATTTATTTCTTTTGAAATTAGCTGCTTGAATATGGAACACGAAAACACTTAATGAGAGCGTGTAAAACGAGCCGTCATAAAAAACAAAACCTAAAACAAATCAAAAAAAAAACAAAAAAAAAGTCTAAATTGCGTTTTTTTCTTGTTGATTAATAATTAGGTAAAAAGGGCTACAAAACATAAGTTAACTAACGCAAAAATATTAGACAAGAAAAATGAAATGTTGCCGAAGCTGCACAAAAAACAACAAAAAAAGAAAATAAAATGAAAAGCTATAGTAATTTGAGCATATAAGAAAATATACAAATTTTGCTTTTAGCCAAGAAAAGATAGAAGAAAATAATTATGTACGAAAAATATGATTAATAACAATAATGATAATGAAAAACAACAATAACTGTAAGCGAAATTGAGCACGATTTCCAGCTGTCTCCAACTAGCGAACTAAACCTAAAGCCACACATACTAACTAACAGTAATTACATGAATTAAAACTAAAAGTAAATAAAAACGTTGTAAGCATTTCGTTGCGTACCTTTTGCGTTCAAAGAAATGTATATATATATATATATATATATGTATGTAAATTGGTTTGAAACTAACACAGAAAAAAACCGCTCTTCATATGCCAGACACATATATATAAATATATGTATATGCATATGTATATGTATACTTCAATATGTATATAAGCAAAGCAAAGAGCGTTATGAATTAAACAGAAATTTTGAAAAGAATTTAAAACTTGTTTTATTTTATTTCACAGCACTGGCGCCATCTATGTCAGAGCGTATGCAGCGTGCTTTTTAGTACATTCCGTTCAGAAAGTTCTTTTGGCCGCCTGGCGCCATCTATTTCTGCGCGTTGACAGCTTGCTTGCAAACGTGTTTGATTTCAGCACTCCGTTCAGATAGTTCTTTAGGCCGCCTGGCGCCATCTATGTCTGAGCTTTGAGCGTTGACAGCTTGCTTGCAAGCGCATTTTTCGTTTCAACACTCCGTTCAGAAAGTTCTTTAGGCCGCCTGGCGCCATCTATGATCATGTGGCTGCAACTTCAGTTGCTTGCAAGCAGTTTTTGCTGTGCTAAATTCAAATTTAAAACTGTTACAGAAACAATTTTATTTTTTTACCATTTCCAGGCAATAACTGTCTAGTTTTTTGGTTATCTTATCTCGTTCACATCGCATCCGATTTGTAGACGTGCGTATGTTTTTCTCTTTGTTGTTGTTGTGGTTTTACAACTGTCTTGGGTTATTAATGTGTAAGTGACATTGCATTTCTTTCTTTTTTTTTTTGTCTCTTTCGTTTGGGCTTTTGTCTTATTGTCAATTTTCTCTTTATTGCATAACAGCGCCTCTCCCCCCCCCCCCCTCTCACCATTTAAATGTCATCCCGCAAAACTTAAGTGAATATATTTTGGCGCCTCTTTTATAACAGTCACCGCTAGCTGTTTGTTTATAGCCTCCCCTTTCTCCCCTCTCTATCACCCACCTGTCTACCTCCACAACCCCCCCCCCTCGCGTGTCTCCCCTTGTCACCCGCTGACCACGAGACTTCTTTAACAATTTCCTCTTTAAACTGAACTTAGTCAGGTCTATAAGTTACCATTTCCATTCTCTCACTCTCACTCTCTCTATCTCTTTCTTTTTCTCTGTCTCATCATCAACGGTATTTTTAAGCAATCTGCGCTCATTTTTGTCTCTGTTCGCATTTGCGTTTTTAATTAACGGCGTTTTTTTCTATTGCTTCATGAAGATTGCAAATCAAGTAATTATCAAAAAAAAAAAAAAAAAAAAACTATAATAATCATAAAAATCTGTTACGACGCAAGAAAAATCAACGGCATTTAGTTCAGTTCAACTTGGCTTGTTGTTGCTTCAGTTGTTGCTTCAGTTGTTGTTGTTGTTACATTGCAAAGCTTTTTTCCTTGGCGTAAAATTCGTTCATGGTCAATGTGTTAAATCGTGATGTAACTAACGGTTATGCGATGACCCCACAATAAAGCGCCGTGTACTTTGACCCCATCTCAAACTGGAGTCTTACCTTGCCTGCCTATCGATAAACTACTCGATTGCCAACTACTTATTTTGTCCATCCATCGATAAATTATTCGTTAACTAACAGTAGTTTTTCAATACTTTGGTTTGACTTTAAATCGAATTGAGTTCATCGAGTTTTGAATAAAATAGCAATTGGTCAAATATGTACAAAATGTATAAATAAGAGTATCTAGTGTAGATTAATGCGGCGATATCATTTGTTATCGATCAAATATTCGATAACTAAAAAATCATTCCTTAAATGCCACGACTTTTAATTCTCAGACGCTGCCCATTTAAAATAAAATCGATGAGTTGCTGTAACGGACACCAAAATATCGATAAAAATGCCGATAACTAACCGCTCGGTCTTCCTCACCCTTTTACTCTTCCAGACCCTTATGAAAAGTAAAGAATGGTGTTTCCTAATAAAAAGAAAGTCAGAAAAACCCTACATACCTTATCGATAAACCCTTATTTATTTTAGCTCCTTTTCAAAACTCTTCTCTCTTTCCAGCTCCACTTAATTACTTATCTCCCATCAAGTTCAGAATCACGCGAATCATCATGATTTGTCTGATTGTAACCAAATTCATTTCATTCATAAAAAAGAAAAACATTCGATAAACTCATAAAAAAGATGAGGCACACATACAAAGAAATATATTAAAGCCAAGTATGTAAAATCGAAATAAAATAAAAAACAATTTCTCTTCTATGTGATGCCTGAAGATAAAAGCGAATTAAACGTTAAATTTGCTCAAAGAAGACGACTTGGAAATGTGTTAAGATATATACATATTTGTATTTTTATATATGTATAATTTTAATTATATAACTTGAGTTGAGCTTGAACCTTAACAATGATAAAATCGTTATACCCTGTGTTTTAAACGCTTCAGATTCTTCATTTCTAAAACAGATGAACATATAAAGAAAAGAATCAGTGAATCAAGTGTAAAAATCGGCAAAAAAAAAAAAATATATATATATAAATTAGCTTGTCGGTGTATCTACAAATAATAATGATAAATCGTAACTTTGCTAAAACTAAACAGATTTTCGATAATTTTGATAATAGTTCGGCATCTTAATTCATTCTGCACTCAAATTTAATTCACTTGATTTAAAAAAATGTTGAACCAAAGTTATCGATTTTTTCGATAACATTAAAGGTTCCTTTTTCGGTAGAATTTTATAATTTTGTTTTTAACTTGCACCACTGTGCAACGACTTGAAGAAATGATTCCGATGTCATTTACAATGAATTCCGATTCCCCAGTTGAATGAGTTTTGATATGAGTATTTCCGAATATATTCATATTCGTATTTATATTTGCATTTGGATTTTTAGTAGCACTTTATTATTTATTCACTGTTGAGTTGAATATTTGTTGTAGTTGTTGTCGGCTTTTGCCTTTTTTTCTCGATTTTTTTTTTTTTTTTTTTTTTGACACTTTCACTTTTCTCATTAAAATATGAGACCGGGCCCAAGTCGACCCAGACGACAGGTTTGCTGCTGCTGCTGACAGCATTACAATAAACGAATACGCGAGTATACGAAATTGAATACGAATAGTATTCATACAGATGACATGACAGTCCGTGAACTGTCCGTCCTAACCTTAAAAATGCATAGTTACATATGTATTTCGAGATTTCATTTGCATCTCTTCATTCACATCTCTCACCTTCTCTTCTTCATTTCTTCATCATTTTCTAAGCATTTTCTTGACATTTGGAATTGGAGTTTTTCAAAAAATGTCACAAAAATTAAATATTTTTGAAAAAAAAGAGATTCTTGAACAATCGTCTTATGAGAAACTCAAATATCTTAAATTATCTCCAATCGCATTCAAGAAAGATTTATATAATCATTTTCTGAGCATTTTCCTGACATTTGGAATTGGAGTTTTTCAAAAAATGTCACAAAAATCAAACATTTTTGAAAAAAAAGAGATTCTTAAAACAATCGTCTTATGAGGAACTCAAATGTCTTTAATTATCTCCAATCGCATTCAAGAAAGATTTGCATAATCATTTTCTAAGCATTTTCTTGACATTTGGAATTGGAGTTTTTCAAAAAATGTCACAAAAATTAAATATTTTTGAAAAAAAAGAGATTCTTGAACAATCGTCTTATGAGAAACTCAAATATCTTAAATTATCTCCAATCGCATTCAAGAAAGATTTATATAATCATTTTCTAAGCATTTTCCTGACATTTGGGAATAGAATTTTTAAATTTAAAAAAAGAAGAGATTCTTAACCAATCTTCTGATGAGAATCTTAAATATCTGCATGTAGCGATACTATTGAGTACTCAGCATCTGCGGGATGTTCATCCTTATCTCCAAAATGTTTCCCTTGATAATTGGCTATTCAATGCAAACCAGTTTCGTATCTGTTTTCAGTTCACGATCATCCAGTCACCGAATTCTGTTTTCGGTTTTCGGTTTTGGGTTTTCTGTTTTCCGAATCGCTTCTGCTTCTGGTAACATCTACCCAAAAAATGCACGTTGCTTGCCCTTTATATTCACACAGACTGGTGTATGAATATAACCATATACTCATTCACACTTACACTCACAAACACTCACACTCATCTCAATTTTTTGAAGAATTCCAGCGAATGCTGCACTTTTTGGCAGTTTTTTGTGGCTTTTGTTGTTTTTTTTTTTGTTTTTTTGTTTTTTTTGGAAATCTTAAGAACTGGTTTTTAATCGCAAGCTACTAAAGCGACAACTGCCACAGAGCTAACGGTAAATTGTTGCACTGTTGCATGTGGCATGATGGTTTTTTCCCAGCATTTCGTGTAATTTGGAAAATTGAAAATGCATTGCACGACTTTTGAGGATTTTCTGTGTGTGTTTCACAAATTACACAATGTCTTCAAAATGAGAGAGAGAGAGCGAGAGCGAAAGAGAGAGAGAGAGGGATAGAGAGAGGAACAACAACAATACGTGATATGACAACTTTGGTTTTGTTTGTTTTTGGTTGTTTACAACTTGGCTCGAATTGGGAACTGGGATTCAAGCTTGCAACCTACAGGTGTGTGTGTGTGTGTGTGTGTGTGTGTGTGTGTGTGTGTGTAAACAGGTCAACAGCAACAACAACAACAACAGCAAAGCCGTTGCCACATTTTGTTGGCGTTTTCTCGTTTCTCGTACTGATTGTGCTTCGTTTAACCGCAAAATGAATGCATTCAAAAAACAACAACAATCTCAACAACAACAACGAAATTAATTATGAAAATCTTAAAGCCACATAATATTAGATTAATGATCTTAACGGTGTGTTAAACACGTTAATTAACAGATCATTCATTTGTCACACTACTCGTATTCAATCCCTTTAGGCCATGATTGATGCGATCTTTGAGCTTTATTCATTTAGGCTCGACTTATCTTTATTCAGTTATTCACTTACCCATTCAGTGGATTTATTCTCTTTATTTCATTGATTATAATCATTTTAACGTTTCGTTATTCACTTTGGAATAGGCACTCAAATGTTTATTCAAGATCAGATTCATTTTCATTCACTTTTTCACTTCTTTGCTTAAAGTGAGTGCTGATTTATTCATTCTGTCGTTGTTTCTTATTGCTCTTTAAATTACTTAAATTCCCTTCGAAATTTATTCACTTCTTCTTAAAGTGAATATTTTAGATTTGTATTCATTTATTTAAAAACGTATATTTTTAAAAACATTATTTTTTTAAATTTTACACGTATTTTAGTAAAGTTTAAAGTTTACTAAGGACATTAATTGTCTTTTTTTAATTTCCTCCCTTTTACTCACCTTCTACTTCAAATGAATTCTTTGGATATTCATTCGGCAATAAACTAATTCATTTTGTCATTTATTTATTCTCACTTGTTTGCGTATTTATTTAGTTTAACCATTTAACTCACTCAATTCACTCATTTCGCACAGTTCACTCAGTTCACTTCTTCATTTTGACCAAAAGTGAATAAATACATGTATTATTTATTTTTACAGTAGTACAATTACTACTTTTATTCATTTTGTGCTGAATCTTGTCAACATCTGAAACTCTCTTCCAATATTTCATAAACTGAGTGCCCTTTTCTTTTTCAAGCCACTCAAACGTTCTACAGTTTATTATCACTCACTCAATAGAGTTCCCTATTGGAATTCACTCACTTGCTCTCCATCTTGTTAGTGACTTTCAGCTGAGTTCCTTATTGGAAACCATTCCCTTGATCTCCATTTTGTGGGTGACCTTTCAACTGAGTGCACTTTTTGTTATTCACTCAAACTTCCTTCTACAGATCATTGTTATTCACTCAACTGAGTTCCTTATTGAAATTCACTCACAGGCTCTCCATTTTGAGAGTGAGTTTCAATTGAGTTCCCTTTTGGATTTCACTCAAACGTCCTGCTGATTGTTTTTACTCACTCAATAAAGTTTCTTATTAAGATTCACTCACTTGCTCTTCATCTTGTGAGTGAATTTCAGCTGAGTTCCCTTTTGGTATTCACTCAAACGTCCTTCTACAATTATTATTAGTACTCTCACTCGCTCTCCATTTTGTGAGTGAGTTCACAACTCACAGATCCAAAGCTCGCAGCTAATAAACGCTCAATTGCCGAACTCATTTTGTTTTGCTCTTTTCTTTTTTTTTCTTTTCCTTCTTTCTTTCGTTGCTATTATGCTTATTTTATTTCATTTTTTTGCGCACACTTTTGCAATACTCACACAGTCGCATAACATCAAACATCAAAGCAGCAACAACAACAACAACAACGAACAATGCTTGCTTATTACAACATCGCCGATGACGCAGGGATTTTTTCACTGGACAAGCAGCACCGTTCACTCTGCAGTCTGCACTATTGCACTTGCTCTCGCTCGCGGTCTCGCTCTCACTTGCGCTCACTCTCGCTCTCTTTTGGCGCTCTCACCGATTCGCTCATTTCTTTGTCGGCTTCTGCAATACTTTCGTTGCGCTTAACTGACTTAATGGCTTAACATTTTGCACTGTTGGTCTGCTGTCTCTCTCACTTGCGCTTTCATGCTCACACATGCGTCTGAGCTTGAGCTTTATTTACAGTAGTAGCTGCGTCGGCGACTGCGGCGCTGACGACGATTCAGCCTATGCTGAGATTTAAGGTTTCAGTTTTCGTTGATTTTTCTGACTCTCGCGCGCTGCTCGCGTCGCCGTCGACGTTTTTGGGCTGCGTTTTTGAAATTGTTAGCATATTTTTACAGCTGCCCAAGACGCGCAGCCGCAATTCGTTGACGTGCGTTCATGCCAAGCGGTCGTCGCTTGCCGCAGCTCCCAGCTAACCAGCCACACCACCCCCCTCTCCCCTTAGTCGCCAAGAAACGCGCGTGCGCAACGAAAGTAAAAGTGAAAGAAACAAACGAAAAATAAAAACTCTGAAATTCTAACGGTTTAAAAAGAGTTACGCGTTTATTACACAACTCGTCAAAAAGAAGCAGAGGAAACGAGCAAAAAGCAGCCAAGAGTTTTTTATGTGTGTGATAACATTTTTTTTTGAGTCGCTGTCAAAATGATTTAAACAACATAAATTAAAATATAAAAAAAAAAGGAAATACGAGACGACACACTTTGGATTTTGTTACTTTATATTTTTGGAATTTAAATATAGTTCGTTTTTTTTTCTCGCATTTTTTTCATTTTTTTTGGTGTTTCTTTGTGTGTGGTTTTTTGAGTGAAAGTGAAGTTACGAACGTGCCCAGGCAATTTGTGGGATCTGCCGTTGTTTCAGTTTCAGTTTCAGTTTCTGTTTTTTGTTTTTGCAATCATGCGCTTACATCAAGCGCTGCCGCTGCTGCTGCTGCTGCTGCTGCTGGCGCTCGCTGAGGCGGCAATTGACAAGGACAACAAATCCTCTGCCGCCATCATCGGTGACGTCAATCAGCACAATGTCATCAATTTGCGACTGCATACGGAAATCAACAACAACAACAACAACAACAGCAACAACAAGAAAAGTAACAACAGCAGCGACGTCGACGTCAATTTTGATCTGTCGCGCACGCAGCGACTGCGCGATTCACTCAACGTCTTCGATCTGTCGCTGCTGGCGGCGCAGTGGCCGCGCCTCGAGGCCGCACGACCGCTGAGCGTCAACTGCACGAAGGACATGCGCAGTTATCTGCGCGGACTGAGCGACGCGAAGATGTGGGCAGTCAAAAGTAAGTACAGTTATGCAACGGGCAAATAAGTCAAATCTAAGAGCAGGAATAATACAAAGAAGGTTGCACTAGTGAAAATAACATTTGAATTGAGCAACATCACTCGACGTATTTACAACCCGAACTTCCTATGTGAACTCAGCTTGTAGAGCAGCTAAGCAGCTGAAACTTGGCACAGATAATACTTAATATTATATCTAAGACATACTTGAAAATCAAGCAGTTCGGTTCAGTATATATTATAGCTGTCACTAAAAAACAAACATTTTCATAAAAAAAACTATAATACAGGAACAATACAAGAAGGTTGAAACTGTTTCTTACTCTCTTTTTTTGTTCTTAACATAGGCACATCTCTAATTCTAAATAATTTTAGGGATCTTTCAACCCATACTTCCTATGTGAACTCAGCTTGTAGAGCAGCTAAGCAGCTGAAACTTGGCACAGATAATACTTAATATTATATCTAAGACATACTTGAAAATCAAGCAGTTCGGTTCAGTATATATTAGAGCTGTCACTAAAAAACAAACATTTTCATAAAAAAAACTATAATACAGGAACAATACAAGAAGGTTGAAACTGTTTCTTACTCTCTTTTTTTGTTATTAACATAGGCACATCTCTAATTCTAAATAATTTTAGGGATCTTTCAACCCATACTTCCTATGTGAACTCAGCTTGTAGAGCAGCTAAGCAGCTGAAACTTGGCACAGATAATACTTGTTGTTATATCTAAGACGTACATTAAAATCAATCAAATCATAGGAGTAACTACTGAAAAAAATTAATTTTTTCATGAAAAAATAAATCATTATTATTTTCAATGTCAACTTTGAGGATTCCTGAAAAGTTGGACGTTTAATTTTTAGGCACACATTTTTCTGAGTCTTTATTACAAATTTTCAATTGAACTATGAAATATCTGTGTATTTCTCACTACAAATACGTTGGAATAAATTCTAACTCGAATAAAGTTCAATTGAAAAGCATTTCAAAAATTAAAATAATTATTTGTTGGCTTGTGTTTACCTAATATTATTCATCGACTTATGAAAAACTTGGTTGTCTTCAATCAAAACATGTAGTTTTATTAACTGAATAATTTTAAATGATTTTAGATAGATTGCTATAACTGCTTTCTTTACTCTTCCTAAGAAACTGGAAAAGATAATGGAAAATTCGGTTGTTCTATGAAAACTCGGTAGCTACTATAAATTATACTTTCACGAGGGTAGCAGACATTTATAATTCCAATTTGAATAATTCTTATCTCTAAAAGTGCCGATGGCTGGAATTTTGTTGACATTTATTGGGCAATCTGTTGGCCATTATTAAATTGATATCTGACTTGGAACAACATTATTTTCGATTTGGAATTATGCATTGATAGGTTTTCATGTAGTTCTTGTTGTTGTTGTTGGTGTTGTTGTTGGTGTTGTTGTTGGTGTTGTTGTTGCTGCTGGTGTTGCATGTGAACGTGTCGTTTACTGGCGGCTGCTCAAACCGGCGCATTCTCAAGATTTCGAGTCGACAATCTACATAAAATAATCGCTCGTTCGTTCGTTCGTTCGCTCGTTGTTCGCCATAGAGACCCAAGGTCGCAATTAGTTCTTGCCAGACCACAGCAACTTGCAACAACAACAACAACAACAGCAACAACAACAGCAACAAAGTGCAACAGCTCAATTGTGATTTTGGATTTTGATTTCTAGCTCAGTCAGGCAAGACATGTATGTGTGTGTGTGGTGTGTGGTGTGTGTGTGGTGTGTGTTCAACTTTTGCCAAATTGTTTGGTCATTATGTCAGCGCCCCTGTCAGCTTTGAACAATGCAGAAAACACACCAACAACTCTGGCTATTACATCAGAAGAAAAAAAAACAAACCACAGAAACACACAAAACTCAAATTCATTTTACATACATATTTATGTATGTCCAGCCACAAATTAATATGCGGCTTTGTGGGGGCGTCATCAATTTTCTTTAACTTTTTTGGTTTAAGACCATCAAGGAGAAACGTTGCCAAATGTTTCTCATTTACTTTTAAAGCTTATGACTAGAATAAATCAAATCATTTTCAAATTCAAGTTTAAAGTTTTTAAAATAGCCAAAAAAAAATTACAACTTTTGATTTCACTAAAAAAATTCTTATGAAACCCCAATTATTAAAATATTTGCGAGGAAAAAATTGAAAAATCTTTAAGTTTCTTAAAATAGCCAAAAAAAATATGAAACATTTCCAATTCTTTTGGAGCCTCGATAATCGAAATATTTGCTAGAAGAAATTGAAAAATCGTACTTGATTTAAGAAATTTCGAGATTATCGATGATTTTTCTTTTTCTGTATACCTTGGAAAAATTAAAAGAAATAATCCCAAAAATCAACATCCGATCTAATCTTGAGTTTTATCTAAAACTTGGTTCAGTTCTTTCTTTTCTTGTGAGAAAACTTGGAAATGTTGCAAATTTCAAGTTTTCTGCTTTGTGTTTCCCCAAATGGCAATGCGAGTTATCAAATTCAGTCCTCAGATATTTATCTGAAATTTTGTTTGCCTCTTCTATATGTTGAAACCTTTTACTTGGTCAAGTTGTTTAGCTCTGCCAAGTGAATGTTTTACTTGGAAGAAAGCGAAAGGAACAAAGCAAATTATTCTGGAAAGTGTCGTTACTTAATTGAGTCTGAAATAAAATTTAGTATTTCCATAAGAAAATACGCAAACGCATTTCAAATTGCAGAGATCGGGAATCATTTTGAGAGCTTGGGAAAAACCAGTGTAATGGGATATGGTAAATGATTTTGCACTGCTTGCTGCAAGTGGCAACTGCTTGCTGGCAGCTTAAATTCAACAACAGGCAATAACAACAAAATTATGAATAAATGTTGTGCGACGAGTTTTTAGTTGGACTCTTTGGTTTTTGGGTTTGGGTTTGGATTTGGATTTGGATTTGAGTTAGTTTCGGTTGCGCCAGCGCGTAGATAGCCACGCCCCCTTTTGGCCAACTGCCTGTCCGCCCCACTGACCAACTGGCCAACTGACTGACTGACTGACTGACTGGCTGGATGGATGGATGACTGAATGAGTGAGTGAATGAGTGAATGAGTAAATGAGTGAATGAGTGTCCAAATGAGTTGTTGTCGCTGTCTCGAGCTGCCACTCTTTGTCACTTTGGTTATGCAATCAATTAACACACCAAATGCCGTCAAGACGAAGCGCAACACCAACAATTCCAAAGAAGAAACCAAACGAATTGTATTTGATTTCGTTTCTTTTCATTTTGCTTGTTGCTCTCTTTCCCAAAAGTTTCACTAAAACGCGGGGCAAAAATCATTTTGAAATCATTTCTTTTAAGCCACTTTTATTCTATGAGTTATATTCGTACACACCATTAACATTCATACGTTTATTCATTTTCCATTCATTTTATCAATACATTTAGCACTTATTTTAGCACCAAAGTCCGAGAATTTCAGCTCGAGCCACTGATGGCCAAGATCAATGGCTAATCGTTTTGGCCGCTTTACGTTTTTGGCTTCAGTATTTTTAAGACTTTGAAATCTTTCAAATAAATGTGAGATAAAACTCAAAGCGAGAACTGATGACAAAAGCTTTGAGAGAAACGAAATTAATTTATAGTCAATTTTATGTTTCAATTAAATTGTTATGATTTTTATTACTTTATGATATTTGGAGGAAAGTTGAGCTATTTAATTTAATTACTTTATTTAATATTTAAATTACTTCATGATATTTTGATGAAAGCTGAGTTATTTTTCACTATCATACACAATTTTATTATTCCTTTCATTAAGCTTTTTTTGTTTTAACGTTGAAATATTGAATGAGAATCGTAATAAAAAAATTGCAAAAAATAATTATTAGTTTTGTCAGAGTACAATTAAATTTAGAAATCAACAAGCTTCTTCTGTCAAAAGTTTCATTTTTGAGCGTTTACTTTTTTATATTATATATGATTTTAATAAGTACAATGCATAGGAGCAAATGGGGTATAAACGACTCGTATATCAGTAAACTTAAATGTATTTAAATATTTATTGATTTAGATTAAATCTAGAAAATATAACTCAGTCAACTTAGAAATGTGGCCAAAAACTAAGGCCATACATTTTTCAAAGTGCAATTAGAACTCAACATTAATTTCCCTACAATTTATGTAAAAATATTTATCAGTTATTTAAAGCCTAGACTAGTTAACATATTAAAAGAAAGCTGCGGCTTTAGCATCAACTCTAACTATTTGTGAGATCTGAAATCTGACTATATCTGTATCTAGATTTACATATTTCTATCTAAATTCTAACTCTGTTTCTCTAGTTTTTCGTCGTGGTATTTGTCGAGTCGTGTTTGCAACGTTTCAGACTTGATTCTTATTTAGTTAACGTGTTGTTTGCTTTGCTTGGTTGCTTGGCTTGATTGTTGAAATCGATTTGCTGGCCAACAACAACAACACTTGCCACCAAGTGCAACCTGCAGCTGCCGTTTGCTTACCCCTCCCCTTCTGCCTCTCCCTCTGCCACTTCGCTCAAAAATTGGCTTAGATGAAGGCCAAAGTTTTAGCCATGGCTCAGTCGCAGCTCAGTTCGGTTGGCTATTTGTCAGACTTTGGCTTGGCTGATTCTGGTTCTGGGCCATGGCATAGTATGTGGAAATCCTGACAGTGAATAGTTGGCTCCAAATAAAAGCAAATAGAAAAACATTTTGTTGATTTTCTTGTTCGCTGGTTTATTTGTTTCTGTGTTTGGCTTTCGTTGCCTTTCGTCAGCGTTTTCGAACGCTTAGACAACAAAGAAGAAAAAAGGAGAAGAGGAAATGCAAATGTTTGCTGATGTTCATAATGATGATGATGATCGAACTTGGCTTTTAGCCATGTCTCTGTGGATTGTGCAAACTTCCTCGTGGCTTTCACACAACTCAAATTCGCTTCCAGGAAACATAACTAATCGCGCAATGACCTCGCGACAATTGCAAATGCTTTGACCTCGTCTCTTGCAATTTCACCTGTCAGCCAAGTTGGGCAAGCCAAAGCCAAAACACAGACATTTACAACATTAACATTAACAATAGCAATAACAATAGCAATAGCAATAGCAATAGCAATAGCAATAACAATAAAAGCTAATCAAAAGCTTGACCAACTTCCAAAACAAAACAAAAATTGGCAACACAATTCACAATTCGTGCCTGTTGTGGCCTCTTTTTAACTCCAGCTCTATATAAATATGCATACATAGGTATGTAGATTGTTGGTCATTAGCTACAATTTTTAGGCCAATATACTTATCCGACTTTTGTGTTGGTCAAGAGGGGCGGGGGGGGCGGTGCGGTAGACAACCAATTACAGTCTTTGTGCAAAATGAAACGTCACGCAACATAATTTCTACTGCTTTCCCAGTTGTTGTTGTTGTTGTTCTTGTTGTTGTTGCTGTTGTAAATAGCAATAATAAAGCCATAAGAAAATGAAGAAGCAGACTTATACACACACACACACGCGAGCAAATTGCACAACAAATAAACACGTCAAGTCAGCGCCTGTTGTAAAGACAACAACCAACAACCAACAACAACAACCAATAACAACAACCAACAGCAGCAGCAACAACAACCGCTCTCAGCTGCTGGCCAGACAAACGACGTCGACGCCGACGCCGACGCCGACGCCGCTGCCAACGTAGCGCTTATGTAATTTATCTTTAATTTGATTGTTGCAATGTCTTGCAGTTTTTGCGCTCTCTTTCTTTCTCTCTCCCTCTTTCTCCCTCTCGCTCTCTCTCTCTCTCTTTCTTTACCTGTTGCTGGGCACAACATATTTATAACGACCAACAGTTTGTAAAACACTTTCAACTTTGACCAACATTTTTCCGCATATTTTCCCCGTTTGTTTTCTTTCCCATCATTTTCCCCTGCAAAACGAAAGACTTAGGCAACGAACTTGACGCTTAGCTATGCAATTCACATTACTCAACTTTTGCACTTGATCGTGAATGTATGTTTATGACATATGCCGCCATTTCCCTTTCCAATGGCAGCATGTTATCGAATTGTTATCGAGTTATCGATCACAATAAATAGCGCAGCAACTTTTAGAAACAAGCTTAAACTTTTATTAAGAGACACATAAAATATAAATATATTAAAAAAAAAAAAATGTTTAATCTGAATTAATCTTAAAATTAAAACTAAAATTAATAATTGTGAATTGTTTAATGTTCATAAAATTTTAAAAACATATGCTTGTTATGTAGTAACCATAGCGCTGGATAAAAAAAATAAATAAATAAATTTATATTTAATGAAGTTGTATGGCAGATATTTATGGCAGTGACTGTAAAAGGGATTGTGATACTTAGTTACTTGAGATACAAAATGGAAATGTTATGTCATTAACGGAACACGAAGTTATCAAATTCTGTTTATTTAAGCGGGATTTCTGAGTGGGAATTTGAACTGAATTACAGTCTTAAGTTTAGTGATTGCAATTTGAATTTTCAAATTTCAACATAATAACACAATAAGTATAGATCCATTTCTACATTGCGGACATTGCACATAACCTCACTTAATGAATGCCAAGTACTCAAGCAATTACAATTACAATATTTGCACTTGACTTGCACTTTTTTTTTGGGCCTGGCCAGGTGAATCGTGATCGATCGATCATTTGGCACAGACGATCAAAGTGTCCGAAATGGCGCCTTCACATTTGCCAGATGCGGTCAGAAGCAATTGTTGATGCTGTTGCTTAGCTTGATAACGAGTAGAAATAACGAGTACTCAGTAACGAGTAACCGGTAACGAGTGCTGTGAGAAAACATCAAATCTTTTATCTCATCATGAGATGGCGCTAAATAAATATTATTATAATTATTATAATTCCAATTCCATTTCAATTGCAATTAAAATCGTAAACGTAGAAGAAATCGTTATCGCTATCGCTATCGTTATCGTTATCGCAATCAAATTGCGTTTGCTTGTGTGTGTTCAAGTTGAATGCGTCAGTTGGTCTTGGCTGTTGGATTTTAATCAAACGATTTCTATTGCTCACTCGTTGCATTTGCTCGAAGGTAATGCCCCCCTTCCCCCTTCCCCCTTCCGCGCTCCACCCCGCGATACCATCTCAATGCACTGAGAAAAACAAAAATATGTGAAATACATTTTTTAAAGTACCTAACTCAAAGGTAAAATACTTTGTTTCAACTAAAAACACAGTGAAACTAGAGTCAACAACATTTAACATGACCGCGTATTTATTTTGAAAGCTTATAAGCTATATTGAATTTTATTTAAATTAAATATGAGTCATATGATTATTTTATATTTTCCAATTAGACTGCAACTAAAATATAAATTAATATAAACTTTAAATACTAAACAGAAAATTAGAAAAAGTTAAGTTACTTAAACTTAACATTGAAATCAATCATTTGTATTTGATTTGAAAACCAAACCCTTAAGTAATTTAAGCTTTATTTAAAAATAAAAATATTACATATGTATAAAACATATTTGGATTTAATAAGATTAATATGATAATATTAAGATATGCATATTAAAACATAGAATTAAGTGTAGACACTTAATAATACATATTTAAAAACAATAAACTCAAAGTGCCAATTGTGAGAAAAACATTATTTTTGTCCAGTGTAGTTGGCATCTTTCATTGTTTGGCTTGGCCCCATTTGGATTTGACACTGAGACACTGACTGACTGACTGACTGACTGACTGACTGACTGTCTGTCTGCCTGGGTAAAAGTCCGTGCTAACCATTTCCGTTAGGTAAAAGTCTACGCTAAATATTTAAACACAAAAAACAAAACGTGCCTCGCATTTGAAATCGATTATGAAATTGATTTCAACAAACAATTTGCATGCCCCTCGATTTGGGGTTATTGACCATAATTGCATCCATTTGGCCATTTGGTTGGCCATTTGTTTATTGCGCACTTGCCGCACTCTCCGACATTTTAGGGCAACCAAATGGGCCGTGAGGGGGCGTGGCAGCTTATACAACAAACGAGTATGTACATATATGCAAATTGGTAAGACAAAATGGGCAGGAGAAAGATTTGCCGACAACACAAAAAAATAAATTCATTAGCATTAAGTTTTGTATATTATATCATACGAAAATTTATTAAGTTTTCGGAAGTTTTTCATAAGCAAAAGTTGGAAACGAAATATCGAAAACGATGATACTTTTAAAAGAATCTATCATAAATAAAAGAACATGAAAACAATTTTAAAAAAGTCGAGAATCGAAAACAGAGATAACATCTGGATTGATGTTATTATATCTTGAGGCGAAGCATCTTCTTCTTCAAATTCATTTTCCACTTGTAAATTGTAAAGAAATTACATAATAAGTTATTGAAAGATGAAACAAATAAACAATTAACAAGAATGCCTGAAAAAGGCACATACCCAGTCATTAAGAATTTCCACAAGTCCAGAAAACTTTAGAATATATATAAAACAAAAGTTAGCTTCGATAATGATATTGATATACCTTGAGAATGAAACCAAAGTCATTTATCAATTGATTAGCACACGATGAATCGGTGAAAAAATCAAAATCAAAAAAAAAAATGTATAGTAATAACCATAACGATAATGAATAATGAATGAATTAGAAACCTGTAAACGATTGCAGCTTGGCCAAGATTTGCATTTCAGTTAGTGCGTTTGTCATGATGACATTTGGCATTTTTTTGGTCAGTTACAAGTTCATCAAGATTGTTGTGATTTCGGATGCTTGGCTAATTACATAGACAGAGGCACTTGTGTCATTTGTAATTCCATTGCAAACTCGATTAGCGGATTGCCGTAATAGTGTTAATAGTGTTATTAATAGTACTTGCAAAGAAAAACTAAACTGACTCACTTATGCTAAATGCAGCCCTGAGTTAATGTTGAAGAAATGTCTTTTAATACAATCTGGCACTCATAATTATGCAACTACTCAAAACTGGCCATTGCCACGTGTCTGAGCCGCATTTGGTCACAAATTGGTCAGAGGGGGCCAAGTCAGTTCAGGCCAGGTGAAATACCAGTTAGTCACCACTTGGCCAAGCCACAGAAACGGGTCGAACAATGGCAATGGCGATGGCGATGGCGATGCTGTTCACAAAACTTAAACTGAAACTGAAACTGAAATTGAAATGAAAACTAAAACCCAAACTCGAGCTGTTGACGCTGAAGATGCAGCTGACCTTGTGCTGAATCTTTGTAGAAAGATACGAACCAAAAAAGATACGAAAATTGAAGCGAAAGATCCGAGAAACCAAACAACCGAACCAAAATCAAAATAAAATCCACAACAACTGAAAAAAAAAACCCCAAAAAAAAGACAAACAAAATATCCAAATACGAAATTGTACACGGATTCAGTTTGGGCAGGCTTTGCCTAGAGATGGGCGCGTGACACGAGCACAAAATATTATCTAAAAAAACATAAATTGCAGATAATTAACAATTCAGTATTATTATTGCATTTGGACGAATTTTTCTTGAGCTATACTCTGGAGTGTGCGATCTGCCTAGAGATGGGAGCGTGACACGAGCCAAGAGTTGGTCGCGTGACACGAACAGAAAAAAATAATTGAAAAGAGACAAAATACTTAAGAATAGTTGTACTAATTATCTAGTTATTCAAGGTAATTAATTAAGTTCATCTATAATCACACATTGAAGTGTAGGCTTTGTCTAGCGATGGTAGCGTGACACGAGCCAGAAAAATATTCAAAAATATGCTAACAAAACACTGAAAACCAATTGAGAATTTTGAACAAACTTTTTCTAGACTCAGAGTAGGATTAACTTAATATGATCATTATCAAATTCTCTACGATAGTTATTTAGTGTTGTGCGAAATTTGATGAGCTTTTTCTTTAGTGTCATTTTGAATCAATTAAAAAAAATAAATTTTTTTAATATTTTGATTACTCTAAAAAAAAAAAATTTAAAATTTCTTTGCAGAATTTAACAAAAAATTTCCCGATATAATTATGATTTATTATTCTGTAATGTTTTTTTAATCAAAGTCTCAGATTATAGCTGCATAAAAAATAAACAAATACAATTTTTGTAATTATATTTTTAACTTGAATCGAATTTTGATAGAATTTCAATATTTTTTTGTCATTTTGTTGTATTTTTTTTTTTTTTCACGAGCTGTGCTCTAGTTTTGAATGTTTTATTCTCCTCCTCCCTGTCTTTCTCTATCTCCTTCTCCCTTTCGTTTTTTCTCTTGATTTACATGTCTCGCTTGCTCTTTCTTTCTTTTATTTCTTCCTCACTCTTTCTGTCTGTGGCGCATTATGCAAAGTGGAGCACAAGCGGCGAAAGTTATTGTTGTTGTTGGTTGTTGGTTGTTGGTTGTTGTTGTTGTTGTTGTTGTTGTTGTTGTTGTTATGGTTTGATGATGACAACAGTGTCAGTCAATTGTCAATTGACAATTGTTTGCAAAACGTTTTCAATGTCGCCAGGTGGGCGACACAGCAGCAACTATTGCACTTGAACCCCTGAGCAGCAGCAACAAAAAAACAACAACAACAACAACAACTACAACTACAACTACAACAACATTGACATTGAAATTGCCGCCAAAGTCACTTTGACTTTGACGTCTTTGCCAAGACCTGAATAGCAATTGTCAGTCGAGCAAATTGTTGCTCTCATTTTCAGGAAATGTTGCTGAAGAAGCAGCTGAAAGATTTCAACTTGGCTTAAATGAGGCAGCCAGGCGAGAAGACACTGTCTGTCTATCTTTTATCAAGGCTCTAACGATCTTTGGGTGCGTCTTCAAGCATTAAATTGGCTTCAAAACGTCTGGCGACTCAATTAGGCAACCAACAACAACAACCAACAACAACAACCAACTACCAACAACCAACAATTATCATTCATAAATGTGAATTGTGCTTGAGATGAATGTGTCAAGATATTTCAACAATTCAACTTTGAATTTCAGTTCATAAACTTGATCAACCGTCAGCAGTTGATGCCCTTATGGAATTTGGCAACT
This sequence comes from Drosophila rellima, assembly GCA_035043635.1. Lineage (NCBI taxonomy): Eukaryota > Metazoa > Arthropoda > Insecta > Diptera > Drosophilidae > Drosophila > Drosophila rellima. The sequence continues at coordinate 2,196,252 of JAWNMV010000678.1, forward strand.
GTTTATGGCCGAAATAACAAGCCAAGTTTTTTAGCTAACATTCAGTCAAAACAGTCATGCTTCAATATGTCGAAATACGTCATGTTCAACTGTATTGCAATTTGTTTTACGCAATTAAATTGCTCTTTACCAAAACTAACATATTTCTAAAATCCTTTCAATATTCAAATAATTCAAAGTATACATTTTTCAGAAACTTCAAATCAATTGAATAATAATTGTGATGAAATGTGAAGAATAGTTGTATAATAAGCTAAAATAAACATAAGTCAAATTTTGAAAAAATTCATATCAATGCCATTTAGCTTTGTAAACAATCTTTAGAAATTGTTTAGAAATTGTTTCTTTAATTTGTCTCTAAGTCCATTTGTTGTTTTCTTATTTTATCCTTTTCCGTTTACCATTTGAATCTAAATTTCTGGCAAAAGCTTTATTTCATTTCTTTTTAAATGAATTTTTGTAATTAAATTGTTTTTTTTTTATTTTACACTAAACTTTATTTTCAATTCTCATTAAGTCTTCATATTTATGAATTTAGTTCTATTTCTATTTATATCTTATAACATCACCAATTTCTATACCTTCGATCTTCAACTGATTTCGTATTTATACCAACATTGCTGTCTATCTATTCATATTTGTAAATTATCATTTATTTCTATTATATTTATCACATTATCTATTATATTTATCTTGGAAAAACAACTCTATTGTCAGCTTCCAAAAAAAGAAAAATACTTTAATTGACGAAAAAAAAACACCAAGTGATTGTCTAAGGAATGTTGTAAGTTAATCACTTAAGATTGCAAAGCTCATTACCGAGAAATCTACGAAACGTGTCATCAAATTTAAAGCTAGATTACGACTCTAAGGTCTATTGGGTCTAATGACCTGATGATATTTGGCCGAGCGTGTTCTCAGGTAGTTAACAACGATGGTCAAAATATTACGCAGCACTTTACACAAATTAAAAGAATCCCACAATAATGTTAAGTAATCGACTTAATGTTGAAAAAATCGCATTGGTAAACATAGAACGATATAGAGAACGGAGATTGCAAATAGGAACGATACAAAACCTTGTATAAAGATAGAATGATAGATTGATATTAAGAATCAATATTTATAACTAGTCAGTCAGTCGATCAGCTATCTTAGATCTTAAAGTGGGCGAAGAACCAAAATAAATGTACACTCCAAAGTTGACTGTGGAAATGAATGATCTTAGCTCATATAATCAGAGAATCAATGATCTATAGTTCTAGAGATCTAGAGACATTGATAAAGATCATAATATTTGCATACGATGATCATCGTAAAGCTGGCAACAAATATTCAAGCTGTATGAAATATTTGCACAACTTGTCAACAAAATGACAAAATAAAAACCGAAAAACAATTTAAAACGAGAACAAGGCAATAATTCACAAATGTGTCTATTTTGAATGGATCTCAAGATACTTGAAAAATCTTCTATGTGCATATTATGTGTGAGATATGAGTTAGTTTTTATGATTTTTAGTTTTGATTTACAACTTTAAGTGGATTAAAATGTAATATGATATTCCGTGAGAGATTTCTTGGAGTATTTTGTTGAATATTTTCTAGAAATTCTGTAGAAAAGCATTTAAATTTAAGAAGAATATTCCGTAAGAGATTCCTTGGAGTATTTTTTCAATATTTTTTTTTTCGAATTACCGAGAGAAGAATTTAATGTTTTTATTGTTGATTCTCTGCCAATATTGTTTTCAAAACTCAAATATTATTATAGTACCGTCATTTTTTGGCACCTTTAGGTTCGTTTTGAATTTCTTAGATTTAATTATGTTTGATTTTCTGTCATATTTTTGTAGTTTTCATCATAATTAGTGGAATTTATTCACACCTTGAGGTTTCTTGGTGTCCTTGGACGAACTCTTCACACAATTGTGTTTGGAAATCGCATTGAAATCTTCAAAAAAATACGATGAGTTCTATTGACTTTTATGATTCCAAGTACACAATTGAATGGCGGAAGGAACGAGAACTCATATTTGTTAGAAATGTTTGTGTTTTTGTGCATGTTATGTCTCTAGCGCCACGCCCCCATTCCAAAACGCCCCATTCCCGGAAAGACACACGTAAAGTGCATTAAAAACAATCGCTAAAGAGACAAAAACGAATTGCATGTAAACGTTATTTGTTTTTGGGCAACAAATGATTATTGCAATTTGCAAATATCGAAAAAAAATAAAATGAAAATAGAAAAAAAATATGAAATAATTCATTTTAATGGTTCTGACGCACGTTTTTTTGTTTGTTGCATTAATGGCACTGTTTAAATTTAAAGCGCGTAGCAAAACAAAAAACAATTAAAAAAAGCGGAAAAAAGCATAAGAAAAACCGAAAATAAAAATCAAAACAAAACGTTTTAAGTGTATTTTTTTCCCAATTTTTTTTTTTTTATTATTTGCAAATCTTTTGCAACTCTAATAATAAGTACAATACAACTATTTTGTTGTTGTTGTTTTGGTTTTTTGTTGTTAAGCACATTATTTATGATTATTTCTGTCCAACGTTTCATCAATCAAAGCAAATTTCAACAGCTTATTTTCGCTCTCTCTCGCTCTCTTTCTATCTCTCTCTCTGTCTCTGTAGCCCCCAGGCTCAGGGGTGTGTCACCCCCTCAATTGTTGTAGTTGTAGCTGTTGTTGCTGTGCTGTAATCGGTTTTAGTGTTAACACCTTTGTTTGTCCCCTCTCCAGATAAACCCAAAGACCCAAAAAATGCGACTCGTTTTTTGGGCGCAACCTCCACAGAAATGTCTGCAACAACCTCCAAGTTAAACCTACTTACCCCGACTTCCCCTCTTCACTCTCCTCTCCTCTCCTCTCCTCTCCTTCTTCCCCTCTCTAAGACTGGCCCCAGCCCACTGACAATTCGCTTATTGTTTTCAATAGCGCAATTGGCGATTTCATTGACACTCAAGTGACAATGACAAAAAAATTAAAAAAAAAAATAAAAAATAAAGACAATAATCGACCATCAGCAGGTAGCTAAAAACCCCGACAAATCAATGGACCGTATCTATATATATACATATATATAAGGTAGACTTTTAAGTACTATAACCAACTAGCATTTGTTTCCTATGGACAATACTTATTCTCAACTAGTTGAGAATTATTTAGCCACATAATCGTTAGCTTCTTTGGCACGCTTTTTATGACCCTGCAAAGTTTTTGCTTTAGCGGGTATTATAATTGTGTGACTGTAACATGTAATGTAACATGCTCAGTCTAAATCAGCGATGGGCACGCAGTGGCTCTGGGAGCAGCGACTGCTCTTTTCGTTATTCGACTCTAAATGATAACAGTACAGTCGACCTTCCATAACGTGAACTTCTATAACTCGAATTTTCTCTAATTGTAATTCTAAAACTTAAAAAAAGAATTCCATAAGTCGAAGTCAACATAATTCTAACTTTTTCTTTGGATAATGTTGATTCGAGTTAGGAAAGTTCGACTACTTTTATCTCTATTTCCAACTCTAACTTTATCATTGTTCTATGTGAACTCATCTCTATGTAAAGTTATGTTGCTGAAACTTGATGAAGTTGTTTCTTATCATTAGTAAAGCTATTCTGAATTCAATAAGATCATTTGCCTTAACTTTCAGCACGATCCGATTAAAAATTTCCACAAATTTCTCAAAGAGAGTTTCACTAATATCCAATAATCCTAATCCTATAATATCTCCAAGAGTACAATCGAATAGTCGATCCAAAGTTATTCCTTCTAAGAAGTAAGGGAAACTTTCAGCACAATCTGAACAATTGTCTACCCTTCACTTGCCCCCATGTAACCCTGATTTGACTTTTTTGTAGACTCGTCTGCAGTGACGACCTTGGCAGAAGACAAGGCAAGACAAGAATTGATATGGGTACAAAATGCTTGTACATGGTATACGATTTTTGTTTAAACGGTAGCCAAGTTCACTTCCAAACTGACTGGGCTAACACTACCTGGAGAGAAAGAGAGAGAGAGAGGGAAGAGGGTGGGGGGGGGTAGGGGGGTTTATCTTTCCGGGTGAGTGATCAAAGCATTGTCATGTACATACGTTTGCAGAGTTACCTTGATTTGATGGAGCTCGGGGTCTGTTTCATCAGTTTATAATATCATTATATATATCTACTTATATTGGGCGACACCAAATTGTGGATCGTGGCGATGCTATTGTCTCGGTTTTGAAGTCTCTTCCCCCCGCTTTGGAGTCTTCCGCTTTTGAAGACGTTAAACGCTTGAATGACACGTTCAATTGAACATGAGACATCACAAAAAAATACGATGATGATGAACAAATAAAGCATAACACAAAGTAATGCTAACTAGAGAGAAAGAGAGAGCTAGAGTAGGTGAGTGAGAGAGAGCGAGAGAGAGAGAGAGCGAGAGAGCGGCATCATCAGCTGATGCCCAACAATTACATAAAAAAAAATAAGAAGAAAAAAAAAAGAAACGCTCAACACAAAGCAAATCAAATGACCTCAATAGCAAATTAAATTGAAAACATGTTTAAAGCTTAAACATTACAGCGAATGGCACAGACCAAGTGAGAGCGAGATGGCTAGAGAGAGAGAGTGAGACAGCGAGAGCGCTTCGAAAATGGGTCAAAACTTGTGCGGGCCTAATTAATTCATAATATTGGCTAATGATGCGCCGCAATTGCAATTGCCAAGGCGCTAACTGTTTTGGCCAACTTGACAACATTTATAATTAAATATACAACTTTATCTCGTCTCTTGCCAATTTGCCATTTTCCCCCCTTTGCCACCGCTTTTGCCTGCTCTTTTTTTTCAAAGTGTTGTTCGACAAACTGAAAAACCTGCTCATGGTCAGGGCCAGCAACAACAACAACAACAACAACAACTTCCTCTCCCCCCCCCCCCCACCTGACACACTGTTTTCCCCCTCTGCCAACAGCTGTTCCATTTTATAGCACTCATAACTCTCTTTTCACTTGGTCAAGGCACGAGGAAGTTGACAACATATTAAATAAAAAATTACAAATGTTGTCCACAAAAATATGTCAACAACAACAACGACAACAACAACAACAACAACAACGACAACAACAACAACAACAACAAAATGTTGCAACTTCAGTTTGTCACTTGTTGGTTGCAGATTCATCAACAAAAGGCACAAGTTAAGTTAGCTCCAGGCGAGTCTGCTCGACTCTGAGATACTCTGCACTCAACCTTGAAGAGCCTCACACTCATTTTACCATATACGAAAATTCGAAACTTTCTACTTTAACTGAATATTATAAATTACAGATTTAAAGTCGCTACACAGAAAAAATCATTCGGAATTGCAAGTTAAAAAAATTAGAGATTTTAGCTAGAATTTTTGTATTATATTTAAGTTCTTTTGTGTTCAGAATATTATTGTTAAGCTCAAAGTAAATAGGTATGACAATGACTCAGCATTAAAATCTAGAAGTTTCCTTTGAGAACCTGAATGATGAGAAAACAAAACTTGAATCGAGTATTTGGGATTCATTTTATGCCGGAATCAAGGATATTTATGCCCTGTGCCCATTGAAAATGAACAAGAAAGGGAAATCGGTCTACTATATCATATATCTGTCATACGAAGAATTAGTTGGAAATATAGTGCAGTGTTTTATGTAGGCTATAAATCATTATGTTGGGCACAGGGTATCCTGCAGTCGAGTGCACTCGGGATGCTTATGGATTGTGTATGGATTTCGTGCACTGCTCGATAGTCATCATATCCCATTTTGCGCATTTCCAATGGGTATAGAAAACCTGTTGCTGCCACATCCAGCAACAACTGGTTGCAGCGGCAACAACAACAACAACAACAACGAAAGCAACGACAACAACGACAACAACGACAACAACGACAACAACATTGAGGCAGAAGATCAACAACTTGTGGAAACTGGACGCAAAATCGGCGACTGGCACAACAACAACAACAAGCAGTTGTGGCAACATGTTGCAAGCAACATTATATAATACAGCCAAACACACACACACACACACACACGCACACACACACCGAAATTACAGAAAAAAGTGAAAGAAAGCGAAAGAGTTTTCGATTCACAGATGTGAGGCAATGTTAATATGTTAATGGGGGCATGTGGCATGCCACATATAAATTACAAAAAAAACACACAGTTCCCACCTTAAATTGCCCTTCTCTTTTCTCACAAATCTCTCTCTCTCTCTCTCTCTCTCTCTGTGTTTGACAGTGGACGATGCTTCCGGTCATTATACATCCGGTTTCTTCTATGGCAACAATTATTGGATGGGTTCGTTGGCCCTTTGCGATGCCATCTACGATGGCGCTATCAGCAACGACAACAACAACAACAACAGCAGCAGCAACAAGGACAACAACAACAACAACAACAAGGACAACAACAACAACAAGGACAGTGGATTGCCCTTTGCCGAGGCCTTCTCACGAGCTTACAGCAGCGTCTACAATGCGCCGCCTCCGTTTCTGCCGGGATTCTACGTGCTGAAGTTGCAGCTGAACGAGACGCTGCCAACTCAGGTGGTAAGTGTGTGAGAAGCGATTAGAGAAGTTATTCAACAAGTGAGAAGTTTAACTGCCATTGGATTTTAAGTAATTAACGAGTTACAAAGAAAAAAGTGACTAAGAGAGCGAGAAGCAATTAGAGAAGCAAAAAATATATAGAGGAAAAGAGATGAGAGAAGCAAAACAATGAGTACTTGATATAGAAAAGTTAGGAGAAGCAAAGTAATGTTAAGCATTTTGGTAAAGAGATAAGATAAGAATTAATAGAAAATTGTATAACGACAAATATAACAGAGAGAAGCGATTAGAGAAGCAAAAAATATGCAGAAAAGTGATGAGAGAAGCAAAACAATGTTTACATAAGGTAGAAGAGATAGACTTCCAGTAATAGACGATATACAAACGATTGGGGGAGGAAAAATGTGATTAAAAATGCGAGAAGCGATTAGAGAAGCAAAAAATATGGGGTAGACAAGCTAACAGGAGCAAAGTACTGATAAGCATTTAGGTTAAGATTTATTAGAAGTGATAGTAACGATAAAAAACATTATAACGAAGAATTAAAGACCGAGAAGCGATTAGAGAAGTAAATCAGAAGAAACTGTTAGAAAGGCTTATATTTATTAGATTATAAGAAGCGACAAGAGAAGCGATGAGAGAAGCAAAACTTTAACTAGAAGACCAAAGAAACGATTTAAGGAGAAATGTTTTAGAATTGATAAATGAAGAATTATAACGATGATTAAAAGAGGAAAAAGCGATAAGAGAAGCAGAGAAATATTTCTTGGAATAAGTAAAAGAAAAAAACAAATTAAAAGAGGATTAAAAGAGCGATAAACGATAAGAGAAGCAAATCAACGATAATACTGCAAAGAATTAGTATTTAGAACATTTTTATTGAACAGTTTTCAAGAATCGTTTAATAAAGGAATTTGAATCATAAGAGAAGAGAGATAGCTATTAGAGAAGCAAACTAATGATGGTAGAGAAGCACAAAGACAAAGAAAAAAAAATGATTAATAAAAGAAATGAGCATCTTCAGAGTATCTCTTGAAATGGCTTTGCTTCTCTCAGCCAATCCTTTAATTCTACGTCTAGGATAGTTATCAGATAATAACCAACTCAAAGCTAAAAAGTGGTTAATGAAAGAAATGTGCAGTGAGAAGAGTGAGAAGCTCTGCAGACGACGTCTTCAGAGTATCTCTTGAAATGGCTTTGCTTCTCTCAGCCAATCCTTTAATTCTACGTTAGTTATCAGATAATAACCAACTCAAAGCTAAAAAGTGGTTAATGAAAGAAATGTGCAGTGAGAAGAGTGAGAAGCTCTGCAGACGACGTCTTCAGAGTATCTCTTGAAATGGCTTTGCTTCTCTCAGCCAATCCTTTAATTCTACGTTAGTTATCAGATAATAACCAACTCAAAGCTAAAAAGTGGTTAATGAAAGAAATGTGCAGTGAGAAGAGTGAGAAGCTCTGCAGACGACGTCTTCAGAGTATCTCTTGAAATGGCTTTGCTTCTCTCAGCCAATCCTTTAATTCTACGTCTTCTAAGGATAGTTATCAGATAATAGCCAACTCAAAGCTAAAAAGTGGTTAATGAAAGAAATGTGCAGTGAGAAGAGTGAGAAGCTCTGCAGACGACGTCTTCAGAGTATCTCTTGAAATGGCTTTGCTTCTCTCAGCCAATCCTTTAATTCTACGTCTTCTAAGGATAGTTATCAGATAATAGCCAACTCAAAGCTAAAAAGTGGTTAATGAAAGAAATGTGCAGTGAGAAGAGTGAGAAGCTCTGCAGACGACGTCTTCAGAGTATCTCTTGAAATGGCTTTGCTTCTCTCAGCCAATCCTTTAATTCTACGTTAGTTATCAGATAATAACCAACTCAAAGCTAAAAAGTGGTTAATGAAAGAAATGTGCAGTGAGAAGAGTGAGAAGCTCTGCAGACGACGTCTTCAGAGTATCTCTTGAAATGGCTTTGCTTCTCTCAGCCAATCCTTTAATTCTACGTCTTCTAAGGATAGTTATCTGAAATTAACCATCTCTTATCATCCCTTCCCATAGCTGCGCACCATTTACACCGGGATGTGTCTGCCCTCCAGTTGCAGCATTGGCGACGTGGAACAGATGAGTTCCTTTGCCCGGATCGAGCTGCCCAGTCGGGATTTGCGGGTCCTGGACATTCGCGTGCCGACGGACAAGGAGTTCAACATTTGGTCGGACAAGACCTTCTGCCTGCTGATGTGAGTAGAGGCCCCAAATTCACTTTCAAAAAAGCCAAAATCAAATTGAAAAGCCAATACAACTTGCTAATGGCTTAAACAAACAGTAACCCTTAACGGCTTTACCAGCTATCTCCCAAAAGATTCATCGCTTTGTTGGCATTTGCCATTAACAGTTGAAATCGTGTGAAATGTGTTCAACAAAAAAATAAAAATAAAAAAAAGCGAAACTATCGAAAAAGTGCCACGCCCTCTCAGAGTTTGTGCTGCCAATTAACAAAGCAGTGGCGCCAAATTCCCATTTTGGTCTCGATTACTTCTGTGACACCTTGTGCACTGTTATCGATTACAAGCCGTTTCGCAAGTGATGTAAAAATCGAAGAAAAAAAATCGATTGGTCTCCAAATCTCCAAATAAAAGCGATATATCGAGATTTCACAAAAAGACAACGCAGTTCTTAAAACAACCTCTTAATTCTGCATTGAGTTTGGTTCAAATAATTTTGGGCTTCAAGATATCGATGTTCCGAAAATTCAAAGTTTAAAATCGAAGGCTTAAATACTTAATCAAATTCCCAAGTCATAATGATGATTTTTCTATGTACATATTTTGAAATCTCTTGTTCAATCATTGTAATCACAATTTTACAAATAAAGCCTTAAATACATGCTGAAATCAGCAATCTATAATAATCGAATAAGCCAAATTCTACATAAATTATTTGAAGGTACTTTTAGAGGCCTTTAATCATTTGATTCGCCTTATTATCTTTTTTCTTATGGGATATATTTTAGATGAGATATAACGAGTCTAACATTAAGAACATTTTGGGTTGTGAACTATGTCTCAATCTAGTTTTGAACTTAAATGTTCGAAAGACTTTTTAGGATCAGCAATAGTTTTTTTAAATCATTAGATGATTGTTTGATTGAACGGATCTTAGGAATTTAGAGAGATATCTTTTAACAGCAAGAGATATTTCATAATCTTTAAGATATCCAGAATCAAGTTAAATTAAAGACAGTTTTTAATAAATATTCAAATGATCGTTTAATGGTTTTTGAATTCTTAGTGTGGTTTCCTGCATTGTGCTGGGTCTGATTTGCTGTGGGACGCTCTATGAGATTTACCTGACGCGGCAGCTGCAGGAGGCGCTGCGTCGCCAGGACAAGGAGATGATGAACAACAGCGAGACGAGCTCGGGCATTGGATGCGCCTCCTCGGATTATTCGGACACGATGACCGGCCACGATGAGGCACTGAAGCAATCGAATCAATCGGATTCGTTGAAGCAGCTCGATCAGCTCGTTTTGAATTTGCCGCCCACATTGAGTGGGGATAATGATAGCGGCAATGGACTTCATCATGATCATCATGATGAACACGATCAAGGCAACAGCTCCAAGGACAACAACAACATCAGCAACAACAGCAACTCCGATGAACACCTCGAGGGGCATCTCCATGAACCGGAGAAACTGAGCATCTATTCGGAGCTTTTGCTCTCCTTCTCGGCGATCACGAACTTCAATGCGATCTGTGATCGAAATGTGGGCGCCGACACGATACCCTGTATTCATGGACTGCGCGCCTTCAGCATGGCCTGGGTGATACTGGGCCACACCTGCATCGTGGTCTTCAAGTATTCCGACAACATGGAGATGCGCAAGAAGGTCGAACAGAACTTCTTCTTTCAGGCCATCACCAATGGTCCGTTCAGCGTCGATACGTTCTTCTTCATCAGCGGCTTTCTCATCTCCTATCTGTATTTCCGCACCAATGCCAAGGGCAAGCTGAACAAGTTGAGCAAGGGAGCTAACGAATTCACCGCCGGCACTGCGCACTTTTTCGGCCTGGTCGCCTACCGTTTCATGAGGCTGACAGCGCCCTATCTCTTTGTCCTCGGCGTCGTTCAGGTCACCATGAAATATCTGGCTGCCTATTCCATCTTCGATCCGCCGACAATGGATCACGTCACCTGCCCCGATTACTGGTGGCGCAACATCCTCTACATCAACACGCTCTTTCCCGTTGATGAGATGGTAAGTTCTCTTCAGAAGATTCTAATTTATCACGATACTTATAAAGTTCACATTCACATTAAAGATCGAAAATCGATAACTTTGTTGCTCCTTGACATACGTACATATCTTAGCCAAGCTCACAGATTGTGCATTTTCATTTCTTTTATAAATCCTAATCAAATTTTATTGAAATCGGACTACTTTATCGTCTAGCTGATTTAGAAAACTTTGTTATTCAACAAGATTTTTCAAACAAACTCGTAAGTTGAGTTTTATACGATGGATATAAATTCAGCCTTTTTAAAAACGAATTTTTAATTCAACAAAATTTATATCGCATCCAAACTCACAGATTGAGTATTAAGTATTGTGTTGTTTCAATATAAAGATTTCTTCTATCAGATAATTATAAATCGAATATTAATTCTTATATCTGAAAACTTAGTTATTTAACAAGTTATGTTAAGGAATCTGGTAAGTTGAGTTCTAAATGGAGTTTTATACGATGGGTCCAAAATTTGACATTTAATAAAAGAATTTTTGATTGCGAAAAATTTATATATCATCTAAACTCACAGATTGTGTATTAAGTATTGGAATGTTTCAATCCTGATATCCTTAAAAAACCAGAAAACTATAGATCGAATATAGACTATACACGATAAGATTATCTCAGCTATGTTGTGTGAAATCTGTAGCTTCCTAGGTTTAACCGTTTGGCCTACACGCTGATAGGTCAGTCAGTCAGTCAGTCAATCAGCCAGTCAGTCAATCAGTCAGTCAATCAATCAGTCAATCAGTCAGTCAATCAGCCAGTCAGTCAATCAGGCAGTCAATCAGTCAGTCAATCAGTCAATCAGCCAGTCAGCCAATCAGTCAGTCAATCAGTCAGTCAATCAGTTAGTCAATCAGTCAGACAATCAGCCAGTCAGTCAATCAGTCAGTCAATCAATCAGCCAGTCAGTCAATCAGTCAGTCAATCAATCAGTCAGTCAATCAGCCAGTCAGTCATTCAATCAGTCAGTCAGTCAGTCAATCAGTTAGTCAGCCAGTCAGCCAATCAGTCAGTCAATCAGTCAGTCAATCAGTTAGTCAATCAGTCAGACAATCAGCCAGTCAGTCAATCAGTCAGTCAATCAATGAGCCAGTCAGTCAATCAGTCAGTCAATCAATCAGTCAGTCAATCAGTCAGTCAGTCATTCAATCAGTCAGTCAATCAGTCAGTCAAGCAGCCAGCTAGTCAGACAGTCATAACAAAGAGTTTTATATATGTATATAGATTAATTTTTAAATAATTTCCCCTACATACTTGTAGTGCATGTTGTGGAGCTGGTATCTGGCGAACGACACGCAGTTCTATATGATCGGCGCCATTATCCTGATCGTGGGCGTGCGTCACTTCAAGCTCTCGGCGATAACGACCCTGGTGTTTTTGGTGTTGTCCTGGATAACGACGGCCGTGGTGGCCTTCACGAACAACCATCGTCCGAATACGGACGACCCGTTGGCGCTTTTCGACAAGATCTATGACAAGCCCTGGACTCGACTGGGACCCTATTTGATTGGCATGGCCGTGGGCTGGATTCTGTTCCGCAGCAATTGCAAGATACGTCTGCCCAAGTTGACGGTGGCCACCGCCTGGACACTGGCCATGCTGAATCTGTTCGTCCTGGTCTTTGGACTCTATCAGACGGACCTGTCGCAGTTCACGGCCGCCGCCTACAGCTCGCTGAGTCACTCGGCGTGGGCCTTGTCTCTCGCCTGGATCACCATCGCCTGCTCGACCGGCTACGGCGGCTACATCAACTCCCTGCTCTCCGCCCCCTGCCTCTACCCCTTCTCGAGGGTCACCTACTGCGCCTACTTGGTCCATCCCATTGTCATACGCTCCATGGCGCTCAACTCGGATGCGCCGCTCCACTTGGGCGGGGATCTAATGGTGAGTCTCCTTATTGGAAATTTCCAACAATAAGTTGTCTTTATCTTGTCTATTTAATAAAATTCACAACGTCTTTTCGGTTTTGAAACTTTTAGAGTTGTGTCCAGTGTTGCCAATTTAGCTATTTCCCCGCCAGATCTAGCTGGTTGCAATTGGCAAATGCGGGAAAGAGCTCAAATGAACGGATCATTAAAATTAACGAATGAACTTATTCAGCAAATTGAATTCAGAATCCCAACTCTAGTTAAAGTTGCCAAGAAGACATCGATATGTGCTTTTTATGTATCGATATCTACATATTAATATCGATGCACTGAGCAAATTGCTTACAATCTTATCGATATTAATAATTGCCTTTAAATTTAAATCCAGAACTTTCTAATTTTTATTTCTTAAATTTTGATATTCTTAGTATTATATTTCGATATTCGTGCATAAAGCGAGACAATCTAAATTGTTGATTTATTTTTTTGCAGGTCGTCATGTTCTTTGGTCTGACGGTCGCATCCTATTTCCTGGCCTTTGTCGTCTCGATGTCCTTCGAGGCGCCCGTTGTCACAATGCTGAAAATCTTGTCACCTAGTCGAAAAAAGCGTCTCGCCTAAACCCCATCCTCGTCTATTTATAAACGAATCTATATTATATACAAATATTATATTATACTCATCATCGAACTATTCCCTTCCTTCAACTATATTTCATTCGTATTATGTACCAAGCAAACAATGTCCACATATTTATACATACATACATACATACATCGATCGTTCATAATTGTCTTCCTTTCTTTCCTGCTTCCTCTTTATCTTTCACCATTTCAATTGTTTTTGTTAATATTCGTACAGATTCGTATTTGTTTCATCAAATTTGTATGCAAAAAAACCTTATTTTTTTTGTTTCGTTATGTGTACATTTTAGTCGTTTAATTTATTCCAAAGGGTTGGAAATTTTGTGCGTGACGAAGAGTAATAATACTTAATAGTTATAATTATAAATATAAACTTAATTAAAACATAAAACAAAAGAAAACCAACTCTAGTACCTAATTTTATAAATTCATGTTGTATATATATATACTATATATGTAATATGTATAAACTTTTAAATAAAACTGCTACCAAATAAAAAAAAAACAAACAAAAAGCGCTAAAATTTAATTTGAATTCGCTTTTATTTGACTGGCAGCTATCGATTTATCAACCGCCAAACACAATAAATGGTCACTCTGGTTATCAAAACCATTGACTAGACATTTCAAGTGTGACAGCATATGACTCTACTTGAAATTTTTTTGGTATTTTGCTAGCACTCGGAAAGTTCAATTATTTTGTTATTTGTTAAATTAATTATTGTTAAATTAATTAATTCAAAATAAAAATCGACAAAAATGCGTGTGATATTTTCAAAATTCTAGCTTTTTAAGTTAACAAAAACGAGCTAATTGAGCTAAATATGGAAACTGAGTTTTTTCTGTAGCCTGATGCTGCCACCTTGTTTTGCCACAGTTGGGCCAAGGTTGCCACACGGTTGAACAGCTGAACTCGAAGAGTTTGCGTCTTTTGCATTTAGTGTTAGTTGTGTCAACAATGTCAACGGGCAGTGAGCAGCAAGCAGCCGGCATTAGCGAAAGCAATTCGGCGAACATTGAAGAAAGCAACAGCGTCAGCAATAATACCGTTGAGGTTTGTAGAAATCTGATGCCGGCGCACTTGAACAGTGTTCATGATACCCTGCACCAGAGCATATGTATATAAATGTGGTGCAAGCGAACAGACAACATGAACGTATTTTGAAACCAATTATTGTTGCAATTTTATAGCTATAATTGTTAACTGTAACTATAACTGTAACTGTCTTGACAGCCACAAAAATAAATGAATTTGTGGACTTAATAATTGAGAAAATGCACAGGGCGCAGGGTATCTTTCGTTCGTGTGCGCTCGTCTGAAGTCTTGGCAACTTTGTTTATTATTCTTTCGAACCATTTCAGACCAAGAAACTCGACCCGCAACAGGCGTCCAGCAAAGTAATATCGCATTTGAACAGCGAGAGAAGTTTCCAGGAGGAGACCAACGACAGCCACTTGAGTCGCTTGCAGAGTCTGCGCAACCAGTTGAGTCACATCAATGAGACGGACTGGATGTACGAGAGTCTGGAGAAGAAACCGCTGCCATAATGTATTCATATCTAAGCCACTTGATGCAGCCTGAAGCGAAGAAGCTGCCAACGAAGAACCAACTGCTGGAATTTGAAAATACTGATCCTGATGCTAGTCCCAAAAACCAAACCGTTCCCGACCCCGAGGCCGCAGTGACAAAGGTAAAAACTTAAATTATTATTTCAGCTATGTGATATAGTGGTCCGATTTCAACCAAATTTGGGAAGGATGTATAGGACTATTCCAAAAACATACTTTATAAGATTTGTTGAGATATCTCAAACAACAAAAAAGTTTTTTGTACCAAAACTGATTTTTGACTAATCATTCCTATGGCAGCTATATGATATAGTGGTTTGATTTCAACCAAATTTGGTAAGGATGTATAGGACTATTCCAAAAACATACTTTATAAGATTTGTTGAGATATCTCAAACAACAAAAAAGTTGTTTGTACCAAAACTGATTTTTGACTGATCATTCCTATGGCAGCTATATGATATAGAGGTCCGATTTCAACCAAATTTGGTAGGGATGTATAGGACTATTCCAGATGTAGATTTGTTGAGATATCTCAAACAACAAAAAAGTTGTTTGTACCAAAACTGATTTTTGACTGATCATTCCTATGGCAGCTATATGATATAGTGGTCCGATTTCAACCAAATTTGGCTAAGATGTACAGGACTATTCGAGATATATACTCTGTAAGATTTGTTGAGATATCTCAAACAACAAAAAAGTTTTTTGTACCAAAACTGATTTTTGACTGATCATTCCTATGGCAGCTATACGATATAGTCGTCCGATTTCAATGAAATTTGGTAAGGATGTATAGGACTACAGAAATCTCCCAATCTGTGAGGTCGGCTAAGATATCTTCAGAAACTACAAAAATTCCAGATGCATATTCTGTCAGATTTTTTGAGATATCTCAAACAACAAAAATTTTTTTTTACTAAAACTGATTTACGCTTGATCGTTCCTATGACAACTATATGATATAGTAATCCGACCCAAATTTAAAAACAACGTGATCTGTGTATGCTATTCAGGAACCTACATACCAAGTTTGAAGTCTCTAGCTCTTATAGTGTATGAGATCGTTGCGTTCAAATACACGGACATGGCTCAATCGACTCGGCTGTTGATACTGATCAAGAACATATACCGCCTCCTTCTGCCTGTTACATACATTTCACAAAACCGTGATACCCTTCGTGTGAATGTGAAATGAATTATTCCCAAAAATGAATCTAATCCAAAATGATTGCATTTCCAGGCAGTGGAATTACTGGAATTACTGAAACTGGAGAAGCCCGCGTATTTCAATACTCAGCATTGCAACATTCTTGGCGTCATCAAACAACGTTTGGCGTCTTCAATCGAAGTTGAAACCAACCATGGCGAGCTGAACGTGGAACTGGACAACATTGAGATTAGTTTCATACCCAAGAAGGGGGATAAATTAAGTCTGGAATGCAGTGTCGAGTTGGATGAGGGATACGTTGACAAGCAGGGCGAGAGTTTGGAAGTATTGAAAGTATTTCCCGCTCGCATTGAAACCGATCAAAGATGTGTCGTCGAACGAGTATTTGAGACTTTTGCTCAGCTCTCTTCGGATGCCTATGTGCTCAAGGAGGACATTCCCAGCGGAATTCATCTGCATCTGGGCGATATTGTCAAAGCAGATCTTATCGAATGCACCTTTGTAAGCAAATCAATCAGTTTATTTTGTAGAATAGGTGGTAGATCCGAGATAATAATTAACACATCCAGTTTCTTTAAGAGTCTTTTATAGACGTAACATAAATTCATCAATTTATTTGCCTATGAATAAGTAAAGTAAAATAATTTTTTATTTATTAACAATGCTAATGCTTCATGTAAATCTTTTGTCATCAAAATTGTATTACTTAGACAAAGTAAAAATTTTCCAAAATTGTTAGAAAAATTTTAACGCAAGTTTTGTGAAATTGAGTTTAGTTTAGTATTTTAACATTTTGTTAATTTAAAGTATTTGTGAAAATTGAAAGAGTTTAACTTTTTGATTTACATTATCTAACATTTTAGATATTTTTCAGATACCGTAAGGTTTTTTATTTTTTAGTTTATAGAATCTGAAATACTATTCCAAAGAATCTGAAATACTACTTCAAGAATTTTCTTGAAGAATGATTGGACATTGAAATAGCTTAAAAAAAATGTTCTGACTGATTCTTTTGAATGTATTTACCGCACAGAATAAATATACACTGCGCGCAATAAAACTGACGTTGTTGGAAAAGAACTTTGGCAATGTGAAGAAGACGCTTCTCGGCACGAGGTCAAGCAATAAACACGCCGTGTCCATTGAGGGCAAGGATCGTTTGATCTACTCGGAACAGTGGAAGAAGGAGAATGTGACATTCGATATCAAGAATAATCGAGATCGCATATTGAAGCTGCGCAGAATAATAATCGAAAACGCTGAAAGTGCACAGATTCGAGTCGTGGAGCCGCAAAGTTCAGCGCAACTCGATGTCGATGGAAAGCTGGAGGTGATCCTGGAGGTGTACACGAAATTCATTGGCGAGTCGAGGGAATTTTTCACGCTCGTTTTCGACCAGTTCAAGGTGAATCGGGTTTTGACAATTGTCGTTTGCGATACGGAAACGGAGGCGAAAAAGGCCGAGCTGCGCTTAATTGCCTCGGATCACATGCAGTTGAATGTGACGGGACGCACGGAGGATCAGCGATCTCGCAACTATGCCAATCAGGTGTGGTCAACCCAATCCGTTGTAATCCCGGGCGAGGCGGTTGTGGTCAAGCGACGCTTTATAAGAACCCAATTGAAATCTTACGATGTGCCTGGAAGACTACGTGAAATCATACTCACCTCGGAGCGACGAGATGGAATGGAGGAGCGCTTGAACCACTTGTATCCCTTCCTTAGTAAGCCACTCAGTTTCGAGAACTATGTGGAACGCTTTGGTTTGCTGCTGCATCTGGAGGAGATTGAATGCACCGTGAGCATGCGCAACTTTGATCGGGAGCGAGCGAACTTTCAACGCGATGGCGAATTTCTTTCGCTGCACATTGAGAATCTGGCGGAGCGTCGTCCCTCCTTGATTCTCGGCGATTCGGTGCGTGCGACAAATCCATTTGGCATCGATGCCAAATCCTTTGAGGGCATCATTCACAAAGTGCTGCTGAATCGCGTTCTCTTGAAGTTCAACGCCGGCTTTCAGGAGCAATACCATGGCGAGGATTATCGCGTGACCTTTCACTTCTCGCGAGTCTCGCTGCGCAAACAGCATCATTCCATCGAGCGCATTGTGCCACTTGTGGGCGAATCCTTTCTGTTTCCCAACAAGATCACCCGGCGTCAAAGTGCCCAATTGGATGTCATCTTGAAGGAGGACAACATGAATATGTATCTGTATGATAAGCAGCTGCCCTGGTTCAATACCTGCTTGAATTCAATACAAAAACGCGCCGTCTTCAATATTCTCAGGGGCGAGGTGGAGAATATGCCGTATGTGATCTTTGGACCACCCGGAACGGGCAAGACCGTCACTCTGGTCGAGTCCGCATTGCAATTGATCCGCAATTTGCCAGGTGCTCGTCTGCTCATTGGGACACCTTCGAACAGCGCTGCGGATCTGGTGACCAAGCGCATCATCGATAGCCATGTCCTCGCCCAGGACGAATTCATCCGACTGGTGTCGATGAATCATGTGGAGAAGGGCATGATTCCGGAGGAGCTTCAAAGCTACTGTGCCACTGGCGACATTGGCACCGTGGATCCGAGTCAAGACAGCGTGAGTAGTATTCAAATCGAAAACACGACTGCTAATCTACGAATTATGTTATTACTCAAGATTCCTTTCAGCCGTCTTTAAGATTCTCTGAACATTGGCTCAATATAATTTGAATAAGCGTAACAGTCAACCGAAGATTTGATGACCTTGCATCTAGATAACTTTAGAAATTAGCAACAGTTCTCATACTAATCCTTAATTATTCACCAATCTACTTCCATGCATACATGATATAAACGAGTGACTAGCAGGATATCTTTTAAATTTTAAAAATGTATTATAAGTAAAAAATCACAGCGGATGGTAGTCCGCGCTAGTGACGAAAGCATCACGAAGGGTGCGAAAGGCGACTAGCAATATATACAGGAAGAATGGAAAATTCACAGCGACTGGACAATTCAAGGATATATCGACTCGGCTGTTAATGCTGATTTAGAATCTGTATACCTTATGTCACGACTCCCGCCCGTTACATACCTTTCACGAGCTTAATATACCCGCACAGGGTATAACAATTGAATTTCATTCATCTAATACTCGACTGTTGATGCTGATCAAGAATCTATATACTTTATGGGCTCTGCCACGTCTTCTTCAGCGCTGTACATACCTTTGACAAGCTTAATATACCCGCACAGGGTATAACAATTGAATTTCATTCATCTAATACTCGACTGTTGATGCTGATCAATAATCTATATACTTTATGGGCTCTGCCACGTCTTCTTCAGCGCTTTACATACCTTTCACGAGCTTAATATACCCGCACAGGGTATAACAATTGAATTTCATTCATCTAATACTCGACTGTTGATGCTGATCAAGAATCTATATACTTTATGGGCTCTGCCACGTCTTCTTCTGCCCTTTACATACCTTTGACAAGCTTAATATACCCGCACAGGGTATAACAATTGAATTTCATTCATCTAATACTCGACTGTTGATGCTGATCAAGAATCTGTATACCTTATGTCACGACTCCTGCCCGTTACATACCTTTAACAAACTCAATATACCCGCACAGGGTATAACAATTGAATTTCATATTATTCATTCTTCGTGTTATTTGATTTTCCAGATGACTGTCACAAAATCGGGCTTAAAACTGCGCTGTCCGTCAAAGTTGCTGTGCCAGCATCGCGTCATCATCAGCACCTGCAGCACGCTGGGCAACATTCACCTGATGGACGTGCCGCCGGGTCACTTCAGCCACGCACTCATCGACGAGGCCGGACAGTGCAGTGAGCCGGAGAGTGTTGTGCCCATTGCACTGCTGCGCAACAGTCGCCATCAAGTGGTGCTCGCCGGGGATCCCCATCAGCTGCCGGCCATGATACTCGATCGTCGGGCAGTCGATTTGGGACTGAATATATCGCTGCTGGAGCGTCTGTTGGATCGTTCGCCGTATCGCAAGGATCTGCTGCGTTATCCCGACAACTCGGGCTATAATTCGTGTGTGCTGACCAAACTGTTGAACAACTATCGTGCGCTGCCCTCCGTCATGAGTGTCTACAGCAAGCTGTTCTACGACGACGAGCTCGTCCCGATGATCTGCCCAAAGGATTCGCGCGAGGCACTTTTGCTGGCCGATCTGCAGGCGATCTTTGGTGCTGATGCGACCATGCCACGCACTCATGCCACCTTTTTTCACGGCATCATGGGTGACAATATGCAGGAGGACGACTCGCCCTCCTGGTTCAATCCCATCGAGGCGCGCCAGGTCTTCCTAACGGCCATCCACTTGTATCGCCGCAATGTGCAGCCAGATCAGATCGGCGTCCTGACGCCCTATGCCAAGCAGGTGAAGACGCTGCGCAATTTATTCCTGGGCGTGGATGTGGCCATGCCAAAGATTGGCACTGTCGAGGAGTTTCAGGGACAGGTAAATCTATTTGTTTTTTTAAATCAAAACTAAAACAGTGTGACCATGTAACTAAAACGTGCACGGTCACTCTGTCCAATCGGCGCTGTGTATTTTACTCCAATATTCACTAGACAGTCCCGTAACAATTGCCAACACTGTATTCCTGAGCGGTAAATCAGCTGTTCTCTCAGTCCACAAACGCAATCGATAGGCCAATTATCGACACGAATTTGTGGATTTCGTTCACTTTGCTGGATACTCAAGAAATGAAGACGTAAAATAAATATTCCTGGCACCGTTTTTTTTGTTTATGTGAAGTTTGACAGGAATTCTCATCTGGAAACAGGATTCGAAAGTAACTGCAATTGTTCTGCTCTTATCTTTTTGACTAGGAACGCGACATTATGCTGATTTCAACAGTGCGCTCCTCACCTGCCGTTCTAGAGTCGGATGCTCGTCTCAATCTGGGATTTGTGCGCTGCAGGAAACGGATGAACGTGGCGACGTCTCGTGCCCGCTGTCTCATGATTGTCTTTGGCAATCCCTACCTGCTGTCCGTCGATGAATGTTGGTCTCAACTCATCGTTTATTGTTGCAACAATAATGCGTATTTTGGCTGTGAATTGCCCAAACGCCTTCGCTCAGCTGAGGATCGGGAGAACGACGACAGCGACAACGACAACGGACATCTATGATTATGTGCCTTGGGCCTTTGGCCAAATAATCTATCAATTTTAAGAGAAAAGAAACGTTTTTCAAACAGCTAGATTTTAATCCAAAGTATATATTTTCACCATCTTAACTCTTTGTATTTAGATACAAGTTCCTTAACAATAAATGAGTTCAAAGTTATGATTTCAAAAACATCTATCGCAATATATTTCATATTTATCTAACTGATGACTATGTTTATAACGTAATACATTTCAAATAATGAACTTTGGCGCCAACGTTGTTAACATTACGTTAACAGCAACAAATTTGTTATCGATAGCTTGCTAGTGAATTGAATTCCGTTATTTCCGTTAACATTAGCTTTCGAAATAAAGTAACAATGCTGCCATGATTTAAATGAAAATTACAGTCAAATCAAGAGTTTGCAAGAATTTCTAATATCCAAAATAAATAAAAGCTCTATTTTCGTATTGTGGTGTCAGCAATTAATTGCAATTGTGACGCTGCGCAGCACTGGTGAGTGAGTGGTGAATAGTGGTGGATGGTGTTTTGCAACACTGTCGCGCAACACTAACATTTGCCAGATACGCCGGCAATTCTCGCATTGCGATGAGCATTACCAACGATTTTGATTAGTTTCGTTTTTTTTTTTTTGCCGCTTTTCATTAGCTAAACAAATTGCCAACGTCGACGTCGACGTCAACGTCAACGACAACGACAACGTCGCCTCCAGCACTTGATTGCAGGGAATTGCCGAATTTCTTTGACAATGGCGCTGCCTTCGATCTCCACATTGGTGGGCGTGGCGTTTTTGGCCTACATCGCACATTCGATCTATCAAATGTCGCAGATATTCACGACGCTGCAGTGCAGCGGCTCGCCCTGCTACCGCTCCTTCCTCGCCGAGCAGCCGCGCCTGCAACTGGCGCTGTTCAGTTCGCTGGCACGGAATCCAATCGCCTCCGAGGTGCAGGATCTGTACAAGGAGAAACGCTTCGATTACTCGCAGCCATTCGACCATGACTTTGGCCTGGATGTGCCGCTCAAGACCCGACGCAATGGCACACTGTATCTGCATGTGGTGCTCGCGCTGGAGGGGGAGCCCCTCGAGTGGCGCACCCTGCGACGCGATGGTCCCACCGTGGTGCACACGCTCAGCCTCTGCGATTATATGGTGCCCCGTGCCGAGGCGTTTAATCTGCTCGGCGACAAGGAGTCGTCGTCGTCGTCGTCGGAGAAGACGACCACAAAGTTGGGCAGGAACAAGCAGAGTCCTCCTCCAACTGGACAGCCGAGCACACACATACGCTCCAATGTCTATGTAACGCTGCTCACCGATCTCTTCTCGCTCTCCCAGGCGGATGTGCCGCCCGAGATGGCGCAACTGATACGCGTCAATCGCATGCAACAAATTCTGCCCATACTCCAGACGGACACGTTTAACACACGGCTCAAGGATCTGGTGCCTGTGACCAAGAATACCACCGAATTCACATTCCGTTTCCACTACAATCCCATTGGCGTGGGCAAGCTGCGGCTGCAGCTGCTCATGGAGCACGCGACACAGGCCCTAATGGTGATCGGCTTTGCCACCAAGGACATCGACGAGGTCAAGGGCATCTTCTCCGACACGAATATGTATTTGCTCTGCGGCACCATCTTCATATCCAGCGTGCATGTGAGTTCTCGAAATATGAAATGAATGAAATGAATCCATCCTCCAGCTTTCTTCCTTCATACTCCATTCTTTTCCAGATGCTCTTTGACTTTCTGAGCTTCAAGAACGACGTCTCCTTCTGGATGAAGAAGAAGTCGTACGCGGGTCTCTCGACCCGCACAATTCTGTGGCGCGCCTTCTCGCAGTTTGTGATCTTTCTCTATCTGCTGGACGAGGACACATCCTACCTGGTGCTGATACCCGTCGGCCTGGGCACACTGATTGAGGTGTGGAAATGCAAGAAGATCTTGCGCATTGAGCTCAGTTTCAGCGGCTTCATTCGCCGCAAACTGGAGCAGGTGGATCGGCGGAACGGAGCGGCGGGCACAAGTCGTCAGCCTGGGCAGCTGGCGGAGCAGCAGACGCAGCAATATGATCGGGAGGGAATGCGTTACCTGAGCTATCTGCTGTATCCGCTGTGTCTGGGCGGCGCCGTCTACTCGCTGCTCTATCAGCCGCATCGTTCGTGGTATTCGTGGACATTGAACTCCTTGGTGAATGGCGTCTATGCGTTTGGTTTCCTCTTCATGCTGCCGCAGCTCTTTGTCAACTATAAGCTCAAGTCTGTGGCGGCATTGCCATGGCGTGCTTTTATGTACAAGGCATTCAATACGTTCATCGATGACTTCTTTGCCTTCATCATCACGATGCCGACGGCTCATCGGGTCGCCTGTCTGCGTGACGACATTGTCTTTGTCATCTATCTGTACCAGCGTTGGCTCTATCCCGTGGACAAGACGCGTCTCGATACGGGCGCCACCATCGCCGAGACGCCAACAGCGGCAACGGTGCCCGCAACACGCCAAAAGCGCGACTAGAGGATAAAGAACAGGAGCAGGAAGAGCAACAGGAAGAGCAACAGGAAGAGCAGCAGGAAGAGCAGCAGGAACAGGAGCAGGAAGAGCAACAGGAAGAGCAACAGGAAGAGCAGCAGGAAGAGGAGCTGCCACACTTAAAATTGCTTGGAGAGATTCACATATTCCGTCGATGTTGTTTAGCAATTAGTCTGTAATCGAACTCCACCATTTAATGTAATTGTACGAGTAGCAAATGCAAGAGATTCCCTCAATTCACCAAGTGCACAGCTTGTTAAATCTATTTCTTGTAGATGGGTAACCCAATTTGAATTATATCTCCTCATCCACAACTGATCCAAGTGAACTGCTGAGCAGTCTTTCAATTCATTTTATTAACCTTTGGCATCGCCTCAATTGCTTACCGTGGAACTTGGCTGTTTCTCCATTTCAATACAGTGTTACCTCGCTAAGCTAAAGAACGAATTTTTTTTTTTTTTAAGAATATTTGTGAGTTCCACTTTTTGGGTATGGAAATGATTTCGTCACTAGATTTTAGCTCTTACTTTGTTTTTTTTTTATAAAATACGATAAATCAACTTTCTTTTTAAGAAAGTTCTTAATTCTTATTTGATATTCGGAAAAACTCTTGTGCGGCGTCAAAACTTAAAAGCTCATCAATAGTCGGTTGAAGTCTCCATTTAGTTGCAGTTCTTTTTTTGTAATTTTTCAGAGTTTTGGAATTTCAAATCAGGTCGATTTCTAATGGAAATGTGTTTGGCAATCTAGAAGTTTATCTATTATTTGTTTCCCTATTCGATTGTGATGAAATTTTCTGTATAGATCCGGAATTTCACAATCTCATGATTAACTGCAATATCAATTAATCAAATTACAATTCTTGACAAGCTTCGTTATCTATTTGTATGATTTTTATTTTTGCAGCTGAAGCTGATTCTTCTTCTTCTTCTTCTTGTTGTTGTTGTTGTTGTCTGTTATTGGTTTTTTTTGTTGTTGGCAAAAAAAATGATATAATTATGTATATTTTTTAGAGCTTAAACTAAACTGCCAAAGGAAAAATGTTTGCCGAGTTAGAGTGCAGAATCTGGAACCGAAGAGTCCCAGCTGATGGAGCAGGATGAGGAGGAGGCGGAGTGGGAGTGGGAGTGGGAGTAGCAAGTGGCGGATTAGCCATTGCGTATGCCAAGCGCCTGCTCCAACTCAGCGCGCTTCTGGTTGACCTTGGTGAAGAAGTAGCGCGAGACGGCCTCATGCGTCCAGGGCTGATAGTAGAACTCGGCACGACGCTCCTCCTCCGGATTGCCAACCACATCGGTCATCAGCTGCACGAGAAAGAAAGAGAGAGGGAATAAGAATGAATTGATAATGTTAACGATTATATGAATCGATTGGATTTACCTTAAGATCTCTGGTCTGACTGATGATCCAGCGATGTATGAACATTTGCGGATCCTTGGCAAAGCTGAGAAAGAATTCGCGATTCGTTTTCATTTGATTTATGGTATCAACGGTCTCATGGATCTTAGTGTCCAGTCCCTGGATCTCCTGCTGGCTGGCGGTGCTCATCAGAAAGTTGTTCATTTGGTTCTTGAGCGTGTCATCCACCTCGACATCGATGTCATAGCAGGCGGTCTGTTTATTCTCAGCGCCGCTCTCAATAAAATGATTGATCACTATCGGATCTGGCGGATGGAGCAACGGATTTAAGCGCTGCGGTATTTCGGCAAATTTCATACGTTGACAGCTAAAGATTTGCTCCAAATACTTATCGCAATTGATGTACTCCCGCTCGTGGGCATCCTGCAGTTTGTGCGTCTTAATGTATTGCCACAATGCCGAGATGATCACCGGCCTGGTCTGTGTGTGGACGCCCAAGAGACGGGCCAAACGTGGATCCAGTTTGAACTGCAGCGGTTGATAGTCGAGCAGCAGCAGGATTGTGCATCGGACATTGCGATCACCGGGTCGCTTCACCTGGAAACCGTCCGTCTCCTGTGTGGTATGTGTGCGATGCCATTCTACCAGATGATTATCCGGCCCATACAGCTCCTTATCCAGCTCGATGACCAGCGATTTGAAGAACGACGAGAACTTGCGCTTGATCTTTGTATTGGGATCCCCCTTGCCATCCTCCAGCAGGCGGCCCTCGACGCGCAGCTCCCACGAGGCAACGGCGCCCTCGTCGCCATCATTGCTGGGCTCCTTGCTCGGATAGAATGTATTCGAAATGAAGATGCGCAGCTTGCGCTTCTGTTTCATGGGTCGCTTCAATGCCTCCTGGATGTCCAGGCGCTTGCGCATTATGGTCGCGTCCAGCTTACGCTCGAACGTCAGCAGATCCATGTATGCCTGCGACTCCGGTACCAAATCTCGCACCTTTTGTGGCAAGATTTTGTCGGCCAGCTTCTTCTTCTTCTTGGCGCCCGCCACAAATTCACCCTTGTTGGGGCCACTGTTAATGCTACGCGATTCGGCCGTACGTTTGCTTCCACCACCGCCCCCGGCCGAGCCACTGCCCCGCAGGCCACTCTGGAAACTGGGCTGCGAGGCGCGTTGCAATAACGAGGGGCCGGGTCCAACTGGGGCTGCAGCGCTGCCGGGCACTGGCTGCGTTGTGTTCGGATGCAGCGGAAAGCCGCGTGGCTACAAAAAACAATAATCACAAGAGTGTTAGCAATCAATCAATCGATGACATTTCCCCACACTTACCGGGAAACTGGTGCCGGTGCCGGGCGGATAGGGACGCATGCCAGGCGCTTGTGGGGGCGGCTGGTAGCGCGACTGCACCGGCGCTTGGCCAGGCGCAAACCGTTGCGACATGCTCACGTCTGTATGAATCGAGTTGGCCTGCAGTTTGCCGACAATCTATGCAAATTACTATTTTTTTATTACAACAAACGCTGCGTCACAAAAAAAAAAACCGTCTCTGTAAAATGGCGTCGGACTTAGGGTTGTAACTAGAGTTGTATCGAGTTGTTCAGATTAAGTTCAATTGAACTGTTCACTTAGGTAAATGAACAAACCAATTCCCTCATTGTGGCTCACTTAGCTCAGTCGTTCATTCGATTTTTTGTTTTGTGTAATTTATGCTTATAAATTTAGTTGAATTGTAACAAATCATCCTCCAGGGACTAACAAGTAGTATTGATCAATTTTATTTTTATCGAATATAAAAATGAAAACGTTTAATTACATATAATTCTGTTTTAAATTTATGTTTTTTGGCACCGGCCGCTAACCGGTATATGATAAGTTCGATAGTTTCAATAACATTGGTCAAATAAAAGCTGGTATGTGCGCATTTTTCGACTGCCTGGTAAGCGGTCACACTGAACGTGACAGGCAGTTATCGGCAGTCACACACTTATCGATATAGCATTTACTTGACTTTCTGGTGTTTTCATTTAATTGTCAAAGTAATTTAACATTTCGGAGCTTAACGAACAAAGTGTGCAGGCAACGCAATGGAGGAGGAATGGTGGCAGTCCCAATTGCGCGATCTGGAGTCGGTGAGCAAACGCCAGGAGACACTCACCAGCATATACACGAACATCAACAAACAATCGGCGCTGCCGCGCCATCAAATCATTGAGTCGCTGCTGCGCGCGCCGGCGCTGTACGAATGCGCCCTGGTCGGGGATGTCGAGAAGGAGCCGGTGGTGAATGTGGCCATCGATGTGATACGCAGCTGCCTGGAGCAACTGCAGCTGGACATACAGGATGGTAAACTGCCAGAGCTCCTCAGCGAGTCGTTGACTCATCCCAATCCCGCCGTGCGTTCAGTTGTCCTTGGTTGTCTACTGCGAAAGTTGCGCTCTCAGAACAATCCGAGGCCGCTGCCCAGCAGTGAGCTGCTGTTCTATGTGCTGGACGAACTCCAGCAGCCGGAGACACAGGCCAGCGTCGTTGCCATCGATATATTGAACATTGAGCTGACCAATTGGCTCACCGATGCTGGCGTACAATCGAAGCTGGTGCAGCTGCTGCAGCAGAACGAGGTCGTCTGCTGTCGCGTCTACGAGCTGGCCGTTAAGCTGGCCAAGCACAGTGCCGCCTCATTGAGCTCCGTTGAGTTCATACTGGATGCGGCACTCAGTGAACTGGATAACGATGATGTCCTGCTCATGTCGAGTGTCATGGAGATTCTGGTGCCCCTCGCCGAGCAGAATCACGGCCTGAGCTACATGGAGCGCCGTCGCGTCCTGGACATCATCAGCAGTCGCGTTGAACGCATCGAGGAGAATCCCCTGGACGCTTTAATCCTGCCCAGCATTATGAAGTTCTTTGGCAAAATTGCAGCCGTGCAGCCCCAAAAGATCATTGCCGGCTATCCACAAATGCTGGCCTGTCTCTTCCAGCTCTTGGAGTCGGGCGATGAATCGATGCTGCCAACTGCCTTGGACACACTGGCCAATCTGACCAGCACTGTGCAGGGCAAGTTGCTGATGCACAGTCACTTTCAGTCCGCCATGGAGCAACTGTTGCGCAAATATGCGGCTCATATGAAGATTCTATCGCCGGCACTGAAAATCCGTTTACTCAACTCGCTGGACGTCATCTACACGCTGGAGGGCAATCCCAGCAATGAGCTCAAGTGAGGAATCCGTTTAGTGTCCTGTATATTAACTCATTATCTGAAAGATGAGCTGACTTTCTATAGCTTTGTCCGTCTGATTCCTATGTAAACCAGTCGCTTAGTTTTAAAGCTGTTAACGTTTAGTATGAACAAGATTTGCATTTCTTGAGCTATCTCAATCCTAATCCCAGACAATACTTCTGAAAAATGTGTCCCATAAATTCTGACATGAAATTTGGTTTAAATCGAGTCTATATATCATATAGATGCTTTAGGCAAATCTTAATCCAATTCACACTATGAATTTACTATTGTCTTATGATTCTTGGTCAAGTGTGGTTTAAATTCGACTATAATATCAGGGGAATTACCAGAGTCCCTATATCATTTAGCTGTCATAGGAAGGATGAGTTAATATTGAATGCAGGGGTATCAAATATCGAAACCTATAACTAACTTTGATTTGTTTTCAGCACAATATTGTTGGGCTGGTACGAATGCTTCGCCGGTGGCCAGCAAGTCAATCACATTCTGGAGCTGCTGAATACGCCCTTTCCGGATCTGCAACTGGCCGCCTTGGGATTGCTGAAGACGATCTGCCAATACGCTTGGGGCATCAAGGCGGTGCAACAGACGGCGGGTGCCATTGAGTTTCTATTGTCGCGTCAGCAGGACTTGGACAAGGATGTCAAGTATCTTAAGTGGCAGATAATGCAGTTGCTGTCCGTCAGTGGCGAGTTCACGGCCACCGAGATTGTGCGATTCACGGCGTATGTGAACGAGGGACCACTGTATCAGCAGAGTGTCGTGAATATTGCCACCGAGGGGCAGGGAAGTCAGTAGCATTACGTTGAATTGAATAAATGCAAATGTTATTTGTTTGCAGTTGCAACAACTGCTGCAGAATATCAAGAAATCTGTATTTATTACATGCAAATGTACATATGTTACATCCATACATATATATATACCATCTATATAGAATTACAATAAAAATTAACTACATATACTATTTAGATCACATCACAGTCGCGCCTCCTCCCTGCCACTTTCTACAGATAACTCATGTGGCGATGGGACAACCGTTTGCATCCAGAGCCACCGCCAGCAGCAGCAGCTGCTCCACCCAAATGGGCCAGGCTAACACTCAGCCCCGACTCGTAGCCGGTCTGCGTCTGCGAACGCGTCTCATTGTTGCCCAGCGAGCAACTGGGCAACGTGTGGCAATAGCGACGCAGTTGCTGCTTAAATGCGGCCGTTGTCAGCGTGTAGAGCACGGGATTCAGGGCCGAGTTCACCGGCAGCACCAGCACCGCCAGCCACGCATATAGATTGGGTGAAATGACGCAGCCTAAAAGAGAATGAGTTAAGTGAGAGTTAGAAGTTAACAGTGAAGCGAGTTTTATATTTCAAAATGTTGCAATCAACAAAATAAATGTATTGAGTTGTCCACATATCTTCAAATAAAAACGATATATCGCGTTAATCGATTAAGCTAACTCGTTTGATAGTCAACAAAATGTATATCGATGTATCGATCTTTCGATATGTTTTTACCACACTTATAGAGGGGAATAGAGTGAAAGGGAGCGCATGTGTGTGTGTGTGCGAGCGAGATAGCTTACCCGAAAGAGCCGCAATTTTGACCACAATGATGGGCAACCAACAGGCGCAGTCGGTGGTCACAATGATGGCAAAACTGTAAGCAATATGAATTGTGGAACGTATTAAGCAAATGTATGTATGTGGATCGAGAGTGGATTGTGTACTGCACTGCACTACTCACCGTGTGGCAACGACGCTCTCACGTCCGCTGTGGGTGCTGCGCATGCCGCCGCCAGAGTCGCGGATCGCCTGCAGCATTCGAACGTAGGAGAAGAGTATGAAGATCAGCGACATTGTGTTGATGCAGATGAACAACAGTGCAGAGTATTCCCAACCCTGTGGAAAGTAAGTTCAATAATAACAAATCAACAGAGTTAACGACTCAATCACTCAATCACTTTATACTCCACTCTTTATAATTCACTTACCTTCGCATATGGATCATGTATGTGCAGTGAGAGGCAGACACCGTTATTTCCATAAAAGTGGGCACCAAAATAATCGTTGGGTATCAGAGGCGCCGCAGCCAGGGCAAAACTTATGCCCCAAACGAGCAGCAGCCTCAATACAATTCTGTAAGCAACAAAATACACACTTATACAACACTGGTGAGTGAACAAATAATCTTGGTTTGAGGTTAGGTTAGAAAAGTTAGGTTATGTTAGATATTGATTAGGTTGGCTTAGGCTTGGTTATTCATGGTTGGCATATTTTAATAATAACCGTTGGAGAAGTTGCTATAATAATACTTATAACTTTCTGTTATTGAGTTTGACTATCTCACCTAAATTTCTCAGTATCACGCGGCTTTAGAGGCCGTGTAACTGACATAAGACGATCCCAGGTGACCAGCGTGAGGAGCAGCGTTGACGACTGACAGCTGAAGGTGCTCAGAAATCCTGAAAAGAGGTTAGGTTGAAAGGATTGTTGGGCTGATGGGATAAAGTACACTGAAGAAAAGTATTTCTAAAATCAAGAATATGCACCTTAAATATTGAATATATTTTTTTATATTAAGACAATTAAGACACCATCTTGATTGATAAAGTTGTCTTAATTTAAAAAGATGAAATAATTAAGATTCGTATTCTTAATTGAAGAAAGCGTCGATTAGTTTTGTTCAGTGTATGGCTTAAAGCTAAATAAAAGTAACCTGCAAAGGCGCAAAGACTGCTGTGACGCCAGGACTCCTCATGTCGTATGTAGTGTCCTCGAAAGTTAATGTCTGCACAGGCGATAAGCGTCAGGTAGATGCCCATGAGAAAGTCACTGGCCGCCAGGTGGCGCAAGTACAACGAATGCTCCACATTGCTGCGCGATTTGTAAAAATAGCGACCCAAAAGGACCAGCAAATTGCCCACGACGGCAATGGAGGCCATAACCCAAACGCTGCAGAAAAAAGAAAAGAGAAAAAGGTGTGTGAGAGAGAGGGAAAGATAGACAGAGAGAGAGAGAGAGAGAGTGAGGCAGAGTTTTCAGTGAGATTCTGAAATCATTGTCTATGCACATGGAATATCAATTGTCATAAATTTGGGCAATTAAAGCAAATTTTGGGTGTCAGCTCCTCGCACCCCCCACCCCCTTCTTCCTACTCCATTCCACCTTTTCTCTTTTTCCGTCTCCCTCCGCCTCTTGCTTTTGTTGCGGCCTTTAATAAAGCATTGGCCAATTAGACGCAAACACAGCGAAACCTTTGTGTCAAGTGTGTTTCCTAGAATGTGTTTGTGGTGTGCGTGTGTGCGTGTGTGTGTGTGTGTGTGTGCGTGTGTGGCATACAATTGTCAATTGCCTGTATTTGCCTCATTATGATTCGGTTGCCAGGACACGGACTCGTGCCTCAATTGTCGATGCTCTTTTTTAGACCCTGTACCTAAAAAGTCTGTCGGTATGAACGCCTAGATCTCTGGAACTATCAGAGCTAGCGCCATGAAACTTGGTATGTAGCTTCTCCTATCCTAAGCAAGTTAAATGAATTTTTTTTTGAATTCTTCACTTCTCTCCCGAATCGAAGAATAGCAAATTTTTAGCATATGAACAATTTTGTTATGCTGATGTGTTCTAAAAATTTCATCAATATCGGATAATAAAAAAGAAAGTCATTTATGAAACAATTTTTCGCATCAGTAGATCAAATTGAGAAAAAGCTACAAATGTCTAAGCATATTTTTTATATTCGAAAGTATTGTACAACATGGTAGAGGATTGAATATTAGTACATATATATATTCTTGGTAAGGAAGACAATGTTTGTCCGTCCGTCTGTTTCCATGCGAACAACTTTCTCAGAAAACCTCAACCTCAATATTAATTTATGAATTTTCTGTCTTCCATTTTCATTTGCTTTGTTCACAGAATAAGTACAGGGTCTCTCACAGTCGCATTCTCTCGACTGTAGCCCCTCCTGCTACTTATGATGATTGTCCAGTTGCGAGTGTAAGTGTTAGTGCTTGAACTGTAATTTATGTGAGCTTCAAGTCTGCTACAATCTATTAATTTGCACTACGCGCACTTCCTTTTACTTACAAAATGTAAATATCAAAATAAACACGTACACGTTGTGAAGGTCGCAGGGCGAAAGTTGAGTGTGAGTTGGAATAATGTGAGTTATGATTTCACTTATGGCACTATAGAAACATGGATACATTACATGAATTACATTAAAGTGCGCTTTTTGAGAAGCTTTTTGAGAAGCTTTTTGAGCTAATCCTGTTTTTCAAGCCAGAAAAGATAAATTTATAAAAAAAAATAGAAGAATGTCGTTTAAGTTAAACTAGATGCTTGCAGAGCTTCATCCAGGAAGTATTTAAGCTTTTTGAAAAGCTTTAATCATTCAGAGAAGTTATTGAAAACTTTGAGCTTTTGAGTTTATGAAAGTCTTCAGCTTCGATCGAGTCTTAAGAATAACTTTATAGTTATATTCGGAACTAGATCGAAAGTGGGGCAAATGAGCTTTTTAAAACGCTTTAGAAAATTGACAAGTCAGTACAAGCGAAAGCTGATTAACTGAAATATTTACAAGTTAGCTTTTAGCTTACGCTGATCCTTTTCAAAAGCTTTTGAGCTAAAATTAAAAGACAGTTGAGATTGGAAAAAGAGTAGAACACTTTAGCTTTCTGAATTGTCTAGCTGAGGGGTTTGATAGCTTTTTAAGAGATATTGTCAAATTTGCAAAATTAATTTGGATCGTAAAAAAATTAAGCTAATGTATGAAATTCAATATGATGCATTTTTCAAGTGAAATTTCGCATGAATAAGTAATGCCTGCGGAACTGATGACAAAGCCGCATGTGTTGTCAAATGCTAAAACTTTGTCTAGTTCGATCTAGGAAAATGATACAATTCTGTGAATTGATTGGAAACTGTTAAAAACAACTTGAAAGTTGCCTCATTTTGTGGCTCAAATATTAGCAGGACTTTAAGAAAACTTAGACTTGGATAGGTGAAAAAGAGGCAGTACAAGAGGGAGGCTAATGAAAGCAAGAAAATTGAGAGTTCTGAGAGCAACGTCAACTGAAAACAAGTTGGCAACGTGAAGGAATTTGCTGGCCTCTGTATGAATAAGTGTGAGAGTCTAGAGAATGAATATTTGTATACTCAGAACTCAAACTCACATTAGACACTTGGCAGTGGCAGCCAAAGGAGTTGCAAGTTGCCAGCTGCCCGGAGGGAAGGATGATGCATTTTCATTTTCATTTTCATTTTCGTGTAGATGCCATCGAGGCTGCCTCTAGCCACTTGCAACGTGGTGGCAAGCAGTCAGATAATCACTCAGTTGAGTTAGCTGGATGACAAGTCTCTGGCTCTTGGAAAATTAGGGCAGCGTTGCCAAAACTTTCAGCTGCCTCAAGGTGCCAACCTCGCCACAAATGGCAACGCGCGCAGCTCCAGGAGCGCTTGGCGCCCAACGTGGGGTAAGCCAAGCACAACAAACTTCAATTCAAGTCTCATAATTTCATATTTTTTCGTACATCAATTTATTTGTTTCCTTGGCCTTTTATGGGCTGTGTGAAACTTCAAATTCGTTATCTTTATTTTGATATACAGTTGTGAACGTGAAAATAGTAGTGCATTACCTCACAGCATTCAAAGTACATATTTCGAAATGTCTAACATTGCAAATTGAACACAAGTCAAATTTTGTTTAAGAATATTATATATAGAAGAGAATAGCGGTAAGATCCCGTTAGTTTTGTATTGGTTTTGAGCATATTTGATGACTTTTGAGAAATGCATCAAAAATATGTTTATTCAAATTTGTATCCTAGTTTTTCTTTTTTATAAATATTATGCTCAGTATGTGGACCTTATTTATACAGACTATAGACTATTTTCCAGTTCACAGCTGTATATCATGTTTTTTTTAGGCAATACCACAATTCTTCAATCCCCCAAACATAATTTCATTGAATGTTAAGGCAATCATAGGAAGTGATTTCTTTAAAACTTCAAAGAATTCAAACTGTAGCTTGTTTTTTTTATAGTTAATCATAGCAGGCTAGAGCACAAGACTCTAGGAGATCTATGAGTTATAGAGTCATACAAAATCTGTACACTGACAAACGCAAAATCGTAAAAAACAAAAAAATAGTCAAAATTAAAATTTTGAAAATTGCATAACTCTGTAAGTGGTCGGCATGCATTTTGAGTATCAGAATCCGAATCCGAATCCGAATCCAAATCCAAATCAGGAGATCAACTCGGCCGTCGACTTGGATCTGGTTGTGCGTAATCGCGGTGGTGGCGTGCCATGTGTGAGTCGGAACGGTCTGATGGTGGAGCCACCAATAACATCCTCATCGACGGCATCCGGAGCGACTGCGCCACTGGGAAGCACTGATCACCAGCATCAGATGCGTCTTTTGGTGCTGCGAGAGCGACTGCGACGTGCCCTCTACAACTAATGATGATGATGATCATCATGTTGATCACAGAATCATGATGATGATGTGGAAGTCCAATCAACTTCTTTCTGCTTAAGGGGCAACTACCGCCAACAATTAGACCCAACAAATTCATTCAAAGCGAATATATTAAAGGCGTTGCAATTTATTTAAATTTTTGCATTTTGATTTCTCATCAAAAGTCTTAACTATAAGTAAATGAATACTAAAGCATTGAAAGCCTTGACTCGGAGGAATTTCGGTTAACCGCTCACAATTAACTCCGCTCCTGAACTCTCCAATTCCTTCCATTGCTGAAGTGCTTAGATATTTGCACCTATTAGTGAATTCACTCCTTGACATTGCAATACAATTCTCAAATGCGCTCAATTGATTTAATTGAGATCCAATGAATAGCTTAGTTCCGATTTAGTTGCCCCTCATCCCACTCTAATTAAGGTTTGCAAATCACACAGTTTATGTTTCCAACTTGCGGTTAAGCAACTAGACATTGTTCGTAGAAAGCTATTTCTGAGAAATTCCCCAAATTTAAATGGGAATTTCTACTCAATTTCAGTTTATTATGACTGTTTACGGAACCTTGTTAGCTGATTTGAAAAAAAGTTCTTTTTTACCCTATTTTTATCACCTGGAGTCGATTAAATGCATAAATTTAAGATTGAAAATTTTTGAAAATTTTTAAAAAATTTAAAGGGGTAACTATGTAAAAATCGACAAATTTTCGAGAAAAAAAAGTTGTCTCAAAAGCATAAAATTGAAATGCAAAGTTAAAGTAGGGTTAGTATTATGAAAAATAAGACATTCCTTATGGAAATCGGATGAGTTTTAGTAAAGTTGTGCTAGTTCAAATTTCAAAGAGTCAACATTTCTCATATATTGATTATTTACAATAATTGTCAAAGTGTGTCAATTATTGTTAATTCAAGCATAAAATTTAACTATGTTGTTAAGGTGTAATCAATTTTTTTAAACTTAATTTAGTTTTTACTTCTGCCCTATTTTAATTTATATATTGATATTAATGAAAAAAATCTTAATTTTTTGAAATTGTTTAATATTTATTTTTAAATTTACGTATATTTTATATTTTTTAAAATTGTTTTGTAAACCGAAATCATACCAGTATTTCGAAACCGATATGTACAAAAATCCGGTAACCGTTACGTAACCGATATATAAAAATATTGCGTAACCGTCAACCGAAAACCTAAATGCGAACATAACCGAAACCGTTACTCAAAACCGATATTCGTTTCGGTTTGATACCCTGGTCTGTGAAAGTGCATGTGGAATTGGAAGTAGAAGTGTCTGTGGAATTGGCAGTGACTGTGGAAGTGAAAGATTCTGTGGATGTGGAATTGGCAGTGACTGTGGAAGTGGAAGAGTCTGTGGATGTGGAATTGGCAGTGACTGTGGAAGTGGAAGAGTCTGTGGATGTGGAATTGGCAGTGACTGTGGAAGTGGAAGAGTCTGTGGAAGTGGAATTGTCTGTGGAAGTGTCTGTGGAATTGGCAGTGACTGTGGAAGTGGAAGAGTCTGTGGAAGTGTATGTGAATTTGGAAGTATTCTGTGGAAGTGTCTGTGGAATTGGCAGTGACTGTGGAAGTGGAAGATTCTGTGGATGTGGAATTGGCAGTGACTGTGGAAGTGGAAGAGTCTGTGGAAGTGTATGTGAATTTGGAAGTATTTGTGGAAGTGTCTGTGGAATTGGCAGTAACTGTGGAAGTGAAAGATTCTGTGGATGTGGAATTGGCAGTGACTGTGGAAGTGGAAGATTCTGTGGATGTGGAATTGGCAGTGACTGTGGAAGTGGAAGATTCTGTGGATGTGGAATTGGCAGTGACTGTGGAAGTGGAAGAGTCTGTGGGTGTGGAAATGGCAGTGACTGTGGATGTGGCATTGGAGGTGTTTGTGGAAGTGGAAATGGCAGTGACTGTGGAAGTGTCTGTGGATGTGGAATTGGAGGTGTTTGTGGAAGTGGCAGTGCCTTCGGAATTGGTAGTGTCAGTGGAAGTGGAAAAGGAACTTGAGTTGAAATGACACTCACCTGCCGCGCAGTAGCTGATTATCGAGCAAATGGAAGGTGCTGCTGATGCCATCGCCGCGGGGATCACAAACGCGCACATGCAACGCGGCGCGGCACAAATGGAACCAGGAGAAGTAACTGCAGGAAGCCAAAAACGGAAGAAAAGCAAAGAAATAACAATTACAACTTACACTGAGTCTTAACTGGCTAAAAGTTGGAGCCATTGCGGCTGTTTCGAGTTGATTTTAAAGCCAGTTTTATGCGTTTTATT
This sequence comes from Drosophila rellima, assembly GCA_035043635.1. Lineage (NCBI taxonomy): Eukaryota > Metazoa > Arthropoda > Insecta > Diptera > Drosophilidae > Drosophila > Drosophila rellima. The sequence goes on from JAWNMV010000678.1 coordinate 2,233,402, forward strand.
TTCGGGTCTTGTACTCACATAAAGTCAAGACTGCTCAGATTTTGCAGCACCGCCGGATCGAGGGTCTTAAAGCGATTGCCCGTTAGGAGTAAAGAGCTCAGATTCTCCAAACAGTCGAAGGCGTGCAAATCGAATTTCTCAATGCGATTCTCGTTCAAATGCCTAAAACAAAACAAAAAAGCGAATTACAATTCAGTCTTTAATTCTATTTCTATTTCTGTTGCAGGCAAGCAAAGTTCACGCCTTTATCTTTTTCTTTTACTTTTTCGCTTTTCGCTTTTCTTTTCGTCACCTTTTGCCATTAAACATGGCAACTTTCCACCTTGAGCTAAACTTTCATCATTCAAGTTGCCGGTGCCTTCTTGCCACTGCCATTTGTTGCATGCCACAGCATGCAAATCAACTTTGCTACTCAATATGCATTATGCCATGTTTCTTTTTTCCTCCCTCAAAACTTGACACGCCTCGCATTTCACATTTGATTAGTTTCTTTCAGGGATTAAAACTGTAACCATAACCGTTCAACGTTAACCGGTATTAACCGATTGAAATTGGTAACCGCAACTGAAATAAATCTTTTTGTTTTACCGAAACCCAAAAACCGAATTTACTCCAACCGAAATAACCGTTGAGAAACCGATTCATGCATAACGGTTAATATCGGGTGCGTCAAGCATAAAATTAAATAATGCTCTTAAGGTTCAACGGTTCAACGGTTTTTTAAACTAAATTTGATTTTTACTTCTGCTCTAAATTTAATTTATATATTGATCTCAATAAAAAGTTCTTCATTTTTACAATTTTTTAATATTTGTGAACCGAAATCATACCGGCAAATCGAAACCAAAACATTCGAAAATCCGTAAACCGATAAACCGATAGCTGGTTTAATTTTATGTTTTAAAATTTTGTCTTGTGTGCTAAATTTTGTACATAATTTCAATTCTTTTGCCTTTTTTTTGGGCTTGCTTTCGCATTCCAATCAGAGCGTTGTCCCTTTTGTTGGCCATTATTGATAAATGAAATTCCTCAGCACAAATTACCAGGCATCCAACGACCCCACCACACAACCAGCCACCGTCCCAACTAACCCCACCACCCCACCAACCACCCCACCAACCACCACCCAACCACCCATCGTCCCAACTCCGCAGCGTCCTTGGTACTAAGCCCAAGCAAATTGAAAAACTAAGCCGCGACAGATTTTTGTGTGCCCATGACGAGACGCCTCGATACCCTGCTCTGCATACTTGGTAGGGTATACAAGACCTGTACTCAACTTGTCACTGCAACTAAATAAACGTAAATACATGAATGCATCTTCTTTGATAATACAAATAATAGTTTCAGTATTAATGCTCAAGTGATCCACTTAATTACTATAGTAATTGAACAATTACTGAAGTAATTAAATATTGCAATGCAAATACAATTAGTCCTTGCGCTGCAATTACTCTCACTTTTAACAATCTTTATATGTCTGTACAATTTATTTATAGTTTATTTAGTTAATTAGTTAATAATTACTTAAGTAATTAAGATCAAGTAATGCAAGAATTAGAACACGTAAACGTTCGTAAAATATTGTTAATTTTCTTAAAATTAATTCAGCACAAATTAAATTGGAAATAAAACAATAATTGAAATTGTTTAATTACTAGCGCATTTAATTTTACTAGAAAGGAATTTCAAATTACTGCAGTAATTAAAAACTATAACTGAATTGGCTTCATTTACCGGGGCGAATTAGTTAAAATATTATATTCATTTATAAAATAGATATAATAACATAATATATAATTAATGAAATATTTTCGCAATATAAATTATTGAAGTAATTAAACTTTTCAGTTACCAAGAAGCATTGGCAATTAAATAGTATTCGTATTAAATGCATTACAGGGTATGCACTTAGTCAGTCACTGCAGTTATTGTGTTGTTTTGTGTTTCGCTTTCGCTTTTGCTGGAACTTACAATCCTTGGAGATAGCTGAGGTTGCAAAAGGTTCCATCGCGTATGTGAAACAATTGATTGCCGGCCAGAAATCTGAGAATCAAAAGAAAAAAGAAAAGAAAAGAAAAGAAAAGAAAAGAAAAGAAGAAAGCGAAGAAAAATGTTGCTATGTTATAAAATGCCAACAATGCGTGCCTCTTCAAGGGACTTCCCCCTTTTCCCGTTACTTACAAGTGTCGCAGATGCGGAAATGTAAATGTGTTGGCCGCAATGCTCACAATTTGGTTTTGGGCCAATGAAAGCGTATGAAGATGTTGCAAGTTGGTCGGAAACATGCCCGGCTGCAGCTGCTGCAAGCGATTCTCATTCAGATAGCTAGAGTGAGACAGAGACAGAGACAGAGAGAGAGAGAGAGACTGAGTTAGAGCAGCGTCAGCTGGTGGCAAGTTAAGCCTGATACATGGCATTTTACTTACAGCACCTCCAGGCTCTGCAGTTGGCCAAAAACGCTTGCCCCAAACTCAGCTATGCGATTGCCGCGTAGATCGCTGTGTTGGGCCATTAAAAAAGAGGAAAGAAATCAGCAATTATATGGAACAGTGGCGTAGTCTAAGGGGGGCTTAAGTGGTCAAGACGCCCCTCGAACATGACAAAAACTGATAATCAAAGTAAACTCATTTTTGAAAAGAGTTTTTTGTGCCGAAAATAAATATATAATTATTTCAAAATTTCAAAATTTAAATTTCAAAATTAAAACATAATAATAGTAAAAAAATAAATAAAATTAAATTATTTTAACCACATGTTCATCCAAGAAGTTTGATTAAAGAACTATTTAAATAACACAATTGATAATCAACTTTTTGTATACATCTTTGGCTCAGGTTTCAATCAAATTTTGATTTGAAATTTGAGTGAGATATAATAAATGTATATACAAAATTGACTTTCCAGCTGTAGATGGTAAACTAAAAAAATAGTTATAAATATATAAATTGATGAATAAACAGATGAGAACGTAAAGGAATAGAACAAACAATTGTTACAAAAACTTAAATTATTTGAAGAGATGTTTTAATCACAATCACAATAAATTTCTATACATTTTTGTAGTTATCATTGCTACTTTTTTGTTATCATTTTATTTGCATAAATATTAAGTCTGTAACTCGGAAGGAAATAGAATGTGAATGTGAAACCTTCTGTGAAATAAGCGCGATTCTGGAATTCGGAACACGTCTGCAAAGATATATTTTGTCACTAGCGTGGACTGCCGCTCACAGTGTTAAAATGTTTACAATTTATTTAAAAGCGACCCCCCAAAAGTAATAATTCATCGGACGCCACTGTCTCGAGAATGTCAGTGTCAGGAGTAGAGATGGGCACGGGCCGGGCCGGGCCGGCCGGGCCGGGCCTGCAAAGGGAGGCCCGTGCCAATCTCTAGTCAGTGAGGTTTGGTCAAGGAGATTGTTAAGACTACTTACAGCTCCTCCAAGCGTTGCAGATTACGAAAATCGCCAGGACTCAGGCTGCTCAGTCGATTGCGTGCCAAAATTCTGTAGGTAAATAAAAAAGCAGAGAAGAGAGAAATTCACAACTTGCCACATTAGTCGTAATGTCATTTTAATGTGCTCACAACAACTGACAACAATGGACACACAAAGCGTTTTAATAAGCCATTAAATGCAATCTGCATGCCACTGTGCCACATGCCAAACTCTGTGCCACATGCCACCTTGCCACAGTGCCCCAATTCAACAGTCTGGCATCTCCGACTCTGCGCTTCTCCGTTTTGAATCTCTGAGTCCGGCAAAATGTCAAAAGTTGCTGCAAAAACCAAAAACCGGCTTAAACCCCCCGCTCCCCCCGCTCCACCCACTCCATCCTTCCCCTTACCAACCCCTCTTCAAGTTTATGCCACAACGTGTAACTGAGTTGTTTATGTGTGTGTTTTTGTTTTGCTTTTTTTTTGTTTTTTGTTGCTGCTTCCGTTTTAGTTTTGTTGTCGCCGTCTGCTGTTGTCTTTGGTTCTCAAACCGACACCGGAACAACATGCAACCTTCATGGCACAACGCCTTGCATTCCCCGACCCCCCGACCCCCTGACCCCCTGACCCCTGCCCTCATACACCGTCTCGTTCTCAGCACGTCTAAACTTTTACTTTTGGCCTGCGTGTGCTAATATTTTTATTGTCGATTGAGCTGCAACCCAAAACCCCTTTCGAATTGCAACCTCTAAACTCTCTAACCTTCGACCTCTAACCCCTCTAACCTCATGCTGTCGCTGTGGCTGTGGCCGAGCCTCAGTTAAGGCCAAACAATGGGCCACTTTATGACCCCAAATGGCAGACGATGCGTATACGCAACAAAAGCATGACAGCTGCACAATGAGACAGATATATAGATAGACAGATAGCGTGCACTATGGAACGAAAACCTCAATATTTTGGCATTAATTTTTTTCAAATTTCTAAATTCGAATACCTGAGAGTAGTGATGTAAATTCAAACAGTGAATCAATTTAAATATCAACATTTAAAATCTACAAAAACTGAATTGAGTTGTTAAAATATCACCAAATAATAAGAATATTTCGAGTTTTTTGTCAGAAAAAAAGAATGTAAGAATAAAAGCAGTTGTAAATTCAAAATACACGCTTAAAATTGCTAGGTCAAAACCAGACCAACTTTACACTTCCATAACTTTAACAAAACTTAATATATTCTCGAGCAGAATGTCATTATGCTCATGGTTTGGTCTTTTTATTTATTCTTTATTCAAACATAACTCATTTCGTCTCAAGCTATCGAATTTTAAGCAAATTATAATATCTCATATACTCTTGTCAGAATTAAGTGAACTTAATACAGCTGAGATCCTATGAAAAACTAAATAACTTCAGTGGATTTTTAAGGTTTTTATGAAAGTCGATTGTTAGTCAAATTATTTAGAGACTCGTAGTCGAGTTGTTGATTTTTCGATAATTACCTTACTAGTCAAAGGTAAGCTGAAAGGTTATTAACATGTCCATTTAGTATCTCAGGTTGTTAACTTTTTTGTGCCGCTTATTCGAGTTTCAGCTTTAGACTTATTTTTTGTGCCAAAATATTATGTTTTTATCCCATAGTGGATTTGGGGGCGAAGGGAGAGACAACACACATATATGATTATTATCACTTGGAGCTCATTGAGCAGACCTCGTTCCCCCCTCCTCCTACACACACACACATCACACACACACACACACACACACACACACACACACACACACACACACACACACACACACACACACATGATGATACAATCAACAATTGCGAGTGCATATAACTGTCTCTGCTCCTGTTCAAAATGTCCTTACTAAATGTCCATGTGTCTCCTATGTGTGTGTGTGTGTGTGTATCTCTCTGTGTATGTGTGTGTGTGCCATATCTGTGCGCATATATCTATAGTTATTGGCAATTACAGCATTTTTCATTGGCTCCACCTCAGGCCCGACCAGAAATCCACATAATAAGCCCCGTTTTTTCCCTTCGCCTTTTTTTGTTGCTCCCAAATGTTGACATCGGCATTTTTTTTATTTTTCTTTTTAAGTTTAAACATAGTGCAATACAGCAGAGCGGGATGGCAATAAAGCCAATCATGAATCGAACTGAAACTACTTTAAGAATTTAAAAAAGCTGCTCCTTTAACTGACTTATGGAAAATCTAAATTTTGCTATATTCTAGAACAGTTTTTTATAATTTTTTTTTTTTTTTAGTTTATTTCGCTTTAGAAATCAAGATGTCTAAGTGAATTTTATCTTTTCCAAAATAAAAAGAATTAAATATCAAAGCTCTACAATTTGAGCTTTACAAATGAAAAATTAAAAAAAAAAATTATATAAAAATTCTGAATTTAATAATTTTATATAAAAATGCATAATTTAAAAAAAATTCAAATATTGTAAAAGAAATCTTACATTTGAAAATGCTGAATTGAATTGAACAATTAAATTTTTGATTGATAACATTATTTATTGCAATTCATAAGTTTAATAAATGAAAAAATATTTTTGAAATTATAAACGTTTAGTAATGAATTCTGAAAATGTTCTGGGAATTTATAGTTCGCATTTGGTTTTATTTATGCATCTTGAATATTTAAATATTCACTATAAAATTGGATTATCAAAATGTTTACCATTAAGTCAACTTTAACAACTGTCTTTGTACATTCCTGTGGACTCGACTAAACTCTCTCATTGCCTTTTAATATTTATTTCCTGAATTTGCATGCAAAACTGCGGAAAAGTCCATAAACAATTGTATTTAGTGTCATTAACTATGGTTACACTAAATACAACATGCTTAAATTGTCGCTTTTAATTGTATATTTATTGTAATTTGACCACCGAACATCGCATGAATTAACTATTCACAATTATTTACTAGAAAACAATGCAAAAATTGAACTAAATTTCGCATTTTTAAACAGGGCAATAGCGATTGAAATTCCCAAGGCTAATAAATAAGTCAAGCAGTTAATAAATGTTTATATTTGTTAAGAGACAATGGCACATTAACGCCTCCTACACCTGAATGCTGCACGCGGCGTATACGTAATTTGTTAGTGCGCCTGGGAATAGGCAACAGTTTCACAACGTGAATTTAAAACAGATGAAACTGAAATATAAATACTCTCGATTTAATGCACAAAATTTGTTTATCAAAGCAATATGTATATCGTAGAATAAATAGATTTTTTTTTTAAATTATCGCAGATACATAAACCAAAAAAAATTTGTGGAATGTCCGTTTTAATATGTCTTACATATTCTGGCCAAGTATCAGCCAAACTGTGCATAGAGTTCAATAACAAAATGTTAAAATCGATAAAAAAAAAAAATTAATCAAGTTGTCGATAATATAATTTTTAAAGCAAGAGGTGACTTGACATTTAATTATCTTCAAATGATGTTTGCTAAATATAAATATAAAATATTAATATAACATCATTTTTAAAGCAAGAGGCGACTTGACATTTAATTATCTTTAAATGATGTTTGCTAAATACTAAAATATATAAATATATATTTATTAATATTAATAATAATATTAATATAACATAATTTTGTAGAGAAGAGGCGACTTGACATTTAATTATCTTCAAATGATGTTTGCTAAATATAAATATAAAATATTAATATAACATCATTTTTAAAGCAAGAGGTGACTTGACATTTAATTATCCTTAAATGATGTTTGCTAAATAATAAAAAATATAAATATAAAATATTAGTATAACATCATTTTTAAAGCAAGTGACGACTGGTCATCATTTAATTATATTCAAATGATTTTTGCTAAATATGAATAAATATAAATATAATATATTAATATTAATCACATGCAGTTAACAGGAGTTGACATAATTACATCTATACTTAGATAGGTTCAATAAGTAATACTTACAACAATCTCAATTGATTGCCCGGGGCAAAGAAGTGCTCTGGTAAACGGCATAATTTATTATCGTCCATATAACTGAAAAGAACAAAATAACAAAAAAAAAACCGTAGAACAGCAAGAAGAAAGACCAATTTCAGTTTCGGCAACAAAATAAATGAAGTGCACATAAATAATAAGACTTAATTATGAGTTATACCACGACCTCAACTTCCTCACCCTTGAAGTCCCTCAGTCAAACATCTACTTACAGTGTCTTCAAAGGAACTGCGGCCAGTCTGTCGAATGCATGCGAGGCGATTTCACGGATTGAGCAAAGCTTCAGGACACTGTGCGTTGGAAGATAGATAAACAGATACAGATACAGATACAGATACAGATACAGATACAGATACAGATACAGATACAGATACAGATACAGATACAGATACAGATACAGATACAGATACAGATACAGATACAGATACAGATACAGATACAGATACAGATACAGATACAGATACAGATACAGATACAGATACAGATACAGATACAGATACAGATACAGATACAGATACAGATACAGATACAGATACAGATACAGATACAGATACAGATACAGATACAGATACAGATACAGATACAGATACAGATACAGATACAGATACAGATACAAGATACAGATACAGATACAGATACAGATACAGATACAGATACAGATACAGATACAGATACAGATACAGATACAGATACAGATACAGATACAGATACAGATACAGATACAGATACAGATACAGATACAGATACAGATACAGATACAGATACAGATACAGATACAGATACAGATACAGATACAGATACAGATACAGATACAGATACAGATACAGATACAGATACAGATACATATACAGATACAGATACAGATACAGATACAGATACAGATACAGATACAGATACAGATACAGATACAGATACAGATACAGATACAGATACAGATACAGATACAGATACAGATACAGATACAGAATACAGATACAGATACAGATACAGATACAGATACAGATACAGATACAGATACAGATACAGATACAGATACAGATACAGATACAGATACAGATACAGATACAGATACAGATACAGATACAGATACAGATACAGATACAGATACAGATACAGATACAGATACAGATACAGATACAGATACAGATACAGATACAGATACAGATACAGATACAGATACAGATACAGATACAGATACAGATACAGATACAGATACAGATACAGATACAGATACAGATACAGATACAGATACAGATACAGATACAGATACAGATACAGATACAGATACAGATACAGATACAGATACAGATACAGATACAGATACAGATACAGATACAGATACAGATACAGATACAGATACAGATACAGATACAGATACAGATACAGATACAGATACAGATACAGATACAGATACAGATACAGATACAGATACAGATACAGATACAGATACAGATACAGATACAGATACAGATACAGATACAGATACAGATACAGATACAGATACAGATACAGATACAGATACAGATACAGATACAGATACAGATACAGATACAGATACAGATACAGATACAGATACAGATACAAATACGAATACGAATTCAGTTAAAGTTACAGTAACAGATAAAAGATACAGCGACAAACGACAAAACAATACATTAAACTTAATAAATATTAAATTCAATTGTCAAGTTTCGTTCGCACAAAGTTACTTCATATGCTAAACTTGGGCTCGAAAGAATTTTTCCTTTTTTTCTATTTTTTGTTGTTGTATTTTTTTCTATTGTTGGGCGTTACTTGGGGCGTTACGTGATGTGCTACTTTGTGGCACTGCTTCCAGGCTATTCAATTTTCACAGACAGCCCTTTCATTATGACACTTTGCATTCACATTTTCACACCCCAAATACTTTCAATCCGGAAATAGAATTGCTCTTTTGTGTAGTCATTTCTCTACTCTTTAAATTATATGCGTATGTCCAACTTTCAATAATAATTTGTACACACAATTTTTCAAATAATATAACTTAAATATATTAGATAAATTATAGAATTATACATAATATAAACAGAGAGCTAATGGCGTACGAGAATTAAGTTCGAATAAACTCGAATTAAGTATTTGCAATACTTTTAATGTATATTTTAAATTTACTTATTATTAGAGTATATATTTTTAATTATTATACATATGTTTTTCAGGACCATTACCTAAGTGCATAAGACTTTGATTGAAGTCTCCATTCTCTGTCTATAGCTTTTCAGCTTGTCTTTTCCCTACTTCTATAGCTCCATCTCTCTTTTCATTATAATTATCTAACTAACTCCATTTAAGCTTCTCTTGTTCTTTTTACTCTCTACCTTTATTTTTAATTTACATATATTTATAAATGGTTCCGATTGTTTCTATGGCAGCTATTCGATCTTGTCAAAATTTGGCTAGAATATAACAGGCAGTCCAAAATATACAATCTGTTTGATTGGGATATCTTAAGAAACGTAAAAGTTTCACATACTAAGCAATTCTTTGAACTTTGACCCCAAATTCGAACTACTTTCAAGTCGAACTTCGCAAAATGCTCAGCTATGTTGTGTGAAAATTTCATCATTCTAGCTTTAACCGTTTGGCCTACACGCTGATTCTCAGTCAGGACAAAGATTTTTTTATATCTCTCTTATTAGTTTATATCTTTTCTAAGTATTTCCATTTCTGTCTTCCTCTTTTTATCGTCTCTCCCGCTTACTTCCCCCCTCTGCCGAACTCGCTGTTGGATTTCAACTTCTCAAATTTTCATAGCTTTTCATTTGTAACTCCCACATTTTCCTTGCAATTTCACTGAAACCCTGCGGTCAATTTAATTTTCACACATGCTGCCTACGCAGTTTCCACTGCGATTGGAATATCGCGCCATCTTTATGTCCCTGCCTACATACATACATATATAATTAGGGCGTGGCGAAAGATTGGTCAATTTCAAAAAATGTTGACACATAAACAAGATGAGGGACAGCAGAAGTTTCCAAAAACACTTGACAGCAGCTGATGTGGGAGAATGGGGAGAAGAATGGGGAAGAAGAAGGGAAGGGAAGGAGGAAAATAGAATCTGCAGAGAGTCAGCGGCATCTGTGGCCAATGCTGTGAAATGATGGATTTCCAAGTGCTTAGGCTCAAGCAATGTCCAATGTCCAATGGGCAATTTACGAGTGCTCCTAACTACGCTCCCACAATCTCTCTGCCGACGGATGAACCATTAACTACAAAGTGTGGTCACACAGGCAGACACTGTGCCAACCAGCGTTACACTGAGAGAAACGAAGAGCTTCAAGGTACAAATTAATAGCAAGTTTTTCAGGGAGCGTTAGCTTTTAATAAAGAAAAAAAAAAAAAAAAAATTTAAAAGATTTTCTTTTCTTTGGTTCTTTCTATCAAATAAATCAAAAAAATTTCAAATGTAATTTCTTTGGGTTTTTCCATTATTCAAATACAGAATTGCATTTGATGCCTTTTTAGTTGTATACTTATTTAAATTTTCAGTACCAAATACCATAAAACTTGTCCCTATCTTAATATTAATTCAAATATGTTTCATTCGATTTGACTAAATTGTATACAGGGCAAAAATTCGCAACTCATGGATAAAATCAATCTTAATATATAATTTCGAGTTTCCTTAAGCCGTATACAAAATTTTTGTTTTAATTTGATAATCGGGAATCTTAAAATAAATACGAACTTTTTATTTAGACCAATGCATATACCTATTTTAATGATAGAGATACATATTGTCGCTTGATCCGCAAGGTCTTAATTTAACAATTTAATTTATATACAATTTTTATTATGTTTATATATGCTACAATTAAAAAATTTGGACTTGAAATGTACCATGAAGATTTTCTGCACTGAAACTTTTGATTTGAAAGCCCAAAACCAACTGAAAACTCTGTCTCTCTTTTGACTCACTCTCTCTCTCTCTCTCTTTCTATCTCTCTCTCTCTCTCTCTCTCTATCTTTATTTCTCTCTTTTTTTTGTTTTCTTCCATGATTACGAGCTTTAATCTCTTGTGACTTCATTTTCTTTCTTTCTCTGTCTTGTAACTACACTTTCCACCTCTCTCTCTCTCTCTCTCTCTCTCTCTCTCTCTGTCTTACTCTCTCTTTCTCTCTATTTCTCTAAACACGTTATTACATACATTTGACTTGACTACTTGTCTTACTTTTTCTCTCTCTCTCCTTCTCAGAGCTTTCGCTTACACTTAATATTACGAACTTTAATTCCTCGAATCTCGCATCTTTTCCCACTGTGCACTCCAATTACGACCACTGAAGCGGCTGCTGCTTCTGCTGGACTTATGAAATTTTCAAGTTGGTTCAGTGTCAGTCTCGGACCTTCTGGTCTCGTTTTAAACTCGTATGTTAAATTGCTTTAACGACCTTTGGCCTGGTCGAGTGGGAGTGAGTGTCGTTTTGGCACAGTGGCACATAAACTGCAACCGGCTGTAAAACACGATGCCAACCAGACACCATTAACTTCTTCCCTCCCCTTCTAGCTATCTTCCTATCCCTTTCCCTCTCTCTCTCTCTCTCGCTCTCTCTTAACGCTTGTCAAGCTGCTGTGTTTAATTTGTATTGGGACCCAGCATGTGTCTTCTTAAAGGAAGCACAGCATGTCACTAATATCTCTCTATCTCTATCTCTATCTCTATCCTATCTGTACCCCTATCCCTGTCCCTGTCACTTGAGCTGGCATCTCTAAAATGTTAATATCTGCTTGCTATTGCCGATTTAACGAAGCTGGTAAAGAACTCGAGAGTTCCATATTCCAGATGTCGTTACACAGCGAAAAAAAAACTGTACTTAATTTAAGTTCGAATGAACTCGATTCTAGTAGTTTCGATACTTAAAAAGTTTACTTGATATAATAATAAATTACTGAAAATTAGCATAGGAATTCATTGGCCAAGTATTAACAAAGTACAGCGACTCTTGAATCAAGTAAAACTCTAAAATTACTAGAAATGAATACCGCAATTCTTAATAAAAGTTCGGCACTTAGAATCGACTCACAGATTAAGGACCTGAATCAAGTTCGAATTGTGCTTAAATCAAGTATGTTTTAAAGTAATTTTAAGTTTGAAAATTCTAAAATAGTTACGTACTTGAAATAAGATCGAAATTTTTGACTTTAGTAATATAAATCTTAGTTAGAAATCAAGTTTGAAATGTGTCGTTTCAGGTACGAATTACATGACTTTTTCGCTCTGTGTACTTACAGACTCTCCACCTCGGGCAGGGCACTAAAAAAGGTTTCATTGATGATGTCAAAGCTGTTGCCCGTCAAGTCTCTGCAAGGAAAGACAATTAAAATATAAATATGATAACAAGTTCATCACAAACAATCATAAGTTAAATATTCCCAGTTATTTATAGAAGACACTGTAAGAAAATTCGGAATGTTCAAGCTGATTGTATGTATATATGTAAGTAGACTTTTCTATAAAACAATTAATTACAAGTTCTTTACACATAATCCAAATAAATAAATATTGTCCTTTTCGATTTTTTTAATGGATTTTTTTGAAAAATTACTTTTCTTTTTCCATGATTTCCGATTTTAGTTTTATCATTGCTTGGTCTCTAATATAAATCTGTATCCCAAAAAAAAATGGTTTAACACTTCATATATCGGTATTATTATTAGTATTTGCCGATTATCGATTAATTTCTTTTTTAATCGATTTTTACATTTTGATTTTAAATTTACAACTGTAGTAAAAATGAGAGGTACAGAGATACAGGCGAACTTCCCTATTACGGATCACCATTAGCAAAGAAAAGTGGAGAATTCGACTTATGGAATTCTATGTTTTAAGTTTATCGTCACTCGATTTAGTTTGAGTTATAGAAAACTCAATTTAAATAAGTTCCAGTTATGGAAGTTGGACTGTACTTTTGATCATGTTTCTTTCCATTGTGTAATTTTTAGTACTTACAGCGTTACCAGACTGTTGCTAGGTAAATGCAGTGGCAGCACTGTCAGCTGCTGAAAACGACACAGAATCTCATAGCCACGACAAGGGCAACTAAAGTTGGCATTGATCCAGACTAAAACATAAAAAAAAGAAAAAAAAGAGTTAGATATAGATTTAGATTTAGAGAGAGAAAGCGAGAGAGTGAGAGAGAGAGAGAGAGAGGGAGGGAGAGAAAAAGCACATTAACGAATATTCACTGTGGCTTGAACTTGTTCGCTTTATTTGCTATTCATTGCTTGTTGAAAATGAAAACTTGCAAAATGAACATGCGAGTCTTCTATAATAATGCAGAGGACATAACCTCAATGGTGGGCTTGAGCTTGCGCTACCGTCCGCTTGTTGGCGCCACTAGCACAGTCGCAGTGCCCATAACGACGGCTCTTAATTGCTTCGACCTTGTTGAGCTGTTGTTGTTTTTATGAAAAGTACAATCGAATACTCACAGCACTCGCCAACTGGTATGTCATCCATGCCCTGACGTCCGAAGGGGCTTTTGCGAAACAGGTGATCCCAGTACTTGGCATCCACTTCGTTCACACAGTTCCACTCGTCGGATCCATCATCACAATCCACACTCCCATCACAGTTCACTCGCTGTGTCACACACTGAGCTGTTGTATTGCAATGGAAATAGCCCGCCGGACAATTGTCCTTATCATCGGGCAACAATATCGCCAAATCTTTCTCATCCAATTCTTCATCTCTATTGAGGGTAGTAACTGCATTTCCATTTCCATTTCCATCTCCACTTCCATCGCCCAGCATATAAACTGTTTTACTTTGTTTCATACTCCATTTTGATGAGAACCTTGACAGTTCCACACTTTTCGAGATGAGTGCCAGGGACATTGGGAGTAAAAGACAAAGGCTTAGACCTGTTGTGAAAGAAAGAGAGAGAGAGAGAGACGAAGAATTAGTGAATCTATACATACATACATATATCTTCTATCTTCTATCTTCTATCTTCTATCTTCTATCTTCTATCTTCTATCTTCTATCTTCTATCTTCTATCTTCTATCTTCTATCTTCTATCTTCTATCTTCTATCTTCTATCTTCTATCTTCTATCTTCTATCTTCTATCTTCTATCTTCTATCTTCTATCTTCTATCTTCTATCTTCTATCTTCTATCTTCTATCTTCTATCTTCTATCTTCTATCTTCTATCTTCTATCTTCTATCTTCTATCTTCTATCTTCTATCTTCTATCTTCTATCTTCTATCTTCTATCTTCTATCTTCTATCTTCTATCTTCTATCTTCTATCTTCTATCTTCTATCTTCTATCTTCTATCTTCTATCTTCTATCTTCTATCTTCTATCTTCTATCTTCTATCTTCTATCTTCTATCTTCTATCTTCTATCTTCTATCTTCTATCTTCTATCTTCTATCTTCTATCTTCTATCTTCTATCTTCTATCTTCTATCTTCTATCTTCTATCTTCTATCTTCTATCTTCTATCTTCTATCTTCTATCTTCTATCTTCTATCTTCTATCTTCTATCTTCTATCTTCTATCTTCTATCTTCTATCTTCTATCTTCTATCTTCTATCTTCTATCTTCTATCTTCTATCTTCTATCTTCTATCTTCTATCTTCTATCTTCTATCTTCTATCTTCTATCTTCTATCTTCTATCTTCTATCTTCTATCTTCTATCTTCTATCTTCTATCTTCTATCTTCTATCTTCTATCTTCTATCTTCTATCTTCTATCTTCTATCTTCTATCTTCTATCTTCTATCTTCTATCTTCTATCTTCTATCTTCTATCTTCTATCTTCTATCTTCTATCTTCTATCTTCTATCTTCTATCTTCTATCTTCTATCTTCTATCTTCTGTCTTCTGTCTTCTATCTTCTATCTTCCATATTTCACCTCGACCTACTCTATGCCCAGCAGTATTAGGTACAACTCACATAACATATATTGTATTGTAATATTTGGACATTCCAATCTATATAGAATCAAATATACAATCCATTGAAAATTTGCGATCAAAACGATGCCAATCTGCGTCTCAAGGCCAAATAATTATAATACGCGTAATAAACTATCAACAATTATTGATTTGTCTAAACAGAGACGAAACGCAGTTCCCAAATAGATCGCAGCTCGATGAGCTGTGGACAGAATGAAAATGCTTCCGATTTGATTAAAATTTTAGGCCGAATCGAGGCAAAGCATTTGCCTTCAATAAATCTCGTTTCAAGTAGGCCAAAACAAGTGGCTGGCTAAAAGCTTTTGAGTCAATTGAAAGTAACCAAGCAACGGGTAGATTAATTCATGACCCTGGTGTGCAACGAAAAATGAACTAGTTGAAGTAGAAGTCAAGTCGAAAAGTTATGAATAAAACCAAATTAGGAAGATATTTTAAAGAAATAAAGACTTTAAAGTGCTTAAAGTATTAAACTAAAAACTAAATATTTTATGAAATTAAAGTAGGCAAAGTACATTAAGGGTATATGTAAGACTATGTGAGCTCGTCTTTTGCTTATGATAATTGCCTGAAACTTGGTGGGGGAGCTACTTCTAGAGAAAGATACTATACTATATACTGATAGCAACCAATTTATGTTATAGTTGACACAGAAAGAGTTTCTAGAAATTGAATTTGTTTAATAAAAAATTATATCGAAGAATTTTCGGGTAAGCTAGATTGTTGATAGTTATATTAATATATGATACATCAGATATCGAACCAATTAAGTGGAACTGAAGCACTTATCGTTCCAGTTCCAGTTCGTGTACATTTATCATTTTTATTAACGACTGCATTTAATTCAGAGCACTTTTTACGATGCATTTTGCCAGATGGAATGGAATGGATTGGTATTGGATATGGATATGGATATGGATATGGATATGGATATGGATATGGATATGGGAATGATGATCTAAGGGGAAATGTGGAATGTTTTTGGAGGCCAATGGCATTGACAGTGAATGAATCGCAATTCGTGAATATGCGAAATGTGTAAAATATGCAATAAAATTGCGTGTAATAAAAGTTATGCACAGTACATTTGGGCCATGGCTCAATGACCCGTGAAATGCTCAACAGGCCAACACTCCCCCTCCCCTTCCCTAATGAGTTGGCGTTTTTTTGCTCTCAACAAAAGGGGGCTGCAGGAGAGAGGGGGCGTGGCAGTTCCGCTTCATCGATAAGCCCTCAATGTGGGTGACTTTTTGATGGCGCCGCTGACAGCTGCTCGACCAAATGAGAATTTCAACATCATAAAAAACACACAGCAAAAGGTAAACAAATAAATGTAAATCAGACACAGACACAGACACAGAACAATAACAACAGCAACTACAAAGAACGAAATGCAGGAATTCAAATTTAATTAAACACCAGCAAAAAATCAGCTGAAAAAAAACCAAACTAGACGAGGAGAATACCCTTTAATAAACACCCAAATTGATTCAACAAATTAGATATTTATTTAGATATTTTCAGAAATTATCAGATAATGTTTTCATATTTTAATATTTATCTTTCAAAATCCGTTTGTTAATTAAACTCTTTATATATTATTGAAAATTTTTAAAAATATAATAGTTTAAACCGGTTTTTTCTCATTTGTTGTAACGCAAGTTTAATAACTAGTGATATTTACTAAAAAATAAAAAAAAAAATCAGACACTTGGGTTGACTTATAATCCTAAAGATTTTTGCTTTTGGCTTTTTCTTTTCGTTTTTTTTTTTTTTTTGAGAAAAACACAGACAGTAAAAACATTTTTTCCTCTATGAGAAATATGTATATATGTATGAGAAACATTAATATGCCCCATACGAATAAGTTTTTTAGCAAAGGGTATAATTAATCAACTGAAAACCATATTTGTATCCTGTTGGTTCAGACAATGTCAAATAATATCCTTTGGTTGAAAATATATCGATTTGAAAACCTAAAAATGCCTTAAATATCTGAGAATCAAACGAAAAGTGTTGGCAGTTTTAGATAAAAGAAGCTAAGACAATTTTGTATAGAATTACATGTAAAATTTAAAGATCCTTGAACAAGGAAGGAATTCAGGAATTTTGCAACACAGTAGCTCGCATCATTAAAATTAAATTAAAAAACAAATGAGCTTTTCCTGTGGTAAACAAGACAAATGAAAAGTTGCACGAAAAGCGAAAATAACAACAACAAATCAAATTATGCTTTGGCGGAAGCAGAAAGTATGTGTAAAGGAGTCGACTTTCGCATACCCTGTAAACAAGAGAAACGAAAGTTTTAAAGACTTGAAAATTTAACTAAAACTTACAAGTGACACTGCAATTGGCAAGTGTATTAAATGAATATAAGTCGATTTGTATACAATTTTTACAGGGTATAAGAAACAAATTGTTTTTTAAATATTTATCAATGATCTTTTATCTGTCATATGATAAAAGAAATGTTTATACCTATAAAATAAGTTATAAATATACTTATATACTTGTGAATATGAATGAATTCGTAGACAGTTTTTACAGGGTATATGAATACAAATTATTTAAATTATATTGTAAAGATATGGCATTTTTAGTGATAGAAGAAATTTTCATAGATAACAAAATAATGTATAGAAATAAGATATATATATTAATTATCCTAACAGTATAATTGTGTTATTTCCCCAATAAACGAAATTCATTAAAGGCAAATTAGAGCCACAAACTTAAAGGTATGAACCCAATATTTGATAAATGAGTCCTTAAGCATATTTTTGACTAATGCCCAAAATTTCATAGGAAAAGCTGCTTAATTACGAAAGTTATGCGGAATAATAAAGTGGGAGGCGGGATTGAGTTCTAATCTATGATAAGATGATGCTCCAAGAGATGGTTGTCTATAGAAAATAGTATTAACAGGCAATGAATAGAGAGACTGAGTGCGGTTATTGCTATGGCGAAAGACAAGGTTAATGTGAATAAATAACAACACGGAGAACTTGAAAAGGAGACAGCGAGAGAGTGGAAGAGAGAGAGGAAGGTGGAGAGAAATTGCATCAGCTCATAACTCAGTGACAGCAATGAAAGGCAAAGACAGGAGGATTGCAACTAGAATACAATTGCAAGCCGGAGAAAAGGATGCCAGGATGCCAGGAGCAAAGGATAGAAGGAGGATACAAGGAGGCAAGGACAACAGCGACGATGACTCCATAAAAGTGTAATTAAGTGCGAACGGGAGGGGCAAGAACCAGAAGAACACGTGCTGCTAATGTGCAACAGAGAGAGAGAGACAACAATAGAGAGAGAGTGAGTGAGAGAGAGAGAGAAGTCAGTGCAGCGTGTAAACAAGCTCAACTCGAGACGTGGCTCTGTGTCCTGCGGACGTTTGTCAACACATTTGCCAGCAAATTGAAATGTTTGCTTGGCAACGCGGCGCTTTGATTGATGAGTTAGTCGGGCTAAAAGGCAAGGAGACAGAGCGAGCGAGAGAGAGTGAGAGCGAAACAGAGAGAGAGAGAGAGAGTGTAAGCATTAGGCCTTTCTTTGGCATCTACTTTGCAAAGTTCGCCACATAAATTCCACAATTCGCGGCGCCTTGGCAACAAAACTGAGAACACATCTTGGGCGGTCGGGCAGCCCACAAATAAACTCGTCCAAAAAAAAACCAAGTTGGGGCCAAAGAAACAAACAAAAACAATAAAACAAATACGCTACACTCCATTCGGTCAATTGGCCGCAATTGTTTATGTCCATTTCCAATAATTAAAACACGGCGAAACTAGTTCCACGACCTATAAAGAATAAGCCAAACGATTAACCAATACCAATACTGACACACACACACACACACACACTGACATTCACAGAAATAGTTGCGGAATATGTTATCGGGTCGATTGGGCATTTTTTTTTTTTTTTTTTTTTTTTTTTTTGGTCTGGCCATGCAAACAACTTGTAGAACTTTCGATTATAATTATTGGTCGCTGATTCGTCCTGTTCATTGAATTGTCTGCTAGCCAAACACTAATACTGTAATATTTTTATATATGTACACAGAGCGAAAAAATCAAGTAATTCGTAACAGAAAACGACACATTTCAAACTTGATTTCTCACTAAGATTGAAATTACTAAAGTCAAGTTTGATATTTTAAGTACAAAATCTAACCATTTCAGAATTTTCAAACATAAAATAACTTTATTTTACTTCTAAGATATCGCTCAGTAAAATTTGAATTGAGCCATGAAAAACGAGTGTAAATCTAAAAAATTGATTTTTTTCCGATTTTCAGTGCTCAGGTATTTTTGCCATAACTTGAATATTTCCTTTGGGTTCTTTATGAAATTATTGGGATATAAGGATAACATAATTATATGTAAATCTACTAAAAATGAAAAGCTTTTATCCAAAATATAGACAACATAATACATATGGAATGACTCAGCTGTAATCTATTAGATTCAGATGTCTCCTTGACATTCGAACCACATTTATTCGGTTTATTATGGTATCCATTTAGATTTTGTACAATTTTACAGGGTATAAGCTGCACATATATTTGAGATATCGCAAATTTTCGCTTAAAACTTTCCCAATTGTGACGTCAGTGAGATCAGATGATCCGAAAGCGAATATATTATTCTACCAAATGTTGTATGTGCTCAAGTCAAATAAGCTGAGCAAAGTTTTTCCAAATATTTGGGAAGAAAAGGAAAACTCATGCTCGAGAAATTCCAATCGATTTATTCACTTTGCACCGATGTTTAGATTCAAATGTTTTTTCTTC
This sequence comes from Drosophila rellima, assembly GCA_035043635.1. NCBI lineage: Eukaryota > Metazoa > Arthropoda > Insecta > Diptera > Drosophilidae > Drosophila > Drosophila rellima. Next base: position 2,253,596 of record JAWNMV010000678.1, read on the forward strand.
AACTGTTTCATTGATTTTCAGATCTATGCAAATATATATATATATATAGGTATATATAGATACTGAGGGGGGAACACAGTCTACAATCAGTTGGAATTTTAAATACCATTCATTTTGGGATAAAAAGTTCAGTAAACAATTTTTTTAAAAAAACAAAAGAGCCAAAAACAGAAAGAAAAAAAAAACAAATTTGCTGATAATAAACACAAATGGGGCAGGTGGCCCACCCCTTCCCCTTCCCCTTCCCCTTTTGCAACCCCTTGGCACAATTATTTAGCATGCACTGTAATTTATTTTTAAAACCGGCAAAACAAAAGAAAACTAGACAATAAGCATAGAAGTGGGCCACTTAAGCAAAGATACGAGTACAAGTGCTTACCAATGGGTTAATTGTTAACCCATTAAAGCCCCAAAAAAAAAAGAAACCAAAAGCCGGCAAAACAGATAAAAGCAACGAATGCCACATACCACGCAATTTGTTTGCAATACCAAATTTAATTGGTTTTTGTGTCTAAAAATAATACAACTAGACACACACCCAAAAAAGTGGTAGAGTGGCCTGCCACAAGTATTAATCACAGTCAACATGGCCCAAAAAAGTCAATAAGTGGCAAGACAGCCAATGGCCCAAATGAATATAAATGCCAGGCAGACAATGTGACAAAGACCACAAGACATGGGCCTCCAATATTCGCAATCATCCGCATCCACAAACCCTTAAATAAAGCGAGCCCCGTACACTGAACGAAACTCATTCAACGGGTCAATTTTAAAATTCTAGAATTTCGATTTCTGCATGAGTATATTTCAGGATATTATTATTGTTAAATGTTTTTTGTATGTTTCGGTTTTTTAAAGACATGTAAATTTGTAAAAAAAATATTCAAAAATTAAAATCTATTGATTCAGATCAATATATAAATGAAATTATGACAGAAGTAAAAATTAAATTTAGTTTTAAAAAACGTTGATTACACCTGAACAACATAATTAAATTGTATGCTTGTCCGAACCGAAATTAACCGTTTATGCATGAATCGGTTCCTTAGCGGTTATTACGGTTGGAATAATTTCGGCTTTTCATTATTGGTATAGTAACAATTTTTGTTAATGTTACGGTCTCAGTTACGGTTACCAATTTCAATCGGTTAATATCGGTTAACGGTTACGGTTATGGTTACGGCTTTAATCCCTGTATTTGAAGCAAATGCTTCGAAATTACCGAACTTTGAAGACCGTTTAGGATTGATTTGAGACTGGAAACCAGGATTTTTTTTCTGTGTATCGTTTAAATTTGGCCCATTTGGGGTAGGAAGGACTTGGCCTTAAGCCTGTGCGAGGTCTTTACGCTTCAATCAAGAAATTACGCATACTGCTATTTTTCATGTGTGTGTACCAGAAACACACACACACACACACACACACACTTACACACACACACTTACACACACACACTTACACTCAGCACATCAACTGGATTTGCCACTATGCAAACATTCATTTGGTGGCCTTTCTTTAATTTGTTTGTATTGTCAGTGACAGTCGGCTACCGCCACCCCCCCCCCTCCCCCCCTCGCCCACCTCTTTACTTCCCCTCCTCTGCCTGCAATCACATGTTAATTACATGAAGTGACCTTATGACCCTGATCCTGATATGTCTATATACCCAGCAACGATTTTGATTTCAGCTTTAAGCACTTTCATTTAGTTGATCTGAACAATCCGAAGCTTTAAATTGATATTTTAATTATTTATTTATTTATTCAATTATTTAGTTTTTAAACGTCTTCCGGAAGAGTTTTAAAAGAACTATCAAATAAGATTTGGAAATTTTTGACTTTAAAGCCCCACTTATAGACTTCTTATAACCTTAAGAAAATGTATAATTAAATTCGTTTTATGTAAAAAAATACAACTGAACAAAGAGATTGAGAAATTTCTCTGCAATCAAATGCTCTGTTTATATTATTTTTTTTTCTGCATACGACAAACTATTTGAACTCAGAGACTACAAGAGCTAGACCTATGAAATATGGTATGCAAGTTATCGAACAATATTTATAAATTATAATAATAGACTTTTAAATTGGAGCACATCTTTTTTAACATCTTTAAAGACATACAAATATTTGAATTCAAATTTTCAACTTATTGATTTAAAAAAAAAAAAAGCGTACTTAATTGTCATCAATGCTCACATTTGACTATAAAAGTTCAACTCCCATTTGAGCTTCAAAGTCAATTTAATTACGCTATCTTTCATCTGTCAGCAACTTGTTCAGCTTTTGTAACTTATGTGAGTTCATTGATTGTTTTTTACCCAAATTTATTTCACTTCACATAAAGTTTGACTGTCAGATGCGAAGGGAAATCCATTAGTTTCAATAGCTAATTCAAGCCTATTAGGCATTGTATTGAACACAACTTGGATGGATAAGTTTCAAATGAAGAGATGAGCAAGTTGTCTTATGCTTAAGCCAGCTATAAACTTGTAATCATTTTTAGACATTTCTCAAAATCCTCAAAAATTGAGGATGATTGCAAACGCATAGTTATAGGCTCAAAGGGGAATACGCGTTCATATCATATCATTGGTCTTGAGTGCTTTGAGTGCATTTTGTCATCCACTTCCCTTTTATCCACATTCGCATCTATTTCCACTTCCACTTCCGGCTGTCAATGTCCGTAATCCACCCGAGTCATAAATATTAAGCATCAGGTTTTTTTGGTTAGACAATCACTCAATGTGAATGGGAATTGGAATTGGAATTGGTTAAACGAATTGCTTTGCCACCTTTCGTATCACTTAGCTCAATTACACTCCGGGCCATTCTAGTAGAGACGTCTCCAAATTCTTAGCCAAAGTCTCACTTACATTCAAATGATGCTGTCCTAATGATGCGTAACCTTTTAGCCTGTGTCATTACACCTGCCAACAATTCAATTAAGCTGCGGGCTTCCTACTACCCAAAAAAAAACAACTTAAAAAGCTGCTCGACATGTAAATACCCTGTACATTAAATTGTTTGATGTTTGGCATGCAGCTGTGATTTTCGGTACAATTTAAAATAATATTATAAATAGATATTGATAGTTTTTTCGAAATTCAAAGGGGTATGCTCGACTGCTAGATACCCTACGTTTCCAAAGTTCCTTCCATACCAGGCATTTGTCTTGAAATTTGTTGAATACCTTTAGAAAATAATCAGAATATTCAACTGAATATGTTTACATATGTATGCTCGACTGTCAGATACCCTAGATATTCATAGTTTCTGTCAAAGCATTCATATTTGCCAGGCAATTGTCTTGAAATTGGTTGAATATCTATAAAAAATATTCTGAATATTGAACTGTATATATTTTTACATATGCTCGACTGCCAGATACCTTAAGTTTTCCAAGTCTCATCAATTACTTTCATATTTGCCAGGCAATTGTCTGGAAGTGTTTTTTTGTATACCTTACGCAAATGGTAAGGATATTCCAACGAAAATGTTCGACTACAGATACCCCTTATTTAAATTAGTTGCAAGCGTTATTTTTAAGGCTATTCAGTTCACAGTTTGGGAACTTACACATGAAGTTGATAGATGTAGAATTGACAACCATCTTCTGTTATTTTTGTATTTACAGGGTATTAAATAAAACTATATACGGGCTTGCCTTTAATGCTTGTCTTTATCACTTGTCACTTGATATTGGGTTCAGCTTTTGGCGTCGATTAGCGCGAAAAGTGGGAAGAAGGCAAAGAGTGGGAAGAGAGGGAAAGAGAGGGAAAGAGGGGAGATTGGATGCTACGTCATTATCCGGGCAACTGCGGCGATAAATGTGAAACCATCGTCCATAAATAATGATGGCCATATTCAAATTACAAACAAGTGCACTACCGATACGGCTACGAATCATTCACATCATAAGCACCACCCAAATATCCTGCTACCAACTGCCCCTCACTCTCTCCTTCTCTCTCCCTCTCCCTCTCTCTCTCTCTCTCTGCCCTCTCTCTCTCTTGTTCGTCAGGCTATCTCAGCCGTGGGCGACAGTTGCTTAAATGGAAAATCGGGTTCATTTGCCATGTGGCAGGCAATAGACGTGTCCATGTGGAAATGAACTTGGACTACAACTCGGCTCGAACTGAAACACACACACACACACACACACACGCACACACACATAGCTATTATGGCCAAAATAAAAACTTATGTATTTGTTTTTTCCTGCCTGCCGCAACGTTATTCAAAGGATTCACGCCCCCCAAAAAAGTGGCGTGTATTTGTGTGTGAAGATAACTTAAAAAGTTGCTGAATAAATTCTGGTGGCACTACGGGGTTGGTTGGTGGATAGGCGGAGAAGGGTGTTGCCACTTCATGGGGGCGTTCTTTTTTTTTTTTACAGGTTTTTGCCAGAGTGCGAGGAAATGAGGCAACTTTTTTTCAAAGCCATTTTCCACTGGGACATCTGATTTTAAGCCATAATTATGTTAGTTTTGTTCTAACAAAATAAACAAGTTTTTTTTTTTGTTGTTGTTTGTGTGGCAACACTGTTGCGTAATTTACAACACTAAAATTGAATATTGGGCTTTAACTCAGAACTTTTTAAAGTGATATTCCACTGTGGAATGTGAAATTAAGACATAGTAGTTATGTGAGTTTGTTTGAAATATATGTACAAAAATTGTTGGTTGGTTTTACAACACTTAAAACATTTTTTTTGAATTAAAAGGGAACATTTAAATAGCAAAGTTCCACTGTGGCATTTGGTATTCATCTAAAATTACGCTTGATTGTTCTTCAAATAAACAACGATTTCATTATTATTATTTTTATAATTTTTGTTCATTTATTGACTTAATTCCAGTGCTACAAGTAGGAGTACTTTTAAATTGGTGCACATGTTTTGAGACTTAAGATTGTGAATTGCACCTTTTCATTTACCTTCAACAAAGTTAAATAAGATTTTTTCTATTTTCCATAAAGACAAATTAGCTCGGCAAGTAGACAGCGCTTTATCAACAAGTGGACAGCGCTGTTTGAGCTTATAGTAATTTGGTAGCCCAGCTGGCAGTTGAAGACGCAATGTTTTCTACTCCATTTGACTTCAGATAAATGGAACGAGAATATTAATCAACTATTTGCATAACTTACCCTTTCTTCACCCTTTCTTACCCCATTTCTCTACCTTTGGGATTCATCTCATAATTAAAATGCGACTTCAAAAGTCAAATTCAATCCGAACAAAAACCAAAGACACCCCCAATGTCTGACTTTGGGGATTTCGCTGTTTGTTTGCTTGTTTGCTTGTTTTTCTGTTTGCTTTTGTCACCTTACGCCGCATCAATTTATAATTTCCCAATTTCGTAACTCTTACGTTTTTTCCCGTTAGCAAATTTTCCCATTTTGCAGTTGATTTGACAGACCCAGTGAAAAATCATGGAAAAACATCAAACGACTCTTTTTGGAATTTAATCCTCACACACAAATGATTGCCATATTAACTGGACCCGGAGTGTGTGCGGTCATAAACTGTTGCTTTATGTTTTCTCTCCCTCTCTCTCTCTCTCTCTCTGCTTTGGTCTGTCTGTCGAGATTTGCATAAGCTGTGACGCGGTCACAACTAATAACACAACTTTTGGGACACGAATATTGCACAGGAGTCAATGTCACAGTAACCGCAAGTGCAACGGACACACCCACACACACACACATATGTACACACACGCACACACACTAAGTCCGCAAATCGTAAATCAAGGTGGCATCACAACGCACCACCGCTTACCAAACTTAATGACATTTTATTACAAAGATTTAATAGACCAACGGAAAATCCTACTCGCCCTTAATAACATCATGTATTAATATGCAAATTACAAATTTTCATTAAATCCAATGTTGGGAAATTGAAATTGTTTCAGTACATTTAAATCATATGAAAGAAGCAGAGAAGCAGAGCAGCAGAGCAGCAGCCTCTCTCCGCCCACTGCCACGCCCATGACTCGGAAATAATTCTGCCTGACATAAGCACAGCTGTTTGATTACTTCACATTTGATAGAGATGTCCCTCTACTCAAATAATTAGTTAAAGTCAAACAAAATCTAACAAGTTTCATACAAATGAAAAGTTTTGGATTCTAAACCTGGTAAAATATTTACCAAATCAAAGTATTCCAATTGGGATTTCAAAAAATTGTAGTTTTCTGGTAGATGAAGTCATAGATTGAAACTTTTATTCAAATTTATACATCTAAATTCGAAACTGACTTGAAATACGAAAGTTTTCTCTGAGTGTTCCGTTTGAACTCAGCTGTCAAAAGAGTTTTGTGGCTGAAATTAAGTTCAGCACCTGATTATTGTTTTACCTCGTATATATAAACAAATCGGATTAATCGTATGACTATAGGAACAATCAATGGATAATGCAATTTAGGTTTAAAAGTGAAGATGAAAGAGAAAAACATACGAGTTAGTTCAGAATTTGTTGTATTAAGTAGAAAACTGTGATGATTAGAAACAAAAATGAAAGTGACCAATTGAAAGATACCCTGTGCCCAGTTATGTTATTTATAATCAGGAATCTACATAACATACTTATATGTATATGATTATTCATATTTTTATTTACATTCCATTTGTGTCTTAAAAAAAGTTCTTAAAATAAACTTATATTTCAGCAGCTCACAAAATATAGAATATAGTACTTAGTTTTCATTGTTTATCCTAAAACTGAACATAATATAGATAATATATAATAACATTACTCATAACCAACCATTCCGGAAATCTGTTTCTGTTTCTTAGAGTATTTTTGTTTAAATTCGGTAAAACTTATATTTATACAAAGCAAATTTAATGATCTTAAGTATATTTTGAGACATTCTATTGTGGGGAATTACTCGAATATCTATAGTTGGAATTGGAATATTTGAACGAAAGAATGGGGTCAATTTCTGGAAGAGAGTAGAACTGAGTGCGAGAAGATTTCCATGGATATCTATTGAATATAACAAATCTCTGAGTTCGGAAAGAGTAAATCCAAAGATCTTTAAGCGATTTTTTGATGCTGATCAAAGATCAGAAAAAAAGAGAAGATTTCCATTGGTATCTATTAAATATTACAGATCTCTGAATTCGGAATGAGTAAAAAGAATAAATCCCAAGATTCTTAAGCAATTTCTTGATGGTAAAAAATAAAGTTGATTTGAAGAAACCAATGAAATTTCTTCTATCTACAACTTTGCACTATCTTCCATCTCAGATTTAAAAGCAGTTAAACCTCTGGATGCAAATCGATGGTAAACCAATAAATCAAAGATCATAAATTCGATCGATCATCGACCACTGATCAATTGCAATCAGTTGTTTAGATCACAGAATTAACTTTTACTGCATTCCCTCAAATTCTGTATCGTTACTGCCACTTGCAATTCGAATAGTTCTTCAGTCATTATCTTTACACATATAGACTATAGATCTATAGATCTGCTCCAGCTCTTGGCCACTCCACATGGCCAATGTTTGTGGAGCAAATTTATTTAGTATTTTGCTTTGTACATATTTATATTGATCGAGCACAACGAGTATATCAAATAATTGTATTTCGCGGCGAATTCTCTCTCATTTCTCACATAAACAGTTCTGATCGAAACGGATCAATGGAACAACAATTCGAATTGTTTATTTGTCCGAGACTTACGCATCATTATTATCGTCATGACAGATGTAGCTGGGAACTCAGAACTGGGAACTCAGAACTGGGAACTCAGAACTGGGAACTTTGTTTTCTGTTTTGTTTTCACAATTTCAAATGCAATAAACAATCTGTAAATTTAGTAATACACTTAAAAAAAAAAGCAAACACAACAACAGTGACACAATGCTCAAAAAATTGAGATCAAAATTCGAGAAAATGATTTAACGCCTTTGGAACAAGTTATGAATTTCGAATACTTGAACACGATTCGTATTTGAAATGATTTCTCGGTTTAGTTTTTCGTTGCGCGCGGCCAAAATTGGCAACGCGCTCGCGTGGCTAACGGTAACAACTGAAATGCCAGAACTTGGCCAAAACGCTTGCATGCCACATGTGGCAAGTGCCGATGACATTGCCGGCAAAATACGAAGACAACGACGATGACGACTCGATTCGCATTCGCGTTCATTCAACAAATCGGCTGAAGCAATTTGTGAATGAAAAAAGCTTCAAGGCGTCAAGTTCAAGGCGAAAAGCTTTTGCCATGAAAGCTCTACACAAATAACGGAATGAAACCCGTTAAGAACTGTGTGCTGCATGACATTGAAAAACTTTACTTTCATATTATTTTTTAATTAAAAAATCAACCTTTTTCAATTTATATATTATATATTATCTATATATAATAATATTATCTATATGTAAATTAAATAATTATTGAAAAGCTCTGCTCGAAAGCTGTACACAAATAACGGAATGAAACCCGTTAAGAACTGTGTGCTGCATGACATTGAAAAACTTGACTTTCATATTATTTTTTAATTAAAAAATCAACCTTTTTCAATTTATATATTATATATTATCTATATATAATAATATTATCTATATATAAAAATTAAATAATTATTGAAAAGCTCTGCTCGAAAAATTAAAAAACTACTTTCATATTATTTTTTAATTAAAAAATCAACCTTTTTCAATTTATATATTATATATTATCTATATATAATAATATTATCTATATGTAAATTAAATAATTATTGAAAACAAATTTAAAAATGTTTTTAATTATATATACTGTAAAGCTCAAAACATTTTAAAATTTATTTTCAAAAATTATTTATTTGAAATTATATTTTCTATTTTTTATATGAAAATTTATATACGTAACTCGATAAACAGTTCTTAAGATTATAATCAAAAAATCATTGAGTTAAAGATCTTGAAAATCGATTAAAAATGTTCTTCTTAATCCTTTTCCCAGACCTCCCCCCTAAAAAAATGAAATACTTTCAAAATTGTTGATAAATAACTTATTTAATATTTATAATAATTTAATAGAAAAAATTAGAATATCATAATCATAAAAGGTGAGGTGTGAAAAAAAAAACAAAAAAAGTGTGTATTGTAGTCAAGACGTGCAGGAAGTTGGACTACCCCTAATAGTGCTGATAGCTGTTGTGGTGCTGCTGCTGCGCCAGATTGGCCTGGGCAAAGATGTGCTCGATCTCGGCGTCGCTCAGATGGTCAAAGATTCCCTGTGCGCCGCCGTGTCCAGCGTTGCCAGTGGTGCTCAGCTGTGCCGACTGCGCGCCAGCAGGTGGCAAATAACCTGAGAAGCGCAAAGAGAGGCGTTAGTGGGTTAGAATTCAAATAGAATGAACAACAACTATGCACAGTTTTATTTCAGCCGAAAATATTCGAACAGCACTCTAGAATCTGAATTATGTGCAGAATTGAGCAGTGGCGAAATCAGGAGTACCGCTCAATATTTAGCTTCTTTCAGGCGGAGAAATTCATGTACTACAGATTCTGGGAAATTGAGAAATTACATTTCCCACATAAGGCTCGAATCTGGCAGTGACGAAATCAGGAGTACCGCTAACATTTTAGCTCTTTATAGGCTAAAAATTCATGTACTTCAGATTTTTAGAAATTTAGAAATGTCATTTACCGCAACAGTCTCGAATCGGAATTATGTGCAGAATTGAGCAGTGGCGAAATCAGGAGTACCGCTCAATATTTAGCTTCTTTCAGGCGGAGAAATTCATGTACTACAGATTCTGGGAAATTGAGAAATTACATTTCCCACATAAGGCTCGAATCTGGCAGTGACGAAATCAGGAGTACCGCTAACATTTTAGCTCTTTTTAGGCTAAAAATTCATGTACTTCAGATTTTTAGAAATTTAGAAATGTCATTTACCGCAACAGTCTCGAATCGGAATTATGTGCAGAATTGAGCAGTGGCGAAATCAGGAGTACCGCTCAATATTTAGCTTCTTTCAGGCGGAGAAATTCATGTACTACAGATTCTGGGAAATTGAGAAATTACATTTCCCACATAAGGCTCGAATCTGGCAGTGACGAAATCAGGAGTACCGCTAACATTTTAGCTCTTTATAGGCTAAAAATTCATGTACTTCAGATTTTTAGAAATTTAGAAATGTCATTTACCGCAACAGTCTCGAATCTGAATTATGTGCAGAATTGAGCAGTGGCGAAATCAGGAGTACCGCTCAATATTTAGCTTCTTTCAGGCGGAGAAATTCATGTACTACAGATTCTGGGAAATTGAGAAATTACATTTCCCACATAAGGCTCGAATCTGGCAGTGACGAAATCAGGAGTACCGCTAACATTTTAGCTCTTTATAGGCTAAAAATTCATGTACTTCAGATTTTTAGAAATTTAGAAATGTCATTTACCGCAACAGTCTCGAATCGGAATTATGTGCAGAATTGAGCAGTGGCGAAATCAGGAGTACCGCTGAAAATGTCGCTCCCTCGGCAAGCTTAAAAGCGAGTGAGGCAGTGAGCGAATCTGTGCATATTTCAGGAGGACAACTGGGTTGTAATTAGTGCAACTTACCCTCAGCAGGTGCGCTGCCGTAGGGCGGCAGTAAAGTGATCGATGGCCGACTGGGCGTGGCCGGTGGTTGATAGAAGATTGGCTTCCACGGCTGCTGTGGTTGTGTGGGCTGCGGCGAGGGCAGCGGTTGCTCCGCCTCCGGCTCCGGTGCATTGGGTATTTGTGGTGCAGCAATGGCGGTGCCCGTTTCCGGTTGCACGGCCGTCGAACCGGGCAAGGGCACAATGCCACCCGGCTGCCCAAAGGTCGGTGGTTGCTGTGGCAGCGGTGGCTGCACGGCAGCGGGGAAGAACTGGCCGCTGGGCGGTGCAGACGGACTGGCGGCAGGTGCAGCGGGCAACTGTGGCAACTCTGGCGCCTGTGGAAATTGTGGCAGCTGCGGGAAGGGAAACTGCGCTATGGTGAACTGTGGAAAGTTCGGCAGCTGCGGGAATTGCGGAAACTGCGGCAGCTGTGGCAGGTCCGGTATTTGTGGTGTCTGCGGAATCTCTGGAATTTGCGGTGTCTGCGGAATCTGCGGTATGGCTGGCACTTCCGGTGCGGGTGGTGCAGCTGCCGGCACGAATTGTGGTGCAACCGGCACTGTCTGTGTGGGAAATTGTGGCACCGCTGGGAACTCGGCCACCGGTGGATGCACAGCGGTGAAGGTGAAGCCAGGCTGCAGACCAGTTACATGCTGAACCGGTTGAATCGGTCTGAATCGGTTGAACCGGTTGAATCGGTTGAACCGGTTGAATCGGTTGAATCGGTTGAACCGGTTGTATCGGTTGAACCGGCTGTATCGGTTGAATCGGTTGAACCGGCTGTATCGGTTGAATCGGTTGAACCGGCTGTATCGGTTGAATCGGTTGAACCGGCTGTAGGTGATGTACGGACTGTACGGGCGCTAACGACTGCACAAAGCTCGGCTATGAAAAGAAAACGTAAATAGTAAGTCACAAAAAACTGAATTAAAAAAAACATTAAAATAGGAAATTAGAGAAATAAATAGAATAAATAATATTTAACTTAATAAAAAGAAACTTAAGAAAAGTGAAAAATCCCCAGTTATATTTGGCTAGATTGGTGAAATGATAATGAATTTGATCATATGACTCCAAAATTAAAATAATTAAATAAAAAAGTCACCGTCAGCGCGAGCTGCAAATCGAGCAACGAACACACTTCACATAACGTAACGTAAAAAAGTGAACTGTGAGTCAAAAGAGCGACTGATGATTCAGATAAAAGGTCATAACATTAAAAAAGCGAGTCATAAATCAATAAACAGAAAAGTCGAAAAATTACGATTATTTTTGTTCAAATACAATGAATTTTCTGAAAAAAAGAGAAAAAAAAAGAAAAAGAAGTGTGAACTCACCTGTAGGGCGTGGTGGAAGTGCAGTGGCTTGACTTGTCTCTGCAAATGCTGATGTGGATAGTTGACGTTGTAGGAGGAGACGACGGCGTTGCCGGGCCGCAGCACGAACGAGGGAGCAGCGATGCCGGGGACAGCGGGAAGAGCGGAGACAGCGGGTAGAGCGGAGACAGCGGGCAGAAAGGCAGCTCCAAATCCAGCTGCAACGGTGGGTGCATACTGCTTCAGATGGTAGCCACCGATGGCCGTTGGCTGCCTGAGGAAGGCGTGATGTCTAAGCTGTTGTTGAGCTGGCAACTGCAGACTGTAACCGTACTGGGCGGCATAGGTGCGACCCGGCCAATGTCCGCCGTGGAGAATGCCGCGCTTGTGCTTGCCCAGAGATTCGGCAGCGGGAGCGGAAGCGGAAGCGGAAGTCGCCTCAGTGGTGACTGGCGGGGATAAAGGCAACTCAACCGCTGGCTGTGTGGAAGTGGTGCTGGTGGGTGTTGTTGTGCTCCTGGTGGGTGTTGTGGTTGTGCTGTAACGACTCGAGTGACGCAGACGCAGTGCAGCATCGGCTGCTCCAAGCAGCAGCAGCAGCAGCAACAGCAGCAAACTTTGTGGCTGAATCCTGTGCAAGTTCGAGCAGCGACTCATCGTGTGGTTGTTGTTAACTCTTTTAATCCGTTGCTCACTTTCGATTTCGATTGCGGACTGAGATTATGTCAACGCGTCGATTGTTGCCAAGTAAATGAAATGAACTTCCTTGGTCTTTGTTGTATTTATAAAGCGGATATCGACGTGATCCATCGCCACACAGCGCACCACAGTTGCATACCAAGTACATCATCATCATCATCATCATCATCATCATCACCATCGCCAAACACCGCCAAACATCCCCTCTCTTTCCCTCTTTCGTTTGGGCCAGTTTATGACTTTTACGCGGCCATTTCACCCGACCCGAAACGCCAATGGCCAACAGCGGCTCATTATGTTAAGCCAAGTACCACAGCACCACCACCCACCACCCACCGCACCACTCGACCCAGCACTCTATGTAAAGTGCAACTGGCACTGTGGTGCGATTCGTGCTAACTCAATCCGAAATATCTCAAATGTTTTTCAATTTGAGGTTAGGTACACGTGGAATGAAACAAGCGCACAAATTGTCATCTGTTTATGGAGATTTTCTCAATTGCCCCCACAGTGCCTGTGGAAAGTAATGGGAGTGATTGTTCGCTTTTCAATGAGTTAACCTTAAAAATTTTAAAAATGGATTGAAAAACAATTATTATGCAATATGTAATGTACTGTTGATACTAATCATATTAATGTGTTTTTGTGTTCCGTTTCCAATTTTCTCAGTACAATAGCACAGAAAGAACAAACAACAAGTTTATATTGTTCCAATTCCGCTTGTTCCTCTAGCTATTTAAAGCGTGCACAGAATGGAAATAATAACAGTTAGATTCATTTCTCATTGTTTCTATAACTGTGACGCAATGAAAAATGCGTGACATTTTCCAGTCTCCAGATTAGTCATTTTATTCATTTATTTTATATATTTTACAGAGTTTTTTTTTGATTTTGACTTACATCTCTTTTATTTTGTGTTCTATTTTACTCTTTCCTTCTTAAACGTTTCCATGTCTTGAGCTTTTCTTTAATGAGTCAATTGTTGTTGCCACTGTGCAGTGGCAACTCTTTTTCTTCGATGGTCTCTTTGTCTCTCTCTCTCTCTCGCTGTCTTTGTCTCTTCACCTGCGCATGCGTTGCACGTACTTCCAAAGTTGTATTGTTTTCATTTCATTCGTGTTGTTGTTGTTGTTGTTGTTGTTGTCGTAGGTGTTGGTGTCGGAATGGCCACTTTTCACTTTCGGGCGCCCGAGCAACTGAAAAGGCAACTCTCCGCTGGTTAAAGTTAATATTTGATACGAGTACAAATCAAAAAAATCAACATTTTTTATGGTTCGCTTACATCACAATACAAAAATAATCATCAAAATCAAACTGGGCCAATTACGGCTCAACGGGGCTGCCAACTTGCTAGGCAAAGCGAAAGCATATTAAAAAAAAAAACAACACTTGAGAGAGAGAAATAAAAAGTAATTCAAATACCTTGAATAACTGTCAATTGAGGGCCCCAATTTATTTGAATGGCATTTTGATTTTGATTTGATTATTTTTGGGTATTTCGTTTTTTGTTCCATTTCGATTCGGTTCGTTGATATTCAACATTCACACGCATAAATTTCACTTGCACTAAATTTGCTGGGCAACTCAAAAGCATAAGTGGCTGCTTTTCACTTTCCTTGGCCAAACAATTGGCATCTAAAATTAATATTTAAAAACTTTCAGACAGACCCTCAAGGTCTTTCGCAAGCCTCTCGTTAAACGGCCCTGCGATTCTACAGACAGGCCATAAATCTATTTACAACAATATGTAAACTCGTAAATTTTGGCGCATTTGTAATATTTACTTTTAACAATGTTTATAAAAATTCACCATCAACGTGGACACAAGCAAAACAAAAAAAAAAGAAAGAAATATACATTTTGTACAAGCGCGTGCTTGGCAAGCAGATGACAAAACAAATAAATTGTGTAGCAGAGTTTCTAAATTAAAGTGTTTATAAGTACAAAAAGTTGGTTACAGCTTGAAACCGGAGTGTATGCTGACCACGCCAAAGGTTAAGTTCTCGTAGCTGGCATGGACAAAGCCCGCCTCCTCGATCATGCTCTTGAATTGATCCTGTTTTGGAAAGCGGCGAATGCTCTCCACCAGATACTGATAGGCATGCCATTGGCCAGCGAGCAACTGGCCCATCGGTGGTATAACCTGGAAGGAATATTGATCGTATAGCCATTGCATTGCCTCGTTGTTCAAATGACTAAACTCCAGGCACATGAAACGTCCGCCCGGCTGCAGCACGCGATACGCCTCACGGAGCACCTAAAATATAATAACAAATAAATAATATTAATACAAATAACAAGCAGACCCATATATACAATCTGTGAGTTTGGTTAAGATATCTTAAGAAACGAAAAAGTTGTTCATACTAAGCAATTTCGTGACCTTTGACCCACTTATTGAACGATAAAATTGTCTCAGCTTTATTGTTTGAAAATTTAGCTTTCTATCTTTAGCGGTTTGACCTACACATTGATTCTATGTCAGTGAGTCAGTGGGTCAGGACAAGGAGTTTTATATATATAGATATATATATTTAATATACATTTTAATTATTATAAAAGTATTAATATTATAAATAATATTATTGTATCTTTTTTAATGAATTTGAGATATCTCTGATTTATTATGAGGTACAACTTAAAACTGAACGTTTGGTACGGAATTGCATGACCAATAAATATAAAAACATATAAATAATATACATTGATATTATTATAAAATATTAATATTATAAATAATATTATAATAATAATGAGTTGTTAACATCTTTGATTTATTATTATGTCCAACTTAAAACAAGATGTTTAGTATGGAATTGCATCACTAATATGTATAATTTATAATTAAAGTTGAATTAAATACGAACTCACCTTGTCCACGTGCGTGCAGTTGCGTATGCCAAAGGCAATGGTGTAGGCCGTGAAGCTGTCGTCATTGAATGGCAACTTCTCGGCGTCGGCACAACGCCAGTCGATGCTGGCAACACTGGGCAACTGGTCGACGGTCAGGCCCAATTGACGGGCGCGCGCCTCGCCGACATTTAACATTTCCTGATTGATATCGGAGACAGTAACGTGACTCGTGCGCCGCTGTGGATTCGGCTGTTTGGCCAGATATTTGAGGTAGCGAAAACTGATGTCGCCAGTGCCGCCGGCCATGTCAAGCAAACGCATTCCGTGCGTCGGTCCCAGGCGCTCGATGAAAATGTCCTTCCACACGCGATGGATGCCCATCGACATGGCATCGTTCATCAGGTCGTAGGACTGGGCCACCTGCTCAAACACCTCGCGCACTGTTGGATAATGAAACACATACATTTATTGTATTTCATTACATATATTGAGATGTCATCATCATGTCTCACCTTTGGCCTGCTTTTCGCTTTCCTTCACCGTTTGATAGCCAAAATGTGTCGTCTGTTCTGTTGTTGTTGTCGTCGTTCCGTGATTTGATGCCGTTGTCGCCATTGTTGCTGTGCGCCTTGGCATTAACCTTGTCAGTTGCGACAGTCTGCGCGTGTTTTGCATTGTTCTTTAATACAGCCTAAAGCTAATTTACCACAAAATTCAATTTACAATTCTATTATTATGAAATAACAAATCAAGCAGCAGCGGCAGCAATCAGCTGTTCAGTCTTCCGCTGTAATCGTTGATCATCGATAATTGCCTATCGGTAACTTATCGATAAGATAAATACACGTAACGCGCCAAATAAATAACCAAGATTAACAATTCAACTTATTGCAAAAACTAAAACTCGAATATAAAATTAAAAACAAAACAAACTGAACTTATATTAAAAACAATTATTGCTGTAATGTTAACGCAGCTGTTATAATAAAGTTAATTTTTATTGCAAGAACTTACCGTCTTTAATAAAGTGCCTCGAAAGTATTCAAATTCTCATGTACCTTGAAAGCAATATACACACCAGCAAGATAGGACATAAATCGAGAAAACCACAAGTCTAAATCATAAAGAGTCTTATCATCTGAAAGGTAATATTGCCAGAAGCAAAATAATGGGAATGTCACTGCCAAAACGGTTAAGGTGAATATCAGACGAATATCGTCCATTTTTCGTTTTATTGATTTTTAGAAGAAAAAAATGTTTAATTACTTTACAATACATACAAAAAGAACTGCCTACTTGTTTTCTGATATACTAGTTTGAATTTCAAAGCATTTCGATTACTTATTCATGTTGAACAGATGTTAATTGCAGACTTATCGATAACTGGCAATGTTAACCAATGCAGTATTTTTTCTGCATACAATTGAGTTGGTATTCTGTTGCTGTTCAACAACGGTCACACTGCTGCGTGTTGCGCTCAATTTGTTGCTGATAATCGTGCGCTTTGGTTGTGCGTCGTCTGCTTATTTGCTTTGTCTTACCGTTTTTCTTTAAACCGCGCGCGCCGGCTGTTTAAATAAGCTAAAGTTAGCGAATCGTGCAGTTGGTTTACTCATTTCTTGTTTTTTTTTTTGTTCATGTTGTTTTGTGTGTGAAAGTGTTGAAAATTAAAAAGTGTTTTAAGCCCAAAATGCAATAACAAAAATGCACCTGTCTGCGCAGTCAGTCAAGCCTGAAAAGCCAAAGCCACAAAAGTGTAAAGTGCACTCGCCAGCAGAGCTGTTGAAAAAGAATACCTAAGCCAAAACAAATACGCAAAATACGAAACAAAACAACCGACAATAACAACAACATTAATAATAATAACAAAACAAATTCGCAATTCGAGAATTTGCGCTCCAATTGCGGAATTTGCGCTTTTGTTGTTGTTGTTGTTGTTTAGTTGCTGCGTCCTCTGCTTCTGCTTCTTCTTCTTCTTCTTTCGCTGCTGCTAAGTAACCCACACAAATGAGGTAAGAAAATAATAAAAAGAAAAATTGTAGTAAAACTTACACACACACACACACACACACACCAATATTGCAAGGAGTAGCTGTTCACCAGTGCTGGGCATTTTAGTGGGAAAAATACCGAAAAGACACTAAATATTTCAAGAGCATAAATCTGAAATGCGCTGGTTTTTTTCAAGATATCAGGCACTATCCGTAAATCTCCAATAGTGATGAATTTATAATAATTTGCCAATATTTATAATATGCATTTTCAAACAGTTTTATTAGGCAACTATAACTTAAAAAAAAAGAGCCAAATTTGACGGGAAAAAAGTGTTGCTGGCAGCACTGTTGTGCAATTCCCCTTAGGTCTTTTTACAACACTTGTAATCTGAAGCTTTTATTGTTGTTTTGATCTTTTCGTTTTTGTTGTTTTCTGTGCTTCTTTTTTTCGGAGTGGTTGTTGTTGCTGCTTAAGCCGACTAACGGTTAACAAGCACACACACACACACACGCACACAGACACACAGAAAATGCGTTAATTGCGTGCGGCCTTCAATTATAAATTTTTGTCATTGTCATGTTTAATAACGATTTGCTCCAAATACGTGCAGAGAATAAAAAAGGCATAAATATGCTTAAAAAACAAAACTAGGGTATAAAAGAAAAGTTCTAGAAAGTTTTGTCGCTGCAGACACGCCCACTTTCTCGCCTCTGGCCGTTATGGTGCATATGTGTTTAATTGATTATTATTGTGATTGATTGACTGACTGACTGTCTGGTTGATTGATTGATTGATTGATTGATTGATTAACTGACTGACTGACTGATCATTGATTAAACGCCTTGCAGCTGTTTGGCTTATGCAATTTGGCCACATTGAAGTTGCACACACACACATAAACACACACACACTCACACACACAAAGGGGCAAAAGACTTTCGAATGGCGTTTGGCGAGTTGTGGGCCAATCGGTTAATTGCATTTCCTGGCCAGCTTGTCATCATCAACATCATTATTATCCAAATCATCATCATTATCATCATCATTATTATTATTATGTTGGCGATTGATTGTGTGTTTTAATTACAAATTGGAGATGACAGTTACGTTGATTTGCACACAAATCTGGTCACACTGCGCACAAATGCAAATAATTGTGAATTGCAAAACAGAAACCGAAAACAACAACAACAAAATGCCAATTCATGCTGAAGCGTATCTCATAGATACACACAACCGAAAATAAAACAAGTAAAATAGTTTTAGTCGAGAGTGCTCGACTTGTAGATACCCTGTTAAAGATACTCATACTGTTTGCCAAAATCCAAAGGCTCCAGCTTTAAAATTGCTCTTTCGATTTGTGGCATTCCAAATTTGAATTAAAATCAATCGATCTGTCAAGTTTTTGGAGTATTTTGAAAAGGTTCGGAACGGTGTTTTGAGCCGTAGAGCAAGATTTAGGTACGGTTCGCGAATCGGTTTAAGCACTCCCTGAACCAAAGGTTTCGGTTCGAGCGTGGGTTCAGTTTAATAAACACTTGTATTGTAAATGTTTTCATTTTTCTTTGATTTTTAAATCAATTACATTTTTTATAAAATTTAATAATATTTAACTAAAATAATTAATTTAATCCATTTTTATATGATTTAAATATAAATGATTTGTTAATGATTTTTATTCGAAATCTTTTCGAAAATCATGAAATTTATGAAGTTATGGTTTTCGAAACGATTCTATATTTGAAAGTAACTGGGTCACTTCGAGTTCGGTTGAACTTGATCGGGTCCGTTGTATAGTTAGCCTAAACTTGATATACCCGCGTCCAGGGTATAACAAATGGAAATTATAAATAAAAAATGCAGTTGCAGTGGCAGGCGGCCCCATAAAAAGGCTCCTTTTGTAATTCAAAACTGCCGGCAAAACGGCAACCAGTTGACTTGGCCAAACCAACGGCCCAACGGCCCAATATCCACAATTCCCAGTTGCCCGGCCGCCTCAGACGGCATTTGTGTTGGCAACACGAACGGACAGACGGACGGACGGACGGGCGGACAGACGGACAGACGGACGGACAGACGACGACTGGTTGCATGGAACGCGGCTTGCAACGGATTGGCATTTGTATGTTGGGATAAGCAGCAGAAAACTAAACTCAGACTCAGACTCAGACACAGTTGAGCGAGTTTTTGTTTTATTTGTACAGCAAAGTTGCCGACAAACTGATTTCAGCTATTTGCTGTGGAGGAGGAAGAGGAAGAGAGACTGGGCAGAATTGGAAATATGTAGAACATCAGCTGAGCTGGAAGACTTATAATTAATTGTCACTGCCATTTGAGTCCCACTACCAACTTTGATTATAATAATCATTTAAATCAAGCAAAACACTTAAGATTATTATTATTTAATTTATTTGTATTTTGCCAATATTTATACTGTTTTCAGTATCGCCAGATAACCAGATTATGTATCATATCCTAATAAAGAAAAAAAAAAACAAATTATATTATTTTGCCAACTGATTTTTTATTTTACATTTCTTCGATTTTTGAAATGTATTAAACCATTTTATACAATAAATTTATGCACACTTTTAACAGCTGTTGTGAATCTGTAACAACTGTTATTTTTGAAAATGTATTTAACATAATTCAAGAACAGTTTTTGTGTGCAATTATTGTTAATTATAAAACAAAAACCAGATGTGCATTGTGTGAAGATGTAAAATAGTCCCACTTAAAGAAAAATTCTTGAAAACTTCTCACTCTATTAAGTTTTCTACAAGTTTTCTTTGCAATTTCCCATGCATGGATGAGGTGAATGCACGAAACTTGGTCAGAAGCAGTAATTGTTGCCAAGTTAACAAACAGCCTAATCATATATCAAAATTCAATTTGTCACCGTCTTTATTCTTCTGTTTTTGGTCGTCTTTCTTAACTCTTTTGTGCCCGGCCAACTTAAAGTTGACCTCAATTGTTAATTAAAGTGCTAAGTAAACTGATTTATGGCATGAAGTCAAATGAAATAAAAACTTAACTTTAACTGCTCATTTTAATCGAATTTCTAAAGTAACCACTTTGAAATATTTTCAAAATTCGTGAGCCACTTTTTAAACTTTATTCTCTTGCATTTTCAGGAAATTACTTTAAATTATTTGCTTAGATTTTTCCATTTTTCTTGTTAATTAAAATTAAACTTGTGCTATTTTTTTTTTTAGCTAAAACTCAAACTTTTACTTAACTTATGATATAATTTGTTTGGGAATTTGTAATCTCAAATTTTGTTTATTTACATTTGTTTAAATTCAGATTAGGAGAAAAAGTGCTCTTAATTTTGCTCTCAATTTAGTTTTCTGTTTAAAAAGATTCGTTTCAATTTTCCAACTATCGTTTTAACTAAGTTTTGAACTTTAGTTAGGCTCCCAGCTTTAATCGCTTTTGCATAGTTTTAAAACATAACTTTAGTTATGTTCTTTCAATTTGATTTAAGTTTTAAAATTATGATTATTATCAATTTGATCTGAATAAAAAGAATCCCAGTTCAAATTTGATTACGATTAACTTTTCTATTACATTTTTTTATACATTTCGTAATCTGAATCTCCTGCTAAGTCGAAAGAAAAATAGACTTTAGTTTGATGATTTTGGCTTTGTAGCAAGTTGAAATTTACAGTTGAATTAAAATGCACTTAAATTTGCTTATAATTTCGTTCAGTGTATTACCTAGTCTCGCCGCATTGAGTTCTAACCTGTTTGACTTTTGATTTTGAAGCGTGTTGTTAAGAGCAGGAGTTGTTGGGGGGCAAGTTAAGAAAAGAAGAAGCAGAGATGGCAGATGGGGCCGCTTGTTGCAAGTTGTTGTTGCATGTTGCAAGTTGCAGGCAACTTTCGCTGGCGCGGCAAGAAGAGAAGCTTTGCAGCTGTCTTATCAGACGCGCCACGCCCAATTTCAGATCCAGTTTTTGTTTTTGTTTTTTTCTTATTTTTTGGCCAGATTTTGTGTTCATTTGCCTGGCAGCAGCTGTGGCAGCCGCCAGCCGCCAGCTGTGGCAGCAACAACAACGGCAGCAGCCATTATCCTGCAGTGGCAGCTGTGCGCGTGGGCAAAACGAAAGACTTAGGCAACAAACTTGCCTCAGCGCGCGGCACTTCAATTGAAAACTAAAATAAAAAGAAAAAGAAAAAGAAAAAACAACAAACATCAATTTATGCATATACAATTCAATTTTTGCCGTCATTCGTCGGTCATTTACCCTGACAATCGCATTAGGGCGCAACAACAACAACAACAATTATAATAACAATAACAACAACAACAACAACAACAACAATAGCAGCAACAAACGTACTTGAAACAAAGTTTCATGTCACGCCTCAAAAACAACATTTCACACGCTGCCTGCCACAACTTGTGGCAAGTGGGAGGGAAGCTGCAACTGCAACAGCAACTGCTGCTGCGGCAGCTGCAACAGCAACTGCTGCCTCTGTCTCTGCCTCTGTCTCTGCTGCAGGTGTGTGGGAATCTTTACAAATAGCAAAAGTTCAATAGCATCACAGCACAACACAACACAACACAACACAGCACAGCAGCTGCAACTTGCCACTTGCCACTTGCTGTTGCATGCACTCAGATAAAAACCTTTCTCACATTTTCTTAACCGTCTTTGAGCAACAGCCAAAAGCTTTTTCCAATTCTTAACATAATTTAATTAAACCGCAACGGTTATCGGTTTCATTTACGGTATCGTTTCTGTTCGCATTTCGGCTTTCAGTTATCGGTTACGAGCAATTTTTAAAAATCGGTTACGAAACGGTTAGCGGTACTGGTATGATTTGGGCTTACTTAATTTTAAAAATTTTAAGCATTGTAAATATGTGAATTAAATTAAGCAAGAAGTTAAAATTCAATTTAGTTTTGAAAACGATGATTTCACCCTAACAACATAATTACATTTTATGCTTGACCAAACCGAAATTAACCGTTATGCATGAAACGGTTATTTAACAGTTATTTCGGTTGGAATAATTTCGGTTTTTGGGATTCGGCTCAATGAAAGAGTTTTGTTTCGATTACGGTTATAGTTACCGTTACCAATTTCAAACGGTTAATACCGGTTAACGGTGATAATTATGTTTTCGATTTAAATTTAAATGTTTCTTTTAAATAAAATTGTTGTGTCGGCTGCTTTTAGCCTGACATTAAATAAGTAAATAAATAAAATAAATGTCTGGTTGTTGGCAAATTTTGCTGAGTGTATTTGCCAGATGCGCCAATGGGCGCCACATTGAGTGGGTGGCTGCTTCTTCAACTCACCCTCCCTGCCCTCCTCGCTGCCCACCTGCACATTCTGGGCATATTTCACCAGTAATTTGACTGACTGACGCAATGGCAACGACAAAGGCAATCAGTCAGCGATCAACGCAGACTGACAGAGGGAGAGAGAGGGAGAGAGAGAGAAAGAGATAGAGAGACAGACGACTCTGAGCTGCAGATATAAATGGAAATGAAGATGAAGATGAAGTTGAAGACGTTTGTAACTGAAATCTGCACGCAAATCCAAATGAAGACAGCTAACTGTCTGCCTTCCACCCCCCCCCCCCCCCCCGTTTTACCAACCCCCTTTGCCACGATTGTCGTATGATTTGAAGCGCAAAATTGTTGCTGCTGTCGTTTCACTCGAGTGTTGCCTGTGTCTCTCATGTTGCTGCCCCATTGCCACACATGTATGAGAGGCAGGCACTTAAACTGCCAATTTGCTCTCGCTTTGCTTTGCTTTGCTTTGCTTACTTCATTATTTTTGTACTTTTTTTTTTAAATATATTTTTACCATTATTTTTGGTTGCAACTTTTGTTTGGGTTTTGTTTTTTTTTGGCTTGCAGCCCAACGCGTTACATAAGTATTAGCCAAGTCAGCTAATTGGTTGAAGGTGAAAGCAGCGATTACAACAACAACAACAAATAAATAAATAAAAATGATACAAACACAAAAGTCGCAAATGTGGCACACGGCACAGGCACAGGACGCTCCCAGGGTATGTTCTGCAATTAAAATGAGGCATGCAACATTATCGAGTAAAAGTGCAGACGACAGCTTTCTCCTGCTTTTGGCCAGACAGACAAGCAGAAGGAGATGGAGAGAGAGGAAGAAGGTGAAGAAGAGGAAGAAGGAGCAAGCAACCTGTCTACACAGAGCGAATTAATCAAGTAGTTCGTACTTGAAACGACACATTTGAAACTTGATTTCTCACTAAGATTGTAAATTTCTAAAGTCCAGTACTTCGATCTTATTTCAAGTACGTTTTAGAATTTGCAAACATAAAATTACTTTGAAACGTAATTGATTTAAGTACAAATCAAACTTGATTCAAGTCCATTTAATTCTGGAACTGAGTACAAAAACATATAAACATAAAACTTCATTTAAGAATGAACTTGATTTAAGATTTTATCAACTTGATCTGTGAGTCGAACCTAAGAATTTTGGTACTCATTTCTAGTAATTTAAGAGTTTCACTTGATTAAAGAATTTTTAGGCTCCTTTTTAGTAATTCGATCTTGTATCAAGTATACATTTTAAGTATCGAAAATACTTGAATCGATCTCGAACTCGAACTTAATTAAAGTACGGCTTTTTTGTGCTCAGTGTAGGAGATGGAGAGGGAGAAGGAGAGGTAGGGAAAGAGGGAGAAGGAGCTAGCAGTCTGTTGCCAGTTGCCACTGCCGTTGCCTTGCCACAATGAAGCGTCTGCCACGATTATGTTGCATCCTCCTCGTGTCCATCCGTCCGTCTGTCTGTCTGTCTGTTCATTTGCTTGGCTTGTGGCATAACCCACGTTGACATTGCCGATAAAGTTGCCGAAAATAAGTTTCACCAGAAAAATGCTACATGCTGCTCTGTCTGTGTCTGTGGCAAGTGGGAAAGGGGGAAAGGGGGAAGGGAAGGGGTAGAAGCGGCACGTTAAATTCGACAATTTGTCACGTTGTTTGTTGGCCAGTCGTGCGTTTATTTGTTTGTTTGCTTTGCCTTGCCTGATTGGCCAAATGTGCTGCCGTCAGTCGGAAGTAAAAGCTGCAAAAGCTTTGCCACTAACAGCCTGCAGGTGCGCGCATCCCAGTTGCACACACACACACACACACACACACACACACACACACAAGAAACACGTGTGTGATAATTCGACAATTGCAACAAAAAATTTCTCTTTTATTTATGGCAATTTCTTTTTGTCTCTCACGACACAAAATCAAATATTAAAATTATCTACATTGAATAATAAAAAGCAAAAAAAATAATAATATAAAAAAAATTAATGGCAATTGTTATTGTTATTGTTGTTGTTTTTTATTGTGGCAATTAAAAAATGCCCTCACTGCTC
Organism: Drosophila rellima; assembly: GCA_035043635.1. NCBI lineage: Eukaryota > Metazoa > Arthropoda > Insecta > Diptera > Drosophilidae > Drosophila > Drosophila rellima. The sequence goes on from JAWNMV010000678.1 coordinate 2,278,418, forward strand.
GTTACCGCTCATAATAATAATTAAAATCCAACAAGTTGCAATTGTTTTCCATATGCGAATCGAAAGACTTAGGCAACGAACTTGACAGCTTGCCGCTTAAAGTGGCACATGAAGAACACTTGTCTCATTAGGCAGCGCCAATTGCAGTTGGGAGTTTGGATCGAGGGGATTTGCCACCTAATGAGCTGTGATTTAAGTGTCTTGAACTTTGTCACTCTTGCACTTGCCACAATTGGCGGCAACAAGTTGCACTCTTGCTGTGCGAGAGTAACAAAATTAGAAATTAACAAAATAAATGATCTTTATATGAGAAATGTTGACTCTTTGGACTTTGAACTGGCACAACTTAATCAAAACTCAGCCGATTTCCCCGAGGAATGTCTTATATTTCACAAAATTAACCCTACTTTAACTTTTAAATTTTAAATTTTATGCTTTTGAGACACATTTTTTTTCTTCAAAATTTGTTGATTTTTACATAGTTACCCCTTTACATTTTTTGAAATTTTTCAAAAATTTTAAATCTTAAATTTATTCTTTTAATCGATTGCGGACGATAAAATTAGGGTTAAAAAGTGCTTTTAAACTCAATTTCGATTTGTTTCTCAATGATTTGGGCAAAAAATATCAAAATGTTGACCTTCAAAGATCCTTGATTTTTAGAACACGTTAGTTGTACACCTGGAACTATCATAGGTTTACTAAAATAAATACTTGTTACAAATTGGAAATTTATTAAAACAAAGCGAGAAAATGTTCTGCTATGCATTTATAAAGATGATGCATAAATGGATTTACCTTATATCTGTTAACCCAAATAATGATCTTTATATGAGAAATGTTGACTTTTTAAACTTTCAACAAGCACAACTTTCTTAAAACTCAGCCGATTTCCACGAGTTATGTCTTATTTTCCACAAAATCAACCCTTCTTTAATACTGCATTTAAATTTTTTGGTTTAAAGACAACAATTTTTTTTCGAAAATTTCTCGATTTTTACATAGTTACCCCTTTACATTTTTTGAAAATTTTTCAAAAATTTCAAATGTTTAGTTTCGACTTTAAATCGACTCCTGGTGATAAAATAATGGGAAAAAAGTACATTTCAATTAAATTTCGATTTGTTTCTTTAAGATTTAAGCCAAAAATGACAAAATTTTGACCTTTATAGATCCCTGATGTGTAGTACACGAACTTTGAACTATCATAGATTTACTAAAAATATAGAAAATTAATACTTGTTTTATTTGTAATCGTTTGTGTTGCACTTGCCACATATGCCACAATTTGTGGCAACTAGTTGTATACAAGTTGATTATGCCAACAATTTATTATTTTCCTTTGTCTTGCATTTTGTTGCACTTGCCACATTTTGTGGCAACGCGCTTTACTCTTGCACTCGATGTGCTTGGACTTCATTTGAGTTGTGTTTTAACCACAGGTTTTTGTTTGGGTTGCTTAAACTTGCACTTGCCACATTTGGTGGCAACTGGATCGATTCACTAGCTGGTATATTTTCCGATTTCGTATGCCACAAATGCAGCCTGCCTTTGTTTTATGAGTCGATTCTTTATACTTTATTAGCATTTATTGGTCAACTTTTGAATGTAGTACTCATTACTGCACTTGCCACATTTTGTGGCATTCAACCTTTGTTATTACTCTATGTGACTATTCATGTTAATTAAATGAAAAAATAGACAACTGTTAATGTTAAATTGAAGTTTTGTTGAGCAACTGTCAATAGTTTTTTTACTAACATTTTCAGTTATGTCCACCATTTTATGTTAACGAGCTGTTAAGAGTTTTTCGCTCTGTTTTGCTATTTTAAGCATCCTTTTTAACATTTCCGAATTATGTTAAAGCTGTGCAACATAGCTCTGTGCTGTTAAGCTGCTGTTATTTAAATACAGTTCAACTTCTACAAATCGAATTTTGTCCAACTCAAACTAAATCGAGTGGCAATGAACTTAATAAACTTAAAAAAAATAAAAATCGTAAGTCAAAGTCTCCATAATTCGAATTTGTAACTGGACAATAAAAATCTTAAATTACCTCAATTTGAAATTGAAGTGAAATTTGCGTTGTGAATCGTCCCAAATATTTGAGTTCGACACTAAAATCCAAGTGCTTAAAGCGCATGTCACGCACAGCAACAACAACAGCTGTAACAACAGCAACAACAACAACAACAAGTATAACAACAACATTGAGAACTAGTTAAATGCTACGTGAGGGAAGAAAACTGAGGATTGAAATGAATTTGGAATGCCTTTGGGTTGGGCTTTTGGATTTGTAACGCGGCTCGTTACAGTTTTATGAGGATGCTGGGCAAATGTGCAACAACAACAACAAAAACAACAACAACGACAACAACAACAACAACATATTATTATTATTATGTTACACAGAGAAAGTCACGATTAAAAAGCAACCGGCGAAATATAATTACAACCGCCTTTTTGAAAGAGCAAGAAGCAAACATGAATGAAATAAAATCAAATAAACAACAGCAGCAAAAACTACAAGCCGAAGAAGAAGAAGAAGAAGCAGAACTTGTAATAACATTTGTGTTTCTTCAACAATTTCTTTTGACCGAAGAAAAAGACGCAGAAAATAAATTTCAAATAAAATAAAAAACAGAAGAGACGCGTTAACGACTTCTATGGAAATTTCGACTTTAATTCGTATAAATTAAAATCATCGGGCATGACAGCAGTTGTGGTCAAAACAACAACCGACAATGAAAACACAATTGAAGAGCCAGGCGAAAAACAATTGCGAATGTCCAGCGAGGGGAGAGTGAGAAGTAACGGAAGCAGCGAGTGATTAGAACTAATTGCCGACTCAAAAAGACCAAGTTGACAAAAAAATATCTTGTATGCTGGCAGGTGAAAGGCCAAAAGAAAAGTCACTCCTCCTTCTTCTTTTCTTTCTTTCGTTGTTCGCCTCTTGAAGCTACACAGAGCGAAAAAATCAAGTAGAAACGACAGATTTTAAACTTGATATCTGACTACGATTGAAATTGCCAAAGTCAAGCATTTCGATCTAATTTCAAGTACGATATTTGAAGTACGTAACTTTTTTAAGAATTTTCAAACTTAAAATTACTTTAAAACATACTTGATTTAAGTACAATTCAAACTAGATTTAAGTCCATTTAATTCTGAAACTGAGTACAAAATCATATAAATACTTGATTTAAGAAAATGCAGAAAAAACTTGATTTTTGAATTTTATGAACTTGATTTGTGAGTGGAACCTGAGTCCCGTACTTATACTAAGAATATAGATACTTGTTTCTAGTGATTTTAGAGTTTTACTTGATTCAAGATTCTTAGTACTTGGCTAAAGAATTTTAATGAATTTTTATTCCTATATCGAGCAAACATTGTAGGTTTCGAATATACTTGAATCGAGTGCATTTGAACTAAATTTAAGTACGGTTTTTTTTTTCTCAGTGTACAATTGAAAAATTGTAACAACTCTGATTAGCGATTATCATCTCTTCAGCAATGATTAGACCAAAAGCTCGTGAATCTGTTTCGAAATTGTCTGAATGCAATGCTGTGAATTGAACAGCGGACGCGTGTGACTATCAAAGATGCCGACAACAACAACAACAACAACTACAACAACAACAACGGAAGTGAATGACGGCTCATGATTGACGGATGCTGATGGTGATGATGATGATGATGGTGATGATGAAAGCCAAGTCAGGATTGTGTGGAATGTCAGGCAATCAGCTTGACGTCGCTCTGACATGTGAAGAGTTTATCTATTGTTATCGCTATCGATAACTTATCGACTGTCAACAACTATGCTGTGCAGATGCATCGATATAAGAGTCAAACATTAACATTAGAGTATTCAGTGCTTTGTTACTTAACCCTTTCATCGATTAGTCCACATAAGGAACAAGTTTAATAGATTTTTATAGGTTTAAAGGATTAATACAACATTCTAAAAAGAGCTCGATCTTGTCTCAAAAAGTCTAGCTTAAGAATGAAGCGATTTTTTCATAAATTGGCGACACAATGTCGCCGTATTCATCGTCAACAAGAAAACAACTTGGCAAAAAAAGAAAATAAATAAATAAAATGCAGCAAATAACATAGATTTTGTTGCTGTTTTTTAATTTTTAATTAAATATGCTCAACATGTAACTAAGCTTATACTTAATTAAAGAGTGTCAAGGAATTAAAATTGGAATGAAAACTGTGAGCACAAATGTTCCAAATTGATTAACATGGAAAAAAGAAATAATAATAAGAGAAAATTATCTGCGATTGCAGTACAAAATCAATTGCAAAAGTTGTCAACAGTTCGGTTATCTCAAAATATTTAAAATATGTTTTTTTATTTATTTAATTTAACATCCTAGTGCTGAAAGTTGTAAGGAACTTATGATTATGGCACGGTTTTTTATTTATTTATTTATTACATGTCAACTAAATACAGTTGACCAAAATTCAAATAAAAATTCAATTAAAAAAGATGTTTAGGTAAAATTTAGAAATAATATTTCTATTTTAACTCAAAGAATTAAAAAGTTAAATTAAAAATTAAGAATTCAATTAATTTCTTAACTAAAGTTAGTTACTAATATTTTGAAAGACTATCTTATATATATTTATGTATATATAATCTGCAAACTGGCGATTTCTTTGCATATTGCATATTGCAGACTATTAAATGCCGCCTCGACTTGTTGGCTGGTGAAATGAATATTTCAAAACAATTTTCCGCCACATATTTATCATCATTTAGTGGCGCCACGCCCCCTGACCCCCCTGACCTCCTCTTGACGCCCTTCAATTGGATTGCTCAAGTCTTTTGTTATTGTTGTTATTGTAGTTGTTTTCTTTTGAAGTTGCAAGTTATGTTTTTGGGGTCGTAAGTGGCATGAACTTTTTGCCCGGCTTCCATTTTGGCATTATGAAAGATAAAACTGAAAGCCAAATAATTTATCGAGCTACATAAACAGTTAATAAATACGTTATAAATCATAAACTGCATTTAAATGGATAAAGGGCTTGAAGGGAATCTGACTGGAATGTGAGTGGAAATATGACTGGAATCGAGAGTACGCTTGCATTGGGAAATGACAAATTAATCAAATTAAAATTCACAGAAAAAAATAAAAGAAACAAATATAATCTTAAATAATAGTGCACAGCATTTTGATGGAAATCTTAGAGCAAATGTGACTGGAATATGATTGGAAACTTCACTGGAAATACGGCTAAAAATTAACTTAATAATATTGGAATGGAATGGAATGAAGAGGAATAAAGTTGAAAATATTAGTGGGGAACTTGAAGAAAAGATAATTATTAAACTGGAATATAACTGGAAAACTCATTGAAAAAAATACTGGAATGTCGCTGGAATCAAATAAATCTAAGTGCAAATGTGACTGGAATATGATTGGAAACTTCACTGGAAATACGGCTAAAAATTAACTTAATAATATTGGAATGGAATGGAATGAAGAGGAATAAAGTTGAAAATATTAGTGGGAACTTGAAGAAAAGATAATTATTAAACTGGAATATAACTGGAAAACTCATTGAAAAAAATACTGGAATGTCGCTGGAATCAAATATTTGATTGGATTGGGAATTGCAAATTAATAAAAGAAAAAAAAGAAAAATCTAAGTAAATACATTTCAGTGGAAATGTGACTGGAATATGACTGGAATATCATTGATAATTTGCTGATAATAGGGCTTAAAATCAAACGGGAATTAAAAGGAATATAGTTGGACATATTTGTGGAACTGCGACTGCAAAACGATGGATATATAAATGAAATATAATCGAAATAAATAAATGACTGGAATGGGACTGGAAAGTTGACTGGAAGTTGTCTCGAATTATGACTAAAATGAATTTTATTGGAAATATGGCGGAATTTTTTACTCGAATAAAACTAAAAATATGCCTGAAAATATCCGATGGATATAACTAAAAAAGATAGAGGATTATAAAATTAAAAAACAAAAAAAAAGGCAAACAAAAAACGTAAATTGAATTGCGCATCATTTCCATAATAAATTTCTATAATTTTCAGACTTGTTTGGTTGTCGATTGTCGGTAGTTGTTGTTATTGATGTTGTTGTTGTTGTTGGTTGTCAGTGGTTGTTGTTGTTATTGTTGTTGCTTTTTGGTGCAAGTGAAGCGTAGAATTACGTGAAAGAAAAGTGAAATTATGCAGCGAATGCGAAACGCAGCAACAAGTTGTTGTTGTCGTTGTCGTTGTTGTTATGCTGGTGCCAGTTGTTGTTATTGTCATGATGGTGGTGGTGGTTGTTGTTGTGATGCGTGAAAGCGGCCAAAACGAACATTCGATGCGTGCGACCCAATTTCGAAATTGAATTGCAAGTTCAAGTTTTATTTGATTTGAAATAAAAAATACCCTTTAGCCATTGGGAGTATGACAAATTGTCCATTCAACAGAGTGACGTGACATGTCATGCAATCAACTGTCTGTTTATTATTGTAAATGAACATTACTAAACTCTTTAACTATCGCTTCACTTTGACCTGACCTTCGACTAAGATGTAAACATGATGATATTTCGATAATTAAATCTAGTAACCTCAAGGTTTCACTTGTCATCTTGATGATAATGATGATGTTGCATTGATACAACTTGGCCAAGATAAATATAACCACGTTTAACTAGTGGTAACTCAAAGTGTAACTCAGTTGTGAATTCGAACGAAACATTTCTCAAAAAATCAATTTATGATTCATATAAATAAAATAATTTGTCCTGACTGACTGAAAATCAGTGTGTAGGCCAAACGGTTAAGCCTAGAAAGCTGAAAAAAATCACACATAATAACTGAAACAATTTTATTTGCGATTTGCGACATTCGACCTGTAGTTGGGTTAAATTCGGGGTCAAAGTTCAGGGATTTGCTCAGTATGAAAAACTTTTTTGCTTCTTAAGATATTCCATCCAAACTCACAGATTGTTACATTCTAAACAAATTTATTTAAAATCGGATTACTATATTATATAGCTGCCATAGGAAGAATCGGATAGAAATTAACTTTTAGTATGACAAACTTGATTGTCTTATGCGATATCTTAACTAAACTCATAGATTAGCTCTCATTGTCAAGTCTGAACTCTTTTGCTAAATTAAGATTTTCACTCGCCAAGTATAACTTGACTTTCCGCCAAATCTGGCGAATTTCCCGCCAAATGTGACTGTTTTCACACAAAATCACTTAACTATCAGCTATAACTCCTCATACTCTAAATCTAACATAAACATAGCGAGAAGCAGAAATTTCCCTAACTCGAATCACCATTAACCAAGGAAAAAGTTCGAGTTATGGAGACTTCTACTTATAGAACTCTTTTTATTTGTAAGTTTTTTGACACTCGATTTAGTTCGAGTTGGAGAATATTCGAGTTACAGAGTTTTGACCACTTGTCACGCATCTCACGTCTTGGCATATTCTCTGTCTGTCTCTCTGTCTCTCTCTCTCTCTCTCTCTCTCTCTCTCTCTCTGTCTGTCTCTCTTTCTAACATTTAGCCAGTGTTGCCAGTTTAGCCTTTTTCAGGCTAGATCTAGCATATTTTTAAATGGAATACCTTATAGAAATCTAGCCTGAAATCTAGCATATTTTAAAGTGCATATAGCATTAAATGTATTCCTGAATTTTTTTTAGGAAATTTTATTGGCTTTAAGAAAATTGACGCACAAAACTGTGTTAAATAAAAGCCATATGATTTTGTTTTTGCATTTGGGCATAGCTGGCGTTTAGCATTTTTATACCCTGTGCCCATTGAAAATGGTCAAAAAGGGTATAATGGTTTTGTGCAATGTATGTAACAGGCAGAAGGAAGCATCTCCGACCTTATAAAGTGTATATATTCTTGATCAGTATCAATAGCCGAGTCGATTGAGCCATGTCCGTCTGTCTGTCCGTCCGTCTGTTTGAGTCAAAGGATCTCAGAAACTATAAAAGCTAGAGTCTTCAAACTTGGTATGTAGGTTCCTGGATAGCGGGCGCAGATCAAGTTTATTTTAAAATTTGGATCGGACCACTATATCATATAGCTGCCATAGGAACGATCAGTACAAAATCAAGTTTTAGTATGAACAACTTTTTTGTTGTTTGAAATAATTTGACCAAACTGACAGGATATGCATGTGGAATGGTCCTATACATCCTGATCAAATTTGGTTGAAATCGGACCACTATATCATATAGCTGCCATAGGAACGATCAGTACAAAATCAAGTTTTAGTATGAAAAACTTTTTTGTTGTTTGAAATAATTTGACCAAACTGACAGGATATGCATGTGGAATGCTCCTATACATCCTGATCAAATCTGGTTGGAATCGAAACACTATATAATAGAGCTGCCATAGGAACGATCAGTCGAAAATCAAGTTTTGGTATGAAAAACTTTTTTGTTGCTTAAGGTAACTCAACCAAACGAACAGACAACGCATTTGGGATGCTATTCTACATCCTGACCAAGTTTGGTTGAAATCGGATATCAAATAGCTGCCATAGGAGCGAATTTTAAGATATAGTACGAAAATTTTTGTTGTTTTTAGAGATAAGTCAACCAAACTCACAGATTCAGAATTTGCAATTTGGTTTAAGTCGGTTCACTAGATCACATAGATGTAATACGAACAATTAGTCAAAAAAGTTAATGCCGCATCATCACAACTTTGGCGTGCCTAACGTAGCGCACATGCGTATGACCTATCGAGCACAGGGTATTCTACAGTCGAGCACACTCGACTGTAGCCGGAGCTCACTTGTTTTTACTCAGTATGTAGCGTTTAACACTGAAACTCTCTGTTTCTTTTTTCTTGCCTTGTTTTCCTTTTTGCATTTGGGTATAGCTTGTTTTTCAGCATTTTTTCGTTAATTTTTTAGCTTATTTTAGGTTATTTTTTGAAAATCTAGCGTTTAACACTATAACTCTCTGTTTCCTTCTTTCAACAGTTGCGCCTGAGGCGGTCAAGGCTCCCAGTCACCAGTTAAAGCGTATAAAAAGAGATCGAGAGAGAAAGAGAAAGAGAGAGAGAGAGAGGGAGAGGGAGAGGGATGATGATGATGATGTCGTCCGACTGCAGCAGCAGCAGCCTCCAGGGATCGAGTTCCGCCACAAGTTCCGCCTCGAGCGATGTGATGACACTGACAACGACCGCCGCCTCCTCGTGGTGTGCGATGCCCTCGATCAGTCGACTGCGACAGCTGCGATTGGTGCGTCCGCATCATCAGCTGACCCGCCGATTGCTGCTGGTGCCGGAGCGCAGTGCCAGCTATGGATTCGCGGTGCGGGGGGGCAAGGAGCACGGCATTGGCTTCTTCGTCTCGCATGTGGAGCAGGGCGGCGAGGCGCAGCTGAAGGGATTGCGTGTAAGTGTTGAAGTGGTGAAGTGGTGAAGTGGACACGACTTGATTTAATCCACTCAATTGTGAACTTGACTTTGACTTTCTCTCTTTCTCTTCCACTCTCCCTCTTCTTTGCCTTTCTCTCACAGATTGGCGATCAAATCTTGCGCATCAACGGCTATCGACTGGAGGATGCGGTGCACAAGGAGTTCATCCAGCTGGTGGCCAGCCAGGATCGACTGACGCTCAAGGTGCGCGGAGTGGGCATGCTGCCAGTCAAGGAGTAAGTTACTCCAAACTGTTAACCCAAAATATGTATGTTGAGAAATCTTCAAAAACAACAAGATTTGTATAATAAAGCTTGATTTGCGACTGATCGTTCCTATGGCAGCTATTCGATATAGTTGACCGATTTTGATCAAATTGAATTAGGTTCTATCGGATTAACTGCGATGCATATTCTGTCTGTTTGGTTGGGATAAGTCAAGTAACAAACAAGTTTTTCGTACTATTTATTTATTTAATGTCAACTTTGTACAGTTGACCAAAATGAAACTAAACAAATTAAGCAATATACAAATTTAAATAAAATTTAGTTTTTATTTTTAAATTTGAGCTGAATGGATACAAATTATGCAATATAAAAATTCATCTAAAATTAGGTAGTAATATAATTTAATTTTAACTGAAAGGAAAAAAAAGTTAAATTAAAAATTAAGAATCTGGGGGAATTAAAAAAATTATTTAATAATCTAACAGTTTTTGCAACGATTGGGAAAAACCATAAAAATCCGATCAGATTTCAAAGTATACGTAGTAATAATTAGTAGCAATAATGAATAGTAATACGAGTATTAGAATTAGTAAGGCCAGGGAATTCTAGAAAGGCAAAAGAAAAGGGAGGATTTCAAACAAGGGAACGATATAAAGAGCTATATGATATAGTGGTCCGATCGAAATTTAAAACAAACTTTATCTGCGCTTGGAACCTACAGACCACATTTGAAGTCTCTAGCTCTTGAAGTCTCTGATATCGACGCGTTCAAATCAACGGACGGACATGGCTCAATCGACTTGGCTATTGATACTGGTCAAGAATATATGTCTATACCATATAGGGTCGGAGATGCTTTGTTATTATTTAATAAAATTGAATTCGACTACAAAGGTCTCGAACTTTTATAACTCGAACAAAATCGTTTGACAATAAACTTGATAAACTTAGAAAGAAAAGAATTCCATAATTCCAAGTCTCCATAATTCAAACTTTCGCTTTGGATAATGGTGATTCGAGCTAGGGAAGTTCGAGTGTACCTAAAAATGTAGAGTACTTATGCCCGACTAATTCGAATCCTTTGCCCAATTGCAGTCAGACGGATGAGCGTCTCTCCTGGAACGTGGTGAAGTTGCCCAGCGTCAGTGGAACGCCCTCGGAGAGTTCCTTCAAGGCCAACAGTGAGCGGGAACGAGAAAGAGAACGAGAACGAGAAAGGGAAAGAGAAAGGGAAAGAGATCGGGATCGAGATCGGGATCGAGAGCGTCGCAATGCGAGTCGGGACATCAATGTGGTGCTGCATGTGGCGCCGCGGACCAAACTGGGACTGGGCATCTGCAAGGGGCCGGAGTGGAAGCCCGGCATCTTCGTTCAGTTCACCAAGGAGCGGAGTGTGGCCAGGGAGGCGGGCTTGCGACCCGGCGACCAGATCCTCAGCGTCAACAGCATCGACTTCTCGGACGTCCTGTTCAGCGAAGCCGTCGCCGTGATGAAGGGCTCCGCCAAGCTGGACATGGTGGTGCGCACCGCTGCCGGCTGTGATCTCTTTCCCGGCGAATCCAGTGGCTACAACAGTTCCGCCAGCTCTGTCACGGGTGATCAGAGTCCCTGCTGGGCGGATGCCAAGTCCAAGCGACTGACGGCGGTGCGAGAGGAGCCGACACAACAGCTCAACAAGACGATCATCAAGCTCAGCGAAAATGGCACCTCAATCAACAACACTTACATTGCATCCGCCTCCGCATCCGCCTCCCACTGCCACTCCCACTCCCACTGCCACTCCCAATCCTCATCCAGCCAGGAGGAACAGTCGATCAGTCGCAGCACAACAATACGACGCGCTGCTCCCGGCAGCTGTCAAGTGGCAGCCACCACAATGTCACCAGCACCACCACCGCCAGCAGCACCGCTAAACAATGCCAACAACAACAACAGCAGCAGCAACAACAACCATAACAACAACAACAACAACAGCCTCTCCAGTGCCATAAACGAGGAGCTCAAGAAGCGCAAAGAGGTGAGCTTGATCTGAACCCAAAATTTGAGCCACTTGCAGTTTTATTTATCCAATATCAGATTCAATTTTCTCAGCTACGTTGTGTGCAAAATTTCAGCCTTTTAGCTCTTACCGTTTGGCCTTCAGCTCAAAATCTTCAAATTATCTTTTGAAATACCAAACTTTTTGAGTGAAATAAATAGAGTTTTAAATATTTATAATTAATCATTCACCAATAACATATTCAATTTTCTCAGCTACGTTGTGTGCAAAATTTCAGCCTTTTAGCTCTTACCGTTTGGCCTTCAGCTCAAAATCTTCAAATTATCTTTTGAAATACCAAACTTTTTGAGTGAAATAAATAGAGTTTTAAATATTTATAATTAATCATTCACCAATAACATATTCAATTTTCTCAGCTACGTTGTGTGAAAATTTCAGCCTTTTAGCTCTTACCGTTTGGCCTTCAGCTCAAAATCTTCAAATTATTATCTCTTTTTAAATGAAATAAATAGATTTTGAAAAATTTATAATTAACCATATACCAAAAGCAGATTGTGTGAAAATTGAAGCCTCTTAGTTCTTACCGTTTGGCCTCCAGTTAAAAGTATAAAACTCTTAAGCAAACAAATTTATGATAAATAATTAAATTAACAACAAAATTGTAAATAGAGAATGCAATACGAAATTTCTCAATTTCCGTTTTTACAAATCACAAAATCAGCGATAAAACTGATAATGATGATGTAGAAAATATAAATGTTTGAGATATTCGAATATCGAAATGATTTTGAATTCTAAAATAAGAATATGTAGATACTATTTAAGATTTGCCAGAATTTGTTCATATGCTTGTATGTATAAAAGCAAAGGCTTGGCTCTTGTTCCAAACTGTCTGTGACTCAGTGTAGTAAATATGTAAATCCACTTTTCGAAACACCAACTCAAGTTGAGCAATTTATTTTCCAATATATTTGCAGAAGCTGCAACAGGTGCAGCAACGCGGCAACCACGCGAGTCGCGATCGCATTGCAGGTGGATCTGGAGTTGGAATCGGAACAGGAATAGGAACTGGAACTGGAACTGGAATTGCAAGTGAAGGACGTTCACACAATGGCAGCCGCAGCGTTGCACAAGTGTCGCACAAACGTGAACGCAACAATAGCAGCACAGGCGCCAATTGTGGCGCAAGTGGTGCAGCAAGCAGTGCAGCAAGTGGTGCAGCGGGTGGAGATCAACACACCGCGCTGATGGACGAATTCAAGCGCGCGCATCAGCGCATGTTCAGGAACGGGTTCCACGAGAGCGAGCACAAGGTGAGCAGCTCAATCGATGATGTTCTCAATACCCCTCAATCGCTGATTGCTAGGGTATATGGAATTTGTTGTCATGTGCATCTATCTGAATTCATAGATCAGAGAGACCTCAGACTAAAAGAGCTAGAGTAACTAGACTTGAAACACATTCTTCATCGCCATGTTGTACCCGTTACTCACTGAGTACTAGGGTATATTGAATTCGTTGCAATGTATGTCAAAAGAATAAGAAGAAGGTGCCATTAAGTATTAAGTTATGTGCACCTATCTGAATTCATAGATCAGAGAGACCTCAGACTAAAAGAGCTAGAGTAACTAGACTTGAAACACATTCTTCATCGCCATGTTGTACCCGTTACTCACTGAGTACTAGGGTATATTGAATTCGTTGCAATGTATGTTAAAAGAATAAGAAGAAGGTCCCATTAAGTATTAAGTTATGTCCATCTATCTGAATTCATAGATCAGAGAGACCTCAGACTAAAAGAGCTAGAGTAACTAGACTTGAAACACATTCTTCTTCGCCATGTTGTACCCGTTACTCACTGAGTACTAGGGTATATTGAATTCGTTGCAATGTATGTTAAAAGAATAAGAAGAAGGTCCCATTAAGTATTAAGTTATGTCCATCTATCTGAATTCATAGATCAGAGAGACCTCAGACTAAAAGAGCTAGAGTAACTAGACTTGAAACACATTCTTCTTCGCCATGTTGTACCCGTTACTCACTGAGTACTAGGGTATATTGAATTCGTTGCAATGTATGTTAAAAGAATAAGAAGAAGGTCCCATTAAGTATTAAGTTATGTCCATCTATCTGAATTCATAGATCAGAGAGACCTCAGACTAAAAGAGCTAGAGTAACTAGACTTGAAACACATTCTTCTTCGCCATGTTGTACCCGTTACTCACTGAGTACTAGGGTATATTGAATTCGTTGCAATGTATGTCAAAAGAATAAGAAGAAGGTGCCATTAAGTATTAAGTTATGTGCACCTATCTGAATTCATAGATCAGAGAGACCTCAGACTAAAAGAGCTAGAGTAACTAGACTTGAAACACATTCTTCTTCGCCATGTTGTACCCGTTACTCACTGAGTACTAGGGTATATTGAATTCGTTGCAATGTATGTTAAAAGAATAAGAAGAAGGTCCCATTAAGTATTAAGTTATGTCCATAGAGTAACAAAATTTGAGGCACATGTTCGAGCACAAGGGTAAATTGAATTCATTGGAAGGATTCATTGAAGGAGAAGAAGGTCCCATCTGAAGTATAAAGTCATGTCTATCTATCTGAATTTGAATTCCTATAGATCAGAGAGACCCCATTTATGTTTATATTTATTTACATTTTGACATAAACTTTTGAAGACAGGATTCTGGAAGGCAGATCCTGTGGGTGGTATGAATATAAATATCAATTGAATGACGGGTATTTTATAGTCGGGAATTCGATTAAAATGCTCTTAACTTTGTTGCTGTTGTTGTTGCAGTTGTTGCAGCAATGTTGCAACAATTGGTGGCGGCGATTCGCAAAGGTCAAGAGAGCTGAGAAAAAGTGCAATTCTAGTCGTTGTTGTTATTATTATTGTAGTTGTTGTTCTTCGTCTTGTTGCTGTTTACCCGATTGTTGTTAGCCATGTGAGCTGTTTGTTAGCCAAGTGAACGAGGGCGAAACAAGTGAATGAATAAGTGTGGGAGAGAGAAAGAGATAGAGTGGGAGAGAGAAGAGAGCAGAGAGTGAGAAGTTGGCAATTAAAAATGCAACTCTAATCAATCTGATCGATAAGCAAACAAGTCTAACAAAAATTGACCCAAAAACAGTTAACAGTCTTATCTAAGCTCTATGCCCTATCTCTCTCCCTCTCTCTCTCGCTCTCTGCCGCTCTGCCCTCCAGCCTTTCCCTCTCTCTTTCTTCCCCAATTCTCATTTGAACTCTGATTTATGATGATTGAAGACAGAAATTGCTTTGCATTCAACGCTAACTAAACGAAATTGAGTCAAACACCTGACAAAGCGCATGAAAGATGAGTAAACAACCAAGTGAGTGACTTGTAGATACCCTGTAAAGCTGCATATCATATAAAACAAGAGGTATTAACTAACACAAATACATATGTACATATTTATTATCTGTTATAATAATGTTATTGACTTTATCAACTTTGACAAGCTTCAGCATACCCCTTGTCTACACTTACAGGGTATAGGTTATATTTACGGTCACAAAAATAATGTGACAAAATAGAGAATAGTTTATGACTTTATTGCATTTTCCGCATACAAATAAAGACTGCGAATACGCGACTACTAAATACCCTGTACTAACTAGGCAGCAATAATAAATTAAAGGAAAATGAAATTCAACTTTAGCCAATTTTTTTGTTTTTCTTTTTTAATCTAATTTGTTTAGTATTTGAAATCTAGCTTAACCCTTTATATGCCCCACAAAAACCTTTAACCCTTATACTCATATATTTTGGAACTTGGAGTAAACTTATTTTTACTATTCAATGTCGAATGCTTTGTGATTTGTGAAATTGTGAATAAAGACTTTTATTCAAGAAAGTCTTGAAAGACTCTTGTAAAAAAATGAAAAAATATAAATCAATATTAACTTTTAAAAAAGACTAATTTAATTTAAATTAAATTTACCAAATATATTGGTTGAAAAAAATAAAAGGTCATATATATTCATTATTCGTCCTTTTTTAGGTCTCAAATATAAGTTTATTGGCTGTTTTCAGAGATATTGTTATTATAAACAGTTTGAAATATTTAAAACATAATTTTTTAGTTGAAATTTTGATCAATAATACTTAGTTATTTTCAGTCCCTTATTATTAATCATTAATATTTTTTTGTATTTCTTTTTTATGTGTTTATTTATTAATTTGATTTCTGTTGATTGACTTGATTGATAAGTCCAGTCTACTGGGTATCTAATAGTCGAGCACATTTACTTAGCAGCGTTCTTAGTTGTGTGCTTTTGCATTTTGTAATGTAACTGTTGCATAATCTGCTAATGTGTCAAATCTGTGTGTGGGTGTGTGTGAGACTGCAGTCAACACACACACACACACACACACACACACACACACACTGGCTCTTGCCCAAGTTAACAGTGACCTTAACTTTTCTGGGCTTTAACCCATTTGGGTTTTCTGAATGGAAACAAAGGCTGTTGGCTGTCAAACGTTGAAACAATGACTCACCACACAGATAGACAATAACTTGAAAGCAAATAGACCTAAAAGAGAGAGAGGGAGGGAAAGAGAGAGAGAGAGAGAGAATTGAATGGTATAAGTAATTGTTATTGTTGTTGTTGTTGTTGTTGTCGCTTATCTTATCAGCTGTTGACGCTGCTGTTGCCAAAACAACAACAGGTGAGCTGACAACTCTGCAGCTTTTGCCTTTTTGCCTTTGCTTTTTGTCCAGTCCAACAAACAGCTCGACAGCGTCAACAACTACAGTTTCCGAGTGTGTGTTAACTGTTAGAATAAGCCGCAATTTCCAAACCGATGAGTTTGCTACGTTCTAAAAACGGTGTTGGGGGCGGTGGCACCGATGGGCGTGGCAGTGATGAGGCAATGCCCACCATGCGACCCGTCAGCATGGGAAGACCATTGGTCACCATGTCCACATATCAGGTAGAGATTGACAGAAACGATCGTCAATCAACCGATCAAGCCAACAATCAACCAACTTCATTTTAAATTCTGATTTATGTACATATTTTATTCTAGATTTATTTTCATTTATTTATCACATATATTTTGAACGCTTCACTTTATAAGTATTATTAGAAAAGTTTACAATAAGTGCTTATATTTGTTTTTGTGTCATTCTTTATTTACTTATATATTTTTTTTCATTTATTTATCACATATATTTTGAACGCTTCACTTTATAAGTATTATTAGAAAAGTTCACAACAAGTGCTTATATATTTTTATTTATTCTAAATTTATTTTCATTTATTTATCACATATATTTTGAACGCTTCACTTTATAAGTATTATTAGAAAAGTTTACAATAAGTGCTTATATTTGTTTTTGTGTCATTCTTTATTTACTTATATATTTATTTTCATTTATTTATCACATATATTTTGAACGCTTCACTTTATAAGTATTATTAGAAAAGTTCACAATAAGTGCTCATATTTTTTTATGTTATTCTATATTTATTTATATTTATTTTGTTATTTATTTATCTCATATATTTTTAAAGTACAAGTATTATTATAAAAGCTTACAACAAGTGCTTATATTTGTTATTTTATTCTATATTTATTTTCATTTATTTATCACATATATTTTGAACGCTTCACTTTATAAGTATTATTAGAAAAGTTCACAATAAGTGCTTATATTTGTTTTTGTGTCATTCTTTATTTACTTATATATTTTTTTTCATTTATTTATCACATATATTTTGAACGCTTCACTTTATAAGTATTATTAGAAAAGTTCACAATAAGTGCTCATATTTTTTTATGTTATTCTATATTTATTTATATTTATTTTGTTATTTATTTATCTCATATATTTTTAAAGTACAAGTATTATTATAAAAGCTTACAACAAGTGCTTATATTTGTTATTTTATTCTATATTTATTTTCATTTATTTATCACATATATTTTGAACGCTACACTTTACAAATAATATAACAAAAGTTCACAATAAGTGCTCTTATAATAAAAACAATTTTACTTTTGTTAATATTTATGTTGCGACATAAAGTTGAACACAATTATGAGTGTAACAATTTTGTTATTTTATTTATATTTAGTGTTTTATTAGAAATATTTATTTATCAGCACAATTTGTGGTTGTTTCTCAAATTTAGATTGATACAATTTTTCGCATCGATTTCTAATTTAATTTCAATTAATTTTCCAATTTCAGGAACGCGGCGAGACGCTGAAACGCACTTCGTTTATGCCCGATGATAGTTGTTATCGCAACAACAACAACAACAACAACAGCAGCAGCAACAAAAGTGGCAACAACAACAACAATATTGGCAACAACAACAACGGAAGCAATCGCATGTCGCTGCTTAACGGCGCCAGCAATTGCAATAACAATGCCAATGGATCGACGGAATTGCCACCGCCGGTAAGTAACAAAATTGGCCCAAATGGAGCTAACACAAATGATATGAGGCAAGCTATAAATACACACAAAGATACAAATGTATCTCTTACCAAAAATGAGTTCAATTAAAAGTGCTCAAAACGACAGCAAATTAATGTCACTTTGGGCTTCAATGAGCTTAGCTGCAATGCGTTCGTTTTTTTTTGCCATTACTTTCAATTTTATATAAAAAACGAAGTCCTAGAAAAAACAGTAGTTAAAGTTGGCTCTAAGCTTTAATGAACTTTGCTGCAGTCGAAGAGCTTTCTTTAATTTTGTGTGACTTAATATACAAAATCAAAGCAAAGAAAAGCGAACGATTTAATCAAAGTGAGCTTTGAGCTTTAATAAACTTGCAAATACTTTCAGCTAAAAAGTAAATCAAAGTATGCTTTGAACTAGTAGGACAGCTAAAGTGTCTGAAGAAAATTGAAATTGAATGGAACTTAAAATTGAAGTAAACTTGTCAAGCAGCTGCAGTAGACGAGCTTTGGTTAGCGAGCTTTCAGCTGAGCTTCAATTGTCCTTTTTCAAGTGCTTTCGAAGCACAATTTAAGAACAACTATTCAATTGTAATTAATAAAAAGTATTTACCCTTTGGGGTATGCATTGCGTTATGGCTTGTCACTAAGATAATGCGATAAAGGATATCTACCTAGATAAACTCACTTGAAACCTTCTGGCGAAGCAATCAAAATCTGTATGGCTTTATCATAGAACAATCTGTATACCCTGTAAATATCAAGAGGCACTGGAAAGGGTATCATTAGGCTTTGCAATTTTCCGCTATAAATTTGAAATGGACTTTGCGATAAATTATGCACCTAAACTCAATTAATTCTAATTTCCTATTAATGTAATTGTAATATAATAATAAAATTGTATATATATATATATATGTATAGCTGTCATAGTAACAATTGGTCTAAAATTGTTGTATACAAATTGTTGCCCACTCTAACTTAATTGAACTCGCAGATTTTTAGCAAGAGAATCAAATCTTCAACGCGCCGAACTTCGTCGAGGTGCCTAAGTGCAGGGTATCTAACTGTCGAGTGCACTCGACTGTTGCGCTTGTTTTTATAAATTGAAACTTGTTGACATCTCTGCCAGACTGTCAACTCAAAATTATCTATTAGATATAAATATGCAATTCACACTAGTTGTCACACTCACGCTAATGCTGATCTCTCTCTCTCTCTCTCTCTCACTTGCAGCCCCCGCAGTTTGCCAATCCACAGCAGAAACAACAACAACAACAGCTCAAGTTGAATCTTTCCAACGGCGCCAGCAGCAGAAAAGCGACGTCGACGGCGACGGCGACGTCAACAGCGACTGCGACTGCGACGTCGCCGCCGCTGCTGTCGCCCGTGCGCAGTATGGGCGGCATGCTGCGTGCACCTGCCACGCCCCAGCCGGACTATGAAGCTGGCAATGGACAAACAACAACAACAACAACAAATGGTAGTCAGCAACAACAACAACAACAACAACGACGCACATTGCGTCTGGGCACAGTGACAATTGGAGAGTACGGCGAGCAGCGGAGCAAGCGGGAAACACTGCGCAAGACGCCATCTATTGGCGGCGAGGGGCAATCCAATGGCATACTCAAAAATGGCAGTCGCAGCAGCGCCAGTTTCAGCAACAGCAACCACAACAACAGCAATCGCCAACAACAACAACAACAACAATCACAACACACGGAAAAATCCATAAAATTTGGCAACTAACTCTTCAAATTGATTTAACATTTGTAAACATTTGTGCAATAAGCTATTTGGGTAGGCGGCTAGGCGTGGCCTAAACCAACCTTTAGTTAATAATCTAACAACTACATACTTATTATTTTTATATTATTAATTAATATACTTATAAATATATACATATATATTTTGTATTTTTTTGTTCTATATTAAAAACACTTTTTTTTTTGCTACGAATTTGTTGAATATTTGTTAATGCTATTTAACAATTAAATATTTAGCTGCTATTATTTAATGTACGTAATTAAATTACTTAATTAATAACATATAAACATATATATTTATGTATATAAATGTATGTATATAAATAAAGATTTGTAATAAATGCCGAAAGCAAACAGACAACAAAAACAATGTCAACAAGCGTTAACTATGAATGTACCCAAATCTATAAGAATTGAGTGAGCTAGATAGGCAAGTACCCTGTAGCAGAGCGTGTTTTGACTGCACACCTTTTGTATATTTGAAGAGAATGGATATATTGGATATATGGATATATTTGAACAAACATTTTTGTATCTATACATTGTGTCCCACTTCAAAGTGACACAACTTTCTTAAACCTCAGTCGATTTTCACGAGGAAGGTCTTATTTTTCACAAAATTAACCCTACTTTAACTTTGCATTTAAATTTTTTTTTCGAAAATTTGTCGATTTTTACATAGTAACCCCTTTACATTTTTTGACATTTTTCAAAAATTTTAAATCTTAAATTTATTCTTTTAATCGATTGCGGACGATAAAATTAGGGTAAAAAAGTGCTTTTAAACTCAATTTCGATTTGTTTCTCAATGATTTGGGCCAAAAATATCAAAATGTTGACCTTCAAAGATCCTTGATTTTTAGAACACGTTAGTTGTATACCTGGAACTATCATAGGTTTACTAAAATAAATACTTGTTACAAATTGGAAATTTATTAAAACAAAGCGAGATGTTCTGCTATGCATTTATAAAGATGATGCATAAAAGGATTTACCTTATATCTGGTAACCCAAATAATGATCTTTATATGAGAAATGTTGACTTTTTAAACTTTCAACAAGCACAACTTTCTTAAAACTCAGCCGATTTCCACGAGTTATGTCTTATTTTCCACAAAATTAACCCTACTTTAACTTTGCATTTAAATTTTTTTGATTTTGAGACAAATTTTTTTTTTCGAAAATTTGTCGATTTTTACATAGTTACCCCTTTACATTTTTTGAAATTTTTCAAAAATTTTAAATCTTAAATTTATTCTTTTAATCGATTGCATGCGATAAAAAAAGGGTAAAAAAGCAGTTTTAAACTCAATTTCGATTTGTTTCTTCAAGATTTAGGTCAAAAATGTTAAAATGTTGACCTTAAATACCTGATTTTCATTACACGATATTTTTATACTTGGAACTATTATAGATTTATCAAAAACTAGAAATCCATTTAATCTACGAAATTGATTTAAGAAAACAGTTAATGCTAAAGGATATGTGAGGCAAATGATATTTTAAAATTCGTTGCGAATTTCGATTTTTAGAACATCTCTGCCACACCTTTAAACACATATCTTTTAGTCGCACATTACACAAGGACTGTAAGCGTTATCATACCCGGCACATGGACTGATTGTATGTACGACAATAGGGTATAAAAACAGGTGTCTGCCCGATAAGCTATAAGAATATTTCGCCGCTTGCGTCAGCCAACAAAATGAAAACTGACAACAATTAGACAACAGGCAACCCGACAAGCCCAAAATGTCTCATTTTGGATTTTAGCCATAAATAGTCTCCTACTACAACAAACTGTTGATTGATATTTCCTATATATTTAATACACTATTCGTTCGATACATGTACATTGGAGTTGTTCAATTAAAACGATCAAGTGACGAGTTGTCACTTTCGTTTAAACATTGATTTGCGTACAACACATACAAAGTTAAATAAAAAAAAAAATAAAATAAAAATCTTATCAAAATCAACGGCATGAAATAATCGTTGCATACTTTTAGGATAAGCCCAAAATTTAATTGTCTGCTCAGCATTAATGAATGTAATGCGATCTTTAGCTTCACCTTGTCCAGCATCAAGTGGGGATCATTTATTTCCGCTAGGCTAGACAGTCTTCTGATAACGGCATTCGACTTTCTCATTCTACTAACAATTCTTCTCTTTTTTTCAGACGGACAAATGTGACAAGAGACTTATCTATCTTATCGGAGACTTATCCAATACTTTCAATATCAATTCATAAAATTATAAGAAAGCTAGAAATTCCGTCGACTCTCTGAGCAATAAGAAAAGAATTCCTAGTAAACTTAAACATAATATTTACTTAATGTTAGTCTTTAAGGATAGGATGTTAAGAATAAAAGAAGCTTTAAATTTGAAAATAAAAACGATTTTTCATTAGACATGGGCGCAAAAGGACAAAAAAAAACAGTTAAAATTCCAGCTGAAATACCAGGCGAACAGAAATGAGCAGAAAGCAACCAAGTATTAAAATTTAACGAAAATATGACGGAGCTTCTCTCTCACTCTCTCTCTCTCCCTCAAATGAAATTCTCGCTTGCTGCAGATTTCTGTTCGCCTGGTAATTTAGCTGTAATTTGATACAGAAACGAGCAGAAAGCAACCAAATTTAAAAATTTTACAAAACATACATACTTACGTACTAACATACATACTTACATACTTACATACTTACATACTTACATACTTACATACTTACATACTTACATACTTACATACTTACATACTTACATACTTACATACTTACATACTTACATACTTACATACTTACATACTTACATACTTACATACTTACATACTTACATACTTACATACTTACATACTTACATACTTACATACTTACATACTTACATACTTACATACTTACATACTTACATACTTACATACTTACATACTTACATACTTACATACTTACATACTTACATACTTACATACTTACATACTTACATACTTACATACATACATACATACATACATACATACATACATACATACTTACATACTTACATACTTACATACTTACATACTTACATACTTACATACTTACATACTTACATACTTACATACTTACATACTTACATACTTACATACTTACATACTTACATACTTACATACTTACATACTTACATACTTACATACTTACATACTTACATACTTACATACTTACATACTTACATACTTACATACTTACATACTTACATACTTACATACTTACATACTTACATACTTACATACTTACATACTTACATACTTACATACTTACATACTTACATACTTACATACTTACATACTTACATACTTACATACTTACATACTTACATACTTACATACTTACATACTTACATACTTACATACTTACATACTTACATACTTACATACTTACATACTTACATACTTACATACTTACATACTTACATACTTACATACTTACAGACACCTAACATACTTACATCTACATATACATACTTACATACTTACATACTAATACATACGTACATACTTACATACTTACATACTTACATACTTACATACTTACATACTTACATACTTACATACTTACATACTTACATACTTACATACTTACATACTTACATACTTACATACTTACATACTTACATACTTACATACTTACATACTTACATACTTACATACATACATACATACGTACATACATACATACATACGTACATACATACTTACATACATACTAAAATACCTAGAACGCAAGAGGACAAAAGAAAGGGAAAATTCCAGCTGAAATACCAGGCGAACAGAAATGAGCAGAAAGTAACCAAGAATTAAAATGTAGGGAAAATGCATTTACATTACATTCAAATGTAAATGTCAAAATCTGTCTCTCTCTCTCCCTCTCACTTGCTGTTGACTTCTGTTCGACTGTTAGTTTGCAGACTCGTTAGCAGCAGAGAACTTTTATGTTAATATGTTTATTTATTTCTTGATAAAGCGTCGTCTGAAAATAAAGAAAACACTGAGTAAAAAAGAAAACACCGTTTAATTTTAGATTGAGCGTTTTTTTTTTATTCTTAAAATCCTAGCCATAAGAGTAACATTGACATATAATTTCTATGCTTATCTTAATAAATTATGAATTGTTTTAGCTAAAGAGCATTTTAATTTTTCATACATATAAGTATAATAGTGTTTTAAAATTTCATTTTGATTTTTTCGCACGCAATTGAAGTTTTTAGAATGTTTGATGCGACGGCGGGAAAAAAGCTGTGCTGCCAACACTGATAAGCAGGAAGCAGCTTCAAAATGGCGGCAACTCGATAACAAGTCTAAAATCTTTAGTCTGTTTTTGGTTTTGGTTTTGGTCGTTTACCAACACTGTTAAGCACAGGAAATAATTGCTTTAATTCGAAATATTCATAAATTTTGACAAGCGACTTGCAGTCGACATTTCCTGGAGGCAACAATTCTGCAAAGCGGAGTAAAATAATATAATAATAAAGGAAATCATATTGAAAATCAGAAAACGTGACAATGTCGGATCGTCTATCACGCACGGAAGTCTTGAAGCTCAGTTTAGGTGAGGATAATAATACAAATAATAAAATTGCAAAGGAATCATAATTGATACTTTTAAATGACAGATGAGTACATTGAGCGCTATGTGACCGACGATGTCAAGTCGAGGCCGGGACATCGCGGATCCTATTGGCACCGTCGACGTCTCTACAAACGCACTCATTACTTTGCACTCTCCTATCAGCGACAGCATCAGGAGCGACTGCAGAAGCTGCGATTGGCGCGAAGCGAGCAGCGAATTCGGCAAGTGGACATGCCGGAGCAGCAGCGCGAGCAGCAGGAAAAAGAGCATGAGCAGCAGCAGCAGCAGATTATGGAAACCGATGAGGAAGAGGAGGAGCAGTTCATGGATTCCGATGAGGAAGAGGAGCAGGAGGAGGTGAAGCCCCTCGATGAAGCGCACAGAATTCTGTTGAGGCAGCAGCAACTGCTGCGAAACGAGCAGCGAATTCAGCAAGTGCGCATGCTGCAGCAGCAGGAAAAAGAACATGAACAGCAGATCATGGAATCCGATGAGCAGGAGGAAGAGGAGCCCATAGATGAAACAAACAACAATTTGTTGAAGCCCATTGATGACTACAATTACAATCTGCTGGTGCGCATGGGATTACTTCTACCCAAAGCGGAGGAGAATAACAAAATTAATCGAAACTCGTTGCCAGAGACACCGCAATTCGTAATAGTTAAAGTGGAGACTGTGATCCAAACGGAAGCAGAGTCCGAGATCGAGATTGAGAAGGAGGCTGAGCATGAAGTTAAATCCGATCATTTCAATGAGAATGAAATTGAGTCCGATCATTTGAATGAATACATTATTGAGAATGAAGTTGAGTCGATCATTCAAATGAATACATTATTGAGAATGAAATTGAGTTCGATCATTCAAATGAATACACTATTGAGAATGAAGTTGAGTCCGATCATTCAAATGAATACATTATTGAGAATGAAGTTGAGTCCGATCATTCAAATGAATACATTATTGAGAATGAAGTTGAGTTCGATCATTTGAATGAATACACTATTGAGAATGAAATTGAGTCCGATCATTCAAATGAATACATTATTGAGAATGAAGTTGAGTCCGATCATTTGAATGAATACATTATTGAGAATGAAGTTGAGTCCGAGATCGAAGATGTAAATACCATTAAAGAGGAACGAAATTCCGAGAACGAAGTTGAATACAATGGAATCAAGGATCAATACGAATACACCGTCAAGGAGACATTCGAATCGGACTATGACAATATCGCAGAGTTCATCAATTCGGAGATTGAGGATGAATACAACATAGCCAAAGTTGAGTCCGATTTTGAAGATGAATATTCAACTGAGGCGATTTTAGCTGAGATTCAACAGCAGATCAAGGAGGATAACGAACTGGAGGCTGATATCAATAGCGATATGCTCTATATACCCACAAATCCCTCGATTGACGATTGAAACATCATCACAGAAGACTTTATAACATTTTCACTCTGTCTATACTTCACTTAATTTCACTACACTGCACTACATTTGCCTACACTACACTGCAATAAATTTCAAATATATTCATATTTTATCTTTCTCTACAATTCTCATGCGCCATTTCATCCACATTTCTTGACCATCTACGACTTTATTTTCTTTGATCGATGTTGCACAATTTGTCTAAACTGGCCAATCCTGTTGCCAATCTATTGGCCAACTTATCAGCCAAATGGCCAACTGTCTCGACGACCATTCAGTTGCCTTATCCCAATTGATTACATTTTCAAATTACTATCTTGTCTCCTAGCGATAATCTAATTTATTCAATTTATTGAATTTCATTTTTAAACACCTTTTCAAATGCCAAATTCATTTTTTGTAATAATTCTCTTTTCATTAATTTTAAACCATCTGGCAGAAGAAATGTTTCCTAGACAAAATTTCTGTTTTGTTATAAGAAGTGCTTAAAACTTTAAATTAAAAAAAGATATTTGCATTTAACGCTTAAAGTTGTCTTAAGTTCAATAAATATTGATATCAATTATCAAGGAGAATTGTGATATTAAAATATATATGAATTTTTTTAATTTAATTTCACATTAAACATAAAGATTAAATAGAATAAATGTTAATTGCCAAATAAATGAAATGTGTTTATTACACAAAATTTTGTTTAATTTTGAATCTTTGACCTGTTTCATTTATCTCTTAAGGTTGTCTTAAATAGTGAATTTAAAAGATATTTATAATATCCATTGGTTTATATATATTTTTATTTTAATTTCAAATTCAATATAAAGATTAAATGAAATGCATTTAAATTGGAAAACAAATGAAAATTGCACAATTGAATATGTGATTATTACACAAAAAGTAGAATGCAAATTTTGTTATAAGATAAAAGTCTTTATTTTTTTCAGTTGAGGTGCAGTGCATCGCTCAGTCAGCAAGTGCCAAACACACACACACACACACACCCAACACACACACACACACACACACTCTCACGTTCAGGTTAAAGCAATACAAAATGAAAGAAAAAAACAAACGACTCAAATCGTTGCGCAGACGCAGAGAGTCAGTTGAAAGTTGGACTTGGCCAAGCACGGACCACATTCGGACCAACTCGGACACTCTCCGAAATCTCGACCATCTCGCAATCGCTAAAAAAACAGTCAAAGTCCAAGTCAGGTGAAACTCGGAGCGTCCGTTTCGCTTTCGTTTCATAACGTCATAAAAATCAAAGAAAAAGAAAAAAAAAACATTTCGCAATTAACTTCATAATGATGATGAAGTTGTCGTTGTCGTTGTCGTCGTTGTTGTTGTTGTTGTTGTCATTGTTGCATTTAACTGTGAGTTTGCCACTTGCGCCCACCACTTTGGACGGTGCCACGCCCATCGATGCTCAGCTCTCAGCCGCCGATTTTGGGGCCTTGGATGCATTTGCCGAAGATGCCGCCGAAAATGCCGAGACGGCAGCCAGCGAGTCGGCGGGTTTCAAGGTGAGACACAGACGAATCTTCATTATCAGACCCTGTACCCAACAAAGAGTACAAAGGGTGTATTGAGTTTTTCAAAAAAAAAAGATACATATGTGTAAAGGTATTTATTAAGTATTTATATTCATGCCCGATCTCAATATAATAATCATTATATATTAATAGCATTTAATATACCTACAAAAAATATTTGTTAAATATATTTTAAAATATAAAAGAAATTTTTCAATTTTAAAAAAATATAGAGCTATTTAATGAGAACAACATTTAATTTCAAATTCAGTTTTTTGTAGCAAAACTAAGCGTTATTATTGAATCGGTTAGTTAACGGTTAATGCGGTCGAGAATCAGGTAAACGGTTAATGCAGTTTGAATTATTTGGTTTTTCGGTTTCAGTAAAGTAAAAAATTTAGTTTCGGTCACGGAATCAGTTGCGATTAGCATTTTCAATCGGTTAATACCGGTTAAGGGGTTCGCTTAAAGTTTCGCGTTTGTATTAACGGAATAAGTACAGGGTCTGACAGAGTCGTGCTCGCTCGACTATAAAGTTGAAATCTTAAATCATTGCAGATCTCATTGCTGCCAATGCCCGACAAGACGGCGGAGTCGGTGAATCTGGAGCACGAGGCGATTCCATCCAAATTGTACACCGCCTATGACAATACACATAAAAAGATTGCCGACATTTCGCATGTGAGTTGAATGTTTGTTTTTGTTTGTTTTTTTTTGTTTAAATTTGTAATTGTTGTTGTTGTTCATCGCAGCCTGTGCCCATTTTGGACAGCATCAGCGAGCATGAGAAATATGGCAACAATGGCGACAAATTCGACGGCATCTCCCGCTCGATTGTCAATGGTTACGAGGCGTTTTCCAATCTCCTCAACACCTTTATACAGGTAAGTCTATACACACACACACACATATATATATAAATATATATATAAATATGTAAACATGTCTGAGTTTGTTATGGATTGCGTTATTAGTTTGCACGTCGCATTGCACAAGACTTTTAGCGTCATCAACCTGATCATCATCATGATCGTCTTTATCGTCATCGTCATCATCATCATCATCATCATAATAATAGGTGACAATTAAGCACGTCGTCAACTGAAGGTCTCAAACCCTAAAACAAACTCTTTCAAGTTGCAGCATAAATTGTACGAGTAGACATGATAATTCCCAGCCAAGTATCTTCGAAATTCATTCCAGTTTTACGCATCTCAAAATCATATTTAATGACATAGTCAAACTAGTGCATTTGTTATTTATTTATTTAAATATTTAATTGTTTATTTATTTATTTTTTAATTGTTTATTTATTTGTTTATTTATATATTTATTTATTTAATTATTTACTTATTTGTTTATTTATTTATTAGTTTATTTATTTATTTATTTTTTATTTATTTATTAATTATTTTATTTATTTTTTATTTATTTATTTATTTGTTTATTTATTTATTTGTTTATTTATTAGTTAATTTATTTATTTATTTATTTATTAATTAATTATTTATTTATTTTTTATTTATTTATTTATTTGTTTATTTATTTATTAGTTAATTTATTTTTTTTTTTTTTTATTTATTTATTTATTTATTAATTAATTATTTATTTATTTGTTTATTTATTTATTAGTTTATTTAGTTATTTATTTTTTATTTATTTATTAATTATTTTATTTATTTTTTATTTATTTATTTATTTATTTGTT
Source organism: Drosophila rellima (assembly GCA_035043635.1). Classification (NCBI taxonomy): domain Eukaryota; kingdom Metazoa; phylum Arthropoda; class Insecta; order Diptera; family Drosophilidae; genus Drosophila; species Drosophila rellima. Next base: position 2,307,565 of record JAWNMV010000678.1, read on the forward strand.
TATTTATTTATTTTTTTTATTTATTTTTTATTTATTTATTTTATTATTTATTGCGACTAAATACTATATCTTAAACATTTTGTAAATGAGTTTTGAAAACCGAAATCAAACCGATATTTCGAAACCGAAACATACAGAAATTCAGAAATGACCTTTTTTTTTAATATTATTTTCGATGGCAGCTATAAGATAAAGTAAGATGAATCTCTAGAATCTTTAGTGTTCCAAGCGGCCGTTCTTCAGATATTTCATGCAAATATTGATATTGATTTGTCCTCAACGATATTCAAATTCGAATCTTTTTTACGGTATTATTTTTTCAGAAACCCAAGGAACTGGCGCGCAGTGTTTCGAAGGGCATCACAGCACAGTTGGACATCATTGGAGGCAAACTCGTCGGTCTCTGAGCATCGTTAATATGTGGAACGGAATCGGAATACAACAACTTCTATATATATGTATATATATCTTTTTTTTTTTGCTTTAATCTTTGTATAATGTTTATTATTTAAATAAATAGTTTAATTTATTTTGTAACTTACACACAATTGTTGTAATTGTTGTTGTTTAGGAATGTGCTTGACATTTATATATGTAAGTATAAATAATAGCATATATAACTTGATCTATATATATTTTTATATGGTACGTTTTTTTTTCAACTATTTTGATCGTTTTCTATTTTGTGTTTTGCGGGCAGTTTTTGTTGTCGTTTGTTCAGGTGCCAATAAAAAAACAAAAGAAAAGTTTCGTTATAATAAAGATAAACATAAAAAAAAATACCAAGATTTCTTAAATTTCTTATTTTTTTTAAATATTCCTTGGTGTTAGCATAGATTCATGTGGTATATATATATTATATATAAAGACTAAGAGAGCACATCACAATATGGATATACCACTAACTAATTGCATAGATAGATTCCAAACCAAAGCTGACTTCACAACAAAAATACTGCAAATTTCAGAATTACAAAAAAATACTAAAAATACTAAAAAGCAAAGAATGAAAGACAACGATCTTTTCACGTCGTCGTTTTGATGTGAACTCAGCTTTTGGAAGTTTACCAACTCGTTTTTCATTTTCTCAAATAAAAAAAAATACTAAAAACACTAACAAGCAAAGAATGAAAGACAATGAAATTTCATGTCGTTGATTTGTTGTGAACTCAGCTTTTGGAAGTTTACCAACTCTTTTTTCACTGATCTCAAATATGTTACGAGTATTATACTTTACTAAACACAAGTAATAATAATAATAAAATAAAGATACTGAAACTAGTATTTAAATTAATTTTTGGCACATTTCGCAGCAGATAAAAAAAAAGAGTAAACTAAACATATGCAAATACTTGTGTTTGCTTTAGAAAAGTTGATTGGATATCTGATTTCAGATTTCCGATATCCGATATCAGATTTCCGAAATCCGATTTCCGATATCCGGTTTTCGATTTCAGATATCCGATTTCAGATTTCTGATAACCGATTTCAGATTTCCGATAACCGATTTCTGATATCCGATTTCCGATTTCCGATATCCGATATCCGATTCCCGATCTCAAAGGCGGGTTCAATCCTCCCAGCTGCTGGTGCGCGTCTGCGGATCGATTGAGGGCGAATAGGATTTGTAGGTGTCGGAGGCGCGCTTATGCTTCACCGTACAAAAAAGCAGCATCGAGGTGATCAGTCCGAAGAGCTGGACAAAGGCAATGCCCAGTCCGATGGCGCCCACAACGTTCAGCTGGCCGTTGAACCAGCTCTGCAGCGAGTGGGCACAGCCCTTGTCCCACCACAACGACGGGTTCTCCGATCTGCCGCAGTCCATTCGCATCACTCCGTCGCCGGATCCCTCGGTGATCAGCTGACGCTGATCGTACAGCTGGCGGCAACACGAATCGGGCACCCAACGCTTTCCGCTCCACGACTGGATGTCGTACCAATCCTCGTACGAGGAGACGCCACAGCATTCAAACTGTCGGGAGAAATGTAGTGTTTAAAAATCGTACAGACGGAATTCACACATATCAACCGTTTGAAATTGATAACCGCAACTGAAACCGTAATCGAAACAAAAGTTTCTTATTATATTCAAACCTAAAATTTAAAGCGAAATTATCCAAGCCGAAATAACCGTTTAATAACCGATTCATGCATAACGGCTAATTTCGGTTCGGTCAAGCATAAAATTTGATTATGTTGTCAAGATGTAATCATCGTTTTTTAAAACTAAAGTAAATTTTTATTTCTGCCCTAATTTAATTTATATATTGATCTCAATAAAAAGTTTTTAATTTTTTGGAACATTTTGAATGGGTTCATGTCTTCAACATTTTTTAAATAAAAATCATGGACTAAAAAAGTTCAAAAGTACTTTTTTACCCTAATTTTATCGCCTGCAATCGATGAAAAGACTAAATTAAAGATTTAAAATTTTTGAAAAATTTCAAAAAATGTAAAGGGGTTACTATGTAAAAATCGACAAATTTAAAAAAAAAATTTTTGTCTCAGAAGCATAAAATTTAAATGCAAAGTTGAAGAATGGTTAATATTGTGAATAATAAGACATTCCTCGGGGAAATCGGAAGAGTTTTGATAAAGTTGCGCTAGTTTAAAGTTCAAAGAGTCAACATTTCTCATATAAATATCATTTATTTTGGTAAGGTCAATCCATTTATGGATCATCTTTATAAATACATAGCAGAACAATTTTCAATTTGTAACAAGTATTTAATTTCTATAACTTTAGTAAATCTGCGATAGTTCAAAGTACAAAAATATCGTGTACTTAAAATCAGGGATCTTTAAAGGTCAACTTTTTGAAATTTTCGGCCTAAATCTTTAAGAAACAAATCGAAAAATAGTTTTAAAGTACTTTTTTACCCAAATTTTATCACCTCCAGTCGATTAAAAGACTAAATTAAAGATTTAAAATTTTCAATTCAAAACTTTGCGTAACCGATATTCGTTTCGGTTTGATAACCTGATAATTTCAAATGTTCGGTTCACGATTTAGTTCGCGTAGACCACAAGAGCTCAAACTGAACCGGTTATACGGTTCAAACCGTTTGACAGCGTTGATTTGTACTTCACTCATTTTGCTGCACTCACCGATTGTTGGACGCTGTCCCAAATGGCGGCAACAGATGGCGCCACCAGCGAGCCACGATCGCTGGCATTATAATGCCGCTCGATCCCGAATCGCAGCTCGTTGGCCAAGGTGCGGCCAAGGCCGCCGCGGAAGAGGAAGGCGATGGAGCCCACCAGGAACTCGCTGAGGAACAGCATCACAATCAGCATAAAGTACTGCAAGAAACACACGAATATTATAAAAAGTAAAAGATTCAAATTTGTACTTTTAATATATTAAATGATTGTAGTTATTCATTTATTTCAAATGATTTCGTCATATTTTTCTTTAAAGTGAGTTTTATTTCTTTGCTCATACCCCGCAGATTCGGAATTTCTAATTAAACTTTTCAATCCGTTTAGTTTAAGTTCGAAATTCAAATATTTCTAGATTTTACTTTAAAAAACAGTTTTTGACATGCTATTTTAAATTTAATTTTTACTTTAATTTTGGTCAGCTGAATTTAGTTGATATTAAATAAATAAATAAATAAATAATTAGATATATATATGTATATAAATACACAATTAATTAAATAAATAAATAAATAAAAACAAAAAAAATGCATAAATAAATAAAATCAAATTAAATATATTATTTGAGTTGACATTAAATTTAAAAATAGTTCACCCTCTTTAAATCTAAATCCAGCTGAGACGACAAAAAGGCTAAGGTGGCAACGCTGTCGACTATAGCAATCAAATGAAATATGCTTGCGACACTTACCAACACTAGCAGGCAACGGGACTGCACCCAGGCGCCGCAGCAGCCAAAGAAGCTGACCACAAATCCAATGCCGCCGATGCACATGAAGATCGTGTCCGCACTGAGTCCGGCGTGTTGTGGCAACAGTGTTGCATAACCCTCGTAGCTGAGGCGCAGCCAGAGACCGGCGCCGAGGAAGGCGCAGCTGCACAGCTGCAACAATCGATAGTACATTGAGCGATAACGATAACAATGGCGAACGCGTCAAGGAAAAGCTGAAAGCTGCACACACGGCTGCCAGTTTAGCTTATTTCAGGCTAGTTCTAGCATATTTTATAGTACATATAGCATTTTTCAACGAACTATTTTGTAAGTTTCAAAAAAATCAGAGCTTGTTCTTTTTTGCCGATTCTTATGTGAACTTTATTCAAAAGCTGGTGATATTGTTTATTAATCAAATTCTAGTTATCTCACGCATTGATGATTTCAAATCACAATTTGATCAAATTCATGTTATTTATCTGAAATTCATCTTCTTGGGCAGTTGTCCATTTGTCCAATCCATCTGAGTCCCTTGCTTTATTTGCCATTCTAAAACACTCAGTGTCGATTTTTTCTCAATTTTTTGACTTAAAAATCATGAAAAGTCAAATAAATAAAATTAAAGAAATTAAGCCAGAAAAGTAGGGATTCAAACCGTAACCGTTGCCGTTAACCGATTCAAATTGAGAACCGTAACTGAGACCGTAACAAAAACAAGACTTTTTTTTATATTTTTCGAAACTCAAAACCCAAAATTATTCTGCCCGAAATAACCGTTTAGCAACCGATTCATGCTTACCGGTTGAATTCGGTTGGGTCAAGCATAAAATTTAATTTGTGTTTTTAAAAGTGATTTCTTCGCAGCATCAAAAATGCAAGCCAACTGTGCAGACTGTACCTAGTGTAATTAGCAGCGATTAACGATAACCGATTAACGATCATTGCCAAAATGGCGGGCAGCTGTCAAAGTTGTCTACGGAGTTTCGTGCTGCACATGAGAACAAAAGACGGGGCGAGACAATGAGACAGCAACAACTTTGACGTTTCCGTTGTAGACGAGGCTGAGAACTCTTTTTTTCTTCTTCTTCTTCTTCTTTTCATTTTTTGTTCTTTTCTGTTTACCGGCGTCGCATCGATTTGCTATTGTTATTGTTGGTGCTGTATGAAGTTGTTGCCGCATATCCGGCCATGGCCGAGTTGTCATGTGGCAGCTGCAACAGATGTGTGGCATCTATCTACATGCATATGTATCTAGATACAAATGTATCTCTATCTTCCAGTTGGCAACTCACCCACAGAATGATGTTGAGCCAGCAAAAGGTGCGGCGGATGCATGTGTAGCCGGCGTTGCCCATCACACGGAGCAGTTAACTCTAAAGCGAGACAGAGACAGAGACAGAGAGAGAGAGAGTGAGTGAGAAAGAACTGAGACAACATAAATCACGAGTTGAAAACTTTTGGGGAGCACAACCAGCAAAAGCGACAAGCAACGTTGCGCTGCATTCATTAGATACATTTGTATCTATTAGATACATTTGTATCTATTAGATACATTTGTATCTATTAAATGCGCGCTTTTTCGGAAATCACACACACACAAACACACACACACACATGTGCATAAATAAATTCAAATTCATAAATTTCAACAAATTTTAATTTTTTTTGTTTGTTTTATTTGTGCAAAGCATTTCCTTTGCTTCATGTAACTGGATAAGTGTGTGTGTGTGTGTGTGTGTGTGTGTGTCAGCGGGGTGTACTTAGATATGTATATATAATATACATACATAAATATATTTGTTTAGTTAAGCAATTGGCTAGCCACAGAAATTGCAGCTATTGCATACATGCATACATACATACATACATACATACAATATAAAATATAAAATACATATGCACACATACATATACATATATCATTTTGTATGGCTTAATAAATTTACGACTTGCAACAAACAGCAATTATTATGAAATTCTCTAGCGGCTCCAATTACCAGAGGGGCAGTACGAAAAGTAACTACAAAGTTGCCAAATTTCAATGCATTTATTTATCATTTCGATTTATAGTCATCAACTGGTTGTCTTTGGTTTTTTAGCTTAAAAAGTGCCGTAGGTCAGTCCAAAAAACACAGCTGACCTCAATACAGTTGAATTTGCTTGGCTTTCATTCGATTTGCTGGAAAGTTGCAAGCAAAACAATCAAATCACAACTATAAGATACCCTCTAATCGCTACTACTTTTATTTTTTGAAAGGCAACAGAAACTATTTTTCAAATCTACTTACAATTTTTGGTACTAAAAGATAATAAAACTAAATAATTTTATATTCAATATATTCAAATAAATGAGAAATTTTGCTAATTGTTGGTATCTAAATCGTAAAGAACAATTTCAACATTTAATGAATTTTATAAATTTCAAATACTTTTCATAATAGAAATTTATAAAAATCTATTTCGAAATCAAGATATCAGTTATAAATCCTATAAATGATTTTAAAACGATGAAGCTATCTATAATTCTCTATTCGTCAAATCTAAGCAACGCTTACTTAATTATATACCCAACTATCTTAACTAAATCACAGGGTATGCCAATTTCAGACGCTGTCAAACTAACTGACATGCGACTTTTCATGGCTTTGTATAAGAAAGAAAAGCTACAAATTTATATATCGAATATGTGTGTACAGATACACATACATATACATATGTACATATATGTCTAAATATGCAAATTTGCGAATACTTCGTGTCTATGCAGAATTCAGCATTCAACAGGTTGTCGCCTTGTTATTTTAAACTCTGCACTGTCTATGGAAATCAATTCCGTAGCAGACATGAAAATCTATAGTTTATTGGGCTTTCTTCTTTAGGAAAACCTCTGAGATGGAGAAAAACATATATTGTTGATCTCTTCTATTGCGAATATTTAGAAAATCTAGAAAATTTCAAGAAGGACTAACAGAAGTTTTATGTTATAAGCTATCAAGTATTCGTTGATAGAGCTAAAACAAAAGAATTGATAATATGATAACAAATCGACGCACTCGAAAGTGACAGCTGCAATTTATTTGACACTTTTCACCAACGATTTTCAATTGAAAGCCAATTTGATTATTTTTGACAGTGAAAGTAATTTATGATCGAAGGATACAAACAGAAATGTGCACGTGTGAAAACAGCTTGGACAGACAAAAGCTCGGCTGTATGACACGAACGGCAGTCAGGCTGCATTGAGAGTGAGTGAGAAAGGATGCAAACGATATCAGCAGCTTAAGTCAAGAGGACAGACAAAAGCTCAGCGACATACACACGTATTTGAGGCAAACTTCAATCAGGCTGCATTAGAGTGTGAGAGCGGGACAACGCGAGTGTGCGGCCAGACAGAGTGTGTGTGTGTGTGTGTGTGTGTGTGTGTGCGTGTGTGTGGGCGTAGGCAGAGTGTGTGGGAGCAGAGACGCACTAACACATACATATAATAGAGAGCACGCGCCAATCAGTTGGCGATCCTTTGCATGCATTCAAGAATAGAGAATAGAGAATAGAGAATAGAGACAAAAGGCAATTGAAAATTAAATATAACTAGCTATGATAAGTCTAACCCTGATGATGATGATGATGATGATGACGATGATAATGAACATAATGATGATTAAGCGCAGCTAAAATAATAATGAAATATGTACATAGTTGCAAATCAGAAGCAACAACAACAACCACAACTCTCGAGGCCCAAGTGCGAACAATTGCCCAGCAACAACAACAACAACAACAAGAAGAACAGCAACAACAGCAACAACAACAACAACTATAAATGTCGCTCGCTTATTTTCCAATTTAACTCAATAACGCGACGGACTTAATGTCATTTGGCGCTGCAAATTTGCGATTTACATATGTATGTGTGTGTGTGTATGTATGTATGTATGTGTGTGTGTCTGTGTGTGTGTACTTACTGGCCACGCTCACACAGCTGCCAGCTGTGGCCTGCCGCCTAACAAAACTATAGCAGTAGATGTTTGAGTGTGTGTGTGTGTGTGTGTGTGTGTGTGTGTGTGTGTGTGTGTGTGCGGATGTGCGAGAGTGATTTATGTGCATATGTATGTATGTATGTATGTGCCCAGGGAAATTGCCCATTTGCCCAAATGCTTTATAGGTTTAAGCAGGTCGAACCCCAAAAAGGGGAAGGAGAAGGCAAGCGAAAGAGGAGGGGTCGGAGGGGTGGGGGGGGGCTTGGCAAGAGAGTAAACTGAGGAAGTGCTGATCTAGCTGAGGCAACAGTTGTTGCTGTTGTTGCTGTTGTTGTTGTTGCTGTTGTCGCTGTTGTTGTTGCTGCTTCATCTGCCGCGTTTTCATTGGCAACAGTTGTCAGTGCTGTTGGCCAAAAGCAAACGACAACATTTTGCCGCTTTTCACTGACGCTTGACCAGACGCCAAATGTAGTTGTTGCTGTTGTTGTTGTTGTTATTATAGTTGCTAGTTGTTTGTTGTTGCCAGTTGTTGTTGTTTGTTGATGTTACAAAGTGTCGCGTTTACAAAAAGTTTTCTCTTTTTTCTTGTCGCTGTCTAGCCGAGAGTTGAAATCGCCAAGCAATGTCTCTTCCCCCCCCCCTCACACACCCAACTTCCTTGCATGCTCCAACTCAGCTTGCTGATAATCCCTCTTTCTCTAACCCCTCCCCCGTGGCACCTTCCCCTTTCACAATCTGCTGTCCATTGCGGCATTTCTTTTCAGTTGCAAATTACTTCAAGTTGTTGTTGTTTTGCGTGTTGCCTGGAATCTGGTTTTGTGCGATTGTTGTTGTTGCCGTTGTCGTTGTTGCTTCTGTCAATAAACTGCAAAGCTGTTGTTTTGTTATTGTTGTGCATAATACTCGTATACAGAGCTTACTTATGTACATAAGTAGCTGTCTATATACACAAAAGATACTATATACATATTCCCTATAAGTAGAGATCGAAAAATATAAATAACAATCATTTAATGGAAAGAAATGGACTTAGAAAATTTGTTGAAATTGTTTGAAATTAAAGCTTAGTTATATTAAAAAAAATATAAATATTTCAATAATATTTTTGTTAAATATTTTAATTTGATTTTAATAACTTAATGTTTTTCATTGAAAATAATTGGTTGCATTTTATAAAAAAAATTTAAAAATATAAACATATGCATTGTATATTATTAATTACATATTTAATTTATTATTTCATTCATTGTTTTGTCTAAAATATTTCAAAATTACATTAGTATTATTATTTTAAAATACTATGTTTATTATTTGTATAGTTTAATGTGTAATGCATTTTGATTTATTTTTTTTCATATTTTTATACTTAACACAAAATTTATTTTTATTTAATCTATTAGTGAGTTACACATACATGTGCAATTTGCTCAAACTGCTTTAATCCTGCAACACGTGGCGTATGCTTAATATTTGTTCTATTCCTTTATTGCTTCACACACTTTTTGACAGCGACACTTTCAAAAACAAAAATAAACAAGACACACAACAATTTTGATATTTACAAAAAATAATCGAAAAAACGCTAAAACAAATCGTATTTGATTTTTATTTATTTTCAAAAAGTTTCGTTTGATTTTGTTTTATGTTTAATGTTTTATGTATTATGTTTTTTTTTTTGGGATTTTTCAGTTTGTTTTTATTTTTATTTATAGGCAATGCTTCTCTGGCACGTCGCGTGTTCTATGCGCTCGCAGCGGCTGTTCAAAATAAACTGAAAACTGAAAACGGAAAATTCTTCGCAGTCGGCGTTAAAAATAGTCAAGATGTGACAACGAGGCGAGCGACAATAAAAAAGCCGAAGAGTCGAACAACGAGAGGCAACAACGTTGTCGTTGTTGTTGTTGTTGTCGTTGTCTTTGCTGTTGTCATCTGCATGCAGCTGCTCGCTCTCTTTGCCCCCAGTCTCTCTCACATACTTACGCTCTCACGCTCTCGCTCTCGCTCTCCCTCTCTTCTGCTCTCCCGCTCTCTGTTGCTTCGCGGCCTGCATACTTTATGAATGAGATTTATGTTTAGATTTCAGTGTCACGTTTTGATCCACATTTCCAAATGAAACTTAACGACAAAGAAGAAGAGGAAGCGAAAGAGGAAGCCGCAGAGCGAAAGAGCAATGAAAACAAAGAAACAAAATAACCCAAAAAAAAAAGAGAAACAGCCTGCATAACGAAATCCACAAATGATCAATTCCTGCGCATACTCATCGCTCAAATCGCTCATACGCCGCGTGAAACGCACGCATAAATTAACTTCAACAAACAAAAAAAAAGGCGAAAGAAAGAAGAAACGAATTCAAATGTGGTGCATGTTCACATTGTTGCTGCTGCTGATGCTGCAATCGCCCAAAGCCATTCAATAAATTAATACATAACTTAAAAGCTCATTAATTTCAACATAAATATTCAAATTAAGTTTAGTCGGCGTGCTCAAAAGGCTGATATATGTATGTGCATAACGATACCCTGTACAAAAATAAAAATAAAATTACGATTACCCTATCACAATTAATTCCATTTCAATTATTATATCTTAATTTTTGAATATTTGTTCTTTTAACATTTTTTAAAATAAAAACATGGGTTCAAATCGTTAAAAGCCGTTAAATTTTAAAGAAAACAAGTGGAAATAAGTTCAAAAGTACTTTTTTACCATAATTTTATCACCAGGAGTCGATTTAGAGAATAAATTAAAATTTTAAAATTTTTGAAAAATCTCGAAAAATGTAAAGGGGTAACTATGTAAAAATCGTCGAATTTTCGAGAAAAAAATGTTTGTCTCAGAAGTCTAAAATTTAAATGCAAAGCTAAAGTAGGGTTAATTTGGAGAAAAAAAGACATTCCTCGGGGAAATCGGTTGAGTTTTGATAAAGTTGTGCTTGTTGAAAGTCCAAAGAGTCTAAGAGTTCTGCCCTAATTTAATATATTTATTGATGTCAATAAAAAGATCTTAAAATTTTTAAATTTTTTGTATGTTTTTAAATCATCATATCATATATTTATCATATTGACATATATCGATTTTTAATTGCCCATTTAATGAGCTGAAAATATTTGATCCTTAGGTCTAATTCGATTGTATAATTTTTATTGTGAATTATGTAACATTTTTTAAAATTATTTTATTTATATTCTATGGTATTTGTTTTTCCATCAACTGACATCAAAAGCAAATGTTAAGCTGAAAATAAACTAAGTACGTGAATAACTTTTGTGAGAATCTTTCACAACACTTTCTGATATGTAAGTACTCAAGCTGATTTGAATTGTTATCTTAACTATTCCAATTTTGACCAGACCGAGACTTAGTCATATTAACTCAATGAAAATCATAATAATATTAATGAATGTGTTTTGTTTCTTGTGGCTTAGACATTTGAATATTGGCTAGGCAAAAAAAAAGTGAAAGCTTAGCAAATGACTTTAGTTTGGTAAAATATTGCGAAGTCTATTTATAGCAAAAATTTGCTTATGTATTGTTAAGTCGAGTTACAACCAAAGTGTTTACTTAATATTCGGCTAGTTACTTTGAATGTACGTTTTGTTTCTTTGAAAAAGCTTTCTGACTGGGCTTAAAGCTTAGCTAACGGTTCTCTTCGAACTAACGGTATTGTAAGCTTGTAAGCTTTCAATACAATGCAATACAAAGCAAAACTTAATAATGTACTTTATGTAATAGCTTTACTTCACTTTGTCATTGTCACGTCAAATAACCGGGAACTAGCGATGTCACAATATATCGAAAAGTCGATAGCTCGATATATCGACAACTTGATTTTTACTTTGACGATTTTAACATTTTAAAAGTCGTTTCATCATATTGATTAACTTCTATTTATTTATTATCATTAATGTACATTTTGAAAAATTTAACCAATGAAATCCAGTTAAAAAGGAAGCATGATTATTACAATTACGTTTTTTTTTATTAAATGTATTATGGAGAAACTCGATATAACTGAAATCTTTATAGATATATCGAAAACTCGATTTAAGTGTTCTTGATCTTTGCACTTCGATTTAAAACTCGATATATCGGTAATCTTTACAGATATATCGACGCCTCGATTTATGTATTCTTGATTTTTACACTTTAGAATCTACAACACCATTGGGTACTTCCCCTGGGAATTTAAGGCTCCCCTAAAGAGTAACAACAGCTCATATGAAAATATCAAAAAAAATTGTTTTTTATTTATGTAATAAAAATGAACGAAAGACACGAAAACAAGCCACAAAGCAAAGGAATGCAAAAGAGACTTTAAAACAATAATAGAAAAAAGAAGAAGCTACAAAATGAGACAGAGAGATGCGCTTGAGTAGATAAATGGGAGGGAGGGGGGTAGACTCATTTATCTTTGCGCAACTTTTGGCTGGATAGCTCAATGGCCTCCAGCCAGAGCTTGAGCTCGGCGGGCATCTCCGGTCGGTGGGCGGCCTCCGGATACGTTTTGAGCAGCTCGTGGACATTGCAGTTGGTCAAGCACTGCTTGGACATTGCGACGGCGCGAACAAAGTTATCGGCCAGTGTGACAAACTGTTGCTCCAAATAGATGGCCTTGTCGTCCCACCACACGAGCCGCGTCTCGATCCTGTACGGATGGAAGATGGGAATGGTGCGACGATAGCGAACACTGCTTGCTCCCTGGACGGCGCCGCCGCCGCGCTGACGCACCAGCTCGTACAGATTGGTCAGCGAGTAGAAGTGGAAGCGGGCAAAGTCGAGTTCGCGCAAATAGCGAGCGTTGTTCATGTGACGCAGAAAGATGTCCACATCCTGCGAGGTGCACAGTCCGTAGATGGTCGTCGTGTCCGTCACTTTGCGCTTGCGCTGGAACAAACGTCCGCCGAGCACTGTGAAAATGCAGCGAATAAAGTAATTCACATCCCAGACGATGTACAGAATGAGGAGCAACACCAGCCACGACATATCGATTCACACCTTTGGTACTTTTTGCCCAATTTCAGTTCGAGCCTGAGGAGAGAAAGTTTTTACCGTTTAGACTTTGTCCGCAGTGTCAATGAGATGCATGAACTCTCGACTCATCGATCGATCACTAATCGAATTCGAATACAAATGTATGTGCATAATTCAATCACTTAAGGTATCGATAATTACTTACTCGTCTACTGCAAGTGCATATGTATGTACGAAAAAGTACAGCGTCGATAACGATTAACGATCAACCCTCGCAACAAAGACGCCGACGATCAACCGTTGCTGGCAAGCAACCGGACACAACTGATATGAAGACAGCTAGAAAAGCTGCTTTCAAGTCCAAAACAAAACAACAAACGAAAGTTGTTTTCAAGCAACTGTGCTGCACGCTTCGCCTTTTTCCCGTCAAATCTGGCTTTATTTAAAGTCCATTCACTTGATGTTTTCTTATTGATTGTAAATTGGCATATCTAATAATAAATTTATTTATTTGATTTTATTTTTATTTGTGATTATTTAACAAACTGCCCGTTCACAACCACAAAACAACAACATCCCAGCACAAAGGAAGAATTTAACTTTTTTTTGTTTCGCAAAGTTGGCAGCACTGTCAAGCAGCGAGCGAGCGCACAAGACCAAGAGAGAGCACGAGAGAGCGCGGCAGAGAGCGCGCTTCAAAGAGCGCGCGCTTCAGAGAGCTTGTAAGCAAGTGAGTGTGAGAGAGGGTGAAAGCTGTTGTAGTGTAGGTGTAAGCGAGACGACGCTTGCTTAGCTTTCATTATTTTTGTTGCTTAGCCTTAAGCACCTTGCGCTTGATCGATTCGCCGACACCTGGCAGCTTTTTCAATTGCTTTGCAATTTGTTGCGACGAAATCAAAGATATAGCAACTGATTCCTTATGCAAGTCAATCAAAGTTTTGTGATAGACTTTTTGTATATAGCTAGAAACAAATAAATCAGCGTAATGTATCTTTCAGTTTTGCTTTGGTGCTTTCATAAGTACTGTACAAGACATTGCAAAAATTTATAAATATTAAATGTACTCCATTATTTTTGTCAGTGTACTTTTTTTTTTTTGTATCTTTTGCTCGCACATTCGGTTTGACCCATGACCCTTTCTGCTGCACATGTTGTTGTAGTGCTACGAATTGTAGATTTCGTGCTGACCGCGTGGGTAAATTAGGGACACACGTTTGTTATCGGGAGGTTTGACTGTACAAAATATAAAGGTCCCATTGGGAACTCTGCAAATACTGTTCTCTGTCCAATTTTAAGCTAAATAATTAAGCATTAATAATATAAATCAAAAGGGCAATTAGTATATAATCTCTTGCCTTGCATGCCTTATTGCATACGCCACAATTACAGGGTATATTTACAAATCGCAATCTCTTAATCAAATAAACTGAATTATTTCTGAACTTTATAACTTTCTAAGATCTTTGAAGACATTTTAAACAGCACAAACAAATGCTGATTAGGAATAATGTTTTTTGTTAATTTCTGTTAGTATTCTAGATACCCTTTGCACGCTTCACACACATACAGGGTATTTGATGATTCTAGACAAACATCCTATGCAGTTGTTTATAGTTTGTTTACTGTTTACAGTTGGTCAACAGTTCGGGCCAAGCTCGGCCTTCAAATGGCCACCAATGACTCGGAGAAATGTTAATTTTCTCCCACTTTCCCCTGGAGCGCCCTTTTGACTGGTTTCTGGCTAGAATCTTCTAGACTGATGCAAATCGAACAAATTGGTTATTGATCTTAGCAGTGGCCTGGGGCAACAAAGTTGAGGGGGCCCTCAATATTTTTGAAATGTTGAACACCAAAAATATTTTCACAAATATTCATATGTCTTACCTTTTAACAGAGATAAACTTCAATTTTTCATATTTTTAAATGAAAAAAAAAGAAAAACTTCAAGAAGTAGCAAATACGTAACAAATCCGTAAAGAACAAAGAGGAGCATTACTTTCGGGTTTGCTTCCGGTTTCTGTACTAAATTTGTGAAAGAGCTGCCGCGGCTCTGGGAGCCACAGAGTGCCCACCGCTGTTCTCTGAAATCGATTGCCACTGATGCATGCGAAATAAATTCATAGATTTCAAACGAATTTGTAATTATTTGTTCACTTTAATATTGGCACAAGCCAATCAATTTCATGGCCTTTTTTACCTAATTTCACAACTTTCTCAGCAGGCCCCTTGACAGCTTCCCCTCTTGCCACTAGTTACGCCCCTGGATTTTAGCACAGGCTTCTATTATTTAACAACTGTTTCCTAATCACTCAATTAATACCTATAATGAGATAATGTGACGAAATTAGTTAGTTACTTTGTAATCTCCCAAATAGGCGTTATTTGGCACCAGTTGACAGAGTAAGATTCTAACTACGATGATATGATATCACTGGCTAGCGAACTTACCCAAAGATCAAGTTCCATGCCCTTGACTTTTACAAGCAAAGCACTTCCTAAACAAATCACCTTAGCAGTGATCAATGATTTGCCACTCTTGACTTCCAGCAAACACTTTCCAGCACTGCACATTCAAGTGTTAAAGTGTGGCCCATTTCTGGCAGCTCTTGAGCTGAAGTCCCTGAAGTCCCTGTCACAATCACAGTGATCAAATTCCATTTCCATTTGCTGTGGCAAAAACAACAGCTGCGCTGATCACATTCACATTTCGCGGCGATCAAATTTCATGCACTACACAATTTAAATGCATTTTGCAGCACTGTTACTTTTAGCACGCGAGGGTAGTTCCAAACTATTAGGCACATTTCAAGTTGCGTTCAAAATATCCATCTCTATCAGGTGTGTTTCAAAACTCAATAGAGGTTTTGATAACAAGCAAACGAAATTTCGCTGCTCCTAAAAAATCGAAGATTTCATATTTCTGGCACATTTTCAGAGTGCAAATAATCAGCTGCGAAACATTTATTTAAAATTTCACTAAATTTATTAATTATTCATATTGCTTATACAATATATTAATTGATGTCATGCTAAATATAAATTTATTCATTCCATTATAAAATGATTTTAGTTAAAGTCCCGGCATTATTTGAAACTTTTCACGAACTTCGAAAATGTATCTTCAAAAAACATGTCTGATACTAAAAAATACTTGATAGTATTTGATATCTTATGAAATTTCTAAGTTTAATATTCTCGAACATCCATTTTCGCCAAGGACAATCGGGATCTTCTGAAACAACCCTCGCTAAGTTGGGATTCACCTGAGTTAACTCGAGTTCCTGCTTGGACGCACTTGAATATAATTGCTAAACCAAGTCACAGAAACGATGAATGTCTCCGAGATCTAATTTTCATAGACGTTAGGCACATTTACAAATTATCTCATACCCCATTTTAAAAAAAAGACTATTGCCAAAGGCAACAGTTCAAAGAAGCCGACTGTAAGATACCCTGTACTTATTAATTATTAAAAAATTACAGAAACGATTTTTTTTAATTTTTTTCATATTAAAAGCATCACTGTAAGTTATCACTGCACTCCATGCAGCTGCAGACACTTTCCAACACTACACAGTTGAATTTCAAATGGGGAAAGCCCAGATTTAATTGAAGTTCCAGCTCAAGTGCGCTTACCAAATCAAGTTAGCAAATGCGATAAACACATCCGCAATCTGAAAAGCAATAAACTTTCGATTCTCAGTCACTTCGTAACACTATGGACTCAAATGTTAAGTAGGGGAAAAAACACCCAAGTTGAAGTCCCTGTTGAGCGCGCAAAAGTGTAAATTGAAGTAGGGAAAACAAATGCGCAATCATGAAAGTTGGTACATCTAAGCAAATATTACTATTCTCAGCTATGTTGTGTGAAATTTCAGCTTTCTATCTTTAGCGGTTTGGCCTACACGTTGAGTCTAAGTCAGTGAGCCAGGACAAAGATATATATGTAAGCACATACAGCTTATGTATTAATGAATTGAAATTTGTATATTAATTTGTTCTTATTTTATTGTAGTTGTTTCAGGTTCTTAAGACAAAATCCAAAGGGCTTAAATTATTATTCTTTTTTTTTGTTCAATTTAAAAACATAGGATTATTTTTTTATTAAAATTGTTAGTTCAAACAATTACTAGACATACTGTACATATGTATATATATATATTTTTATGGGTTATTAGCTTTAGGTATTGGTGTTTGCTATTGTACAATAAATATATTATACATATGTATGTATGTATGTATGTATGTAGATTGGGCTAGGCTAGATGCACTTACGGCTAGGCCATTCGGATTCAGACAACTTAAGGCTAAAGTTAAAGCACTTGACACATGTAAACAGGCGTCAACATTTGCACACAAAACACACAAACACAAACACACACACACACACACACACAACACACGCACACACACTAACTTACTTATGCCTCAAGTAAAACGTAGTATAACAAAGAGAACAACAACAAAAAGTTGAATTCGAAATCTAATGCCGAAATCGATATCGAAATGGAGCGCGCAGCGATAACCATAAAGTCGCCATCGAAAGTCGCCAATTGGTTGAGTTCATTTTGGAACTAGTTCCTGTGTCAGCCGCTGCGTTCGGAGTTGGCGCTTTAGTGCCGTCGCTCGGTCAGCAGCCGCTGCGCAGATTTTTGCTGGACATGTCATTGTATTCAATCCATTTGCACAATTCCGGCGGCAACGGTGGCTTCAGTTTGGCCAGCGACATTGTTGTAGTTGTCGTTGTTGTAGTGCCTGTTGTTGTTGTAGTGCCTGTTGTTGTTGTTGTTGGCACATGTCCATTCTCCGCCTGGGAGGCGTCCAATGCTGCCGCTGGCACGGACGTCGCCGTGCCCATTCCCACCGGATGCAAACTGGCCGTGGAGCTCAATGTGTGCCGGGATGCCTGCAGCGGCGTCGTCGCTGTCTGCGGCAGCAGCTCGGACATTATCGCATCCATGGACACATCGATGACGCGCTGCCGGCAAATCACAATGCAGTGCACGAACTTATCCGAGGGTCGCACGAAACGATGCTCCATAAACAGCGACTGCTCGTCCCAGTAGATGATCTGCGGATTAGAGTATTATTCGGATAAAGTCATAAGATAAGTTAAAGAATGAGTCACACAAATTGCTAAGGAATAGTCTGAAAAAAAAGGACTAACAGATTATTCGGATAAAAAGATATGGAAAGAGTCGCAGAAATAGTTGGGGAAATTATCGGACTTTATTTTTAAGATATACAGAACAATAGAGATGTCGGATAAATTAAGGAATAGTCGGAAAAAAAGAACCAGCTAATTATTCGGATCAAAATATGTGGAAAGAGTCGAAAAATCACTCGAAGAAATAGTCAAGGCAATTATCGGATAATTTCTTAAATACATACAGGCAAATAGTTGTGAAGAAAAATAATAAAGGAAGGATAGGAAAGGAAGAAATAGATTGACAAATTTTCAAATAAGTATTCAATTCAAAGTTGGAGGAATGGATAGAGAAATTGTGCAAAAAATAGTCATGGAAATAATCGAAGAGTTGATAGACGAGGAAGAATGAAAATAATCGGATTAAGTATTGAAAAAAGTCCGAGAAATTGTCGGACAAAAACAGTCGAAAGAAATAATCAAATTGTACGAGAAATAGTCAAGAAATTAGTTACAGATTTAGTTGGAAAAATATTCAGAAAAATAAACAGTTCAATAGATATAGATAAGGATTATAGCCAAGAAAACAGACATGAAACATAAAGGGGAAATAATCGTAAAAATACTTGAAAAATAATAAAAATTAAAAAAAAAATTATTAATATTAATTATTGGAGAAAATTGTTTACAAAATATGCGGAAATACAGTTGGGGAAATAGTCAAGGAAATATTCGGAGAATTAGAGGTAAAATTACTCAAAAATAGTTGAAGAAGAAAAAACTAGTCAGATAAATAATAAGAATTATGGCCAATACATTTTTTTTTTGGTCATTTCTCCGTTTAGTAATATGGTGATACTAAACAAATAAAATATAATAGAAAGAAATATTTGGAATCTAAATTGTAGAATTGTTGGAAGTAATAGTTAAGTAAACAATGAAGGAAATAGACGGAGAAATAAAAACTAGTCCGATAAATAACAAGAGATATGGCCAATACATTTTTTTTTTTTGATTATTTCTCTGACTAGTGAGATATAGACGTATGCAGTAATAATAAATATAAGCACATATTTGAGAGCACAGAAATATCGGGAATTTAAATTGAGAATTGAAGTCTTACCCTGGAGATGATCTTGAAGCGATGAAAGGGGCGGATGAAGCGACGATAACGGATGGTGGCAGCGCCTTGGAACACCGATCCGCCCAATCGGGTAATGGTGCTATATAGTTTGGTGCGCTCATAGAAATCGACGCGGGCAAAGTCGAGTTCCCGAAAATAGCGAGCGTTGTTCATGTGATAGAGCAATGTGTCCACATCGTTGCTGAGGCAGACACCTGTCAAAGGCGACACAAGGGTGGGTTTAGGCCAAGTTGTTGTTAGTTTTTTTTTCTTTTTTTTTTTTATAAATTTAAAGTGTGCAACGGAAAGAGAGCAGCTGCTGCTCCCAGAGCCACTGCGTGCCCAACGCTGGTTTAGATGGTTCAGCTGGGTTTTTATTTATTTATTCTTATTTATTGACTATTTCCTAGTGTTACAAGTATAAATACTTTAAAATTGGTGCACTAGTCACACTATTGCTTTTCTTCTTTTCACCAATTCAAAGTGTATAACGGAGAGAGCAGCCAATGCTCCCAGAGCCACTGTGTGCCCAACGCTGGTTTGGTTGGTTCAGCTGGGTTCCTTTTATCATTTTCATCAATTTAACGTGTACAACAGAGAGAGCAGCAACTGCTCCCAGAGCCACTGCGTGCCCAACGCTGGTTTAGATGGTTCAGCTGGGTTTTTATTTATTTATTCTCAATTATTGACTATTTCCTAGTGTTACAAGTATAAATACTTTAAAATTGGTGCACTAGTCACACTATTGCTTTTCTTCTTTTGACCAATTCAAAGTGTATAACGGAGAGAGCAGCAACTGCTCCCAGAGCCACTGTGTGCCCAACGCTGGTTTAGATGGTTCAGCTGGGTTGCTTATTAGGTTTTTTGCTGACTGAGTGAAGGTGAAGGTGAAGGTGTAGGTAAAGGTGTAGGTAAAGGTAAAGGTGAAGGTGTAGGTGGTTGATTTGCCCGGCACTTGGAAGGCAGCTTTACGCAATTCAGTTGCCACACACACAGCTCGGGGCAATTGACTTAATCTCGGACTCACCGCTGACCGTGGTGGCCTCCAGGATGTGGCAGCGTCGCTTCACGAAGCGCGCCAGCAGGACACAGAGGCACATGCGCAGGAAATAGTGCAGCTCGAGGAGGCCGTAGAGCAAGACGATGCCCAGCAGGCAGCTGAGTGCCACAAAGCACAGCTGTTCCATGTGGCAGGCAGGCGGGCGGGCGGGCGGTCAGATAAACCACCGACCACCGACCACTGACCACTGACCTCTGACCTCTCTCAACGTCGCAAGGAATCTCGCTCTTAAGGAAGCCCCTCAAGTTTTTTTTTCAATATTTTTTTTAGGTCTTTTTTTGTTGGTTGCTGGGTTGATGTCCTGGCTAAAAAGGCGCTGACGTTTTCAAATGAAATTAGGTCATGTTGCTGACGTTTGGAACGCGACGCCGCATCAGGTGATACGGCACACACACACACACACACCCACACACACACACACACACACAGCCAGAGAGAGGACAACTTGAGGCGTCGTCCGAAAATTGGTAAAAAAAAAAAAAAGGCTAACACTTAAAAGCTAACGGCAGCAGCAGCAACAACAACAACAGCGACAAGACCAACAACAAACACATGACACGGCCAACAAAAAACCAAAAAAAAAAAAATAGAAAAAAAACGATAGCCAACAAAATGTGTGTATTGAATAGATTCGGCCAATTAAGGAAAAGCGCGCGCCAAACAACCGCAACGACAAACAGCGCACTGAAAAGCGTTTTTTTTGGCCAATTCGCTGTTGGCTGTTTTGTCTGTTGTCGCCGGACCAAACGTCAAAGCCGAGCGTCGACAGCGACTGCGACTGCGCTGCAGCTGCAGCTGCTTCTCTTCAGCTCTTCTTCTTCCTCTGCTTCTTCAGTCTCTATCTCTCTCTCTCTCTCTCACACTCACTCACTCTCTGGCATCCTCGCCAGCAGCTTTTGAGCAACGCGTCGCCACAAAAAGCTCGACGCCAGCTAAAAGCTTTTTAAGGGTTGAACCTGTTGCCGCCGTTGCTCTGGCTCAGCTCAAAGCTTTGGCGGAAGCTTTCAATGTTCAGCTTCAGCTTCCGCTCGCTGCTAATTTCATTAGTTCACAAAAGTTCACAAGTTTATGCGTCAGCTTAAGCTGATTTCACGCAAAAAACTGCGTAACTTAGAAAGCTTGATTTTATTAAGTCTCAACTAGTTATATTTCTTTACAATATATCCTTGCATTTCGAGAAAGTATGTTCAAAAAAATAATTTATTTTTACATGAGAAGGTATTTGTTTGATTATCTCTGCCTTGAGTGTTATGATTGGCTTAAGAAATAAATGATACAAAATTAATAACAATCAAAACCAAAAACAAGATTTACAAATAACTTTTCTCGCCAGATCGCATTAAAACGGTGTTTTTAGATGCGCTTGGGTTTCATTTAAAACTGACAAGCTGTCGCATAAACTTGACAAATGTTATTCCAGAGATTTTTCAACTGTCGAGTACTTGTATTATCCATTTTGTATTCATAAAATGTGGAAAACAAACAGTTACAAAGTTCCAAGTTGATTGTTCTTTGGGCCAGAGTCATTTATACCCTAACAAAAGAAGCGGGAGTACCACAACTATTAAACAGTTTAGAATTCTAAAAAATGTTGTGCAATAATTAAGTCTGAATTAAATGTAACAACAGATATTTGCAACTTTTTAGAGTTCTGGAAATTCCTAGATCTCTGGAATAGTAAGCATACAAAAAGTTACAAAAAAAATACCTTTAGAAAACTAGAAAATTGAATTCTTATCTAATCTGATATTCGAAAAATCTAGGATATCAATTAATAAAGTAAAAAGAACTTGTTTATTATTGAATATCCTTAATTGGAGTTCTAAACTTTGAATTAAATTTACAAATTTGAAGTGAAAGCATAAAATCTGAATTAAATAAAAACAACTCAAAATTCGAGAGACATTACTGAAGAAAGAAAGCGTATCCAGAAGTCAATACAATATCATAACACTAACTATTTTTGGAGCTGATCAATTCTTCCAATTGGGGAAATCGAACCCGGAACAGACGAGCACAACATTCACATATCGAATAGATTCGCCAATCGAATACACTCCAAAGTTGATAGTTTCGAATGAGGGAAGAATTCCAATTAGCAGCTCGGTTTACACACGCTACTCAAACACGGGAAGTTTGCCAAGGGGGTCTAGAAGAGAGGGGGGCGGCATTATGGCATAGATATTTGTAGATTTGTAGATGCGACAAATTGCAATTGCAATAACATTTTCAGTTTTCACTTAATTTGTTTATCGTTTCATTTGTCGCGTTGAAACAAATTTGAAAGGTTCAAAATTCAAGTCTTTGTTATTGTAGTTAAAATAATTGTTTTTGTGATCATAGCATAGAATAGAATAGTGAATAGATAAATTTGGATATATTTGGATTCAAGTGTTATTTGTATTTGCTTCTTCAAACATGGGAAACATTTTGAACACTTAACTTTTTATTTCTTGACGTCTTTATCATTTTGTTATTATTATTTGAATTGCATTAATTTGTTCATGTTGTTTATTTTCATTCTCTTAATCAATTTATAAACAAGCGCAGAACACAAAAGAATATTTAAACTAACAAAAACAAAATCACATACAAAATATACGCTTAATAATTAACACAAACTTTTTCTTGTTTTTATTATTGTGTATTCAACTCTTAATTTTTCTAATTAATCTTGGTTCGCAACAAAAGTGTTTAGGTTACAAAATAATTTTATACTTTTATATATGTTAATGTGGTTGATATATCTATATATATATATACATATAGTTAGGTATGTACAAGGGCTATGGGTAGCATATATTGGGTTAGCTTAGCAGTTTCTTCGATTACATTTATGTATATATATATATATAAAGATTGTTTGATAGATAGAAAAAGAAACTGACTTTAAAATGTACAAAAAAAAAAAAGATTATAGTAATAGTAATAGTAAAAAGTGTGTGTTAGGAAACATTGTTTAGCAGCTTAGCAGGGATACAGAGTATACATTGGAGATAAAGAAGTTCAAATTGTTATTGTTCTTTATATATATATATCGATGTGGGCATAATAGACAATTTACGGGCTTGAATCTCTTTCTCCGTTTTGCCATCTTGCTCCACTAAATTGCTCGCTCTCTCTCTCTCTCTCTCGCTCTCTCTCTGTCTCACAGCTGTTTCTTGCTTGATTTTTCTTTGTTCTGGATTGGATGGTCCACATTGATTTTAAGGCATACAAAACACACACAAATTTTGATTTCACTTAAATGTTGAGTTCACTTTGAAATTTAGGCAAATTCTCATTGAAACACTCACAAATTATGTCGCTCTCTTTTACACGGTTTCTGTCCTCCTACTTATTAGTTGTTGTTAAACACTAAACGCTATTCTTTAACCCTATCACTTTCTCTGCTGTCTGTAGCTTTCTCTTGCTTTTAAATCAACTGTTCATTATATAATTCTCTACATCAATTCACAAAATTCCGACGAATCCCTGGGTCATGTTAAATTTCACATAGTTTGCGGTAGCGGAGCAGCAGCAGCAGTACTAACATCATCATCATCATTAATATTATCATTATCATCATCATCATTATGATCCTCTTGATCAACATCATCCTCGCATCATTATTATTAATTTTTGCCATCAGCTTTCCATCATTTCCAATTTCATTCCATTAATTCCTCTTATCATCTCTCTCTCTCTCTTTTGCTCACTATCTCTCCCTCTCCCTCTCCCTCTCTCTACTTAGTTGGCTGCTTGACACAGTGCCTCAAAGTCGCAGCGCTCAACGCTGTCCGCGTAGTTGCGTCGCAGCGTTGCAAGCGGACAAAGATCGTCATCCTGTGGACAACCGGGCAGACGCACCACACGCTCCTGATGCATCACCAGCACTTGGGGTTCCTCCTTAATGCAACTACAATAACAACGGCAAATATATTAATCTCCCATCTCTCTCTCTTTCTCTTCGTCCTCTCTCACTCACTCGTAGCGCACAAAGGCCAAATTGGTTGCGAACGCATCGATTTCACTTGTACGCCAGCGTCGATCCTTGCCGAAATCCTTATGGGTCAAGGGCTGCTCATCCCTGGCCACGCCCAGATGGGCCAACATCTTGAGCAGAGTCCCCGAATGGCTAAAATAGAAGGTGGCATTGGCGCGTCCACTTGGCGTACTAAAAGATCACAAATTTAAGCATATATTCTTAATTTGTTAATTTTCCATTGTATTCATTTTTGTATTCATAACATTTTATCTTATCACTAAATTAGACCCTGTACATGAACAGTGCAAAGGGTCTCATTGGTTTATCAAAAAGCAGTTTGTTTTTTATACGCTCTTAAAAACTTCAAATTCAATTGTTTTAATTGGTCAGAAAAATTCCAAATTGAAAAGTTCTCTAAAATACATTCAAAATTTTTCATTGACAATTACTCTCAAGTTTTTACCAATTTTCTCCGTTAAAACATACTTTTATCATTTAACGAATATCGATTTCAGTTACGGTTTCGGTTATGTTTGCATTTAGGTTAACGGTTACGCACAATTTGTATGTATCGGTTACGTAACGGTTACGGGTATTATGTATGTTTCGGTTTGGAAATACCGGTATGATTTCGGTTCACAAAACAAATTTTAAAAAATGTTAAAAATATGTAAATTTGAAAACAAATATTAAAACATAAAGAACTTTTTATTGAGATCAATATATAAATAAACTACGGCAGAAGTAAAAATTAAATTTAATTTTAAGAAACTTTGATTACATCTTGACAACATAATCAAATTTTATGATCGATCGAACCGAAATTAAACGTTAAGCAAGAATCGGTTTCTTAACGGTTATTTAGGATTGAACAATTTCGGTTTTTGGTTTTCGTAATGATAAAAAAGTTTTGTTTCGATTACGCTTTCAATCGGTTAATACCGTACATAGATATTTTTGAAATGATCGATAAAAGAAAAGAGCCACTCACTCGATGGCCGCAAACATATCGGCGATTGCCGGGCAGGCAATGCGATGGGTCAATTCATAGCCGTAGCCATCGTTCCAGTAATATTCAAGATCCTCGGCGAATTCCAAGGCGCTCAACGAGTTCGCATCGAAGAAGCGACACCAGACGGATGGCGGCTTGTGGCGTTGCCAGGCCGTCTCGAAGGCGCACACCGTGTACATGAGTTGAACGTCCTGTACCGTTAAATCCGATAGCTGTGTACTCGCCCGAACATGCTCCACTGCTGACTGCATCGCTGGCTCCGCATTGAAGCTACGTGCATTAAACATTGTTTCAGGATTCTTATCGACGTCCGTTTTCCAGCGGCTGCAGAGTTTATAAAACTGTAACGAGACCAAGAAGAAAACAGAAATATAGAAAATCAAAGCGAGTTAGTAATCGAACAAACTTACATAATGTAATTTTACAAAGAGTGGCAACAACAATCTTTGGATGGAAAAAGAGCGAATAATTGAACGAGTAC
Organism: Drosophila rellima; assembly: GCA_035043635.1. NCBI lineage: Eukaryota > Metazoa > Arthropoda > Insecta > Diptera > Drosophilidae > Drosophila > Drosophila rellima. Next base: position 2,333,176 of record JAWNMV010000678.1, read on the forward strand.
TTGTAGCGAGCGTAACTAACTACGATATTAATAATTGTTACAACAATAAAACGAGTAAATAATCGAACGAGTAAAAAGTTTTGCCCTCACATGGAGCGACAGATTCAAAGAATAAAGAATTTCAGACGAGCCAAATAAATACGAGTATTTCGATAATGCTATACATATAGAGCGATAAAACGAGTACTCGTAGGTAATGTTACGAGTAATTTCTGTGTAATGATTAGAGCTACACATTAAAAGCAGATACGAGTTGCAAATACAACGAGTATTTTATTAGGGTTACACACAAAGAGCGAGAGATACAGATAGTACTCGTACTCGTTGGTAAACTAACGAATAATTTCTGTGTAATGATTAGAGCTACAGATTAAAAGAATAACTATTTACAACGAGTATTTCGTTCGGGTTACACACAAAGAGCGAGAGATACAGATAGTACTCGTACTCGTTGGTAAACTAACGAATAATTTCTGTGTAATGATTAGAGCTACAGATTAAAAGAATAACTATTTACAACGAGTATTTCGTTCGGGTTACACACAAAGAGCGAGAGATACAGATAGTACTCGTACTCGTTGGTAAACTAACGAATAATTTCTGTGTAATGATTAGAGCTACAGGTTAAAAGAATAACAATTTACAACGAGTATTTCGTTCGGGTTACACACAAAGAGCGAGAGATAGTGCTTGCACTCGTTGGTAAACTAACGAGTAATTTCTGTGTAATGATTAGAGCTACAGGTTAAAAGAATAACTATTTACAACGAGCATTTCGTTGGGGTTACACACAAAGAGCGAGAGATAGTGCTTGCACTCGTTGGTAAACTAACGAATAATTTCTGTGTAATGATTAGAGCTACAGGTTAAAAGAATAACTATTTACAACGAGCATTTCGTTGGGGTTACACACAAAGAGCGAGAGATACAGATAGTACTCGTACTCGTTGGTAAACTAACGAATAATTTCTGTGTAATGATTAGAGCTACAGGTTAAAAGAATAACAATTTACAACGAGTATTTCGTTCGGGTTACACACAAAGAGCGAGAGATAGTGCTTGCACTCGTTGGTAAACTAACGAGTAATTTCTGTGTAATGATTAGAGCTACAGGTTAAAAGAATAACTATTTACAACGAGCATTTCGTTGGGGTTACACACAAAGAGCGAGAGATAGTGCTTGCACTCGTTGGTAAACTAACGAGTAATTTCTGTGTAATGATTAGAGCTACAGGTTAAAAGAATAACTATTTACAACGAGCATTTCGTTGGGGTTACACACAAAGAGCGAGAGATACAGATAGTACTCGTACTCGTTGGTAAACTAACGAATAATTTCTGTGTAATGATTAGATCTACAGATTAAAAGAATAACTATTTACAACGAGCATTTCGTTCGGGTTACACACAAAGAGCGAGAGATAGTGCTTGCACTCGTTGGTAAACTAACGAGTAATTTCTGTGTAATGATTAGAGCTACAGGTTAAAAGAATAACTATTTACAACGAGCATTTCGTTGGGGTTACACACAAAGAGCGAGAGATAGTGCTTGCACTCGTTGGTAAACTAACGAGTAATTTCTGTGTAATGATTAGAGCTACAGGTTAAAAGAATAACTATTTACAACGAGCATTTCGTTGGGGTTACACACAAAGAGCGAGAGATACAGATAGTACTCGTACTCGTTGGTAAACTAACGAATAATTTCTGTGTAATGATTAGATCTACAGATTAAAAGAATAACTATTTACAACGAGCATTTCGTTCGGGTTACACACAAAGAGCGAGAGATAGTGCTTGCACTCGTTGGTAAACTAACGAGTAATTTCTGTGTAATGATTAGAGCTACAGGTTAAAAGAATAACTATTTACAACGAGCATTTCGTTGGGGTTACACACAAAGAGCGAGAGATAGTGCTTGTACTCGTAGGTAAACTAACGAGTAACTAATTTGTGTATGCATTATGTATTTACCTGGTGTGGGACTGTAGACAGCGACTGTATTGTCCACAAAGCCCACCGCCAGCTGGACGTTGAACGAATGAAATGATAGGCAGGTGGGATGGGGATTCCTCGAGCCCATGAATCCCTCGTTGCTGCGCAATGAACTCAGTGATTTGCCGTTCAGCGAGTAGATGCTAATTTTGGAGGCATTGCCACAGGCAACGGCATCGGCAATCGGATGCGTTGTCATTGCCGTAATATCGCCACCCGCCTGCCATTCATGGGGCACAGCGGTCAATCCGTCCCAGCCACTCCAGCCGCGCAGATCAAAGACACAAATCTTGCCAGCCGTGCAGCCGACAACCAAAGATCTGTCGTCCGCCCGCAGGCAGGCATGAAGAATGGGTGCGGCATGTTCCCGGACGACACGAATGACGTGGGGAGCGCAGCGTTTGTCAAAGAGACGGACGCTGCCATCGGAGCAGCCAGCGACAATGGTGTCGCAGCGTCGATTGGCCATAAAGGGCGAGAGGACGCGCACACTTGTGTCCCGGCCCAATTGGTAGTCATTCAGCTTGAGCTCCCGCTCCACATCCCAGGTGCGCAGATAGCGATGCGAACCGCCGCCAACGACCAGATGTTGACTCGACTGTTGCCAGGCGGTGACAATGCCAACACCCGATCCGTAACCCAAACCCAAACCCGAGCCCGAACCATTGCCATAGTGAAGGCTACTGCCGCTGCCCAGATTCGCCGAGGATGCGGCGCCAGTTGCTCCAGCTGGTGCTGTTGCCGCTGAGCTTGATGAACTGGCGCCACTACTTGTGCTTAAATTGCTGGCGACTCCAGCAGGTCCGGTCACGACGCCACCACCGCCGCTGACAGCACCACCTGAACTGGCACGAGGCAGTGCATCCCAGGCGCTGATCAGACGCGTCGTCATGGGCTGGGTGTCATCCTCGCCCGTCGTCGATTGCCAGACCCGAATGACCCCGTCATCGTGGGCGACGAGCATTAAGCCCACATCCTGGGCATTCAATAGCTCAAAGCTGCTGACGCGGGCAAACGGTGAACCGTACGACTGGGACATTTCCAAGCGTGATGTCTTACGGATACTTCCACCACCGCCTGCTCCAGCTCCACTGCCTGCTCCGCCGCTTCCACTGCCACTTCCTGCTCCACCCGCTCCACTGGCTGCGGCTCCAATCAGCGAGCTGCCCACGGAGGTCTCAGCACTCGACTCCGTTGCATAACTCAGCACCGAGTTCTTGACAAAGTCGTAGACCAGCACCTTCTCCTTGTAGGCCACGGCAATTTGTGGCTCATATGGCAATAGCTTCACTAGCGATGGCGTAAACTGCGTCTTCCTCGCCCAGCTGTTGGCATCGTTCAATCTGCCCAGCAACGTGCTCAGCCGACGCTGCGAGACAAATTGACGCATAAACTCGTTACGCTGGTAGCGATATTTGCGGGAACGGAGCTCCGTTGAATTGCGATCGATGGGATAACGTTGTTTGCCCTCCTCCTTCTCGCTGCTGCCCTCGGCGCTGCTGTAGCGCTGACTGCCCGGTCGTGTGAAGTACGAAATGGCCCAGGGGATGAACTGCGTCTGGACAATGGGCTGGAGTAATTGTGCTTTGCTGGCATCGTTATAATGATTCGTATCGCTGCCGCTGCTGCGTGCTGAATTGTTGCCATCGGCCAGAGATGGGCCATGGGCTGTCAGTCCTCCAGCTGCACTGGAAGCACTTACTCCGGCTGGGCCATGTGCTGTGGCACCGCCAGCTCCGCCATCGGTCTCGTCATTCATGGAGGTGGTGCGCAATTTGCGCTGTGTATCGCCGGCATTGGCGCCACCCGAGAGTCGGAGCTTCTGCACCCACTGACTGCCATGATTGCCATGATTGCCATGATGTCCTGGACCCACTGGCGGCGACTCACCGCTGCCACCCAAATAATTGCAACGCGTATTGGGACTGGGCGGCAAACTGACGCTCAAGCTGCTATTGTTGAGCTTCTCCAGATCTCTGGGCGCCGCAGAGCCACAACTGCTGCCGGCGGTGGTGGCATTGGTCGCCTCCTTGGCGGTTATCATGCACAGCGCCGCGTCCCGCACATGGCCAATGATCTTCTGGGCCGTTGCGGCGACAGCGGGAAACGGATCCTGGCCGAGATTGAAGATGCCCAGCCAGAGTTTAGTGAATATCGACTGAAAGGGTATGAAATTAGTAGTAGTAGTAGTAGTTGTGGCTCCACTGCCAGTGCCACTGCCAGTGCCAGTGCCTCCTCCACTCCTGTCCAGTCCCGAGCTGCTCATATTCGAAATGGAGCTCGAACTGACGCCACGTCGAATGGTGGGTGCAAAGCGCTCCAAGCTGTGCGTGGACTGGGCATAGCTGGGCGCAGGAGCATGTGGCATGCCATGGGTAATGCTGGCACTCCGCTCCCCGCCGTACGAGACCAAGGCGGAGCTGTGGCTATTCAGCTGCTCCGCCAGATAGACGGTGACGAACTGCGTCTCGAACAACAGCACCATCCACTGGAGGGCAGCGGCGAGCTCCAGGCGAACCAACGGCGACATATCCTCCCCCACCGTCTCCAGCAAGGTGATGGCAATGATGCGATCAATGTTATTCGCTTGCTCCTCGCTCCGATCCGTCACGGAGCTGATGAAGGTGCCCAGGGCAAAGACGGCGGCGGCACGGACTTCCGGTATGGGATCTCGGAGCAGAACATAGAGCTTCTCGTGGGCTAGATCGCGGGCACCCGACCAGCGTGCCTTCTCGAAGTTCTGCCAGAGCATGCCCAGGCAAATGGCCAGCCATTGGCGGAGCAGCCAGCTGCTGTCGTTCAGCTGCTCTAGGCAGATGGACAGCAATGGGCCCTGCAAGGCGCTCGTCTGGCCAAGCAGGAAATTGTGGACGATGGAGGCCAGCACAAAGGCGGACAAGGTGCGATGCTGTTTGCTCACCGTGTTATCCTGGAGCACGGACAGAAAATACTTGTACTCCTTGACCAGATCCACCTGACAGCTGGGATCGACGGCGAGAATCTTGGCCCAAATGAAAACCAAAACGGGACGCAATTCCCGCGTCGAGCTCTGCAGCAATTTCAAGACATAGGGAAAGATGCCCACGCCCAGGGCGAGATTAACAGCCCAGGGACCCAGATCGAGAAACCGGGCCAACAGCTCCAAGGCCCTCAGACGATGCACCTGGGAGAGCAACACCTGCAGCACAATCGGCAACTGTTCGGGCGGTGTTCGCGACTCGGATTCACTGTCCAGCCAGACCTGGAAGGCGGTCAGCTGATGCTCGAAGAACGGCAGCTGGCGATACGGCGCCTGTTGTTCCAGAATCTCGGGCAGCTGTTGCAACGCCAGATCGACAACCAAATCCCAGGCCTTCCACATCGCATGACGATGACATGGCGGCAGTGCCGGCAACGAGACCGGCGTACAGTCATGACTACGGAGTATCCTTTCGGCCAGCAGGAAATTGCGAAATAGACTGGCCACCAACAGATCCTGACGGAACAGACGCTGGAAGAGCTCACGGGGCAGCGTGTTCCAGGCAATTGTGTCCGTTATGGCCGTAAATATCCAATTGAGTTCACCCATCATGGTCCTTCGATCGTTGACCTTGCCGGGAATCTTGTCAATCAGCTCACTTTGGATGCGCGGCACCATGCCCAGTTTCTCCTGCATCGCATACCATTTGAGGGCGATATTGATGGGCGTGGTCAGGCAACTGGTAAACAGATCCGCCGGCAACTGGGCATTCATTGGGAGTATCTCATTGGCGGCACATGCCGCCAAATGGATGCAATTCTTGTAGCTAACCAGCTGCGAGGCACTCGAGGATTGACCGCCGGTTTGGGCCTGAGCCGCGGCGAGTGCCTTCTCCAGCTCGTGCTCGTGCTGCTCGGCAAAGGGCTGAAAGGAGTTGATGATGATGCCAGCGTTGGAGCAATCGTAGACATAGATCGATGGTGCCGCCATCCAGTTGATCAGCTCAAAGATGCTCAACGGTATATACTGTGTGAAGGTTCTATTGAATACCCAAATTTCGCCATTTGCCGTCGGCTTTGGCACTCCATGTCCATTATAATGGAAGAGGATCCTTTCGCCCTTGGCATTGCGACGCAAGGATGTGCACAGTTTCTTTACATCCTCAACCGTGGGATCATTGCATTTTTTATATCGTGCCCGTGGCTGCCAACGTTCGTATTGCATTTGAAGATTGCTACCGATCAGTTCCATTGCCTTTGGCACCGACACCGAACTGGGATCGATCCAGCATTCGAGGCGGGAGCAGGGCTGGATTTTCACCACATCCGGCGGATCGACGCCAATGTTGAGACAGAGAACGAGCGCCACACTTGCCGTCTTCATGCGTTCCCTGATCCGCCACGGATGACGCTCGTAGATCAGCGGTTCTATCGATTCCTGATGTCGTTTCGCTGCGAAACTCAATGGTATCTCATCATCGTGTGTAAATTCGATTGCATCCTCCTGTCCAGCTGTCCATAGTGTTTCAATATTCGAGTTCGAATTCGCATTCGAATTCGGATTCACATTCGTTGCGGTTTTCTTCGTTTTTCGATGCTTGTGACCCGATAACGATAACGATTCTTTGACTCGACGAATGCTCGTTGTGTTGTTGCTGCTGCTGCTGCCGCTGCCGCTGCCGCTGCTAGTGCTGCTGCTGGCAGCGACTGCAGCAATGTCGGCGGCAGCGGTGTTGATCTTGCCAGTGTTGCCATACATTGTTTCACTCTTTGCACTCGCGGCTACAGTTGTCGTATTTTTGTTATTGCTATTGCTTTTATTGCTTTTGCTGCCTTCGGTGGCAATTGCCGCAATCCTTTCATTATATAGCGATTCCATCATCTTTCACTTTATTCACTCTAGCTATCTCAAAATATATATGTATGTGTGTGTGTGTACACTCGCGTGTGTGTATTTCTTTTCTTTTCGTTTTCCCCTTTTCCTTTTCTATTTACAGTTTATTGCAATTTGCCTTTGAACAGTTTTAGCAGCTATTGCAGCACATGCAAACGCTCATTTCGTGTAACGAGACGAGAAGTAGGCGACAACGACGACGACGACGACGACAGCAACAACAACAACAGCGACGACGTCGGCACCGACCGCTGATGCACATAACCAAACAATTTTGCACTCGCACTTCAGGCAACGACTACAACTACAGCAACAGCAACAACAACGGCAACTGCGACGACGACGACGACGACGACGACGACAACGAAACCAAATTCACATTTGGTTTTTCTTTCAAAACTCGGTAGGCCTAGTTGGGCTAATGATTCATTATATTGATTTCGATGACTATTCGTTAAATTTTTTTGGTTTTTCGTTAACACAAAATACTTGGAAATTAATTGAAAGCAATCAAAATTGTTGAAAACGCACGCGCTCTACAAAATACGCATTTGCGATTGTTCTTGTTCTGTGCTTCACTATCGCTCTCCCTCTATATCCCTCACCGAATTGTGTTCATTTTCGATGCGCCAGCGTTGCCACGTTTTCTATGCAAACGTAAAAAGAACTGCAAATTGCGCGCTAATTTCAATTTTATTTATTTATATTTTAAATGAATCAAATTAAAACTCAATACTCGTTCAATTCGAAACAATTTGAATATATGTTTTTTTTTTTAGCTTACCCGCAGCACTGGATCTTGTTTCAATGGCGGTGGATACGTTATTGCATGTATGCGATGGCGCCCAAATAATCCAGTGGCAAAGCTTCGTGCACTCTGCAGTGTACGTTGTGTGGCCGTATATTTCAGGTAGAACCATTGGGGATTGTACAGATCGGGCAGCAGGTTGGGAAATCGCAATTGCATGCGTTCAGCGAGCTCGATTAGTTCGTCTTCGCCTTCGGCGACCAAATGTTTCTCATCATCGGGGTCAATGTGTTGCCAGCTCCAGCGTCGAAGCTGTTTGAGATCATCCGGACAGAGATTTGGCTTCGATTGTTGCAAAAGAAGTGCCTGCAATTCAACCAGGCGCTTTTGGGCATGCAAAATAATTAATTTGCTTGGATTCCGTGTTCCGTGACGTATGATGGACCATATTCGCGTCGGGTGGCAACCTTTTTGAAATGAAAACAATGCGTATGAGCATGTGGAAAGGAAATGGCAAAAACTAGTGAGAACATTACAGTCGATGTGCTCGACTGTTAGATGCCCAGTACGCTTATTCATGCAGCCGTTTATAATTCACTTGTCATATGGGAAATGAAAAATTATCAAAATAATAAATTGCGTTAAAATGTTTAAAGAAAAAAGACCATACATTTTTGAACTGAGGACCACTGTACAACACACATACATACATAGGTGTTATTACGGATGGGCAAACATGATTCATAAAAATTCATAAGCTATGCACCGCTTTGGGTACTGGGCTAAACAGCTGGGCCATATGTACATAGTACATACATACATATGTAGTTTATGTTTTCATAGCAAATGCCAAACAATGTTCAAGAATAGCAAGTGGCATACCATTATATATCGGCGAGGTATCATTGTAATTGGCAATGGCGCGATATGGTGTCTTGGTGGACAGACGACGCTCGATTTCATTGCGCTCCAAGACGCTGCAGTCAGCGGAATCAGCTGTTGCCGCAGTTGTAACTAGAAGCGGAACTAGTAGAATATATAAATTAAGCATTTTTTCCGGGGAATAAAATTTGTCAGGTATTATTAAAAGCTCCAACTAAATATACATATGTACAAATGTATGAACTTTAAGTTAAAAACTTAAAACATTGAAAGAATAAAACGAGACGCACACACACACACACACACGTCGAACGTGAAAGAAATGTAGCACGAAACAGCGGCAAATGAGAATGCTGATAAAAGGGAAGCTGCAATTATATATATGTACATATGTATATATATGGTGCTTGCTGACATAATAAAAATAAAAGGAAATAAGCACACACATACAATGTTTACACAGTGCTGCCACCCCTCCGTCCAACGTACTTAAATTTACGAACTATCTGGCAGCACTAGTACAAAATTACTCGATACCCAATTTTAATCAGAATTATAATTTCTTAATAATTATTTAATTTATCAACAAGTTATTAATTAACTAAGCCATTTAAATTGTTAATCAAATTAAGTAAAGGTGATAACTTGAATGCATTTTGCGAGTCTGCTCTTTAGGGTGTATTTGCATTTGTTTGATCAAATTTAAAATTATTAATTGAAATAAAAATTAAAATAGACCCATAATGATATCGTCCTATTTTTACGGAAACAAGGCTGCCACACGTTTTAAGACTGTGTCGCCCACTTTTGGCTGTTTTGCGAAACATAAATTCGAAGACGAATCACGTGAACTGGATGAGTAGTTCAAACTTATTATGAACGATTCGATTGAACTGAAGGAAACGGTCAGCTGTCCAAACCGCGCGTTTCCAATCGAAGGCGTCTTAGGGAATTCATGTGCAACTTTTAAGTGAAATATAAATTCGAAGACATTTTCAAGCGATGGGTAAGCCAAAACATAATCCAATACAAATTCCACTGCAAATATGCTAATAAGCAAGTTATTCCGCAGCGCCAGCCATCCAAAAGAAGCCAATGCCCAAAGTGTCGCCAAAGACGCGAAAGACGCGAGCGCAAATTAAAGCAAATCAAAATAAGCAAAATGATGAAAATGCTTCCACAGAGAAGCCCGCATCGGAGATGCCAAAGAAATCTGCAGAGAATCGTAATGATAAAGCGCCAACTAAAATGGTACACAAGTTAAGGAAGCGACGCAAAAATGAGACTCCCGAATGTCTAAAGGAGTCCGACTCGGAAAATGGCGATGCGAATGAAGTTCGCAAAGAGAGAAAGAAGAAGGCAGGCAAATCAGCAAAGAACTGCGAACCAAGGAAAGTCGCCAAAGAGAGAGCCGGGACAAGTAGAGGAAAGGAAACCAAGGAACCAATCAAACGTGAACAATCTAAGAGAATCTCGGAAAATGCCAAAGAAACGCTGAAAATGAGAGCTGGAAGCGAATCAAAGAAAATCGAAAATAAAATGACAGTTAAGACGGTTGAGGCAGAGCCAAAAATAACTCAACTGAACGATGTCGAAAACAATAACAATAATTATAAAAACAATAACAATAATTATGCACATAAAGAGGAGGAAGACGGCGAACTGGACAACGATTGGAAGCAGAGGGGGCAACTTTTGGAGGCACTGTCCGTTGCCCTTGAGGAGCCACCAGAGATACAGCCCGAAATCGGCTATACACACGATGATCTCCGGCAGTTCCTGCTGAACTCGACCATTGCGGAAATGTTTCCATTTGCCTTGGAGTTGAAAAGCACCACTGAGGTGAGCAATCGATTAGCCTGATGTAGATATATTGCTTAAACCCATATGTATTTCTTTTGCAGATCTTTCAACGTCTCATCAGCGCCATTTACGAACTGGAAGCCGTCCAGCTGGATCAACTGCTCGATCTTTATCATCTGGCCATTATGATGCAGACCTACCAACAGCTGGAGACTCACATGGGCCATCGTCACGAGCTATTGGATGCCGTCTGCGAACTGTCAGTTGAACTGCAACCGAAAGATATCGAATATATTGGCATTAGTCTATGTGATCGATTTGTGATTGGCACGGGCATGAAACGCAAGGATCAAGTCGTCGATCTGCACAGTTCCCTCGTCGTGTTGATCAACAATGGCGATGTCAATTGTCAAATTGCCATGAAAATACTTCTGGCCACCTTCGCAAAGGTCTCGAAAGTCGCTTTACCAAAAGAGGAAACTGATCCTGTAAGTGGAATTGAAATAATGTAGAATCGAAGCCATTTGCACATCTCCACCATAGTCAATGAAGCCAAGGGAGTGTCTGGCTTTATTAAACGCTGGTCGAAGAAATTTAACGACCCTTTCACCACTAAACACTTTTATGTATCTTTAGTTCGTCCTATCCTGGAATACTGTTCATGCATTTGGTGCCCGCAGTATCAAATTAACCAGGATCGAATCGAATCAGTTCAAAAGTAATTTTTGCTTTTTTGCCTTAAGTGGTTTTAACTGGGATCCCCATCTTCGTTTGCCATCGTCCTCCGTTGGCTTCTTCTGCTCAATCTTCCGTCTTTGATTAATCGTGGAAAAACTCTTGATGTTCTTTTTCTTCATAAATTGTTTATTGGCGAGATTGATCTTTAATTATACTTTTCACAAATTATAATAACCTCAGGTTTTTTTCTCTTTAGAACTCTCTCTCCCCTCCTTGAAATCCTCCCTTCACATCTTGCTTTCTAGATATCCCTGACCCTATTAATTCTATAATACCTTTTGATTTGATTGGGTTTTTCTGGGTTTTCCCCAATGCTTACAAAAATTTGTAAACGTTTCTAAATTTTTTACCATTTTTTTTTTTATATTTGAAATGAAATTGTTTTATATGCATACTTTCAATTAAATTTGTACTTTAATTTTGGTCAACTGTATTTAGTTGACATTAAATAAGTCAATTTAATAAGAAATCGTCTGGATCAACTTTGATGTTTGCAGATTTTGCAATATTTTGAAAATGCCAAGCTCGTTGACTGGATGCATCTGGTGGAGTCCGGCTGTGAGGCAGAAATGTTTGTGCTCATTCGCAGCTTTTCACTGATCGTGAACACGAAACAAAATCGCAGCGCACATTTCAATTGGAATCGGGAACTGGGCACCGAAATACACAAGTTCTTCATGAAGGTACTGCGCACCGTGCGTTTCTCCCAAAAGTACAATTTCTTTGCCATGATGGTGAGTATATATTTTTTTCCCGGTTTTTTTAGTTTCTCTATTATATGTTTATACATTTTACAGATTGAACGTTATATTGCCTTTTGTGTTGTACGTGGCGCCACAGCACGGTAGGTTTAAACTCAAGTATTTGAAATGCAGTAAAGATAGCAAACGATTGAGTGTGTATTAAAATCAGGGATTATAACCTTAACCGTTATCATAACCTTAAGCAAGTATTAACCGATTGATTTTGGTAAGCCTTAAATTAAATATAAATTCTTTTTATTTGAAAAACTACAATTTTTTCCAACACTTTTGCCTTGAAATGTTTTCCAAAAACTTCAAACGATCACAACACTCGATATATCGGTATTATTTATTCAATTAATCCACAGTTTGATTTTTTTGCTGTCGATTTTTACATTTTCCATTTAAACTTGATTCACACTTTGGATTTGCTTCACTATAATATTGAAATCTCATTCTTTTCAGCGCCTGCAACACGAATGTGCTATGAAATCTCAAGCGTTTTTAATTGCTGGAATTATAAACTGGGCTCATTTAAAATTGGGCCGTTTAATTTAAAGAAACACACAACACAATCGCGATCTAAACTGAGTTTTAAAAAAAGGATCGGATTTACTTAAAACAAACTAAGAAAGCACTCTACCATTTGCAGGGTATTTCTTAGATCAGTATTTCTTTTTTTTTTGTAGCTTTTAAAACATTATTTTATTTGGTTTTTGTTTAAAACACATTCCCGTAGTTCATTCAAATTTTAAGGAACAGCGTACACGACTCGATAAGATGTCAACAAGTTTGTGTGCTTCAAAAACAAAAAGTTGAGCTTTTTTGGGGGGAGCCGATAAAAAGCTCTCACCGGTGAAAAAGAACAGGAACGGGGAAGGGTTAGAGTAAGGTGGTTGGGCCAGTATTGTTTGGCTTAACGCCTGGCATTTTGTCTGATTAACTTGGCTTTGTGGCAGGCACGAAATTTAGATTTAGTCGCTTCAAGAGCAACCAAAGTGTCGGACTCGCTAAATACAAAAAAAAAAAAAAAAAAAAAAAAAAAAAAACATTTAAAAATATAAATACATAATGAAATAACTAACTGAATTAACTATTTGATGCTTTCAATTGTGTGGTTTATTTATAAGTATTTTTTTCGATTTGTTTATTGGCAAATTTGTGTCGAGAATTTTGAAGCATTTAAAAATGAGAATTAACATATATTTGATGTATTGAAATAACGAACTACATTTTATCATTTCAATTGTGTGCTTTAATTTTAAGCATTTTTCGGTTTGTTTACTATTCAACTTGCGCTCCAGTTGGAAAATTCGTACGTAGCATATGGCGCCGGAAAATGCGCCGCCGCACGTGCCAGCTGATGAATATAGCGCCAAAAGCGAATAAGAGGTAATGAATGATGCCATAACATAACGGTCGTTGTACTGCTTTACACTCTTCTTCTATTATTCCCTCCCCCTCCCCCCACCTTTCCTTTTGCTGTACATATGTCGAGGGATTTGTACTGTGATTTGTTGAGCCGCTGCACGCAATCAAAATTAGTTACATTTGACACGCCACCTGTTGTTGGGCTTGGGCACTGTGCGTTCGCATACCGTTATATGTTTGTTGATAGCGCACGAAAGCGGCGACTGATCGATATTGATAATTTCTTTATTTTTGGAATATTCGCGTCACTATCAGAGTTTTCGTAGACAGAAATCATTTAGAAATTAGTCGATGAAAAGTATTTAAATTCAGAATTGGAATATAAATAATCAGTTTTAAAGTAAAGGATCAAAACTACTACGAGATTAAAAATAAATAGTGCAAAATAAATTGAACTAATATTTTACAAAAAAAAAAAACAAATTAATTTTTATAATAATAATTAGGCAATAATTTTTATTTTAAAAATAAATGTAAACTCTTATTTAATTATTTTGATATTAAATTATTCTTTTTTATATAATTAATAAATATATAAATATAAGGAAATAATAAAAAAAAAAAGTATATTGTTTATAAGAAAAATTAAAATGTAAGTATAGTTTCTAATTTAAATTAAATGTCCCACCAAATAGGGGAATACCCCAAATGAAACAAGTTAATAAATCAAATAAAAAAATGCAGCATTGAATTAAATAATGAGTAATAAAAAATATAATAATAAATTAATAATAATAAATAAAATAAAGTAAGAAATTGAAAATTAGAGGAGAGCAACTAAAGAAACGTGTAAAGAGCTTAATCAATGGTATTAAATCTCAAGTATCTCGAGTGCTAGCATCAATATCAATTTTGGAGTACGATTAATCAAAGCCAAACAAATTGGAGATTTGTTTTCTTTGTTGCTGGTGTTCCTGTTGTTGTTGTTTTTGGCGCTTATCATCAAAACAAGCGGTAATTAATTTTTCGACTCGGCCAATGGACAACATGAAAATTGTTGACAATTGACAGACACGATGATCGCGCAGTGATAATGACGATAATGTCAAATGGACAATGAAGGATGACGAATCACAAGCGTCAGAGAGAGAGAGAGAGAGAGTGGAGAGAGCGTGGAGAGTAAAGACAGTTAAAGAGTGTTTTGCTTGGACTTCCTTTTCAACAAACAGCGCGCACAAAACAAAGGAAACAAGAAATAAAGAAAAATGACATTAGTACATTTGATAACCTTTCGTATCCTGACATATTCCATTGAAATTATCGAATATTATATTTTTTACATTTCGTGGATTTCTCAGTTGTAAATTGCTGAAAAATATAAAAAAACCAATAAAGAAAAATATATAGAAATTGTATTTGATAAGTTAAAGCATTAGGCTAACAAACTGCGCTTCAATCATTTTGATATCTCTTTTAGTTCAGCTGCTATAATATCACAAAATATGAATGCCCGCTGCGAGAGTATCAAATTTGCTATGGCCAAAGGCGAATGCTAAAAGTGTAAAGAGAAAGAGAAAGAGCTTTTAATGCCGTTGCCTTTGCTGTAGCCGGCGCTGTCAAATTGCCGTTTGCCGTCTGCGCTGGCGTCGCCGCTGGCCGCGACGACGACGACGACGACGACGACGATGACAGCGGCAACTGCCGCCGCCTGCTTAAAAGCTAAGGACAGTTCAAAGCGTTTAGTTCGTAACGAGAAGTCGCCTCGCGCGGTTTGGCGGCACGACAGACAAATAAACTAAGCATTCACACACACGCACACAAGTGCTCACTCACTCACACACACACACGCACACGCACACACACAGTTTTACGCGCGCACGAAACATCAACACGCAAAAGTGAGCGTTAAATGTAACTGTTGTTCAAAACAAACCGAAAGAAGCGGTTATAAAAACAAACACAACCAAAACTAGAATAATATTATTGTAATTAAAAAAAAAAAACGCGATATTTTAACTGTCTGCGGCAACAACAACAACAAAAGCAATGCAAAATAAAGTTTGATAGGCAACTTTAAGCAAGTAAATTATAAAAAAAAGTAAACTAAAATTAAATATTTATTAAAATTAAAATTATACATATATGGAAATAATTGTTCAGCTTTTTTTGCTACAATGTGAAATGCAAATCTTGAATTTCTTCAGTGAATTTCATTTGGTAAATTCTTTTTGTGTTGTCTTTTTTTTTTGTATTTTTATTGTGTGCTTTGTGTTCGATGAAGATTTCAAATTCTACAAATTCTGCAAGTTTTAGTGTCTCTATTTGAAAATTAAAATTACAAAATATGCATATATTTACTTTACATTAATCACGAGATCAAATTAGTCGGCGATGCCATCGAAATATCCAGTCTCCAAGTCTCCACTTTCCCGTCTTCCATCGCAGCCAGCTTCTCTTTTCAGCTCTACGTCTATCTCTGTCTCCGTTTCGATAAAATCTACGCTTTTTTTTTTATATTTTTAACTCTGGCTTTGACTCAGAACTAGTTTTTGAAATGGCAAATTTTGCCCCGAAGCGCATAAATATCAATTAAATTTTTGTATTTAAACTTGGAGCAACTTTTTGCATCTCTTTTAGTGATGGACATTTAAACCGAATATCGAGAATTATAATTGTCGATTTATCAAGATAATACAAAAATAATTATCGAGAAAATTGATCGATTTTTTATACGGTTTAAGAAAATTTTGAAAAAAGTAGAACGTGGTTTTGGTTTGTTGGGTTTATTTTTGAATATTATTTATATGCAATTAATTTTACAACAGAATAATAATATAATAATAATAATAATTCAGCTCGATTAATCAATTCAAAAAAAAGAAAAAAAAGAAGAATTAAGATAGTTAAAAATTGCTTAAAATAAAGTCGAACTTCTTTCGAACTTTCTTTAACTCAAGCTAAATCGATTGGCAATAAAAAAGATAAGAATTCTATTAGTCTCCATAATTCGAACCTTTTCTTTGGCTAATGGTGATTCGAGTAAGGGAAGTTTGACTGTAGTTAGAAAATTGTTCCGATTTGTTTTGCACATCACTAATCTCTGGTGGCCTTTTTTACGATCATACACAAACATGTTGGCCATGATCAAGACGGCCAATCAACTATTTACCAGGCCTACATATCTAATAAGAATTGAATTGGAACCAGGAGCAATGATTTTCAAATTAATGCAATATTCATTAACAACATTAGTGTGGGCAATTCAGAAAACGAAATGATCGAAATGGATTCATGTTGAATAGTTCCATTCATTTGGAAAACATTACATTACATTCGATTGGATAATAACTAAAATATGTCTATTTCAAATTTAATTGAAAGACAGTTGAAAATTCGAAATTGACCATTTCTCATATCAGCTGAGTTCATTATCTATTTTTTCTAAAGCCGAAATAAATGATTTCATTATGATGACAACCAACTATATGCTATCAAAATCCGATCTAACCAGTTTCCACTCAGATTCGTAATGCCAACGACGAGGGTTCAAAGTTTGTATGAAACTATATACAAAGTATAAATATTACGCATACGACGGGTGGTGCGGTATAAATGAGTGCTCATGAATGAAGTGAAACGTTCTTTATAATATTCCTGTAATATTTTATTTAAACTTAACAAACCACAATTGTGGTTCACTCCAATGTCTATAACTACACAGAGCGAAAAAATCAAGTAGTTCGTACTTGAAACGACGCATTTCGAACTTGATTGAAATTACTAAAGTAAAGAATTTCGATGTTATTTAAAATACAATATTTTAAGTAGGAAATTTAGCTACGAGTATTTTAGGATTTTTAAACTGAAAATTACTGTAAAACGTACTTGACTTAAGTACAATTCAAACTTGATTCAAGTCCGTTTAATTCTGGAAAACTGAGAACAAAAACATATCAAAAAACATCAATAAATAAATATGAAATATGAAATCAATAAAAAAAATGATAATTGATTAAAGGAAATGCAGAAAGAACTTAATTTAAGATTTGATGAACATGTTTTGAGAGTCGAGCCTGAAATCTGAAATTATATTAAGAATTTCGGTACTCATTTCTAGTAATTTTCGAGTTTCACTTGTTTCAAGATTCGTTATACTTAGATCAAGATTGTTAGTAATTGATTAAAGAATTTCAATGCGCATTTTCAGATATTCGTTCTTTTATTAAGTATAGATTATAAGTATAGGAAATAGTGCAGTCAAATTTAATGTTAGTACTGTGTTTTTTTCTGTGTACATATTTTATTATTTTCATCGGACTGAGTGGGCATATCGTATTACCCATCTGGTTAGATCCCATCTGGTTAGATATAATGCAATGTATAAGCACTTTTCAGTCCATTTCCATTAGCACGTGTCCCTGTTGGATGACGTTTTCGGTATTTTGTTATTGATATGTGTATAGATTTAAATTGAATATTTCAAATTCAGTTAAGACCTTTCCTCATGTGACTGTCAAAGTTGAACAGGCAACTTAACATGTTGTCTAACTTGATTTTGCCTTTTCTTATCCAATTCTGTCTGTTTAAAATTCAGTAGTCATTAAGTTATTTAACATTCTGATGTACGACAAGTTGAGATAGGTACAAAAATAATATGATAGGCTCAGAAATGTTGACTCTTTGGACTTCAAACTAGCACAACTTTATTAAAGCTCATCCGATTTCCCCGAGGAATGTCTTATTATTCACAATATTAAGCCTTCTTTAACTTTGCATTTAAATTTTATGCTTTTGAGACAAGTTTTTTTTTTCAAAAATTTCTCGATTTTACATAGTTACCCCTTTACATTTTTCGAGATTTTTCAAAAATTTTAAATGTTTAGTTTAGTTTTTAATTCGACTACAGGTGATAAAATAAATAATAAAAAAGTACTTTAAAACTATTTTTCGACTTGTTCCTTAAAGATTTAGGCCAAAAATGTCAAAGTGTTGACCTTTAAAGATGCCTGATTTTGAGTTCACGATATTTTTGTACTTTGAACTATCGCAGATTTACCAAAGATATAGAAATTAAATACTTGTTACAAATTGAAAATTATATTAAAATAAAGCAAGAAAAAGTTCTGCCATGTATTTATAAAGATGATGCATAAAAGGATTGACCTTATTTCTGGTAACCAAAATAAATGATCTTTATATGAGAAATGTTGACTCTTTGAACTTTAAACTAGCACAACTTTCTCAAAGCTCATCCGATTTCCCCAAGGAATGTCTTATTTTTCACAATATGAACCCTTCTTTAACTTTGCATTTAAATTTTATGCTTTTGAGACAAGTTTTTTTTTTCGAAAATTTCTCGATTTTACATAGTTACCCCTTAACATTTTTTGAGATTTTTCAAAAATTTTAAATGTTTAGTTTAGTCTTTAAATCGACTCCAGGTGATAAAATTAGGGTAAAAAAGTACTTTAAAACTATTTTTCGACTTGTTCCTTTAAGATTTAGGCCAAAAATGTCAAAAAGTTGACCTTTAAGATCCCTGATTTTGAGTACACGATATTTTTGTACTTTGAACTATCGCAGATTTACTAAAAGATAAGAAATCTGAAAGAACACTTGTGCATAATACTGACTAGTTGAATGATAATGTGTTGTATTTTTATTAATATTTTTTGCAGTGTTTAACTGGGAACATCTTTGGAGATTAGTTTGAAAGCCGCATTGTGTCGCGGCGTTGTTTCTCTTAGCCTAATTGATCAATAGTCACAAAGAGAGCAACTGATAAACTGATAAGCACTCGCTGCGGCAGCGACGTCGACTGCGGCAGCGGCAGCGATATGTTGGCCACGCCCAGCGGCGGCACAGCGCCCACAAATGAGAAGCTTAACAATGGTTATCTGCCGACAAATGCAACGCTGGATGAGCTAAATGGCACGACGGTCGTATCGCCGCTGCTGGGCCAACAGCAACAGCAACAGCAACATGGCCAGCAGCAACATGGCCAGCAGCAACAACAACAACTGCAACAACAACAACAACAACACAAGCTGCCAACTGTTGTGTTTCTCAGTGCCGATGGCAGCGGCGTTGTTGGCAGCGCCTTGCAGCGACCGGCAACAGTTGCTGCCACAACGACAACGACGACAACAACAACGTTGGCCAGCAGCGATTGGTTGCTGCTGAAGGAGACGCAGCAGCGGCGACGGCTGCTCGTCCTGGCAATTGCATTCACAGTCCTTGGCGCCGCCATCGGTGCACTGGCCATCTACTTTGCCAGTTTGCATCGGCAGTGCCAGTTCTACCAGCAGCGCAACGAGCTGCCGGATCCAGGTAAGAAACACTTAAGCGTCCGTCAGACGAGCACTTTTTAACCGACACTTTTTGTTCAAAAAAACCGACGGTGTGCTTTGAACTAGAGATGGGCACGGGCCTCCTTTTGAAGGCCCGGCCCGGCCCGGCCCGAGCACGAAACCAATTTTTAAGGCCCGGCCAGGTCAAATTTTCAAGAGGCCCGGCCCGGCCCGACCCGGCCCGAGATTACTATAGAAAAAAATTTCTTTTTTTTCCTTATTCATTTTACCGCTTTGTCGCCTTCTTCTTCTTATAAACACACGTGCAATTAAGTTTGACAAACTTATCGATAAGTGTCATAACGACAAAATATATGTGTAAATAATATAGCAGTGAATTATAGAATTATTTTTACCAATCCATATAACATTTTTTTAAAATCGTGACTTTTCGGTCCTACCGGGCCTCCGGGCTTTTGGCTTAGGCCCGGGCCCGCACGAAAAAAGCCCGTTTTCGATTTTCATGCACGAAGCCCGGGGATTTTTTGAAGAGGCCCGCGGGACTCGAAGCCCGCACAGGTCCGCACACAAAAGCCAATGGGATTTTGGTTTGAAAACCGATGCGAATTATGTGAATGGCAAATTCACCAACGGTAAAAAAGTGTCGGTTAAAAACAGCTCGTCTGACGGACGCATTAACAGAAAAAACCGTACAAACGACTTTATACTTTACAGTGATTTTTGTTTTTTTGCGGCTCAAAATTAATAATTATCATTTTTAATTCTAAACGTACTATTCTATGCCATTGATTTTTGAATGCAAAGAAATATCAGTAATCATTATTTGCGGTGCCTGCCTTGCACAGAATAACTGAATAAATACGAGCTAAAGATTTGACAACATTTCCCTTTTCACAAACCAAAAATAACAAGGAGGCAGCTACGCTCACAGTGTTCTCGACTGTTGGACACCCTGTAAAGCTAGGATAACATCGGTAGTGCCGATATTCGATATTTTCGAGGTTTTCTAAACAATAATTCCATAGTATCGGCTTTTTTTGCGGGTATCGGGTATGAATATATCTAATTGAAATCTAAAAGTGAATAAACAAAAAGTAACAACCCGAAATCGAGTTTAAAAGTACTTTTTTACCCTTATTTTATCAGCTGCAGTCGATAAAAAGAATAAATTTAAGATTTCAAATTTTTGGAAAATTTCGAAAAATGTAAAGGGGTAACTATGTAAAAATCGACAAATTTTCAAGAAAAAAAAATTTGTCCAAAAAGCATAAAATTTAAATGCAAAGCGAAAGTAGGTTTAATATTGTGAAATATAAGACATTACACGTGGAAATCGGCTGAGTTTTGATAAAGTGGTGCCAGTTCAAAGTCCAAAGAGTCAACATTTCTCATATAAAGATTATTTATTTTGTTAATTTGTAAACTTATTTTTTGTTTACTTTTTAACCCGCTCGCCGGATGGTTAGGCTACAGTCGAGTAAACTCGATACTGATCTAGAATATATATACTTCACAGGATCGGATATGTTTCCTTCCACTTGTTACATACATTTCACAAAACCATTATACCCTTTTTAGTCCATTTCTTTTTTAAATCAAATTAAATGAGATTTAAACAAGATTCTAGGCAAAACTTTGGGTGCGTAAGGAAGCTTCTGAAAAATAATATGTGAAGATTTTCCAGCTTCGGCTGCAATCGTCAACAGCAGCAACAACTGTTGCAGCAACAACAGCAACTGTTGGTGGAAATTGGGTCAGCAGCAGGCAATCATCAGGCGACCATCCGTTTTGAAATCCATTTCATGTTGCATGCTCAGTGGCAAGTGGCAAGAGGCAAGTGACAAGGGGTGGGGGTAAGGGGGTAAGATGGAGGCGGGTTGAGCGTGTCATATCCGTAATACTCAAAAACACAAATGCTGCAAAAACTCAATTTCCTTTTAACCAGCAACGAGCAACGAGCAGCAACAGGCGGCAAATTCACTATGGGCAAAAAAGTCAAAAATTTTGGCATTATTACAACAGTTTTTTTTTTTTTTTTGTCTTTTTGTGTTCTTAATACCCAAGATTAGAGAAAACTATTTTTTTTAAATTTATCGCGGACTACCCTTAATGTTAAACAGCTGATTCAGAGTTGCTTTGCTTATTGAAATTTCTTGCAGCTTTCAATGGACTGCAGGTTTATGGGTAAACTTTTTTTAATAAACATAAATATGGAAAAAGTTAGTCTCAAATATATTGTCAATGGATATTATTTAGTAGCTCTTTTTTTCTTGTCCAATTGTCTAATGTTGTTGATGTATAGTTTTAGATACAAATTAAGAAATCTATGTGTGTTTTGTGGTGAAGACAAGGTCCACAAACACGGGAAGGGGGAGGAGAAGGCGTGGTCCAAGTTAAAAAAAAAAAGAAGTAAATTTCTAAATAAGTCTAACTAAGGTTCGTGTCAAATTTGAAAACGCTAGCTTTTCAATTGTTATTAATGCCAAGAAAAATGGACTTTTTGCCCATTGTGAAATGGCGGCAAGCAACAGGCTGCCATTTGGTCGCATCTTATGACATTTAAGGGGGGGTTGGAGATGGGCTGAAACGGGGTTAGGGGATAGGGAACTTGCTATTGACAGTGGCAGTGGCAGTGGCGCCATTTCATTTCCGCCTGCATTAAATGCCCCGTGCGACGCTTAGAAATTCAATTATAAAATATGTCAAACAACCAGCGACAACGACAACAACAACAACGACAACAACAACAACAACAACAACAATGCCAGCGTCTGTTGCCTGTGTCACTTTTGTTGTCCACAGACCACAGCTCCCCCCACCCCACCCCCTTTGGCACTTCTTCCTCTTCTACGCCTCTTCTTTCTTAACCTTTAAAATGTCTGCCGTTTTTGACATTGCTCATTGGACTCGACAATTTCTTTTCTTCTCTTTTTTGTTTTTTTTTGCATTCATTTGCAGCATCATTTCCCTTTCACTTCCTCTTGCTTTTCCTCCCTCTTCAGCTGCTCTCCAACTGTTCTCATTATTATCTGTTCCTTGGCACAGGACACAGGACACAGGACATGACATTTGCCTGCCTCGCTTCGCATTTACATTTTGGAAAAAAACCAATCAATTGTCCCTAGGAATTTCGTTTGTTGTGGACCTTCAATCGATTCTCGTTGACACACACACACACACGCACACACACACATGTTATATGTGTGTGCTTTTCATATTAAGCTGTAGTAAAAAAAAAAAAAAAAAAAAAAAACAATTTAATTCATTCATCGACTTTTCGGCGAGCCTTTTACCTTTGCCCTCTGCCGCTTTTAGCCTGGCTATTATCAAAGCCTATAAAAAACCCATAAAGGACACACACACACACGCACACACGCTTCAAATAAATTATGTGATCCATAAAGACGCAACTTTCTTTTTATGGGAATACGAGTTTAGCTGAATGAGAAATTATAGCACAAATTAAATAATATTTTTTAATTGATGATTGATTCAAAAATATAAATGAAAAAAAAAGTAGTATTTTTTATTGATCTATATGTTTTATGAATAACACACGATTTACTATACTCCTTTTTAGTTGATTTTTTTTTTTAAATTTAATGTAATTTAAATTTCGTAAATAATTGAACCGATAACCGCTTAACCGAACATAACCGTAACCGTAACTGAAGCTGAAACCGATATTCGTAACGGTTTGATACCGTGATTTAAATAATTCTTGAAATTCCTTTTTAACCTATCTACGCTTGATAATTTTCACATTTACTAATTACCTTGAAATTTAGACTTTGAACTACTTTAAACTTTTATTTATTTTATTTTTATTTATTTATTTATTGTATTTACTAAGAGCAGTCAGCAACATTAAATTAATTAAGGCAAATCAAACTAAGATTTCAATTTATTTTCAAAGTAATAAAGTAAATTAAAATAAAGCTAACGATTAGAACTGAAATGAGAAATAAGTTCAGTTAAATAAATTGAAATTTAAATTCAACTTCCGCATTCCTAACTTTTACTTTCTTTCTTTTTGTTCCTTAACTTCCTTTCTCCATGCGAATTTGCTCTTTCATTCCTAACTTTCGTAGAACGGAACTAATTAGACTTAAACGCTTGAGCTAATTACTTGAGCTTCCTTAAAGGTGGCGGTGGGGGGGGGGGTTAACTGTGCTCTCTCTCGATCCAAGAACTGACAACATTGGACTCCATGGAGTGCCACATTGTGGCATGCTAAGTACATCCGGTGTCAGGTTCGCAGGTGTTTGATTTGCCACCGGAAACGGCAAGGAAGCCGGAGGAACTTGAAAATATGTACACGTGTAAATTGTTGTTCAACGAGGTGTATAAATCCAGTGAAAGGCAGGGCGAAAATGAGACAGAGAGAGACAGAGAGAGACAGAGAGGGGGAGAGTTTAAGGGGCACATTCAACATGTGTCGTGTGTCCTGAATATCGATGTGTGTGTCTGTGTGTGTGTGTCTAAAAGTGTCCTGTCCCCAATCGATGAGCTATCGACCATCCGACTTTTTATCGACTTTTTATGTTCATTCAATTAAATATGCACTCCTTCCCCGACCACCTCACAACTAATGACCCATCATTATATTGTGCAAGTATTTATGTATAACAGTTCGAAGAAGTTACAAGCAAAACAGTCGAGTGCACTCGACAGCAAGATACCCTGTGCCTCATATTTAATGCCCTTGCAAAGCGTTGCGAGTTCGATTAAGATTTGCATACTAATATATAAAAGACATGTGAACCAACTTGCACGATATTCTTAAGTTTTCAAAATTGATAAAAAGTAAAAATAATTATCACCACAGCAGAAATCGAACAGTTAAATTTAAAAAATGTACTAAAATTAAAAACGAATTAAATAAACGAAACTAATTAGTTTGACCACGACAGGAATCGAACCCAGGACCTCTCGCACACGAGTTGGCAGCTCTAGCCTTCGACTATCGTTCTGATTGAACTGTTGCTGGCAAATGTGTTAAATGTACATTCAGTCAGACAATTTAAATAATCGAAAAATATTAAATAATAAGAAAAGTTTGGAAGCCATCGTCTCATCGTCGCTCAGCTATTACTTCGACCAATCCTCCAATCCTTAAATTTATGCTGACAAACTCGATATACATAAATTTTTTGTTTGTTTTTTATTTATTTGTTTATTTAATGTCAACAAAATACAGTTGACCAAAATTAAAGTAAACATTAAATTAAAAATAAGCATATAAAATTAAAGTATAATTTAAAAATAATATTTAGATTTTAATTTCAAACTGAAAGTATAAAAAAGTTGAAAAATCAAATTAAAAAGTCAATTAATTCAAGCAGAGCAAATAAAACAAGATAGAACTCACGCTTAAAAGGAGATTACGTAATCATTTTGGGCTCCCTGTGTTTCTTCTAAATATTAAAATATTATATTAAAATTAAAGCAAATCTGAATTGAATTATCTGTTAGCTGGAAAATCAGAAAACTCAGCGCGTAAATTCTCAAATTACAGGCGGCTACAAAACGAATGAAGGAACTGGAGGAGGAGTTGGAAGAGGAGGAGCCGCAGTCGGAAGAGGAACAGCAGCAGAAGGAGGAACAGGAGGAGGAGGAGGTGGAGGAGGAGGAGGAGCAAGTGGTCAGGACAATGTCTGCATGACACAGGAATGCGTGCGAACAGGTGAGTGTTGATTTTTTTTGAATAGTATATATGACAGGGTGTCTCGATAGTCGAGCACACTCACCAAGGAAATATGTTGCCCTGCTTGTTTTCAATTATTTATTTTCAATTAACGTGGCTTAGGTATATGGTCGTGTTTATATTATCGCAAACACATATAAGATGTCCAAATGCATTTGCCAGGTCATCAAGGAGCAGTTCTTGAATGCCACTTGGTTCCTCTCCCTTTCCTTTCGCACTTCTTCTGTGCGTCTTGGAGGTAAACAGACAGTGAGCCAACGTTTAACGACCTTTTTATGGGCCACAAACACTCAGCTGGGAATGTGACATTTGGTTGATGCCACATTCGGTTGATGCCACATTCGGTTGATGCCACATGCCACATCGCCTGCATGCATAACAAATGCATAATAGTCTTCTTGGAATTGTTAATGCCCGTCTCCTTTTCCTTTTCTGCCCCTTTTCTTCATTTCCCGCCCAAAAGCGAGCAATTGTTTTTTTTTTTTTTTTTTTTTTTTTTGGTAAGTGCTTTGCTCTTTTATGCCACAAAATGAAGCAAACTCGCAGCAACTCAAGACATTTCATTAACTAGATGCGTAGATGGCTAAAACTTCGCATTTCCCAAGGACTCATAATTATCCTTAGAGTATTCCCTTAAGTAAACCTCTGTAAAGCATCAATTTTTGCACAAAATTTATGAATAGGAGTTTAAAGAGCTCAAGTGGGAAAATTTTGGTATGTTACTTCTCTTAGGAGAAATCTATCTGAAGTTTACAATGAAATTCTAGTGTTCCTTTCATATTTCCTAATATTGACAAGCATTTCAAAGTATTTTGTAGTCAAAACATCCGAATAAAAAGATGGACACAAGTTCTTTATAGAGCCTGAGCTTTGGGAAATTCCTAGGGAATTTTCGGCAGAATTCCCTATGGATTCCCGACCGAGAAACACTAGGGAATCCCTAGGGACCGTAAATCCCTATTGATTTTCATACAAATTCCCTAGAGATAGGGAACAATCCCTAGTGATTCCCTAGGAATTCCTTGGGTATTCGAACTAAAGGGTATCTTATATCTAATCTAGCTTCTTAACGAAGTTTTAGACTTTATAAATGCATAGCATACTTTATGGGGTATCTCAAAGGATTCACTTTCACATTTCTAGGAACTGGAATAATTCCTAAGATTGATTAATATTGTGTTAAATCTTCTTGTCATTAAGTTTTATTTGAAATCTAGTCACTGTGATAATTTCATTTTGCTTTAATTTAATTAGTTTTGAAACTATATTGCAATTGAAATAAAAATACGCTTTAATATTTTCGTAACTTATTTGTGAATAAAAATCTCTTGATATTGAAAAGAAATTGACAGAAAACAAACTTTAAATTGAATTTTAATTTGAAATAATTTTAAGAGAGTTTTGATTGTTCAAGTTGAATTGTTGCTGGGCTTTGATTTATAATCCTGACATATCCTGTTGACAGTTGAAATTCTGTTGCACTCATTTGAATGTGCATAGCTCTGATTCTGTTGATTTATGAAGGTCGCTTTTGATTCGGCTCTCTGGCAAAATGAATGAATTCCAACTTTGCCCTGTTCCGGAGCTCATCAAACTCCTTCACAATTTTTGGGTGAAAGAGAAGAAATTGGATGGCCCAGCACAGGACAAAATGTAGGCGTAAATTGTGCTCAATCAATTGCAAGTTGTGAGTTCGATTATCGTAAAGGTTTGCGGTTCAATGAATTGACCGAGTTTTATGATCGACTCTGAATTACGAGTGTGACATGGAATTTCAATTATGTGCATAGTTCAACAGCTGCAAATGTTCACAGCCTTTGGCTAAAGATAAGTTGTTGATTTATTGATCAATTGACTGATTTGTTTTTATTGTATTTTATCTTTCCTGGCAGCTGCTTCATTGCTGTCGGCTATGGACTTGACAGCCGATCCGTGTGAGGATTTCTTTCAGTTTGCCTGCGGCACATGGAACAAGGTGCATCCCATACCCGAAGATCGCAGCTCGATCAGCACCTTTGAGGTAATATAGGCTTGAATAACTGTAAGCGTAACCATAACCGTTAACCGTTAACCGTTAACCGTTAACCGGTATTAACCGTTTGAAATTGGTAACCGCAACTGAGACCGTATTTAAAAGAAAACTTTCTTATTATACCGAAACCCAAAAACCCGAAATTATTTCAACCGAAATAACCGTTCAAAAACCGATGCATGCATAACGGTTAATTTTGGTTTGATCAAGCAAAAAATGTAATTATGTTTTTAAGGTGAAATCATCATTATTTTTATGTTGTCGGTAATAAAACGATTTTAGTTTTTCAAATTTTTGAAATCTTGCAAATTTTTAACATTTATTTTGTAATACGAAATCATACGCGTATTTCGAAACCGAATTATTCAAAAAAAATAACCGGTAGCCGCTACATAACCGATATACAACCGAAAGCGGTATTTGTTTCGGTTTTATACCCCGTTTATATTGCTGGTTATATGCAACTCTGATCCGATCTGACCTCTGCCCCGTAGGTGCTCTCCGATCAGCAGCAGTTGATATTGCGCGGCGTTTTGGATGAGCCCATCGATGATCGCGATAACGAGGCAACGATCAAGGCGAAGACTTTCTTCAAGAGCTGCATGGACATCCGTGAGTACAACTTGAACTCCGGACTAGATCTGAGTACTGTCAAATTAAATAAAGAACGGCAAAAGCTTAAGATTCAGAGCCTAGTTTAAAGTTGATTCAATCAGAGCTCATTTTCTATTTACCTTAACTTATTTTCAATTAATATTTTGGTAACTTAGTTTGAAATAAAATCGTTAAGAATTAATTTGAATGGAAATCATTATCTCAAATATTTCTTTAGCTTTTTAAAAGTATTGAAATTGAACTTGAATTGGGAAAAAACTTTACAATTTTGTACATACTTCAATTTATTCATATTAGATTCTATTGATATTTAAAAATTGAATATGAATTGAAATTCAAATAAAATTTGAAAATATCTATTTGTTCATATTTAATTTAATTGAATTCAAATCCAATTTTAGAATATACATTTATTCATTATAGAATTTCTGAACTGAAATGCGTTTTCCATTCAATTCATATAAAATTTGAAAATATCAATTAATTCATTTTAGAATCTATGAATTGAAATTCATGTTCAATTCAATTAATTCTAAATTGAAAAATATCAATTAATTCATAGTCGAATTCATATTAAATTTGAAAACATATTCATTTATATTCGAAAGAATTATTCTGAAATTGAATATGAATAAAGAAGAACATTGTGAATATTTTCAAAAATACTGTTAATATTTTCGAAAACAGCCCAGATTCGAAAGATCGGCGTCGGCCGTCTGGAGCAGGTGCTCCGCTCCCTGGGCGGATGGCCGGTGATCGAGTCGAATTGGCGGCCACCGACGGAGCCGAGTGTGGAGCGGCTGATGGGAACGCTCCGCATGAACTACGGCGAGGCGGTGCTGATCGAGCTGTACGTGGGGGCGGACGACAAGAACAGCTCGGTGAACATACTCCAAATGGACCAGCTGCAGTACGCGCTGCCCTCGCGCGATTACTACCTGAAGGCGAGCAGCCACAACGATCGGCAGGCGTATCACAGGTATATGACACAGATCGCTCTGCTCCTGGGCGCCAATCCGGCAACGGCAGCCGCCGAGCTCCACGAGGTGGTGCTGTTCGAGACGCAGCTGGTCAATGTCTCCTTGGCGGAGGCGGATCGCCATGACACGAGCGCCATCTATCGCAAGTTGACCCTGAGGGAGATCCAATCCCTCGTCCCGGAACTCAACTGGACCACGTATCTGCAGACGGCATTGGGTACGGACATTCAACTCCAGGTTGGTACTATACTCGATTAGTTTTTTGTCTATCTAGCCGAGTTAATTATATCGACAACTCACTGGAGTTGATTAGATCCGCGGGGTGGGCACGCAGTGGCTCTGAGAGCAGCGGCTGCTCTTATTATGTTAAAGTAGTATTTATACTTGATCAGTTCTTGACTATCACTCAAGTTAACGCTTTGAAATGATTTTGAAACGGCTATGTTTTTAACATAGCAAATTTCTATTTAAAAATACAATTGTTCATCATTATTTCTTTTTAATTTGTTAACAATTTTGTTTAAGTTTTAGTGGTAATACTTTATAATTTGCATCATATTGACTTAATATCAAAAATAATAAATACAAAGTTTATAAATAAATTAATGAAGTAATTAATTTATCTTAGAAAAATTAAAAAATTAATAATGAAAGGAGTTGGTTAGATCCGCGGGGTGGGCACGCAGTGGCTCCGAGAGCAGCGGCTGCTCTTGTTATGTTAAAGTAGTATTTATACTTGATCAGTTCTTGACTATCACTCAAGTTAACGCCTTGAAATGATTTTGAAACGGCTATGTTTTTAACATAGCAAATTTCTATTTAAAAATACAATTGTTCATCATTATTTCTTTTTAATTTGTTAACAATTTTGTTTAAGTTTTAGTGGTAATACTTTATAATTTGCATCATATTGACTTAATATCAAAAATAATAAATACAAAGTTTATAAATAAATTAATGAAGTAATTAAAGACGAGGCATTTTTGACTGGGCAACATTACAAGTCAAAATTAAATTTTCTTCTTACATTTTAATTAATTTATTTATTTTAATTATTTTTTTTTTTTAATTTTTTTTATTCGATTTTGAACATTTTGATATTAAACTTTTTTTGGAATACTCAGCATATTGTTATTATTTTGAGCGACAAGTCGATTTATTTTGGTATTAAACTCATTTGACGGTTTGAATTGAAATCACTGCTCCAGGTGGACGAACCGCTGGTCACCTATGGCCTTGCCTATCTCCGGGAAATGGGTCAGATACTGAAGCGCACGGATCGGCGAGTGATTCACAACTATATGCTGTGGCGTCTGGTGATGTCGCTGGTGACGCACATGATCGATGACTTTCAGCGGGAGCGCGTCGAGTTCCGCAAGATCCTCATGGGCATTCAGTCGGAGCGGACGCGCTGGTCGCAGTGCGTCGAGTGGACCAACAAGAAGCTGGGCGTCGCCGTGGGCGCTCTCTTCATTCGGGACAACTTCAACCAGGACAGCAAGGAGGTCGCTCTCGAGATGATTCACAACATACGCGCCGCGTTCAATGAACTGCTCGCCGAGAATCATTGGATGGACGACGAGACGCGAGCGGTGGCCAAAGAGAAGGCGGATTCGATGAACGAACGCATCGGATATCCCGAAATACTCACCAATGTCACCGAACTGGAGCAGGAGTATGTCAATGTATGTGCTGTGCTGCTATCCCGACTTCCGACATCCGACTTCCGACTTTCGACTTTCGCAATCTCCAAAAATGCCAATCAACCAGCATTCAAAATGGCTGAAATTTAAGGCCGCACGCACACCACCAGCTGAAAGCTGAACCTTCAGCTGAGCTAAAAGGCAAGCTGATCACTTCAAAGCATATAGAAATCCCAAGCTGAAGCTGTTGCTGGCTATTTGAATAGTTTTTTATGCTTCTTATCCCACATGGTTGGGGTTTTGAACAATTTTGCTAATTCAAACTTCGCAATCCAATTCAAATCAGTAGTAAAAAAGCTCGTCAAACATGTTTGATCGATCAATTCACGGTTACCAAAGTAAAAAACCAGCTCTGTAAATGATCGGAGCATAAGCGCATCGCCAATTCGTCGAAAACTGTTTTCCATTTTAAAACAATTTTTTTTGGCTCTATTTTAATAATTTTTTTTTTTGCTGAGCTTAAAGCTTAGCTCAGCTTTCACTATGCGCGCTGATAAGCTCGACTATAAGCTCAACCGTAAGTTCAGCTTTCAGCTGGTAGTGTGCGCGCGCCCTAATTGTTGGAAAATGTCAATTGAATCAAGTATTTCGTACACGATTTAAGAAATTTCGAAATTAACAAACTTTTGACAAAGGGAACTTGGCATGTTGATATAGTTCCAAGATTTGTTTTGTAACTAATCTAAAATTCGCCTTTTTTTCGCACCCAACTCCAGCTAACGATCGTCTCGGACAACTTTATCGATAATGTGCTAAGCATTTTGCATTGGGAATCGGAGAAGCTGCTCCATTTGTTGCGCCAGCCGGTGGACAAGGAAAAGTGGACGACGGAGCCGGCGGTGGTCAATGCTTTCTACAATCCCAACAAGAATGATATCGGTGAGACATATATTTAATTCAATCTCTATCTCAATCTTGATCAATTTCTTCCTTTTTCAACATTCATATATTTTTGTAACATTGTTACTTTGATATTCATATGGATTTCTTTCACTCTCATTTAAAACTTCTCTATCACGTTTATACACTTGATCTTCATCACAGTATAGATCTCCATCTTATTTCTTTATTTCAAGTCTTATTTCCCGTTTTGAACTTTTCTCTCAACTCTACATATTTTTTGCGATCAACAGCTTGTTCTTCTTTTTGAGTTGATCTTTTATTCTTTCAGTCTTGATTTCTTAGACTAAAGCTCAGACCTTTTCTTTCACATCTTTAATCTTGATCTTCATTTGAATCTTCTCATGGCTAACATTAATTTTTCACCCTGCATTCTTCTGATCTTCTGGAGCGTCCTGAAACTTTCAAATGTTCTTTAACTTTTTAAAATTTCTTTCAGTCTTTCCCGCGGGAATACTGCAGCCTTTGTTCTATAGCCAGCACTTTCCCAAGTCGCTGAACTATGGCGGGATTGGCGTGGTGATCGGTCACGAGATCACCCATGGCTTTGACGACAAGGGCCGTCAGTTCGACAAGGAGGGCAATATGATGCAGTGGTGGAACAATGCCACCATTGAGGCATTCCGGGAACGCACCCAATGCGTCATCGATCAGTATTCACGCTACAAGATCGACGAGGTGGACATGTTCATGGACGGCCGGATGACCCAAGGCGAGAATATCGCGGACAATGGTGGCTTGAAGCAGGCATTTCGGGTAAGGCAACGGATATGACATATGGTAATTCACCGATCCTCATCAATTGATCCTCGACAGGCCTATAAGAAATGGGAGAAACTGCATGGACAGGAGCTGCAGCTGCCGGCTTTGAATATGACACACGATCAGTTGTTTTTCCTCAACTATGCGCAGATCTGGTGCGGATCGATGCGGCCAGAAGATGCGCTAACCAAGATCCGATCCTCGGTCCATTCGCCCGGTTTTGTCCGTGTGCTCGGGCCGCTCTCGAATTCGAGAGACTTTGCGCGCGCCTACAATTGTGAAGTCGGTACGACGATGAATCCGGCAAATAAATGCAGTGTCTGGTAGTCAAGATCACTGATAAAGATCAAGATCATTGATCAAGACCAAGATCCTTAATCATTGATGAAGATCAAGATCGTTGGTCAAGATCAAGATCGTTGATCAAGATCAAGATCAAGATCATGGATAAAGATCAAGATCATTGATCATTGATCAAGATCAAGATTATTGATAAAGATCAAGGTCATTAATCAAATTCATGATCAAGATCATTGATCAACATCAAGATCCTTGATCATTGATGTTGATCAAGATCAAGATCATGGATAAAGATCAAGATCATTGATCATTGATCAAGATCAAGATCATTGATCAACATCAAGATCCTTGATCATTAATGCACCACAACATATCTAATGCTTTGTATAAGTTTATTTTTTTATGTATATTTATATATCGTATACTTAATTGTAATATCTGAAGAATGAGGGGCGTCACTTTGTTGTTTTTGCTTCGTTTCTCTCTCTTATTTTTTTTGTTATTTTTTTTTTTATTATAGCAGTTATGATCTATATAGCGCGATAGTACGAACATAGTATACTTTATATATATATATATATACTATAAAACTAATTGTATTTGTATTTGTAATTTAATGTAAATGTCATATCTAAGGCATATGCAAAGCTATATATACTATTTATAGAGCACACTCTCTACCCTGTATCCTCTCTCTCTCTCTCTATCTCTCTCTATACCTTATCTCTCCCTCCCTCTGTGGCTCACTCTCCCTTTTCCTTTCTATTAAGAAACGGCATTAAAAGTATTCCTAATAATAAAGTCAAGTAAACGAAACGAAATGAAACGACATATAATTCAGATAAGGCACGATCTTACTATATAATGATATGGTGCACTTGGGTAAATGTCTCAGATTTATACTCTCTAGGGTAGTTGCTAAGTTGCGATCGTTTTACAGCTTAACTTTGATATTCCACAGATCCAGAAGTGGCAATTATACAATTTACTTTAGTAAAGTAATAGTAATCCGACGTTGACCAAATTTGGTTAGGATATAACAGGTAGTCCTAAATATGCAATCTGTGAGTTTGGCTCAGATATCTTTCATACCAAGCAATTCCTTGAACTTCGACTCCGAATTTGACCCACCTACAGGTCGAATTTCGCAAAAATTGTATCCGCTTTGATGTGTGAAAATTTCAGCTTTCTAGGTTTAACCGTTTGGCCTACACGATGATTCTCAGTCAGTCAGGACAAAGAGTTTTATATATATTGAAAATTACAAAATGATTCGTATTTCTTGTTGGTATTTACTTTGTGAAGAAATCCATGTTCATATCAGATTATTTATACCATCTTCAAATATCTCCTAAAAGATACGTGTAACCGTCTTATCTCAAAACTGAACTCCAATCAATCACAATCTATATTAACAGCTACGTTTATGCCATGAAATTCATGAAACAGCGAAATCGAAATGTTTGCTTTAAAAAATTCATAATTTTCCAAAAAAAAAAAAAAAAAAAACTCACCCCAACTCATATTGACAGCTACGTTTATGCCATGAAATTCATGAATACACCAAAGAGCGCAAGCAAAGTCAAAATTTCAATCACTTTACGATATGTTTGTGCGATTTTATTCTTGCATAGTTACATCCGGATGACATTCGTTTGCCATCATCATCAGATGTGTTGTGTGGCTTATGTGTATGGTACAATATGTTTTGTATATATGTATATATATCGTAATATATCTGGATATATGCAACATCATAAATATAGTCTATGATATTTGTAAAGTTTCGTTGGGCAACCGCTAGGTGCCGCACTAAAGCTATGATAGGTCAATCGGAGACCCTAGTTTGTATCATATGTATTGTATCGTCTATAGTATATACTATATCGTCTATCGTCTATCGTATATCGTTTATCGTAATCGTCTATCGTATAACGAATATATTGGTATAAAAACGTCTAGCAAAACACAGTCCGTAGTAAAAAGCGATATCGCACCCAAGGACACAACTATTTCGTGTCCAGGTCTATTATATAAATATGTTAGTATGTGTATAACAATTGGTACAGTTGAAAGTATTGGAAATATATATTGGAAATTCATAGCCATTGGAAAGTCAGTGCTAGTTGACTGGAAACCGCTAAAAGGGCTATGAAAGGTTCATGGAAAGTGTTGTGTGTCTAGTTTAACAGTTAACCAGATAGAAGCTAAACAGTTTCTGGAAAACCACTGGAAGTCGACTGGAAGTGAGTTGAAGCTTTAAGCTTAAGAAGCTTTGCGATACATTGGAAAGAAAGTAGAAATCATTTAAAATTAACACCGTCAGAATGAAAGCAAGTTCAATATTTAATCTTAAGAAACTATTAGATACCCTGGTAGTAGCAAATATTCCACTGGAAGTGATAATTCTGAATTAACACTGGAAAGTCAATGGAAGTTTACAGGAAGTCACCTGAAAGCGAGTTCAATCTTTAAGCTTTAAGCTTAAGAAACTTATAGGTATATTGGAGAAAAAGTAGTCATTTTGAATAAACACTGCTAGAATGGAAAGCCATTGGAAGGCCTTTGGAAGGGCATTGGAAGGCCGCCTTGAATCAACACTGTTAGAATGGAATGGCATTGAAAGGTCACCTGTGAACGAAACACATTAAACAAGTTGGAATTAACACTTCTAGACTGGAAAGTCATTGGAAGGTCACTGGAAGTGAGTGGCAAGGTTACTGGAAGCAGTGTGTGGTGTTAAACTTTGGTACAGTCAGCACAGTTTTGAAAACTGCAAAATGAAATGGAAGATTTGTGGAATATTGCTGGAATATTATTGGAAAGATCACTGGAAGATCACTGTAAGATAACTGGAAGATTGCTGGAAGATTACTGGAAGATCACTGGAATATATGTATGTATATATAGGAATACTGCGTCTAATTGGGGGAACTTAAGAATTCATTCCACGCGGAATTATCACACATGCTTATGCTCTCCCCTCCCTCTCTCTCTCTCTCTCTATGTCTCTCCCTCTCTGTCTCTGTCACTCTCTTAACAATTGGCATCAATTGATTAGATGCGCAAAGATCTGTCTGGCTGTCGCCCGTGTCGCCGGCGTGTCTGTGTCCTGGACCAGGATTGCTCATCGGCCCGGGCAAAGATCAGATAGATAAAGTTGCCCACGACATTGAGTATAACCGCAAGCCAGAAGACAATGTGCCATTGGGTCAAAGTCTCGCGATGATTGATGATCAGCCCAATGACATAGGGCGCCAGGAATCCGCAGATATTTGCCGCCGAATTGGTTATTCCATACATGGTGCCCGCAAATCGCGGACTGAGCGCAATGTGATTCATCTGATTCCCAGCATAGACGGCACCGCCAAAGCTTCCAACGCCGGCGAGCATGAAGGTGACCCAAATCCAATCGCAGCCCACATAGATGATGCCAATCAGACCCAGCGATGGCACCACCGATGATATCGTATTCCACAATTTATATGAATTCAGCTGCGAGATATAACGACGGGCGAGCATCCAATCCGCTAGAGCGGAGCAGGCGATGCCCATGAACCAGGAGGTCAAATACGGTATGGCATTGAGCAGCGCGTTCGATTGGATGTCAAAGTGGAGTATGTTGCTCATATAGGTGGGCAGCTCGGTTAGTTGGGTATAGAAGGCCCAGCTCTGGCCGCACTGCGTCAGGAGTATGGCCCAAAGTGGCACGCTGGTAAGGATTGAGCTCCACGGTATGTGCTCCGACTCCAGATGCTCCTGCTCCGCCTGCTCCTCCAGTTGTTCAGCCTCCTCCCTCTCTCTGGGCAACTGCAGCGCTCTTTCTATATAGCTGCGCTCCTTTCTCGAGATGCGCGGATGCTCTTCAGGTCGGTCATACACCAGATACATCCAGCACACAAACCACACAATGCCCAGCAAGCCAAAGATATAAAAGGCCAATGGCCAGCCGCCCCAGAAGCTCTGGGAGCACAGCCAACCCGTTAGGGGCATCGATATGACCGTGCCAATATTGGAGCCGGCATAAACAATCGCCGCAAACTTGTTGCGCTCCAGCGGCGGTATCCAATGGGCCAACATGGCGTGCATGGCCGGATATGTGACGCCCTCGCCCATCCCCTCCAGAATGCGCACGAGCACCAGCAGCGGCAGATCCCAGTGGGCCGCCAGCGGGGTCAAGAGGGTAAAGATGGCCGTAATGAGCACTCCATAGCCATAGATCCGTTTGCCGCCCATCAATTCGGCCATGCGACCACCTGGCACTTGGGTCAGCACATAGCCATAGAAGAAGCTGCCCAAGACGAGGCCCTGGGTGGCCTCATCCCACACGAATTCACCCGCATCCGCTGGGCTTGAGCGTGGCCAGAATTGCGCCAGCGTTCGATTGGGCGTGGGCGACGGTGGAACCGGACACGTGTCGTTGGCCAAAACGGAACTGTTGCTATGCGGAATGGCCGTTTGATTGACCATGGCCACAATGGCCACCGACAGATTCACGCGCATCGCATAGACGACGGCGAAGCCCAGGAAACCCATCAGGCCAAAGATGTGACGAGTCTGGAGCCAATCATCCGAGGCGGCATCGTCGTCTCCAGTGGCTGTGGAATAGATCAGACCAGTTGGATTAGACACAATTCCAATTGGATTACAATATTAATGATAATGATAATGATAATGATAATGATAATGCTAATGCTAATGATAATGATAATGATAATGATAATGATAATGATAATGATAATGATAATGATAATGATAATGATAATGCTAATGCTAATGCTAATGATAATGATAATGATAATGATAATGATAATGATAATGATAATGATAATGCTAATGCTAATGCTAATGATAATGATAATGATAATGATAATGATAATGATAATGATAATGATAATGATAATGATAATGATAATGATAATGATAATGATAATGATAATGATAATGATAATGATAATGATAATGATAATGATAATGATAATGATAATGATAATGATAATGATAATGATAATGATAATGATAATGATAATGATAATGATAATGATAATGATAATGATAATGATAATGATAATGATAATGATAATGATAATGATAATGATAATGATAATGATAATGATAATGATAATGATAAAAAAAAAATAACAAGTGCTTCAACTGGATTCAAATTGATATTTGGATAAACACCAATTAAATTAAAACATTAGCAGAGCTTTTTGTAAATCACAATCCAATTGAATTCACAATTGAAGTCAAATACATATGTATATCAATTATCAGTTAGATAAGTACAAGAATCAATTTCAATATTAAATTTAAATATTTGTTGGTAAATTCACAAGAATGCAACTTGGATTCAAAATGAATAAATATTAATACCAATTATCAGTTGGATAAATGTTGAAACCAATTGTAGTCAAAATCAGTTGGATAAGTATGCGAACCAATTGGAATTAATCCCAGTTGGATTAACAACACGTTCAATTGGACTCAGAGATTAAAGAGCCCAAATAAATATTCAGACAGGCAATTATTCCAGTTCAAATATGAATACAATTAGAATTCAATTCAATTCCAATTGGATTGCATTATTATTGAAATTAACATCAATACAAGTCAATTGTAATGTCTACTCCAAACAAGTTAGCTATTTTAACTAAATTGGTAAATATTTACAACAAGTACTACAATTGGGTTTTATTAGTATATTAACAACAATTCAATAATATGGATTCGATTCAAGCTACTTTTCGAATATTTGTAAATATTGTTAAAGTGATTCATTAATTCCAGTTTGATTATTAGTTGGATTAACACCAACAGTTCCAATTCAAATGCGACTCCAACTGGTTGTATGTAAACATTAGTTGGCAGAGGAATAACTCCAATTGGATTCCCACTCACCTGCTATCAACGGGCGGTCGCCACTGCAAAACGCCCCCCGTTCATCATCCGCCTCCGTGTCATCGTCATCGGCATCGTCGGAGGAGGGGCGGATGAGATTACCGTAATAGCAGCTGGCATCGCGCGTCTCATCCGTCCATCGTTGTGGCGGCATTTGGGCAACTCCAATAAGTCAGTAACAGCTCCAGCTCCAATTCGAAATCCAATTGTGATTCCAATAATATCCAATATCCAATTTGGTTGCTGCTTTTGATTTCCACTTACTTTTTTTGTTGTTTAATTCTTTTGCAATTGCCAGCACATTTTCTCCTTTTCTTCGCTTTTTTGTTAACGTTTCTATTATGGTTTTATTTCTTTTTTCGTTTTCAACTAACAACATAAAAAAGCAGCAGCAGCAACAACAACAATGACGCAGGCCCAAAGACAACTCACCAACAGCTGGAGCGGGCAGCGACTGAAGCGTCGTAGTTTCTGACAGCGACAGCGACAGCGCCAACAGTCGCAACAGCAGAAGCAGCAATAACAATAACAATAACAACAACCAAGTCTAAGCAGCCAAAAACGCCATGTAACTGTTGTTGTTTTTACTATTGTTGAAGCTTTAACCAGTCACTCTCGCACGCTCTCTCGCTCTCTCTCTCTCAATCGCTCTCTCAATTTCTTTCTAGTTGTGTGTGCTTTTGCGTTCTCTTATGCGCCAACTCACTGAGCACAAACTTTGACTTTGCTGTTGTGAAAGTAGAGCAACAATAATAATAACTATGACAAGAACAACAACAACTACAACAACAACTACAACTACAACAAGAACAAGAACAACAGGGAAAAGGAATGGCGCTCTTCTGCGTCATTGAACGAGCTGAATTGAATGAAAGAGAAGGCGTTGTGTTTAGTTGATTTGTAAATTACAAATGAGCATTGTGCGCTTTTTGTTCAAATTCCCACATTGTATATATGTATGTACATATGTATATATATCTAATATGTACATATGTACATATATCTGTCTCAATGTAAATACAATACAAAGTATTTGCACACTTTATATTTTTGCTTAAATAAGGGGAGGCAAAGTTTTGTTTTAATATTTATAACGAATTTTGTATACTCTATAATTTAATTGAAGACTGCAAAAAGGACATTCGTCATGCCATTTCTTTTTGCAATCTGAAAAATATACTATGGAATTGGAATATTTTTTTGAACATATAAAAATTCCAAATTTGTAATTAAACTATGTTTGCCTTAACCTCAATTTGTGTTTGAATTTTGTAATTAAACGTAATCAAATATTGAATTTAATTTTCGATACATATTGATCAAAGAGAGAAGTCTAAAAAGGGGTCTAATAGATGAGCAAAAAAAAAAGTTTAATATGATACAAGAAATTGCTCAAAGTTGATTCAACTTAACCTCAATGATTTTTTCCTTGTTAATTTCTAAATATTTATTTAACTAAAGTTTATCAATATAATACTTTATTCTTATCAAATACACTGCAGAGCCTATTGCTCCATAAAATTCTAATTGCGCTCTACATAATGAAAATAAAAATACTTTTTATGTGAAAAGATAACGAAAAGCGAATCAATATAAGGTGGAAATTCAATAGATAATGACTAAGAATTGTCTAGTCTGTTAAAAAAGAATCTTAAAAGATCTTTGACATTTCGTGTGAAGTGATGAAATTTGTTTGCAAACTGGTTCGCGAGAAACTCTCAAAACGAGTTAACAAAAATTGAGAAACTATAAAATAGTTAGAGAGTTCATTGTATAATTAAATTAGTACTACTTGTTCTACATGTTTTGGATATAATATATAAGAATGTTATATTGTTGTTCATTGAGTCACCATTGCACTCAATTAGGAAGATATTGTTAATCAAACAAAGCGCTATGATAATAATATATCATTATTATTTTCGGTGAGGGTAACGAACCCGCTGGGAATACCAAAAAGACACACGCCCACTTCTTTGAGAGGCAGAGAGAGAGAGAGAGAGAGCGAGAGAGAGGGAGGGAGAGAGGGAGAGAGGGAGAGATAAGGCGCATGACAGAGACTTCCTGTTGCATGCAAATAAAATAGAACTGACCTTCAACTTGACAAGTACACTGCTCAAAAACTGGGTCAGTTAAACGAGTGACAAAAATTATATATAAAATAAAATAATGATAAAGATCCACACACAATGTTCAATATTTTGTAGATATATTTGTATCTATAGATACAATAGATACATCTTTCTGGATTGATATCTATCAAATGTTGTTAAACTAAATTTAAATAAAAGTATTGGAAAACGGACTAGTTCAGTATATAGATCTATATGTATATTCAAAATATTTGTATCTGAGAAAAACAGTTTGGATTTAAGCTGAAAGATGTATCTATTGTTATACATCTTTCAGCTTAAATCTCTTGTGTTATAAACAAGAAAGTAAAGTTTAAAAAAAATATTTGATGTATTGGAAAAAGGACTACATATGGAATACAAACAGGATATAGATCTACATATATGTATATTCAAAATATTGTAGAGATAATTGTAACTGAGTAAAACAGCTTGAGATACATCTCTTCGATTGTATCTTGTGTATTAAAAACAAGAAAATGGAGTTTAAAATAAGAAATGAAATGATTCGAAAAAGAACAAGATACGGAATATGAATTCATTATATTCCAGAGATGTTTGCATCTCACAACCGAACAGCTGGAGATAGTAAAAGATACATTATTCGGCTTAAGCATCGTGTATTGAAAACAAAGTGGAGTATTAAAAAGCAACAGCTCAGACAAAACGGACTACATATGGAATAGATTTATGGATAGATCTATAAGTAAATTCATTATATATTTTTGAGATGTTTGCATCTCATAAAAGCACCTTGAGGTAGGTAGGTCAGCAAATGGCATCATTCTTCAATCTTCCAGATTCAATTCCAGATCAATTGGCAAAAATGGTGCCGACGGCAAAGACAATGATCTTGCGCTGATGATTGATGGTCAGGGTCTCGTAGTGATATCCCTTTAGGATCCGCACATCGTTCTGATTGGCATCGAAGGATGCTTTGATGGGCGCCAAATCGACATTGAAGCAGTTGATCAGGAAGGTCTCCTCCTTGAGCAGAGCACACACCTCATAGGCGCTGGCCAATTTCTCG
This sequence comes from Drosophila rellima, assembly GCA_035043635.1. Taxonomy (NCBI): domain Eukaryota; kingdom Metazoa; phylum Arthropoda; class Insecta; order Diptera; family Drosophilidae; genus Drosophila; species Drosophila rellima. Next base: position 2,374,681 of record JAWNMV010000678.1, read on the forward strand.
TTCCAAATGCTGACCGAGCTGTAGATCAGCGTCTCCTTGAGGTTCACCTGGGTGGCCTCCTTCGGGGTGCGGAACGTGTGCATTGTGATGACGCCCGTGGGGCCGTCGCCCAAAAAGTTGTGCGTCAAATCGCTGACCAACATCGGCGTGGCCGTTGGCGACACCGTCTTCGGGTTGCCCACAATTGTTTCGGCCTTCAGCTTTTGCAATTTGGCCAAGGTGCGCACATAGCTGGGATGATTGGCCAACTGGCCATCCAACTGCTGCATTTGCTCCTTCAGCCGATCGAGAAACGCTTCACGCACGCTCTCCTGAATCAGCAGCGTGGCAACCGCGTTCTCCGCAAACGGATTGTGCAGCGAGGCGACCAAATGATGCAGCGCCGAGTTCAAATCACCGCCATCGAACACGATCATCAAGCTGGGCGAATTCCAAGCGTATTTCACCTGCTTCTCATCCTTGGTGGTGGCTTTGGGTTCGCCAGCGCCCGACGTCGTTTTCCCATCATCGATAACGGACGGCAGCTAAAAAGATTACGGATAACAGATAAGACATGTGATTTGCTAAATGTTACAATCGAGTGAGCTCGACTGTGAGAGACCCAGCAGTCAGCTTTAAGGAGTGTGTGTTGCCAGCTCTTCCGGGTCATAAAAAGAGCTAAACTAGCCTAGCCTTTGAAAAAAGCTAGAAATGGCCAGAACATTTTGTTGGTAGCTAAAAAAAAAGAACGCTAGAGTAGTGAAACGATATTTTTATTGAATCTCTCCAATATCGGTGGATTCCACCTTCAAGTGCTCAAGCTTGGAAAGTAGCTATAAATCCCGCTAGCCGCTATTTAACAATTTATTCGGCAACCAGCGGGGAAATGGCTAAATTGGCAGCACTGGTGCACACTTTCGACTCTATGGTGCCAACTTTCTGGCCCGCAAACTGGGCAGCCCCTTTGGAGTCTTTGGTCAAACAATAACAACAACAACTTACGGCCACTTTGCGCTCCTGCTTGCACTCCAGCTTGTGTACCATGCCGTAGGTGATCACTGGTGTTGGTAACATGGAGGGATTATTGGGTAAATTAGCTCGCTGCTCCTCCGTCAGATTATCGACCATGTCTCGCACGATTTTTCGCAAAATGGTTCACAATGCCCCGTCTTATCAGTCTTCGTTACTTCTCGCACTCTCTCTTTCTCTTACACACTTGCACGTTGATCGTGCAGCAGCTGACAAAGTAGTTGCACAGCGCTGCCCAATCGTCTTAAATTGTATGAAATCTGTTATTGTTTAACTAGTCAAATTTATAGTATAACTATTGAAAGGTTGAACAGTGTGGAGTATATGTAAATAATAGATTTAAAATTCATACCTAAATTCAAAATAATCATTTATTTGAAGTGTTAACCTATCGATATATCGCTTTAAATATGCAGTATATCGATATGTAGCGTCAGCGCTGTGCAGCACTGTTCTCTTCGCAGCTCACACTGTTCAGCACTATGGTGACAGATTACGCCACCGCGACGCTGACGCCGACGCCGACGTCGACGTCGCTGGGGGTCTGTTTGTGTCGCAGTTTTTTTTTTTTTTATACGATTGCCGCTGCCCCATGCACAGTTTACAGTCAGATTCAAATTGAAATCGCCCGTGTGCTGTTCGCGTAGCTCCGTCGTTCAATCACTTGTTTTTTTTTTTAAATATATGTACATAAATTTAAACCACAAATCGGCTGGTGTGATTTTTTTTGTACTGGCGCTAACTAATTGTAATTGTTAAAAAAACAAAAAAAAAATAAAGCAGACAGACGGACATCAGAGGCATCGCTAGCATTCGTTCATTGTGTGCGTGAGAGTCAAACGAAGACCAACAAGTGCGCGATTCCAATTGCATTGCGGATTCTGTGCAGCTGCGTATCTTAGTGTGTGTGCGTGTGCGTGTTTGTACGTGTGTGCGTATTGTTGTTGTCTTTTGCCAGTGACAAAGTGCGTTCAACCGATTGAAAGTGAATTACAAGTCAAAATAGATTTGAAAAAAAAAGAACAAAACAAAAAGCAAAAGAACAAAAAGACAGCAACGTTTAAAAGTAGAACAATTCAAAGTATTTGCACCAAAATAACGAAACAGCTGTCGAAACCAACGGCAAACTGCAGTGAAGGCAGCGAGCGGACAGCGAAGTCAACAGCAGCATTATTGTTGTTGTTGCTGTTGCTCTCTCTCTTCATTTCGCTCAGCCAACAACAGGTTCAACGAAAGTCTCTTTTTTTTTTTTGTTGTTTTGTTTTGTTTTGTGAACTGCGTGTAGGCGGCGAAATTGCAATTGCAACTGCATTTGAATTTGCATTTTAAAATTTGGGTCAACCACAAACAACAAGCACTGAAGGAAGCATCAAAATGACCGATTTAAATGAACTGATGGGTTCGCAATTTGTGCGCGTTAAGGTAACTATGTGTGTGTGTGTGTGTGTGAATGACAGAGAAGGGGGACAATGAAGCCAGTGAAAAACAACAGCAACAACAACAACAACAACTCCAACTACAACTCCTTGTAAGCCCACTCACTTATTGGGCTGCCCGTATCGTGTGTTAGTTAGATAATGCAGCACAGCTGCAGCGCTGCCGTAGCTCAGCTCAAGCTCTGCTCAAGCGCTGCTCAAGCTCTGCTCAAGCGCTGCTCAAGCTCAGCCGCGCCCAGTCTCAAGTGTTGCTTAATGCAATGCCGCCCGCTTCTTTTTTTTTCTTTTTCTTTTTGTCATTAGCACACAACGAAACGTCGACGATCGCTGCTGCTGCGACGTGGCGTCGAACCGCAAATTGCCATTCGATATGTGCGACTTGTGGGTTAAGAAAAGGGTCGAGGGGAAGATGAGGCAATAAATTAGTAACTTCACTGAGACATGCAAGCGGTTAATGTTGTTGTTGCTGCAGCTGCTGCTGCTGCTGCCGGCGTCGCTGTGGGGCTTCATTTGAGCTGCTTACTCAATAGACAAAGCTTAACTTGACGAAACTCTATAACACTACACCCCCTCTCTCACACAATCTCACACTCTCAATCTTTGCCGTTCTCTCTCTTGCTCTCTCTCTCTTGCAGGTCGTTGCCTTTGTGCATTTCATTTTCATATCGAATGCTATGCTAGGCAGCTGGGGCCATGGAGCCTACGAGTTCTACAATTTCCTCTTTATCATATCCATGTTCTGGACTATACACAGCAAGGAATCCGTTGAGGCGGTGCAAACGGTAAGTTGACACCTTTCCCCCCTTTTTTTTCCCATCTTCTATTAGTTATGTCCAAATAGTCACATCGACAAATCGTCAACTCGATCCATTTTCAACTCGATATTTTTTTCAACGATATACATATGTATTTCGATTTTTGTTTTGGCGATTTTAACTTTTCGATCTAAGACTCGATCGATAATTTTCATAACTAGTTTCTAATTATTTTTATTTATTATGGAATTAAAGAATTATATAGAATTTAAAAGAAATTTAGAAAATACAATTTTAAAATGTATAATTTAATTTGAACAATTACAAAGTTAAATTGAGAGGTTGAAAAAGTCATGTACAAAATTTAGTTATTTTTTGTGGAATTTTAGGTAAACAAATTCACATACAGTCGAACTTCTCTAACTCGAACTTCTGTAACTGGAATTTTCTCTGACTCAATCTAAATAGAGTGGCAATAAAGTTGATAAACTTAAAAAAATAACTCTATAAGTCGAAGTCTCTATAATTCGAACATTTTCTTTTTCTAAAGAACTTCGACTGTATGTAAATTTGTAGTAAAAAGCATTTAAATTAACTTTCACTTGTTAGTTCGAAGCTGACGCATACACACACACACACACACACACACACACACACACATACACCAACACACATGGCTTATCAGCTGCATGCAAAGCTGCCTGATTGATAAGACTTTGTTTTTGATTTAAAAACTAGACGATTCATCAGCGTTAAATTAATTTCAATGGTTGTTGCCTCTTGCCTTAGATATATAATATTTATTTTGATATATTTATGTATACATATATACAGTATTATGTACAAACATATATAGAGCTATCTCAGAACCGGTTCCATTGAAATCAGAGAGAATGAAATTAGTTGACTTTTTTATTGAATTTTTTGTATACTTGTCTCGTTTATTTGTTTGTTTGCTTAATGCCTCCGGCGATACTATAAATAATTATTGTGCTCATTGCTTTCTCATTCACGGGTTGCACTGATCTCAGGGGGGGGGGTCCCCCCTCCCTCCCTCTGTCTTTCGAGCTGATGTTGATCCATACCCATAATCCACGTTGTCCTAGTTTCAACTATGTATCTCAAGATATAATCGTATCTACTTCAGATAAGATTGTGTTTACCAACTCAAGACAAAGAGCTTCATTTTAGATACATTTTTATTATCTCTAAAGAGTCATCAAAAATGTGGAATTTAAATATTACAAAAATAAAAACAAATTTCATTATAAAAATGCATCTATAATATTCCATCAGATTATACCGATTTTTAGAGTGGTATTTTTTAATTTAAAATAAAGTTAAACGTAAATATTCAAAATCTACCTACATATGAATTTGTTAGGAATTTGATAAAGTCAAGCATACTTTTAGGATTGGATTTGTACATATATCATTATTATAAAGTTCGATTTTTTTTAAAAATGTCAAATCTTTTCATATGTATTTAATATTTAAAAAAAATATAATTCGATTAATTGAAGTATATTAAATAGTATATATTATATAATAATATATAATAGGATATAATAGTAAAGTTAAAGCTTCTTAGTCAATTCCATTATCGTCTACCGATTGTAGTCTGTGATTTGTTCTTGTTTTTATTAAGCTTTTCAGCTTTGCTTTAAATACTCAAATAGTATTTTAAAAATACCAAAGAAAAGCCGCAAAATATGCGTTAATAATCGTAAAGTTGAGACAATTTCTAAACTGTGGTGATAAGCAAAATTAGTTGGCAAATGTGAAGCGACGATGCAAAGCAAAGCCACAATGTACTATATATAATATTTCGAAACTGATCAAATAACTGTGTTGTTATATGAAATATAATAATTATATTATATTCCAAATATAATATTATATATCTATATGCGTATATTTGAATCAACCGGTTTGCAAACAAGTTGAGTTGATTTTGGCCCAATAAAAGGCAAACCAAAATGAAAACACGCGGAGGCATGTTAATGTTTAGACGGATTTGGTTAGCCGCAAATAAGACTGGTCATACCACGTATTTAAGCCATTTGAATATGTGTGTTAACTGCACATCGCTATGGGTCTATAACTGGAAGAGCTAAGAGCTCGAGGCTTTGTTGTTAGTTATGTTTGTGTACATACGAAATGGAGACCCCAATTTGAACTTTGACATTACCCAAAATACCCCACTTCCTCCTTCAGAGTCGTCATCCTTGGCTAGGCACGCAATCCCGTCCTGACCCTAAAAGGACCTCAACTGACCCTTACCAAAAACATATCAAGAAACATGAATTACAGTTTCATTTGCTTGACTTTTAAGCGGTCAGTCACATGAAAACGACAACTTCAACTTCAACCCCCAACCCTTAGACCCAACCCCTATCCCATCCCCATCCCCAACCCCAAATTTGTGGTTTCTTTTTCGATTTTTGTGCTTCGTCATTAGCAACGCCTTTTAATCAACTCAACTATGCAAAAGTCAAACGATAACCCAAAAGCCGAGTAACCAAAAATCTAAACGGGTATGATGAGTTTGTGGCATTATATGTAACAGACAGAAGGAGGCTTATTTAACTCACCACAAAATTAGAAGAATAAAAACACCTTAGAACCAGAATATAAAACCGAAACGGTTTCGGTTATGTTTGCATTTTGGTTTTCGGTTATCGGAAAATGGTTTGTAAAATTTTTCTGAATATTTCACTATGCAAAACAATATCAATCAAAAACTTTCTACTCAAATTCAAGTACTATTGTTAATATTTAATTATAAAATAATAATCCACAATGATTACACTTTAAGAACATCATTTAATTTATCAAAACTAGTCGTTGTATGAATCGGTTATTACGGTTGGAATACTTTCGGCTACGGTTTTCGTTATGGTTACCGCTTGCAATCGGTTAATACCGGTTAACGGTTGCGGTTGCGGTTACGGTTACCGTGTTAATCCCTGCTAACAGCAAAAAACCAATTCAAAACAAGTACCTTGAGTTTTCATGAGTATGATAAATGTTATATTATTATGATCGAATAATAAATAAACTTGGAAGTTGATCGAGAAACAGTTTCAGAAATACGAAGAAAACACAGATTTTTATCTTGTACAGTATTTAAATGTGTGTCTCTAAACGTACATTTCGAGTATGTGTCAACTACCGGGCATATCATAGTCGAGTACACTCGATTTAACTTGTTTATCGTGTGGTCAATTCAGCTTTCGGTAACGCCCCCTTTTTTCGATTTCGTGGAAACTTTTGCGAAGCCTGCGGGGCAAGTCGATGCATTTTATAGCATTTGGCACATTTAGTATTATAACGAATTATTTAGGCATTCTGAAATAAATGTACATATGTATTTATAAATAATGAATTGTTTGTCGTTGACGTTCTGAAGTTTCATTTTTATTGGTGCGCCCGAAAGTAGGCTACATAAAGCTATGAATAATTTAATGGGATTTTTATACGCTTTTTTCTGAAATGGTCAAGTGGTTATTAAAGTACATAAAGTTATGTACGTATGTACAGTCAAGTCGAAAGGTTATACAGAACGAATTTGATTAAATCTGGCTTAAAGAAAATTTCAGATGAACTTGATCTGAAATTTTCCAGAACTAATTGTTTAACTATGTCGTTAGATATAACGCAAGTTTTTAATGGATCCTTTTAAAAAAATAAATCTAAAAGATAATCGAAATATCGATATTTTGTATCTCTTTCTATTTCGCTCAAATGATAATATATTTCTATATATCACTGATTGATCTCTTGGCACTTAAATAAACTAAGAACTTTTCTTTAACAAAAATATAAAGGTGGGAGATTCGTGCTTAAAAAGAATGTTATAAATTATATGTTTAGACTGAAGACTACAAATTGAACCAGCTTAAACAATTTATACAATTTATTTAGAAACTAGACGAAATTTGGTTGAAAATGGTTTTGGGAACTCAACTTTAAAATAATTAAAAAATTAGCAACGTGTAAAAATATAATATTCTTTCTGGAATATTCATTTCTTAAGCATTCCCTATCGAGTATATTATGGCAAGGACAAACTGAAGCCTTTGAAAGCAGAATGCATAACTCAGTCAAGGGCCAAAAAGGTGTGTTCAACTAATGGAGTGTGTCAATGTGTGTGTGTGCGTGTGCGTGTTTCACTTTATTAAAGTTCAAAGGTTCAAGGTATATGCAATTGATTTGACTGGACAAGTCCGCCTTCAAAGTCAACTGCCCCATGAAAGACAGCGACCAAGAAAATAACAAATTAAACCATTATGCTTGGCAAATTGGTGTCATAATGTCGCCTTCTTTCAGTTATGAAATTTAAATATTATTTCTAAATTTGACTTTAAAAAATATTTTTTTAAGCTTATTTTTTAATTGAATTTTCTCTTTAATTTTAGTCCACTGAATTTATTTGATATCAAATTAATAAATAAATAAATAAATAGTAACATTATCATTCAAATTGCTCATTATCATTGTATTTCTCATTGCAGGCGCTTGTGATCAATGCATCTAGCATATTCTTTGATATAGTCAGCATAATCGTTAGTTTCAATTTCATGAGTAAGTACTGATCATATTCCTTCAATTGGCTTTTCGTAGTGATGCAAAACAATACGATAACACTAAGTAACACAGTCTGATTTTCACACGAACCAAATACAAATCCAAACCAAAACCCTAGAACAAAAAACCATTCAAAACGCCTCTCCATGGTACTAAATGAATTACATCTATAAATAAAGAGCAAATAAAAATGGTCGAAATTTTGTTCGAGTTTTCCTAGAAACTAAAAGTTCAAAAATGGTAAAAATATCGGAGAGAGCAGCAGCTGCTCCCAGAGCCACTGCGTGCCCACCGCTGGTTCAAAATTTAAAACTGGTTCTGAAAAAATTACAGATATATTCATTGGCTTAGGCAAATTTTAGCGCATCTTTGAAAACAGCGAAAAAATGACTGAATTTAATTTTTTAAAAAACAATCATAAAACAATTTTTCAAGTTGTTTCTTTGAGCAGCTGATGTATCTAAAAAATAGTGTGTTTGGTTCGTGTGAGAAGAAACAAGTGACATTTTGTTGCCTAGTGTAATTAATCGATAAAAATGAATTGTTTAATAATTATTTCTTGCGCTTTCTTTCCGCTCTTTCAACAGATGGCTGGGCAGTGGCGTTCAGCATTATCAATCTGATACTGCGTCCGGTCAGCGTGGCTTTACTGTACCGTGAGTTCAATGCACGTGGCGGCAGTTTGCAGAGCGGTTCGGTGTTCCCAACAACACAGCAACAACGCAGCTATCAGGACATTGATCGTCCCACGCAGCCGACACCAACAAATTCGCAGCCGGGACCAAATGTGGCCAGCATTTTCTGAAGCAAAAAACCATAGGTCATGGTCGACTTGTAATACCCTTCCAAGTACCTAAAAACAAATTAACAAAATAAACCAACTAAAAGAAGAAAACATTTTTAGAAAGACCCTAAAATTACTAGTTAACAAATCCGATATCACAAAGAAAAAAATCAATTATTTTTTTGGAGTTTTTCTTTTGTTGTTATAAAGTAAGCAAAAAGAAATTGTAGTTATTGTTCTGAGCTATAAATAAATAAAGACAACCAATAATGTTGACAGTTTATAATATTACATAATATATATATATATATATATTTATATTTAAATGTATTTATAACAAGCGCGTAGCGAATGCTACTTTATACATAATAAATATAAAAGAACATAACGCCTACTACTAAACTATGTAAACCTAACATTATTAAAAAACAATAATAATAATAAAAAAGGGGCGTTCCATCTATATGTGCTCTGTCTGGTCAATCTTGTGTCATCTAACGTATATCCATTGTAGCTCCAAGAAGTTCAAATAAATAATTGAAATAACGCCTGCTCAACTATGTACAGTGCCCCCTCCATGTGAATAACAAAAAGTAACCTTAAGAATATCGATAATCTAGATTCTAGAAGCCCTCCTTGGCGGCACGGAACTTGTATTTATTGCTGCGTCCATCCAAACAGGGCACTTGCACCAGATTAAAGTAAATGGAGCCCATCAATTGCGATGCCGATGTGTTTGTCATCTTCAGGCAGGAGAACAACATATCATCGCAGATGCAGTGTGATCTACAGTTAAGATTCAATTCGATTATAATTACAAATGTATCGCTGCTTCACTCGTTACTTACTTTGTGTACAGCGAGTCGTTCATCAGCTCGTATTTGTGTTGATAGGCACGGATCTTTACAGGACACAGATCGTGCTGGCGACAACAACGATCCATGGGCATCTCGCTGCCCAAATCGCTGTAGGTTTCGGCAATGTCGCCAGTGCCACACCACTTGGTGCCTGCAACAAAATAAGGGGCGAGTAAGTAACTAACGAGTTGACAAACTAGCGAGTTATATTGTTAGGTTAACAACCTAGAGAATTGGAAGAGTAACGAGTTGGAAAACTTTTGATAAATTAATTGGCTAAATACAATAATGAAAAGAGGACGGGTAATTAACTAACGAGTTAACAAACTAGCGAGCTAAATTGTTTAATTGATAATCTAAAGGATTTGTCTAGCAACGAGTTGGAAAACTAACGAGTTGAAAACTGATAAATGAAATGGCTAAATATAATAATGAAAAAATGACGAGTAATTAACTTAACGAGCTGACAAACGTGTGAAAATATTAATAGCTAGTAGGTAGCAAATGAAAATAAGATCTTTATATGAGAAATGTTGACTCTTTCGACTTTAAACTAGCACAACTTTATCAAAGCTTAACCGATTTCTATGAGAAATGTCTTATTTTCAACAACGTTAACCCTACTTTAACTTTGCATTTAAATTTTATGTTTTTGAGACAAATTTTTTTTTTCGAAAAATTGTCGATTTTTACATAGTTACCCCTTTACATTTTTTGAGATTTTTCAAAAATTTTAAAAGTTTCGTTTAGTCTTTTAAACGACTCCAGGTGATAAAATTAGGGTAAAAAAGTACTTTAAAACTATTTTTCGACATGTTCCTTTAAGATTTAGGCCAAAAATGTCAAAATGTTGACCTTTAAAGATCCCTGATTTTAAGTTCACGATATTTGTATACCGTGAACTAACATAGATTTACCAAAGATATAGAAACTAACTACTTGTTACAAATTGATAATCATATTAAAATAAAGCAAGAAAATGTTCTGCTATGTATTTATAAAGATGATGCATAAAAGGATTGACCTTACTTCTGGCAACCAAAATAAATGATCTTTATATGAGAAATGTTGACTCTTTGGACTTTAAACTAGCACAACTTTCTTAATGTTCATCCGATTTCCCCGAGGAATGTCTTATTTTTCACAATGTTAAGCCTACTTTAACTTTGCATTTAAATTTTATGTTTTTGAGACAAATTTTTTTTTTCAAAAAATTGTCGATTTTTACATAGTTACCCCTTAACATTTTTTGAGATTTTTCAAAAATTTTAAAAGTTTCGTTTAGTCTTTTAATCGACTGGATGTGATAAAATTAGGGTAAAAAAGTACTTTTAAACTCAATCTCGACTTGTTCCTTTAAGATTTAGGCCAAAAATGTCAAAATGTTGACCTTTAAAGATCCCTGATTTTAAGTTCACGATATTTGTATACCGTGAACTAACATAGATTTACCAAAGATATAGAAACTAACTACTTGTTACAAATTGATAATCATATTAAAATAAAGCAAGAAAATGTTCTGCTATGTATTTATAAAGATGATGCATAAAAGGATTGACCTTATTTCTGGTAACCAAAATAAATGATCTTTATATGAGAAATGTTGACTCTTTGGACTTTAAACTAGCACAACTTTCTCAAAGCTCATCCGATTTCCATTAGGAATGTTTTATTTTTCATAATATTAACCCTACTTTAGCTTTGCATTCAAAATTTATACTTCTGAGACAAAATTTTTTTTTCGAAAAATTGTCGATTTTTACATAGTTACCCCTTTACATTTTTTGAGATTTTTCAAAAATTTTAAAAGTTTCGTTTAGTCTTTTAATCGACTCCAGGTGATAAAATTAGGGTAAAAAAGTACTTTTAAACTCAATCTCGACTTGTTCCTTTAAGATTTAGGCCAAAAATGTCAAAATGTTGACCTTTAAAGATCCCTGATTTTTAGTACACGGTATTTTTATACCGTGAACTATCATAGGATTACTAAAAATAAAGAAAAAAAATAAAAGTGTTACGAGTTACAAGTAATGCGTTCCAACAATGAGTTACAAGAAATGAGCTACAAGTAATGAGCTACAAGTAACGAGTTACAAGTAATGTGTTACACGTAGCGAATTACAAGTAACGAGTGACGAGTTACAAGTAATGTGTTACAAGTAACGAGTGACACGTAACGAGTAACAAGTAATGAGCTACAAGTAACGAGTGATAAGTAACGAGTGACAAGTAAGGAGCTACTTTCGTTGCTCTTGCAACTTACCGGGTATAATGCCGCTGAGCAACGAGAAGGGACTGCGCGGAAAGATATTGGCAGCGAGTTTTAGTGCAACGCCATCCTGATTCGATGTGGAGGCTTCACTGCCATTGCCATTGCCAGCTACATTAGATGTCGACTCGTTGCTGTTGTTGCCGCTGCTGCGCTCGGAGCCTTGAGCGTTGTTGTAACGAGACTTGTGCTTGGCCGCAAAACTGAGCTTATCCACATGCTCGCACTGATCCATGAGCTTGAGCATCTCCTCGAACTTGATCTCCAGCGGTCGATTGTACTGAGCGAGGTTCTTGAGCAGCATTTTGCCCTCCTTCTCGTTGCTAACAAAAGATAGAAAAGTAACGAGTTGAGAATGCGGAAATCATAGCTAGATATGTAGATGTTGGGAATACTTACTATATTTCGATTAGTTCGCAGCCGATCAGCAGCTTCTGGGGTCCCAGCTCGGTGACAGCGATGGTCTGATCGTGATAGTAAACCATAATGAGCGAATCATTGCTCACGCGATGTCCACTACAACGAGAGAGGAGAGTGGAGAGTAACGAGAGTTGAGGTAGGAATTAATAGTTGAACGCTTATGGGCACATGGCCAGCACTGTGATTATGGCCAATACGTGACGTCCATGGCAATGGACTGAACTCGACAGACTGTCAGTCAGTGAAACTGACTGTCAACTGTCCGATTGGAATTTATTTAGTAGTTTTTGCCCAGCCGAATGTCAGCTGATTACTGATTACTGATTACTGATGATTGAGCCAAACTTACCTGTAGGTTTTCATTTGTCGCAGACTGCGCTGTTCGATGATCTGCTGTGTGAAGGATTGAAACGAGGGGAATCCCTGCAATCCATGTGGCAGACTAAAGGATAACGTTGGCTTGGCCAACGCCACCGATGAACTGAGATACCCCAAAAAAGCGCAGAACAACAACGAGGCAAACAATTGCAGCCGTCGTCGTTTTATACCATAATTCTGATGCATTTTTAAAAAATGTTGAGACTCGTTAAACGCTACTCGCTACTCGTCACTCGTTACTCGTTGGTTGAGTTCCTCGATGCCAAAGGCATCACAGACAATTGATCCGTCTTGCGTTTTACGTGATGTGTCCTGCAACGTCTTGGTGGCGATTTAAATTCCGCTTACAATAAATACAAAAAATACCTGCCACAATATTCAATTGTTGTTCAAGTTGATTCGTTACACGTTTCGTATTCGTATTCGTATTCGTTACTCGTTATTCGCATGTCGTTGTCGTTGTTGTTGTTGCTGTTAGTTACGTGCCTCGTGGTCTTGCCCCCTAAAAAATTGAAAATATTTTATTCATTTTCCGTTTCAAGTCACGTCCTCACACAGCTGACCATATTCACAGGCTATGAAGCAGCTCGTTTAATCGAGACCTCAATCTGAGCCCCTCGCACTTTTCTCCACTCTTTCACTGTGGTTAGAAAAACCCCCAAACTTTGGCATAATCTCTAAATATAGAGATAGGGACTTGAAATTTGGCATGAACCTTAGTTAGACCAATTTTGAATTTCGAATTATTTTTTTCTTCCGCCTCCCCATTCGACTATGAGAAAAAGTGTAAAATATTTATAAAAAAAATCTGATTAAATAGCTAAATTTAGCTTAAAATTTAGCAATTGACTTAGTAAGGCTAAAGTAGAATTTATATATATATTTTTTTGTTTGTTATTTAATTAATTAAAATATATAGCAAAATATTTTATTTTTTAATGCACGTGTGGATAGTTCCAATATTTTTCCTTGCCTTGGAGTTTTTAAATTTAGAAAATATAAAAATTTGTAATATACTGAGCAAACAAATTTGAATTAATGCCAAAATATCGGACTTTTTTACCATGGTGCCTTCGCTTCAATAATTTCACCCTACGCTTTGCTTGCTTCACGTCTTCTTCTTCTTTCCTTTTTTTCCTTTCTTGCCTCTTCCACTTCTTCACTCCTTTGCCTTATCTTGTTCGCATTACAGTTCGCGCACACTTGACGTATACGCAATACGATTTTCTATTCTATCTCAATACCAAAAAAAAATGCACTTTAATGACAACTCTTTAATTGAATGTCATTTAATGTAATGGGAATTTAACGTCGCAGGCAAATTTCATATTCAAACTTATGGCCCTAAAAGTTTTGATGGGAAACTGTTTGATAAATCGCAGATGTCGCGTATAACTGAATGTATCTATTATTCTACAGTTCAACTATTGTGTATTGCAGGGCATGTAATATTTAATATGTTTAAAACAAATTATAAGAGTAAAATGGTTTGTTCCTCTTAAGCAAAGAAACAAATACAAATAACTCTTATTTTTAATATGATTTTAAAATAAGATCTTTATATGAGAAATGTTGACTCTTTGGACTTTCAACAAACGTAGCTTTATTAAAGTTCATCCGATTTCCCTGAGGAATGTCTTATATTTCACAATATTAACCCTTCTTTAACTTTGCATTTAAATTTTATGCTTTTGAGACCTTTTTTTTTTTTGAAAATTTCTCGATTTTTACATAGTTACCCCTTTACATTTTTCGAGATTTTTCAAAAATTTTAAATGTTTAATTTAGTCTTTTAATCGACTGGAGGTGATAAAATTAGGGTAAAAAAGTACTTTAAAACTCAATTTCGATTTGTTTCTTTAAGATTTCAGCCAAATATGTCAAAATTTAAGCCAAAAATGTCGAACTTAAAAAATCGCTGATTTTTAGTACACGATATTTTTTAATTTTTTACTATAATAAGTTTACTTAATAAATAGAAAATGAATACTTTCATTTCATTATCGCATTATGAAAAGATTTTAATTATGAGACTTGAAATGGAACGAAGAATATATTTTGTTCCAATATCCGGGATCTTAAAATCTTCGATTCTTCATTGCTTTCGACCCAAACTAAATTAAGTTTGCCAAATTTGAATTGCGAGTGTCGCAATTTGAGACTCTTCTGTCCACTTTCTCCACCTCTATTTCTTCTTTCTCCCTCTCTTTTCCTGCTTCGCAAATGACTAGCCCTTTTTTTTGCAGACGTAGCCTGCATTTATTTTTTTTTATGTATATGAAAAAGTTTTCAATTCCACTTAAAGAATTGTTCACATTGCTCAAAGAAGTGGAAGAAGGGGGAAATATGGTGGAAAAGGGAAAGGGAAAGGGAGGAAAGAGCAAACGCACGAAACATGCTAATAAAAATGTTATTTGTTGTTGTTGTGTCCGAAAAAAAAATAATATAAATCTGATTATTATGCGTATAACACATACAACTATCAAGATTTATAAGATGTACATATATTAGTGATGTGAATCCAAACTGTGAATCGAGTTCAATATCGAAACGTCAAAAATCGACAACAACAAAAAACTAATCGAGTTGTCGATAAACGTATTTCCGAATAATACCGATATATCGAGTTGGCACAAATAAATTAAAAGAAAACGTTATCAACAAGCAAATCAGCTTCAAACTTTCATAACCGATTCGATTTCCGTCTCTAAATTATCAAAATATCAATATATAAATATTAAGGCAAGGCAATTTTAAGCCCTAACATTAAATTAACTCCTCATTTCATAATTAACTGAACTGAATTCTGAAAATTTACTCCGATAAACTCTAGTGAGTTGTCGATTTGTCATAAAAATCGATTGATTGTCCAAAAAATATCGAGAGAAATCGGGGAAAAATAGAGAAATAGAAGAAAATTAAAATCGATTAAATTAACTCGATTGATTGTCCAAAAAATATCGAGAGAAATCGAGGAAAAATAGAGAAATAGAAGAAAATGAAAATCGATTAAATTAACTCGATTGATTGTCCAAAAAATATCGAGAGAAATCGGGGAAAAATAGAGAAATAGAAGAAAATTAAAATCGATTAAATTAACTCGATTGATTGTCCAAAAAATATCGAGAGGAATCGAGGAAAAATAGAGAAATAGAAGAAAATGAAAATCGATTAAATTAACTCGATTGATTGTCCAAAAAATATCGAGAGAAATCGAGGAAAAATAGAGAAATAGAAGAAAATGAAAATCGATTAAATTAACTCGATTGATTGTCCAAAATTTATCGATGGGAATAGAGGAAAAGAAAGAGAGGACGAGTACAAAAAATAAAAAGTAAAGAATAAGAGAAAGAGATATGAAAAGTGAATAATTTCGGAGAGAGAAAGACAGAGGTAGACGAAGAGAGAGAGAGAGAGAGAGAGAGAGAGAGAGATGAGTACATAAGATACTCCATAATATACTCATTCAATAGATTTACTCGGACTTCCTTTCCAACTTAATAAACTACAAAACTTTGACTAATAATTTGATTTAATTAACTCGATTGACTGTCCAAAAATATATCGAAAAATTCATATATTGAAAATCGGCTAAGCCAAATTCAAGTTGTCGATTTTTTGTTGTTTTTTTTTTATGTACATCACTAATGTCCATATGTCTACATATGTATGTATGCATATTTATTTATTAACTATTGTATTGTTTACTTTATTTATTTATTTATTTTGCTTGCTTTTTTGGCCAAGGCTTAAACACGAAAGTTTACGCAAGCGAACAATGGTCAAGTCCAAAAGGGGTACAAAGAGGCACGTGGGAGTGAAAGAGAGGGAGAGAGGGTGAAACAGGAGAAGGGGAGGGGCATTCACAGCTGTCAAAGTGAAAGTACAATGCATTGTTATTGTTATTGTTATTGTTGTTGTCTGGGTGTTTTTTTTTTTCTTTCGTGCGATTTCAATTTGAATTGTGAGCGAACACGAAATAATGATGACAAATCCTCAAATCCGAGGCATGCGACATTTTGTGGTACTATGTGGCAATGGCAATCGTTGTCCAACACCTACACACACACACAAAGCCAAACAAGCCCAGTTATTCAACACTTGACACCTGAATCTTGGCCGGGCCAAGACACTAAATAGCCAACTGCTCAACTATTTAACTGGCTAATTGAATGACAGTTTTTTGGCTTTATTATTTTTTGGTTTTCAATGCTGGCTTGCAGGTTAAGGTTAGGTCGAAGCCAACGGGGCTTTAGTTGAGGTTATGTTTCAGCCGCTTTCCACTGCAAAGATTTTGTAAATTTTTGCAAGTGTACAAATCTTTATTTTGATTATTTAGAAATAGATGTAACCAAAACAAGTAAGATTTAAATAAGCGAAAAAGTGTCTTAAAACGGAGAAAGAGAGAAAAGTAAGAGAGAGAGAGAGAGAGAAAAGTTTAGTGACAAAGAAGAATAGAAAAACGTAAGGGAAAAAGAGAGAGAGAGAGAGAGAGAAAAATACAGAGGGAGAAAGAGAAATGAAGAGAGAGATGGAGAAAAACAGTAAAAAAGTAAGAGAGAAAGAGAGAGCAAGAGACAGAGAGAGGGAGAACAAATCTGAGAGAAATAGAGGAAAAGTAAGAGAGGACGAATAAAAAATAAATAGTAAAAAATTAGAGAAAGCAATACAAAGACAGAAAGACAGAGAGACAGAGAGAGAGAGAGGGAGAGAGAGTGAATAATGAATAAATTCGGATAGAGAAAGACAGAGAAAGATTAAGAGAGAGTACTTTAATCTAACCTTGGATTCACTCGAATTCATGCATCTACATTTCATAAACTACAAATCTTTGATTAGTAAATAGATTCTACTAATCAATAGATTCCCCAACTCAACTTAACCTCAACTTACCCGCTATTTCTCATTCCAATCTTTCTTGGAATATCTAGTCTAGTCTATCTTGAGAAATTGCTGAACTACTCGAGGTATAAGTTCCTTACTCACCTTCTGGTTCTTTTTTCTTTTCGATTTTCTGACTCTCCGACTTTCTGACCGATTAACCGGATGCCCCCGACAACTGACCAGTTTTTTTTTGGTCATGATCTCGACATCATAACTAACAATACATAATCTCATTTAAAGCCACATTAAGCCAACAACAATAACAGTTCATAGTTGAGTGACTTTTTCGCTGTGTTTCCTGCTCAAAACTACGCGATTCTCCGATTATACGATCTATGTCAGTATGGGTCGATTATCACTTCCGTCTAGCCCGAAACGAAAATGAGAACAACGTCAGTTAATGGCAATAGATACAATGGAGAGCCAAAAACCGCTTTTCAAAAGACCTGGCCGAAAGCCAAATACGTTGAAAAAAAGAAACACACGGGACTTTTCAGACCTCCCTTTATTCTTAAGATTATTAATATACCAAAGACCAAAGGGACATTCAAAATTGCAAAGACTTTTCAAATTAACCAAGACTTTGAACAATCATCAAGACTTTTCTAGTCTTTCCAAGATTAATTTCCATAATTTTGAAAATCTTCTAAGACTATCCAAGTCTCTCCAAGACTTTTCAAGAGTCCAAGACTCTAAATGATTTCTAAGACTCTGCAAAACTTTTCAAAACTTATAAGATTCTTTATGACTCTCCAAACTTTTTTTAGTTTTAAGATTCTTCATGACTCTCTAAGCCCTACAAGACTTTTCAATACTTTTAAAGATTCCCAAGTCTCTTCAAGATTTTGTAAGATTCAGAAGACTGCAAGATTTGAAAGACACTATATGATTACCTTGCACTATATGATAGACTTCCAAGTCTCTTCAAGAGTTTTTTGAGTTTACTTTTGAGACTCTTCTTTGACTTTTCAAGACTTTCCAAGACCTTTAAACTTCCCACAATTTATAAGACTCCCAAGACTCCTTAGACTGCCCAAGACTTCCAAATCTCTCCTAGAGATTTTAAATATTTTTAAAACACTCGAAGACTCTTCAAGACTCCCCACGACTTCTATAAGATGTGGATCAAGAGTCATATCAACGGTGGGTCTTTTGTTTTTCATTTTGACGGAGAAAACGAAACTTGGCTAACTTGAACTTGGCTCTTATTTTTTGGACGTGGGGTATTTCAGTCACGCCCGATGGGTTCAAAAGTGCAAAGCTTTGCATAAGCACGAAACAACATCAATAAAAGTCGACAACAACAACAACGACAACGACAATGACAACGACAACAAACACAAAGTGTTGTCTTGGCATAGGTCAGTGAAGCATGAGTTTTTTGTGAGCTTAACACAAGTCAGAAAAAAAAAACAAGCGCAACAGTCGAGTGCACTCGACGGTAAGATACCCTGTGCCTAGAAAGAGCAACAATTTCCATACCACTTCTTAATTATCAATTAATCTTTTCTAAGGGCAATCATTTATAAATATTTGAAATTCATAAATAAGTGATTTAAACCAACTTGCACAGAATTATTGAATTTTAAAAATATATTTAAAATCAAAATAATTAAATAAACGAAAAAAAAATGGATTAACCACGGCTGGAATCGAACCCAGGACCTCTCGCTCATGGGCTGGCAGCTCTAGCCTTGGACCAAAGCTCCGATTGAACTGAGGCTGGCAAATGTGCTATATGTACAGACATTCAGGCAGACAGTTCAAAGGTTAGGGTCAAGGGTATATCGATTCGGCTGTTGATCAAGAATATACATATATACCTCCTTCGGAACGTTACACACTGTTATCAAACTTAATATACCCGCACAGGGTACAAAAATATAAAAAGAAAGAAACAAAAAATTATCTCGGCCGTGGGCGAAATTCGTTTAATTTCGTTTCGTTTTGCTTGATTCCGTTGTTGACCCGCTAAACAAAAAGTGGTTATCTTAGCCGAATGGTTGCAGTAAAAGTGGTTGCAGATGCGCTCAACGAACAACGAGACGAGGGAGACGAGGAAGACGAGGCGGACGAGGGTGACAGGGAGAAGGGGAAGAGAACAACTATCAACTGGTTTGCAGGTTTTGCGGTTGTTGTTTTAACTTTCACATTGGGCGCGCACGCTTAATTGTGGGCTTTAATCTTGGTTAATTTGCTCCAGTTTTTGCCAGACGGCACGAAATACCGATTAAAATTTAAAATGATTCGATCGAGAGATGCTTTTCAGTTGTTCATCATCATCATCGTCAACACCGAGTTGTTGATAATGCTGTTCAGTTGTTTATCGTCGCCTCTTTCTTTCTATTTGTAGACGCGATTCCAGACTCTCAAAGCTCTACAAATTCTCTACTCGCCAGTCTACTCGTTGTTGTTGGCAGCTGCTACTGCGTGTTGAAATGATTAGCAACAGAAATGCAAATCATGCATGTCTTCAAAAACGAATCGTCTACACGCTATGATGTAAGATATTAAACTCTTGGTAGCTAAAAGACTCCAATCTGCACTCGCTGAAATTTTATTGAATCACAAGTGTTTACTCGCTAAGAATCACTACTCGCTACTAGCTCTTCTTAGTTATATTTTTCAGAAAAACATTGATAAGAGAGCGAGTCTTTTCTGGGAAACACATTAAGTGCACTCTCTGTTAACACTCGCTACTAAAACTCGTTACTCGTTCAACTCGTTGGTTGAACTAGTTATTAGCTCTCTCTAATTACACACTCGTTCCTAACACTAGTTACTACACACTTATTACTACCACACGATATTTGCTTAAACTCGTAAGAAACACACGCTACGGGCACTCGTTACTAACACTCACTTTTATATATTACCACTCATATATATCAGTTTTGAAAAGTTTTTAGATCACAATTATTTCTCGTTACTATTCTTAACAGAACCCTTTAATTAACTGTGCATTACTCGTTACTATTACTCGTTATTTTCACAGGTTAATCGCACTCGTTACTAACAGTTAGCGTCTTTAAACTACTAATAAGTTTTTTTTTGCTAAAGATGAAAATCGTTATTGACTATCAAACATAGAACTCATTTAAGATGCTATTAACTAAAACTTGGAATGAACAATTCTCACAATAAAGTAAGATTATCTGATTTTAGAATCTTCACTTACACTCACAGCGCTTTCGACGCCTTGATTTGCAAAGTCAATTGAGTTGAAGTGTGTTAAGTACATCTGAGCAGCGAGTGACCATTCGTTACTCGTTAATTAAACAGCAAAGACACCACTCACTTGGCTAAATATTTAGTTAACAATTTAGCAAGCAGTAATTATCACATTTGCCGAGTCACTGCAATTGAAGTTCAAGAGGAATCGGTTAGAACTTTGGAAGGAAACAATTAAATACTCGCTTGAACTTGAACTCGTTACTAGAACTCGTTACATACATAAGCGTACATTCGTTGCTTATATGAACAAGTCGTTTGAGTTTAAAAGAATTAAGTTGATTCATTTACCTAAAGCACTCGAATAATTTTAAGTTCTATAAAACCATTCCAAAAATTATTATTTATTGTTTTCACTTAAAGATTGAAATTAGTGAAGAAGTCAATATTAAGTTGATTACACCTTAACAACATAATTAAATAAAGATATTAACCGTTCTGCATGAATCGGTTTCTTAACGGTTATTCCGATTGGAATAATTTCGCTTTTTGAGTTTCGATATAATGAGAAACTTTTGTTTCGCTTACAGTTTCAGTTATGGTTACCAATTTCAATCGGTTAATACCGGTTAGCGGTAACGGTTATTGTTAGGCTATGAATCCCTGATAATAATATTTAACGAACTTTAAGTAATGTTGAGGTAGGGTATTTAAGATATCGTGTTGACCCAACTCTTGGCACAATGTCGCTAATCATGGGAATGGGAGTGGGAATGGGAATTCGAAATTGGGAAATTGAGAATATGATTGAAGAGGTGAGCGTGTGCAAGCAAAGTTAACTGGTTGTGCGGATCAAGATAATTGTTAATGATGAAACAAGCTGATAATGATGTTGATGTTGTGATGTTGACAACTGCAGCTTGTGGCATTCCCACAGCCATTCCCAGTCGATTGTCTTTCCTTTTTCGCTGCTGCTGCTTTTGTTGTTGTGCCAGTTTCACAAGTGTTTCAGGTGAAACTCGGCCGCGTTGAGTTCAGCTGAGAGGAAACCCCTCCCCCCCCCCCCCCACCACCCTTAAAAAACAAAATGTAATCAACACACAAGTATCTGAAAAGTCCATTTGCATCTGCAGTTCACAGCTTGCAATTTGCACCACTTAAGTTTGGCTCGAACACAGCTTTTAACTGGCCTCCATGTGAATTAGCCAAACAACAACAACGATAACTTGAGCTACAAACAACACGCGTTATTTTTTTTTTTTAAGTCGTTTCTTTCAAGAACTAGTCGCTATAATAATTAAATATTTGCCATTAGATTTACCAACCAGCAACGCTTTGTCGGTCAGTTTCACTTTTCAAAAAAAGCACCACAAAAAACGCAACGAAACCGAAAAATACGAAATACGAAATACAAAATACGAACGAACGAAACGAGACGAAACGAAAACAACAAAAAGTTCGCGTGCGCGTTTCTTGCAAAGCTCGCTAACCGTTCGCTGCCGCGCAAAGTCAGCAACTGATCGATGAAGCTTCAAGTGCTGCCCAAGCTGAAGCCAAAGTCGAAGTCGAGTCGAAGTCGAGTCGAAGTCGAGTCGAAGTCGAGTCGAAGTTGCCAGCCGAAGTTGCGACGCTGACGACTAACGACGCGACGACGAATATGTGTCAAAAGCAAAAGCTGCGCTTCAATAGACACAGCCAACAACAACAACAACAACGGCAAGTGCTGCAAGTTTCGGCAGCCTCATCTTTGTGTGCGTGCATGCGTGTGCTTCTTTGTGTGTGTGTGTGTGGGCGGCCTGCATTGCAATCGAAAGACGGCCGATCGGCCACTGCGACGCGCCATCTCTGCTACTGCTGCTGCTGCGCCTACGTTAACGTCAACCTTTGCGGTGCACAGTGGGCCCTTTAGCTGCGTTCATGTGCAAAAAATGTTGATGAGAAAAAGTACAACTTTTAATATACATAGTTGAATTTATAGTTGTTTATGGTTTATTATAGAAGTTCGAGTTATGGAAGTTCGACTGTACTTCAAAAGCAATGTTTTTTGAAAACAGTTTTGACAACACGTGCCACTGTGCGTCGCGTCTCGTTTTGCACCCAAGTGAAAACACTTGAAACAACTTTTACAATGTCGCTGCTGTTGACGATGCTGCCACCGGCCAAAGAAAAGTGACAGTGGGCCAAACGATAAAAAAAAAACAATTAAGCATGATCTTAAACTATTTGACAGACAACAAAAAAACAACAGCAATAACCCGAATGTTATTTACATACATATCTTCAACTCAAGAGCTATAAAAACTCTTTTACGACGGAATCGTTTGAGAATTGAAGTTGTTTTCGAACGGAAGAAAATTTAATTTGTGTAAATTGTACAGAAAATATATTGGGAGTTAGATGAAAAATCAAGCCAGAGCAAATTTCCTTAGAAAAATGAATTTCACATGGAAAGAAAGTTTAAATTGGAGTTTTTGAAGATCCAAAACATGAATAAAAAATTCTGTAAACGACAAAAACAAAACCAAAAAGCTCATGGATACACTCGAATCTTAATTTAAGACTTATATATTGAAATTTAAAAATCGACAAAAAATAATAATAAAAAGAAAATAGAAAACGTAATTAACTTTCAAACATTTCTTAAACTGATCCGATTTCCAAGTGGAATGTCAATTTATTTGGTCTATATATTCATTCTAAATTCAAATTTTAGTTTTTCGAAAATTAAAAATTAGAAGTGATAAGTTATAACATTCAAACAACTTCTTATCTCATAATTAATTCGGAAAATTAAATATGATGAACAAACTTCTATGAATTGTCAGTCGCCCATGAAAATCGAATTAAATCAATTGATAGTCAAAAAATAGTAGAGTTTTAATAATTGAAAATCGATTACGCAAAATTCGAGTTGTCGATTTATCGATGCATTTTCACATTCATTTCCCCAACCAAATTAAAATCGAGTATAAGTATTGTTTCAAATTTTATTTTGAGATTTTCGCTTGGGCATTTGAACAGATGCCAATGCCAAAAATGTTGTAGCTACATTATTATTTAGGCATATCGTACATATATATTTATCATCCTATATAATAATATACTATGCATACATAGGTATCGTTAGGTGTATTGTATAAACTTGACTTACTTATGTATGTATGTAGTTTCTATTTAGCAAATTAAGTTGGAAGCTGGCATTACTCGAAGGTTAAGAACTGGACAATTATTTGCCAGCTGGATGGATGGCTCAACACGCATATTGAAATATGTACACCTTAAAAGAGGAGAGGAATGAGGGGAAAAGGGCGATTTAATTTGATTGTTAATTTGCCTTTGCAGCAAATCGTATTTACGTATGTCTCCATAATCATTATACAAACACTAAAAGTTAAACATTAGATTGTATGTGTATTTATAGTTAAAAAAAAAAACAAAATTAATGCGTTGACAAACTAATTCACTATGCATAACTATTAATTGATTATTTACTTTGTTTATACATTGAGTTGCAAAATAATCATCATATTCATATTCATACTCAAATTGTGCTACAATTTGTTAATCGATTGATTTAACAACTGCCGGATCTAAAAAATCACTGAACAACAATATTTATATAATTGATTATCAATTTATCAATTATGAATACATATTTAGTATATATGTATCTATCAATCACATCATTTATTTGTATTTTAGAATTAAAATATGAACGGTTATTGGATTAATCCAATTACAAGTAGGTGTTTTGTTAGTGTGTTTTGGGAAAAATTCAGTGTGAACACAAATTTTAACAAAATTAAATTAATCATAAAAAAAGCATCAATTTATGCTTTACATATGCGAAATAAATAATTGAATCCAATGAGAAATAAAAAAAGAAAACATAAAGAAAAGTTTGTCGGCGGTCGCGTCGATGATTTAATACCCTTACAGAGCCATGCGTTTCAATCTTCAACTGACCAACTCGCAAGCGGATAATAAATAAGCCAATACATTGAAGTACATAAGCAAAAGAAACGAAAAGAGCAGGAAATTACAAAAGAAAGCAAACGAAAATTATAACAAAATCGTAAGACAAGAACTAAACTATAATTCTTTTATATAATCGAATTAAATCATAAAAAAATAAAGATATTTCACTTGGGGGGCGTTGAGAGGCGCAAAACGTTATCCAATTGAATTGTATGTTGTTGTTGTTGATGTTAATGTTGTTGTTGTTGTTGTCATGGCGATTTGCTTTTTACTCTCTTGCCAAAATTTGTTAACAAATTGATTTGCGCTTTAAGCTAAAGTATAATAAATGTAACTGTGTGTGTGTGTGTGTGTGTGTGTGTGTGTGTGTGTGTGTGTGTGTGTATCTTGCAACACCTAAGCAATGGAATATTTCCGTTTGATCCGCTTTCAATTATTGCTCGGCTCGGATGCTGTGGCACCTGAGACTTCATTCTTGTGCGATTTCACTCTCATGCTGAAAAACTTGGTCTTCACTTGTTCAATGGTAAAGTCCTCTTCAATCGCCGGATAGCTAGACTTCTGTGTAGAATTCAAAAGTGTCATCAGTCAATTTCAAATGGGAAATATATACAAATTTATTACGTTCTGTGTTAGATTTTGACCGCGCAACAGTTGCCAGTTTTCGAGAATGTTAGCATAGCGCAAATACTTTTCGAATTCATGCAGTGTCTCATAGACATGGCACAGTCCCAGATAATCATACTCCAAGCCAGAGTAAGTACGTCCAAATAAGCGCAGGCCTGCAAGAAACAAAGACATTTCATGTTTATTATGCATTCAACTTTACTTAATTTAGTTCTAATCAGGGAATAGAACCGTAACCGTTAACCGGCATTTACCGACTCAAATTGTTAACCGTAACTGAAACTGTAATCGAAAGAAAACTTTTCCTTTATACCGAAATTATTCCAACCGCAATAACCGTTAAGATTTTAAAGAAAAATAGTGGAAATAAGTTTAAAAGTACTTTTTTACCCTAATTTTATCACCTGAAGTCGATTTAAAGTATAAACTAAACATTTAAAATTTTTGAAAATTTTCAAAAAATGTAAAGGGGTAACTATGTAAAAATCGACAATTTTTGGAAAAAAAAAATTGGTCTCGAAAGCATAAAATTTAAATGCAAAGCTAAAGAAGGGTTAATATTATGAAAAATAAGACATTCCTAATGGGAATCGGAGGAGCTTTGAGAAAGTTGTGCTAGTTTAAAGTTCAAAGAGTCAACATTTCTCATATAAAGATCATTTATTTTGGTTACCAGAAATAAGGTCAATCCTTTTATGCATCATCTTTATAAATACATGGCAGAACATTTTCTAGCTTTATTTTAACATAATTTTCAATTTGTAACAAGTATTTAGTTTCTATATCTTTGGTAAATCTATGTTAGTTCACGGTATACAAATATCGTGTACTTAAAATCAGGGATCTTTAAAGGTCAACATTTTAAAATTTTTGACCTAAGTCTTAAAGGAACAAGTCGAAATTCAGTTCAAAAGTACTTTTTTACACTAATTTTATCACCTGGAGTCGTTTTAAAGTCTAAACTAAACATTTAAATTTTTTGAAAATTTTCAAAAAATGTAAAGGGGTAACTATGTAAAAATTGACAAATTTTGGAAAAAAAAAATTGGTCTCGAAAGCATAAAATTTAAATGCAAAGTTAAAGAAGGGTTCATATTGTGAAATATAAGACATTCCTCGGGGAAATCGGCTGAGCTTTGAGAAAGTTGTGCTTGTTGAAAGTTCAAAGAGTCAACATTTCTCATATATAGATAATTTACAATAATTGACACATTGTGACACACAATTCGAGAGAGAGAGAGATAGAAAAAGAAATATAACTTACTTATATCAATGCTGCGCAGATAAAGATCCTCGGCCTGTCGGAACTTTTTCATTTGATAGTTGTAGAGCGAGGCGAGATGGCCAATTGATAGGCCCACTTCGTAGTCGTAGGGCCCGAGTAGATCGGTTTTAATCTTGATGGCCTTTTGATGCATTCGCTCGGCCTCATCGAACCGATTCATTGTTTGATATAAACGCCCCAGATTGCCATAATGTTTGGCCGTTTGCACATTCACCTCGCCGAACACCTCCAACGACAGTTGCAGGGCGAAATTGTGCAGCTCCTCGGATTGCAATAGCAAATCCTCCTCATCCATGCCATCGGCGATCTTATCGAGTGCGATCTCCTCCAGCAACAGCGCCTTGACACGCTTGGCCGAGGCCAACATCAAATGATTGCTCGGCACCAGATTTTTCATAATATTCACAGCCTTGTCGACATGATCCTGGGCGCAACTAAAGTCGCCAGTGCTATATTCATGGACATAATAAGCGTACGACAGATCCTCGTGTGCGATCGCCACATGGAAGTTCATGTTCCCAAAGATGCCATGACGCACGGTCAACGCATCCTTATAAACATTCACCGACTGATACACCGAGTCCACGTTCAGCAAAAAGAATCCATAATCCAGCAGTGCATCTCCGTATTTCTGATGATTTGGACCAAAGTGCTCGCTGTTCGGGAAAGAGAGAGAGAGAGAGAGCGAGCAACGGTTTAGAATGAGATGGAATATAAATGTTAAAGTCATAGAAAATTTAGTTAATATAAAGATCAAAATATGTGTATCGAAGACTTTTCCATTCATCAGGTTTTGATTTTTCTACTTACAATACTTATTTGCAATTCTTGTAATAATATCGATATGAGTACTTTTTAAATCTATTATAAGACTTTCAAATACTGACAGAAATATGTGTAAATTTGAAGTATTCAATATATTAAACATTAAAAATAGCAAAATTAAATAAAGTCTATTCAACAAATAGTTACATAATATTACTTTATAGGGAAGCACAAAAAAAAGGGAAAGAGTATTTGAAATTTATATAAGATAGCAGCTAAGTTACAAAAATGTAGTCGATGGTTTTTGAAAGTAAAATCCTAGTGTAATTTGTACTCTGAATTTGGGAATTGTTTTCGATTTCCAATCCATTTCTTAACCAACTATTTACCGGGCACGACGAACCGCCTGGGAGATGAGCAAATTGGCCCGGGCAAAATCCCGCTTGACCACACAAGCCTTGGCCGCCTGACGCAGCACATCGATGGCAACGCTGCAGGAGTCGAAATTGAGGAAATTGAGGAAGATTAGCAACATATATCAACAATAATAATCATAAATATAAAAGGCACCGTGAGGGAGCTGTCATTTCCAGATAGTGCATGGCCTGAACACTCCACAGGTGACTATTGTTGTACTCGTTGCGGGCAAAGTACATGGACGAGATTTGTGTGTAGACCAGGGCGATTAAGGGACACGGCACTTTCTCATTGATCAAGGGATTCAGTTCCATCAGTTCGGCGAATGTTTGCTGTGCCAATTTGAAATTGCAGTGTGATGATTCCGCATAAAGTAGACTACAAATAAATTAAAGAGATTAAACAATATATATACAATCAATTGCAAATACAATTCATTTAATACCGCTGCAGGCAGTCGAGACGCGTAACCAAATGATTCTTAAACGGTTTCGTGTGCTTCAGTCTTTCGTTAAGGCACGACAGCACCGAGATGCTCTCCTGCATCCAGCCAGCCTCGGACAGAAAGCTGCCGAGTCGCAGTCCCAAATCAATCGCGTGCACATCCTGTGGCGACAGTGGCTCCAATTGTTCTTCTGACAGCTCTGTTGCACTTTGAATGTTGCCCGTTGTCATGATGCTGCTGCTACAGCCGGCAATGGCCATGTCATTCTGTTCATATTTCAAGTTAAGCGGCTGCTGCTTTGCCAATTTATCAGCCTCTTCTTCGGCCTGTTCATTGTCTGCCTCAGTTTGTGGCATTTGTGGCGTTTGTGGCAGCCCAAAGCGTCCCACATACGCATCGCTGAGGCGACGCGGCAGCGGCTTGTTGCTGGCCATCAATGCTGCCACAATTCGCAGCAGCTGACTGCGTGCCGACGTGTAGTGCACCAGGCAATCGAACACATCCAAATTGGACAGCTCCTCCAGGAGAGTGTCCTTCAGATCCTCGCGCTTTGACATCTGCAAGCAGTAGAAAAAAAAGAGTGATTGATTAATTAATGGTAGTTTGCAACTAGACAACTATGGTCAACAATACGCAGAGCTTTGAGCTTTAAGCTCATTAAAGCACTCTGAATCATAGTTCATCTTACTTCTATGCTGTTACACAACACTGTTTTGTATTACAACAGTGAGACAATTGGTTAAGCTTTAAACAATACGCAGAGCTTTGAGCTTTAAGCTCATTAAAGCACTCTGAATCATAGTTCATCTTACTTCTATGCTGTTACACAACACTGTTTTGTATTACAACAGTGAGACAATTGGTTAAGCTTTAAACAATACGCAACGCTATGAGCTTTAAGCTCATTAAAGCTGTCTCAATCGTAGTTCATCTTATTTCTATGCTGTTACACAACACTGTTTTGTATTACAACAGTGAGACAATTGGTTAAGCTTTAAACAATACGCAACGCTATGAGCTTTAAGCTCATTAAAGCTGTCTCAATCGTAGTTCATCTTATTTCTATGCTGTTACACAACACTGTTTTGTATTACAACAGTGAGACAATTGGTTAAGCTTTAAACAATACGCAGAGCTTTGAGCTTTAAGCTCATTAAAGCACTCTGAATCATAGTTCATCTTATTTCTATGCTGTTACACAACACTGTTTTGTATTACAACAGTGAGACAATTGGTTAAGCTTTAAACAATACGCAACGCTATGAGCTTTAAGCTCATTAAAGCTGTCTCAATCGTAGTTCATCTTATTTCTATGCTGTTACACAACACTGTTTTGTAGTACAACAGTGAGACAATTGGTTAAGCTTTAAACAATACGCAGAGCTTTGAGCTTTAAGCTCATTAAAGCACTCTGAATCATAGTTCATCTTACTTCTATGCTGTTACACAACACTGTTTTGTATTACAACAGTGGGACAATTGGTTAAGCTTTAAACAATACGCAACGCTATGAGCTTTAAGCTCATTAAAGCTGTCTCAATCGTAGTTCATCTTATTTCTATGATGTTACACAACACTGTTTTGTAGTACAACAGGGAAACAATTGGTTAAGCTTTAAACAATACGCAACGCTATGAGCTTTAAGCTCATTAAAGCTGTCTCAATCGTAGTTCATCTTATTTCTATGCTGTTACACAACACTGTTTTGTATTACAACAGTGAGACAATTGGTTAAGCTTTAAACAATACGCAACGCTATGAGCTTTAAGCTCATTAAAGCTGTCTCAATCGTAGTTCATATTATTTCTATGCTGTTACACAACACTGTTTTGTATTACAACAGTGAGACAATTGGTTAAGCTTTAAACAATACGCAACGCTATGAGCTTTAAGCTCATTAAAGCTGTCTCAATCGTAGTTCATATTATTTCTATGCTGTTACACAACACTGTTTTGTATTACAACAGTGAGACAATTGGTTAAGCTTTAAACAATACGCAACGCTATGAGCTTTAAGCTCATTAAAGCTGTCTCAATCGTAGTTCATCTTATTTCTATGATGTTACACAACACTGTTTTGTATTACAACAGTGAGACAATTGGTTAAGCTTTAAACAATACGCAACGCTATGAGCTTTAAGCTCATTAAAGCTGTCTCAATCGTAGTTCATATTATTTCTATGCTGTTACACAACACTGTTTTGTATTACAACAGTGAGACAATTGGTTAAGCTTTAAACAATACGCAACGCTATGAGCTTTAAGCTCATTAAAGCTGTCTCAATCGTAGTTCATCTTATTTCTATGCTGTTACACAACACTGTTTTGTAGTACAACAGGGAAACAATTGGTTAAGCTTTAAACAATACGCAGAGCTTTGAGCTTTAAGCTCATTAAAGCACTCTGAATCATAGTTCATCTTACTTCTATGCTGTTACACAACACTGTTTTGTATTACAACAGTGAGACAATTGGTTAAGCTTTAAACAATACGCAACGCTATGAGCTTTAAGCTCATTAAAGCTGTCTCAATCGTAGTTTATCTTACTTCTATGCTGTTACACAACACTGTTTTGTATTACAACAGTGAGACAATTGGTTAAGCTTTAAACAATACGCAACGCTATGAGCTTTAAGCTCATTAAAGCTGTCTCAATCGTAGTTCATCTTATTTCTATGCTGTTACACAACACTGTTTTGTATTACAACAGTGAGACAATTGGTTAAGCTTTAAACAATACGCAGAGCTTTGAGCTTTAAGCTCATTAAAGCACTCTGAATCATAGTTCATCTTACTTCTATGCTGTTACACAACACTGTTTTGTATTACAACAGTGGGACAATTGGTTAAGCTTTTAGCTTGATTCCGAAAGTTCATTAAAGCTCACGCAGCTTATCCTCGATGCTAAGCTTAAAGCTCAAGCATATTAAGTTAGATTTCTGATAATGTAACCCAACACAGTTATGTAGTGTCGAGTTACTTTTAGGAATTCCTCAATGAAGGAGCAAAAGTAAGTTAAGTTTACAAGCAAGCACATTAAAGCTTGTGTACATATATAAATTTCTCACTTGTATGCTGGTACACAACACTGTTTTGTAGTACAACAGTGAGACAGTTAGTTAAGCTTTAAGTTTGCTGCCGGAAGTTCATTAAAGCTCACGCAGCTTATCCTCCATACTAAGCTTAAAGCTCATTAAAGCTTGAGTATATAAAGTTACACAGCACTGTTTTCTTATTCCCTTAAATATTCTGCATTAAGCTACAATAATCAAAGAAAACTTAAGACAGTAGTTAAGTCTTCGATTTAAAAATTTAGTTGAGCTTTAGAGTCTTGAGCTTTAGATGAACCACAGAAAGTGCTTTAAGGATTCAAATGGTTCTTTTGAGCTGTTTTACAATACTGTGACTGTAACGCAACACTGATTTGCAGTGCAGTTACTTTTCGGGTTTCCCTTTTGAGACAAATTCATTCTCTGATGTTGTTACACAACACTGGCCGAAACGAACAATTCAAGATTTTGCTGATTCCAGATTTGTAATAAGATCGATAACATTGTGGACGTTGGCCAAGTTCAATGGCTCGATAACAGGACGCAAAATTGAAGGGCGAGGCGACTGCGTGAATGCGCTATATTTAGCCAACAACAACAACAGCAACAGCAACAACAACAACGACAACACGAATCACAACAACAATGAGGCAGAGCAAAGAGCAGCATCATCGTCATCTGTTGCTTTTCATTGTTGTCGCACTTAATAATTTATTATTGTAATTGCAGCGCCATTATGACAATCTCTTCTTTATGCGTGCGTGTGTGTGTGTGTGTGTGTGTGTGTGTGTGTGTGTGTGTGTTTGGATAATCTATTGATGCTTTTCTTGAATAAGTTTACATGCCCTTAACGTATGCACATATGAATGTTGTTGTTATATTCCATATATATATATATATATATACATATAAACCAAGATACAGTGGATAAACAAATGCTATATTAAAAGATATCATATCTCAAGAGCTATTACGGCGAGCTATACTAAAATAATAACATGCGGTTTTAAGTACATACATACATACACATATGTATATACATATGTACATATACATGTGTGCAACACCAAAAGCTTTAACTAAGCAGTAAACATAAACAGTACAGAGCTTTTCTTTTTAATTGAAAGCTTTTGCAAACGATTGCAATGCCCGTTGTAACTGTAAATCAAAACAAATGCAATTTAACGTCCTTCTAAAGATAAACGTGCAAAAGAACAACAAATGCTGTAAAAGCGCAACGTTAAAATGTCATTTCAAACGCACATACACAAATACAAACAAACAATCGGTTCTCTGGTTCTCTGTGTCTGTCTCTGTGTGTGTGTGTGTGTGTGCGTTTAAGGCGCAGCTGATTTTGCACGTGCATGTGTGTTTTCACTTTTGCAGTGCATTTGTTAGAAAGAGAGAGAGAGAGAGAGAGACAACTTACCAGCTCATAGACATCAATGAGCAGATTACGGGGCAACTCCGGCAATTTGCTGATGCGCTCCAGGGCAGGCACTTTCAGGCTTTCCAGGCTATTGACAACGGCAATCAATGATAGATCATACAGAGCTTTGGGGCTGTTGATGTTGTTGTGACCGGAGGCCGATGACATCAAAGCCAATAGCTGCTGTTGAGCAGCCATTTTGCTATTGCTATTGCTATTGTTGTTGTTGTTGTTGTTATTGCTTTCGGTTCGTTCTGTTTTCTGTTTTCTGCGCTCTGTTTTCTTGTTGTTGCTGCCGTAGTAGTTTCTTCAGTTTCCTTTTCTGTGTTTATTGCTGCTGTTGGAAAAACCAACGACACCAACAAAAACTCGCTTTACACTATGCAGCCTGCAACAAGTTTCGTTTGATTAGAAAGGCGCCTCTTAGCATTTAAATCAAAAATGTAACATACACAAAAAATCAAAAATCAAATGTTGATGGCTTATTTGACACTTGCCACACGTGCGTCAAAGAGAAACAGTTATCTTTCAATCGGTTGTAATGTCACACACACACAAACACAAGCACACATATTCATACACACACATAAGCACTAACAACTAGCAAACGACACTTGCACTAACTTCACTTTCTTTTGAGACGTTCTTCGTTCCGCGTCGTTCCCTTCCCTTCTTTTCAAATATGTATGTTTGTTGTTGTGTTGCGCCCAGCAGCTGCTGTTTTTGTTAATTTCACTGCTCTGCTGCTGCGACGAGTTCCTCTTTGTTACTCACACACAGTCACTCACGCACACACACACTTAAAGCCAGTCCAAACTTGCTGGGTTTTTTTTCTTTTTTTTTCTTTGGATTTGTTTCTATAGTGTTTTATTTGTGCCTTTCCCCATTCACAGGCTGCTGGCGGAGAACTTACACAATATCGAATGCATTTAACTGTCGTCACATCCACGAAATATCACACTTAACTGCCGCGCTAGCTGCTGTAGTAGTAATATTACGATCGAATCACACAATTGACGTATTTTTTTGCTTCGATTTTATGCAGTGCTGCCAATTTAGCTATTTCCCCGCTAGATCTAGCGGGTTGCAATTGGCAAATGCGGGATTAATTGCCAAATAGCTGCTAGCGGGAATTATAGCTATTTTCCAAGCAAGGTGAAATCAACCATTCTTCAAGGTGGAATTAACCAATATTGGGGAGATAAAAATAAGATAAGAAACTTTGAAATATAATGGCCGTTTAAACATTACTCTCAATTTTACTCATAAGGTATGTTATCCGTTCAACTTTTTTTTATAATACTGGCTTAAATCAATAAAAATATTGTTTCACTACTCTAGCGTTTTTTTTTTGTAGCTACTAACAAAATTTTCTGGCTATTTCTAGCTGTTTTCAAAGGCTTGTTTAGCTTTTATATGACCCAAAGAGTTGGCAGCACTGATTTTACGCCGAAAAAACAACGAACGGGATAATCGATAATTCATGTGGAGACATAGTGCGTTAACAGGAGCACCTTTTTTGCGTTAACAGAGTTCGGTTACACTTTTGAAAATCAACAGTGCTGCGAAACGTGCAAGCGATTCAAACTGAATGCCGTTATTAATGTGTGTGGTTTTTTATTTGAATAAAACTTGACAATTTTGTTATGTTACCAGAATGTTAATAGATTAGATAGATCCACGCGATTTTAGTTGAGTTCAGTTAAGGCTTAGTTGTCGAATCACATGTCAAAATAGGTCGAATGCATCATCTTCGACCTCGACGAGACCAAAATCGTTGGTGCTGCCAAACATCCACCAATGCCGCAATATGTTGCGTATGAGCAGGAAACGTGTCGTCACAAACTCAAAGAAATGGAAGAACAGCGCACTGGATGTGAGCAATGCACACGATGCGACAAATACCTCCTGTACCGTTAGCTGCTCGGTGCTGCCCTGATTCAAATTGTCCATACAATGCAGTACCTGTACGCAATCAAAGAAACGCAAATAAGCCTCGATTGTTCCAAACATGATCAATCGACGACACACACAGGTGCTCTCGCTCACCTGCTGCAATATCACGTGGGCGAGCGGCATCAGCGAGGCGCTGAACAACACGTGCTTCACGATCATCCCGCAGCAGCGGCCGCAGCAGAAGGCGCGCAACATCTGCCGGAAGCTCGCCCGGTCCGCCGTGATATTGAACGGGGCATTGCAGATCTCACAGCGATTGTCGCGCCGATGCATTATCCAGCGTTTCAGGCACTTCATATGTATATAGCCCTAAAAATCGAAATCGAAATCGAAACAATCAAATCATCATATAGACATCTTCAAAATCGATCAGCATCAAAGTCCACAGCAAGATCGATAACAAATTAATCGGGTTTTCGATAAATGAATATGTCAAAATAATAACGACATAACGAGTTTTGAAAAAGAGAAGTTTGTGAAATCGTTACTCTGCCAAACTCAGAACATGAACTCCAAATTTTAATAATTTCAATCGTTAAATCGCAAGTTTTAACATTTGATCAACTTTTGTCATAATTAATTGAACTTTCTTCGGGAAATTAACTATGATCCTTTCTAGAAATCCCTGACCTTGCTAATTCTACTACTTGTGTATTACTACTAATCATTACTACTAATACTTTTTGAGCTGATTGGGTTTTTAGGGGTTTTCCCTTAATCTTTGCAACAAATGCTGGATAATTTCATAATTTTTTGAATACCCGCAGATTCTTAGCTTTTAATTTAAATATTAATATAATTACTAAATTTTACTTGAATTTTGTATATTGCTAAATTTAAATTTAATTTTTACTTTAATTGTGGTCAACTTTACTTAGTTGACATTAAATAAATAAACAAACTCCAGTGCGTTGTCGATTTTTCATTTAATCGATAGTCGAAAAAAAATTATCGAGCTTAAGTACTTGAAAATCGATACCACGTAAATCGACTTGCGATCGTTTTTTTTTTTTTAAATAACTCGATTGAAAGTCAAAAAAAATGATCGAGTTAAATGACTTGAAAATCGATTTCACTTAAATCGAGCTGCGGAGTTTTCGATGCGTTTTTACATCACAAATTGGGATACACCAAATTTGAAAGTGACACTTTAATGTTTTTTTGCTTTTTTAGATTTTATGCCGAAAAAAAGAAAAGTAAGGGATATTTTTTTTTGGCATAGAGCACTTACCACGCTGCCTTTGCATTTGCAGGGACAGATGATGATCTCCATGTCCAGACGATTCCAACGGCAAATGCGACACGAGTTGCCAAATTCATTGGCCGAATGGACGCTCTCCTGTGAGGCTTGGCCAGGTCCAGAGCCCGTTGCTGACGTGGGCAATACGAGTGGCAGCTGTGTGGCAGCAACAACACCACGGCCGCCGTTGCTGCAACCAGCATTGCTCGTCGTCTCCAGTTGCTGTTGCTGCTGTTGCACCTGTTGCATTGTAGTGCCGGCAACAACACTGTTCAACAACCTTAAGGCTGTTGCCTCCGATAGCTGTGGCTGCTCCTGCTGCTGTGCCATTTTCAGTACCGAATTCCTCTCTCTCTCTCCCTCTCTCTCTCTCTCTCTCTCTATCTCTATCTCTTTCTCTCTAGTGTTGGTCAACAAACTAATGCCTTTGGTGTTGTTGTGGTGTCTGGTGGTCTGCGCGTAACTAACTTAATTT
Organism: Drosophila rellima; assembly: GCA_035043635.1. NCBI lineage: Eukaryota > Metazoa > Arthropoda > Insecta > Diptera > Drosophilidae > Drosophila > Drosophila rellima. Next base: position 2,410,901 of record JAWNMV010000678.1, read on the forward strand.
TGATGTACGAATTTCACACGGAATTTTGTTTGGACATTTTACACAAAACTGAACGTTACGACTTTCACAGCATGTCTGAAATATGTTTCAAACCCGGCAATTTTCACAAATTTCCTCTTTCAACAGCTGCCTACTAAGTTTTCCTTTTTCAAAATTAAATTTGAACAATTTGCCGCATCTGGCAGCATCGTGTCGATAAGTTGCGACATCGATAAGTTGCCTGATCGGGCTGCCAGATCATTAACAGCGCTGCTGTTAAGCCGCTGTTAAGCTGCTCTGTCAACAAATTTGAATTCCCAACGCAGCGAAGAGCAAAACACACACATTTGATTTTAACTGTTAATATTAGTTGTAGATAAATTTGTTTTTATTTTGATATCGCTTGCCGCTGCTGCGAGTTAGTAATTTTCTCGTAATTTCGCTCGCTACAATATTTGATAATCTTCAACTCAGCGGGGTTAGTAAAGTTTGCGCCTTGCAATTGTCGTTCATGTTTTCTGTTTTTTTTTTTCTCCTTTTTTTTTTATATATTTAAAATTATGACAAAAAAATCAACAATTATTGCATAGTTTTTTTTTTTTTTTAAGTTCAATAACAAATAATAATGTAATAATAATTGTAATAGAATTACAAAAAAAAAAAAAAAATAAAGGTAATAATGATAAACAAACACGAAAAACGTAGAAATTCTCTTGCCGTTCAATTAGTTCAAGACGAGCCTGCCATTTGTGGGTATATCAGTTAGATTAGATGTGGATAATATGTAATAATTCTTTTCTTGCTTATGATTTAATGAATAGATGTGTAGTTGTTCTTGTTGTGGCCCACCACGTGCTGTTGTTTTTGTTCTGCTGATGTTTCTCTTCTTCTTCTTCTACTTCTTCTTCTTCTTCTTCTGTTTGCTGTTGCTTACTGGCAATTACGAAAACGGCGATAGATGCTCTGCACATAGACAAAGACGCACTTCCAATCGGGTCGACTCATCTCCACCATATCTTCCACATCCAGTAACGGCGCAATTCCAGCTTTCTCGCTGTGCATAACAAATGTATCGATTAAATCAACGGCAATATTGAAATGTATATCGATAATGGCAGTACTTACTCAGCAACGGTGAAGGCCAGCTCGAAATTGTGTCGGCGAGTTTGTTTCGTTAGTTTACTAAAATCAAATGCATCTGGCAAGAAATGATGGATCAGCGCACAAAAGGCCAAGCCGTCTGACCAGCTCGAACTAAAGTTGCTTATTTGCACGTTCTGCGAATTACATTAAACATTCTCTCTCATAAGTATGTTCGCTTAAAGATTCGAATAGGTAGGGGCGGGGGCATATAACGGTGCATATCAGCACAGCACTTGGCGTGCATTTCAATTAATTTCGTTATCTTTTGCTTTTTTTTTCGCAGCGACATTTAAAATCCAGCCCCAAAAGCAACAGACGAAGCAGATTGGCAACAACAATAATAACACAGTAACAACAGTGATAAAAGCGGTAAAGAGTAGAGCTGCAAAAACATCGATATACTATCGATATGTTGAATGTACGTAACGAAATGTGTTATTGCATCGACTAAGGCGATATTTTGATCGATATATTTGATGTTTTTTCCAGCTCTAGTCAACATGTAAGTAATAGCTGCGTTTTTTGATTCTTCTTATTTTGCTTCTTCTTCTTCTTCTTCGTCATCATCTCATCTCTGCTGCGTCAGCAAAGATGCTTTGCGTGCGTTTGTGTGTGTGTGTGTGTGTGTATGTGTTTGTATGCGTGTATGCGTGTGTAGATGAATTTGCTCAAAAAGCTCAGCCAAGAGTTAAGCGTTGTTTTAGTTTTTCAATTTGGTTTTTGTTGTTGTTGTTGGTTTTTGCATATCCTTTTGTTATTGCTTGTTGTTGGGCCTAAGCGTTAGATGTTGTTCAAAAAATAATGTTTCAAAACGAGCGGCAGTCAAAAATGTCAAATACAAATCAAGTAAACAAATCAAAGACAATCGCGTATTGTAAAGAAAGGCATATAACAAATATAACGGATCTATGGCTGTGGCTTTGGCTTTTTTTTTTGGTTTTTTTTGGTTTTTTTTTTTTGGTATTTTTTGGTGGTATTTTGTTGTTTGTTTTTAGGTTTTTGGGATACCTCATATTCCTGCGTTTTGTGCTGACACCACTGTAGAAGTTGATCCTTGACAGTGGCGGCGCGCGCATTTAATGCCGGATCGGTAAATTTGAAATACGGTTGTGCTGAACCGCCGGGGGTCGTGGGTGTTGTTGTTGTTGTTGTTGTTGTTGTTGGAGATGATCTGAACAAATGAACAACAAGGTTGGAGGGGCAGACGTTAGCGACGTAGCGAAACTCTCATTTCTTTTATTTTCTTATATTGTGTGTTTTGTTTTTCTAAAGTTCTTATACCCTTGCAGCGGGTTTTACATATATTTACATAAGCCAGGAAATGTCAAATACAGTTACTCAAGTAATTATCTTGATAAAGTTCTAAACTCAAATACACATTTGATTTATATTTTATTTCAAAATAGCTACACTTAATGAATTTCCCTTTTTTTTTTTTAAATTGTTCTACAAACCATAGGAAACTAACATTCAAAACAGAGAGAGAGAGAGAGAGAGAGAGAGAGAGAGCGAGAAAGTCGATAAATAAAGGATAATTGATAATAACAAGAATATATGACTGGATGTTTGGAACGATTGGTCGAGAAATAAATGGAGCGCTCTGCAAGGGTATTAAATATTCGGCGTGCCGAAACGATACATTTTTTTTGTTTTATTACATAAATATTTGTTGTACCTATGTATGAGTGTGTGTGTGTGTGTGTATGTTTGTCTTAGCAGGAAACAACAACAAATTTATGTTTTTACATATACATATATATTTTACTAATTTCTTTTATATTACTAATAAGTGTTTTTATGTGCCCCGGTGTGTGTGTGTGTGTGTGTGTGTGTGTGTTTGCTTAACTAAATCTTGGTTGTTGTTTATTTTTCGTTTACTTTTCTTGTTGTTGCTGTTTTGGGGAGAGACGACAGGTGCGTAAGTGAGAGCAGTGAGAGCAGTGAGAGAATAATAAAATAAAACAGACAGAGCAAGAGAAAAGGGCCCCAAAGGCTAGAGCGAGACAAAAGACAATTTACAAAGAGTGTACCTAAAACATTTAGACATATGTAAATCCTATGCACAAGAAGAAGAAGACAGGCGGAGACATTTATTGCCGATATCACCAACACCAGAGAATGGGAGTCAACAAATAAGGCGAAATTTTAGTGAGTGACTATGTGTGTGTGTTTGTGAGTGTCTTGTGATCCTGCACCAAATGTGTGTGTGTGTGTGTGTGTGTGTGCGCGAATGGAATGCAAGCAAAATGACATCTAATGGCGTTGCCATCTTATTTACATTTTTGTTCGCATTCCTTTTAGGAAGAGTGTGAATTCTCTACAAATTCGACGTGTATGTATTTGCTGTTCAATATATATTATTGAGTATTTCAATGGCATTTGAGAAGTGTTGCTTACTTTTGAGCCTGCTGCTGGGCAGCTGCTTTATCGAGCTGCTTGAATTTGGCCAGCGGCGAAATGTTTTTGGAGGCAGCGTTGCCGCTCACAGTGCGAGTGCTAACTAAAATATATAAGAAACAATAAGTAAATGATAGACAAACCGTTTCTAGACCAGCGGTGAGAGCAGCGATTGCTCCCACCGTTGTTGTACAGTTGCGTACCTTTTGTTGTTGTTGTAGTGACAACTGCGCCGCCATCTTTTGACTTTGTCTCGGTGCGTTCACTGGTCGTTGAGCTTTGTTGCTTGTGTTGTGCTGTGTTTGTATGAAGAAAGGTTTTAGACGATTTTGCGTTTTTTGGATTGGTCAGCGAGAGAATTGGGGAGAAAAAAAGAAGCAATAATTACAACAATTAGTCAAGTCAATTAGCCATGCATTCTAAATTCAATTCAACAATATTTAAACATTATTATTACAGTTAAAGTTGTTAAAAGTCTGGAGAAAGAATTATTCGATTATTAGAAATGTTATTTAAAGTGATGTTTTTTCGCATCTAATCTAGAGCAGGCAACAATACATTTTTATACTACACACGGCAACAAAACGAAATCACGTTGAAAATAAGCGCAATTACACTACAGAAATATTAGCGAAAATCGAATAAATTGTTGATTACAAATGCCAGTGCAACGATTGGCAAACGAAACACGCGCAGTACGGCAACTCTGCCAAGCGGCTGTTTCATGCCACGCGTTCCAAAACACAAGATTTAAAAAAAAAAAAAATCACACACATAGTACGAAAATACAAAAAAAAATAAAGTTAGAATAAAAAAATAATAGAAAAGAAATATAAAAAAAAAGAAGATGAAACGATAACGATAACGATAACGATAGGTGACCGCCGATGGTTGCTGCGGCACTGCTGGGCGATTTTTTGGTGGTTGGTGTCTGTGATTTCGCTGGTGGTGCTGGTGGTGCAACTACTGCGACTACTTAAATGCTACAGTATATTCAAAAAATACACGAACACATGCACAGCGAAATTACATATGTATTTATGAAAAAAATATATACAAAAAATAACATGCGAATTAAAAAGTTGGCATAGATAGCGAAGAAAACAGCCAGCACAGCAAACTGGAGCTGAGCTGTTACAATAATCAAAGAAAAAAAAATGAAAAAAAAAAAATAGGGGGATATGTACAAAAAGACTGAGACAAAAATAGACAGAGAGAAAGAGACAAGAACAGTCCAATATATAGAACAGGAGGGACAACATGGGATTTCAATTTAGTGTATGTGATATTATATAGTTTGTTTCTCTATTATTAATACATATTTGTTTTTCTGTTTGTTTTCGCTGGACCAACCAACCAATCAACCAGCCAACGTAACGATAACATAACGTAACGGAAACGTAACGCAAACGGAAACGTAAACGGAAACGGAAACGGAAACAAACGTCAAAAGCGCTGACTAAACTAACTTTATACAGTTCTTGGATGGGGGCAGGCAAAAGAACGATTTAAACAATAGAAAACAAATATATGAATATATATATATATATATTGATGTATATAGATAAAAAAAAATAGGTATGTATAAGTATAAATATGTATGCAGTTAGGCCGGGCGGGCGTAGGTAGCAATTGTAAGTACATGGAACGCGCTAATTAAACAAGGTGGCAACGCTGTTTGTACATTTCTTTTGGATTCGATATATATGTATGTATAGTTTCTTGTATTTGCTCACTCACAAATGATGTGGTATCAAAAGTGCTTCTTCTTTTGCTGCTGTTTTTTTTTTTTTTTGATTTTTTGCAATCAATATTTTTGAGATAATTTTGCAGTTGTTGTTGTTGTTGTTTTGTTGGCCTCCTGCGGTTGGGGCAGCTCAGCAAACTCGGCAGTGTGTTGAATTTATTTGTATATGTGCGTGTGTGTGTGTATGAATTTAATATAATTTCTTTTTTCTAATATTTAATTTTTCTTTTGAAATACAAAAAAAAACAAAACCCTTTTGTGGTCCCTCCTATGTGCATCAAAAAAAGACTCGTCCGAATTGAGCGCATGAAACAATGTGAGAAACGAAACGAAACGAAACGAAACGTGAAATTGGAACGTTTCGTGCTGACTAGAAATTGTGGGGTGGGGGGAGTTAAGAGACATGTTGTTGTTGTTGTTTCTGTTTGGAACTAAAACAAAGCCTACAAAAAAAAAAACTACGCTCATAATAACAGTAGCGAGTATTTAACAGTGAACAGTTAACAGTAATCGGTAATCGGTAATCAGTACAGTTACAGTTTCGGCTTCGTTGTATGTGTGTATGTGTGTGTGTGTGTGTGTGTGTGTGTGTGTGTCGTTTGTTGGGTCCAGTTGCGTCTCGCTGGGCGGCTCAAACTGGAATGACTGCTGTGTGGCTGTGTGCGTGTGCGAAAGTATCGTTTGTTTTTTTTGTTATCGATACGCATTAATCGATTAATCGAAATCACTTGAAATTAAGCGCCCAACATTAATTGCTCGAATGCATCCTCCACATTGCTCTCGTCCAACAAATTGAGATGCGCTATGTGGGGCATTGTTGCACTGCGACTCAAACCAGCACCAACACCACCGCCAATACCAATACCACCGCCAACAATTGCACCAGCAGCTGTTACGCGATACAGACCCGCCGACGACACATTACCATTCGATGTTGAGTTCAATGAACTTAACGATTTCCGAGCTGCCGATAATTTGTCACTTGTCTTTGTACGATTTATAGCCGATTTGCGTTGAGTTGTTGTTGTTGCTGTTGTTGTGGATGTTGTTGCTGTTGTGCGCAACTCTTCAAACTGCCCATTGGGTGACTTTTGGCCAGAGAAATAGGCAGCAACGGTGCGTTGCTTTTGACCCACCTGCTCCTTGTCAATGCCCGCCTCGTATAACTTTGGCACCGCCAACGAGTGACCCGATTTGCTGCGTCGCAATTCACCACCAGCAATGGAACCACCAGCAACCACTGTCGATTGATTATATCGTATGCCTGCTGTACCATTGCTCAGCTGCTGTTGCGGCTGATTACAAATCTGTGTCCATGAATCGCATTTGCTTAAACGATTCATTCTTGAGCCAGCATTGTTGCTTTGCTGTTGTTGGTGGTGCAGCAGCAACTCCTCCTCATGCTGTCGACGACTCAGCGAACTGAACGCATTCACATTATTAAATACTATATTTCTGGGTATTTGTTCCTCTGGTGTTTGCTCCACATTTGTGGCTTGTGGTTGTGGTTGTTGTTGTTGAGGTTGTGGTGTTGCTGGCGTCTCCACAATGAGTGGCTTATGTTGTTGTTGCTGTTGTTGTTGTTGTTGTATGTTGGTGCTGCTCTGGCTGCACTGCTTGCTCAGCTGCGGACTCTGATAGGCATTCGGCACATAGTGATGCCTTTGAGGTGGTCCAAATTTCTTTAACAATGGCGCCTGGTCCTTCGGCAGCGATGACTTGACAATATCGGGCGTATCGGGTGGTGCTGACGATTTATATTCCTGCTGTTCGTAGTACAATTTATGCTGGTGGCTCTCACGTTGCTCCAACACATTGCCTAAACTCTTGCGACGCAGCTCCTGTTGTTGTTGCTGTTGTTGTTGCAACTGTTGCTGTTGCACTTTGTTGCTGAGCGTTTGCTGTGACATGACACGTTGTTGCAGTGTTGTCTCAGTGCTGTTGCTCGGTAGCAACATAGACTCACTGATTGTATGACTTCTTGTGCTTAGTCTAGGACGTTGTTGTTGCTGCGGTTGTTGCTGCGGTTGTTGCTGCGGTTGTTGTTGTTGCTGTGCTGGCATTGGCTTTGGCGCCAATTGCGGCTTATTGCTGCGATCCACGGGTGGTGCATGCATCGGATTTGCCGTCCAGCTGGTCATCGACAAACTGGAACTGCCATTCGAATGCTCCGAGCTGCGACGCATGCGATTCAAACTCAAACTGGACTCTTGCTCATCCGCCGAATCATCCAGGGGATAGGTAACCACATAGCTTGTCTGCGCCTCAGCCGTGTAGCTGGGATGACTCAGTGACTGTGACTGTGACTGTGACTGTGACTGTGACTGCGACTGCGATTGATATTGCGGCTTGCGATTCGCCTCAAAGTTGCTCAGCTGCGGAAAAAGCGGCTCCGCCAAAGGCGCCTGATACAAGCGGCCATCGGGTGAGAGACAAACCGGTTTGCTCGGCGAACTGGGCGCACTTAAGGGCGGCGCTGGTGCCGCGTTGCTTGGCGCTCTTAGTGTGGGTTTCACATTACCAACATTACCAACATTACCATTTCCACCCAGCTGCTTCATTGTATACAGCAGCGATTTGGCCGCTCTCGAATTGCGGCCAAAAACCTCATCATCACTCACATGGGCGGTGCGACGTCCAGTTACCGTTACCGCTGTCTGACTGCGCGGCTTGCGCATCACTTTGATTTCCGCGCGATACTCGTGCATATTCTGATCCGAATCCAAATCGAGCTCGTCGTCCGTATTTGTGTCCGTCATGACGGGCGCCGTCAAACAACTGGTTGGACTGTCAATGGGACTCGCTAAATCAAAATGACGCGTCGTTATGTTGTTGGGCAAATACGTGGGATTTGCATTGGTGAGCACAAGTGGTGCCGCCAGTGGATTTGTCAGTGGCTCCAAGGCGCTGCTCAAACACGGCTGACTGCGATAATTACTTAAATTATGCGCCACACGACGCGTTGCAGTTGGCGCATAGTCCGCATAGGTAAAGGATATATTAGTGGGTGCTGGTGGTGGTGGTGCAACTGCTGGTGGTGCTGCATACTGTCGCTGCTGTTCTGGCTGCATCGCATTGGGCAACGATGGACGCTTCTTGAACTCACTGAGCGCCATCGGTGGCGCTTTCGAGCGCAATGAATTGTGGCGCTGCACATGGACACGCGCTGGTGTTGGTTGCTGCTCGAGATTGTCGCGCAGCGAGCGCTCTTCAAAGTGATGCGCTTTGCGCTTAAAATCGCTGTTATCCACACGCGGCTTGGCCACCCAAGGCAAACCAATTGGCGACGTCGCGCTCGTTGACGCGGGCGACGGTGTATTGCTGTAATTTGGACGCGCTTGCAGATGCGTTTGTGGTGCGCTTTGCACCTTACCACGCCCACTTGCTGCTGCTGTTGTTGTCGACTGCCAATTGCCGGCGGACTTTTGTGCAATGGGCTTGTAAATGTTTGGCGCTGGCGCTTGATCTTGTTCAATGGGCCGAAAAACGGATTGTGGCGCGTGTATAAACTGATTGAGTGGCTGCTCTTCTTCCCTCTCGCGCGCCCTTTGCTGCTGCATGCGCAGCTCCATTTCTTGACGCCGCTGTCGCTCGAGCTGCTCTTGTTGCTGTCGCTGTCGCTCCAGTTGCTGCTGTCGCTCCAAATGTTGGCGCTCCAACTGTTGCTCGTAGTAATCGCGCTCTAAGCGCGCGCGTTGCTCGCGCTCGTAGCGAGCCTCCTGCTCAAGTCGCAGCTGCCGTTCCAGTTCCTGGCGACGTTGACGCTCCAAATGCGCCTGTTGCTGCTGCAGCTGCAACTGTTGCTGTTGCTCGCGCTCGTGCTCCCGCAGCAACTGTTGCTCGCGCTCCCGCATCAACTGTTGCTCGCGGTCACGCTCCCGCATCAACTGTTGCTCGCGGTCACGCTCCCGCAGCAGCTGTTGCTCGCGTTCTCTATCCCGCAACTGCAACTGCTGCTCCCTTTGATAATGATGCGTCGGTGGTTGCGGTGGTTTACCCTTTGTCGCTGTCGCCGCCTCGCCCGTCTCAAACGTATGCTTGATATTGCCAAACTTGTGCGTCCAATTCGATACGGAACGCGCGCCCGCCCAGCCCAAGCCGCCCTGATGATTCTGCTTATTGATGAATGCCAAAAACTTGTGATCATTTTCCGTCTTGGGCTCAAACGGCGGCACCACATGTTGCACGCGCCGCTTTACGCTCACCTGAACCGCACGCTTTAAGCCGAGATTGGGTCCGGCATTGTTGCTGCTGCGACTGTGATCCTCCAGCTCCGAGTCGGTGTCACAATCCGCCGAGCTGTATTTGGCCTTAACCTTGGGTATATCGATGGTGTTGGCGCGTTTCATCAGTTGCTTTTTGGTGCCATTAAAACGCGGTGCCATTGGACTCGTCTCCATGGCGGCTGGTGCAGCCTGATAACTGGCAAAACTAATGCCATAATCGCCTGACAAGGGTCGTCTATTGTTAGTGTTGCTTGGCACAAATTGATTGGGCCGATAGAGTTGCGTGCTGGGCGCACCAACAATCGCACTCGAGCTGGCATTGCGTGCGAGCGGCGTTGGTGGTGACACCACAATTGCCTGACTTGGAACGCCTTGACCGGCTGAGGGATTGAGCCTGAGCATGTCCTCCACGTAGCGTCTGGCATCCGCGAGTTCCGCGCGACTCACGCCCACCGTATGGCGACTGTTGCGCTGGCGACGCTTTGCAAATCTTTGTCGATTGCTCGACTCTAGATCGGCGCTGTCGCGTTCGTCGGTCGCTGTCGTTCCTTGATACGACGACGCGCTGTCCACCGGCATCTTCGCGGGCGCACTAAGACCGCTTTGAAGACGCGCGATCAGCGCGAGCAACGCCTGACGCTGCCCACCATCGACGGCCAGCTGTTGGCCCAGTTTGAGGGAGCACTCGAGGCGGCTGAGTGCATCGGTCACTTCCTCGAGTAAATCGCGATGGGCATCGTTGTTGCCACCGCTGTTGCCTTCACTGCGCTGCTGCAACGTGTCGCGCAGACCGGCGGCCAAGAGTCGCAAATCTTCGCCGCTTTCGGTGCCCGAATCTTCCTTTTGTGGCACACTCAATCGTTTCACTTGCTGCTGTGATTGCTGTGATTGCTGCATTGTCGTCGTCCTCGTCGTCGTCGTCGTCGTCGTCTCTTTGTCTTTTTTGGTCGGGCTAACAACAACACTGGATTTCTGGGTAATGCTATGTGAACTGTTGCTATTGCTACTCGTGCTCAATTTGTTCTTTGTACTCGTTTTACTGACGCTAACACTATTGCTCAAAGTTGCACCTAATTCAGCTGTCGCTGTTCCCTTTGCTGCACCTAATTCAGCTGTCGCTGTTCCTTTTGCTGTTGCTGGCTGTGTTTGTGGCAGGGACTCACCCTGTTGACCGTCCACTACGGTGCTTTGCACCACCTGCTTGCTTAGCTCAACTTTGGCCAACTTTTGCTCCACCAACTTGGTGGAGCTTGTCTTGACTTTGTTTCCTGCTTCGACTCCAATTGCTTTTCCGACTGCTTCTCCACTGGCTTCGACAGTGTTGCCGATGCTGCTGGTTGCTTCTCTTCCTCCTCCTTCTCCTCCTCCTCCTCCTCTTCGTCGCTGTCGTCGGTTACCTCCTCAATTATTTCCTCATATTCGCTGGCACTGCTCTCCTCTTCTTCCACTTTGGCAGCGGCCTTTGCACCGCTCGCCTTCGCAATTTTCTGCTCTAAAAACGCGTAACGCACAAGAATTTCATTGCAAATGTATTTCAAGAATGTGTGAGAGTGAAAGGAAAAAAAAATAGAGAAAGAGAGAGAAAAAAAGATGACTTTTTTTTTTTTTAAAATAATTTTCAAAGCGTTGTAACGCGCACAACAACGAGCAAAACAACGGAAAGGGTATACAAAAAGCATGATAAACAGTCGAAAGGAAAAGTCGCAAAAGTCGAGCAGGCCGTTCACTTGGGCTGCCCGACGGATATAGTTGTATCTATAGCACTCGCTGTCGCTTGGGTAACGAGAGGAAGTAACGAGTTGACAGTACAGCGAGTGGTTTATAGAACGAATTTGAAATTTGGAATTTAGAGACGGGGACGGGGACGGGGACAGTGGGGTGGGTCAAATCAACGAGACAAGTAACGAGTTGGCAAGAACGAGAAAACGAACGAGTATGAAAAACGAGTAAATGAACAATTGTTTTGGGAGAGACAAGTTACGAGTAACGAGTAGGCAAGAACGAGAGAACAAACGAGTATGAAGAACGAGTGAGCACGTAAATGAACACTTGTTTAAGGAGAGACAAGTAACGAGTAACGAGTAGGCAAGAACGAGAAAACGAACGAGTATGAAAAACGAGTAAATGAACAATTGTTTTGGGAGAGACAAGTTACGAGTAACGAGTAGGCAAGAACGAGAGAACAAACGAGTATGAAGAACGAGTGAGCACGTAAATGAACACTTGTTTAAGGAGAGACAAGTAACGAGTAACGAGTAGGCAAGAACGAACGAACGAGTGAACAAGTAAATGAACACTTGTTTGATAGAGAGAACGAGAAGCTTTAAAGCTTTTTAACAAAGAAACGAGTGAACGCTTGACGAGTAAACAAACAACGAGTGAGTGTAAATGTGTCGCGAGTGAAAAAACTAAATTAAATAAACATTGGACGAGTACACGAATTGTAATTGATGGCTATAAATGAATAGCTGATTATGATTTGTGTGAAAGATGTTGACAATAAATGACTGATAGATACATAATTATCTGACTGACGAGTAATTGCAATACCTGGCCTGGAATATCACTTTTATCTAGCTATGTTACTTTAGTCTAGCAACGAAGATGCGCTGTTTGCATGTCTATAAGATACAAATACAGAGCACAATCAGAAGCGAGACACCGAGATAGAGACAGAAAAAGATTTATATATATTTAGAGAGAGAGAGAGAGAGAGAGATAAATTGAATAGAAAGTGAACTACATTTACTTAAACATATGGATAGATAGACTCCGATAACCCGTTAAAGTCTCACTGATACTTCACTTCCTGAGACTGCCAATATCCATTTGGGGTTAGTGCTGGTATATGCCGAGGTTAGAGTGCTTACAACTGCTAAGGATCATTACAGGACTCACCTTCGCGTTCCGCCATAAGTTCGCGTAAACGTGCACGGATCTTGCGACGCTCCTCGTATGTGGAGGCCTGTTCCAGCTGCAGTCAAATCAGAAAATCAAATCAGATTCGAATATTCTTTGAAATTTGTTTATGGATTAAGAGATGTTTATGTTTATGTTTATGTCTGTTTCGCATTTCAATTTCACTGAACGCCCTATTTTTCGATTATGTTAAAACGATAACGATTACTTACACTAAATATTGAACTAATGCAAATATTTTTCAAAAGATTTCAACATTTTTTCAATACCTTAATCGTGTAAAATCGATTAAAATTTGCTAAGATATCTTAAGAAGCAAACAAGTTGTTCATACTAAAGGATATCCGATTGCTCCTATGGCATCTATATGATATTATAATCCGATTTCTATCAAATTTAAACAGAACTGTATAAGACTGTACCAATTATACAATTTTTTAGTTTGGCCTAGTTTGGCTTAAAAAACCGAAAAATATTTCATACTAAGCAATTGCCTGAACTTTGACCCCGAATTCGAATCACTTGCAGGTCGAATTTCACAAAACGAGAAAATTGTCTCAGCAGTGTTGTGTGCAAATTTCAGCTTTTTTGTTTTAACCGTTTGGCCTACACAACGACTTTCAGTCAGTCAGTCAATCAGAAAGAGTTTTTTACGTATAGATTTTTGATTTGATTTGATTTTCAATGAAATTAAATTTGTATATTAAAAATGTTATAAGTGAGCGAAACGTGTGGAATTGGAACAGACTTGGTTGAATTATATTTGAAAAGGAACTAGTCGAACTTACCAATTGCCTAAGTAACTGCTCGTCCCAGATTTCCTCGATGTCACAAGTTGTGCGTGTAACTGGTGCTGAGGATGTTGTTGTTGTTGTTATTGTTGTCTTCCTGTTGTTGTTGTTGTTATTAGTGTTGTTATTAGTGTTGTTGCCAGTTTTGCTGTAGCTGCTGCTAATACGTGTCGTTTTTACCTGAAAGATTTGTGCAAATGAAACAGCATGAGGATTTTTTTGTTTTGTTTATCAAACGGAAAGAAAAGAGATGAAAAATGAAAATGAGGCACAGTGTGTGCCGAAAAGCAAACGCCAGCTGTTTTGGCTCTAAATACAGACGATGAACGCATTCGCCGGCAACGCCAAGACAAAAAAAAAAAAATAATAAAAATAAATAAGAAGAAAGAGCAAAAGCAAAAAAAAAAAAAAGGCCAACAGCAATTTAACAATTTGCCGCACGACCCTGATCAACGATGATAAGGCACAAATATCAAAAAAAAAGAAATCACAAAGAGTGCAAGACAAAAACAAATCGAACCAACAATTTGTCGTCCTTAGCCATGGCCAGACGTAATATCTTCCGGCGGATTTTAGCCTCTCAATTGATGTCGCCAATTGCAGCCATGATTTTTATTTATTATTATTATTATTATTATTATTATGTTTGCTCTTCTAATGTCTTTCTTGTTGCTTCTTCGACGTTTGACAACGAACTGAACTAAAGTGAACTGAGCGAGCATACCTGGCGTATGCGTAATGCTGAGCATATTGCGCATACGCCGCGTACAACCATCTCAATCGCTGACAATGAGGAAATGCGCGAAAGAAAGCAAATTCTTTTCAAATCAATAACAACTACGAGCATTTCCATGAGTCATTCACACTTTTCAATCAGTTCTCAGTTCTGTGTTCTCCTTTCTCTCACTGATCTATAAGAGATTGAGTTGTGATCTTTGTACTATTTAGTTGAAAACTAATTTATAGACATAAATATCTATTTAGTAAATAGCTCATTTTGTTCAAATGTACAAAAATATGAGGCATTCAAAATAAAGTTTATTTCCTTTTGGCCTTACAATAAATGCTATAAAATAAGCTGACGGAAAAGATTTTGAAAATAATCCACTTTATCATGAAAATTCAACTTAAATCCAAGGCGAATAAACTTTAATCTGAATCTTTTGTTTTCTCGCCATTTTTCTACAACTGCAAATTTGAAAATGTCGATAAATTAAGTATACGCAGCGGTTGCCCGCCATTGACTTTTGTGATGGCAAAAGCGACGCAAATTCAACGCGAAAATCAGAAAACCAAATTTCTTTTTAGAATCAGTACGTCAAATGAATTTCCCCTCCCCCCGTCTTCCCCTCTGCCGCCACGTTGCAGCCATTTTTGGTCGCAACCAACATTTTTTGCTTGTTTATAACAATTTGACCAAATTTGGTCAGCGAAATATTTCAAAAAAATGAGAAGAGAAAAATTCAGAAATTTTGAATATTTCAAAAAAAGTGAGGGCGAAAACGAGAGGGAGAGAGGAAGATAGGAAGAGAGAGAGAGAGAGAGCGACGCTAAAAACACGCGCTGCTATTTTTAGTTATAGAGATTATTTAAGAAATACACAAAGAACCAGGCGGAGAGAGGAAGCATGAGAGAGAGAGAGAGAGAGAGAGAGAGATAGATTGAACTTGCTAGAGTAAGAGATGTTTCCATAATTTTGCTTGTACGCATTTAAAAAAAAAACGTTCTTTTCCGCCATCACAATATTGAAATATACCCTAATATAGTGGCATATTAGACTAGACACACATTTTGTGTTAGCTTTCAGGGCATATGAGAATTCTTTTAATTCAACTTATAGTTAATCATATGTCAAATCTATGGCTAGACTTCAAATCTTGAAAGATTCAACTTTACATCAGAATCGACTTAAATCTGGCCTAAACTTCTAATTGTCCAGACAGGGTATTTAATTCGAACACTATATACCCTTTAAGTGAAATTAATTTTCTTAAGCAATAAACATAAATTTAAAAAAGAAAAACACAAACCAATTTGTTAAACATTTTTCAGCAATCAAAGAAAGAGAAAAGGAAAAAAGAAAGACAAACAAATGAAAAATGTTCTGTCATTTACAATGAGTGCCAAAAAGAAAAAAACACTAACAAAATAAGTATTCAAAGAAAATAAATAAAAAAGAAATGCAAAGCAAAGACAAATATTTCTTGTATTTTGTTTAATTGAAAATGTCATTTGAATTTCATAAGCATTTATTTTGATAATAATTTTCATACGTGTGACGTATTGCTGGCTATTGTTATAGTTATTGTTATTGTAGCTATTGTTGTTGTTGTAGTTATTGTAGTGGCTCTAATTGTTGTTGCCGTGGATTTTTGAATAGACTTGCCCGCCAAGTTATTTGGCGCAATTCCGCTAAAGCGTAACAAACCTCACAAATTGCCGAGAGCAAAGCAACAACAAGCGGAACAGTCGAGTGCACTCGACAGCAGCATACCCTGTGCCTAAACACAGATATCACTAGAAAGAGCAATTATTTTTTATTACTTATCCTCAATTATCGACTGATCTTTTCTAAATAAGTGACTTGAACCAAATTGCAAGACATTATTAGATTTTAAAAATTTATTAAAAGTAAAAATAATCAAATAAACGAAAAGAAATTGATTGATCACGGCAGGAATCGAACCCAGGACCTCTCGCTCATGAGCTGGCAGCTCTAGCCTTGGACCAAAGCTCCAATTGAACTGAGGCTGGCAAATGTGCTATATGTACAGACATTCAGTCAGACAGTTCAAAGGGTTGGGACAAGGGTTGAATCGACTCGGCTTTTAATGCTGATCCGGAATATATATGTATATATGGGCTCTGCCTAGCCTTCTGCCCGTTTCATACTTTTAACATACTTAATATACCCGCACAGGGTATAAAAAGGGGGCCGGCTGCTGGCCATATACAGTGGTGAACAAGCGGATAGAGAGGGGGAGAAAAAGATAGAGGGAGAGAGAGAGGGGACAAAGTGGAGTGTGAGTTTATGCAGCGAAGCATGGAAATCAAAATGGAAATTGCCGAAAGGCCGACAGGCAAAAACAACAATTAAAAGAAATGCTTGTTGTTGTTGTTCTTTTTGTTGTTGTTGTTATTATTATTGTTGTTGTTGTTGCTGCTGTTGCTGCTGTTGCTGCTGTTCAACTGACCAAAGCGAATGCAGTCAGCTGCATTTGTTATTAGTTGTTGTTGTTGTTGTTGTTGCTCACATTGGCTTTGACACTGTTGCTGCAACAACAACAATCACAAATAACAACAGCCACAACAACAGCAACAACAACAACAACATCCACAACAACTAGAGCCATATGATTAATGCTTTTAAATTTGTCTCTAGTAAACCAAATTGTTATTCAATTTAGCCAACTGCGAAAAAGGTGAACGTCTAAATTATTTGGCTATTTCAGTTGCAGTTGAAATTTGAGTCTTAAAACTGGATTTGAAAATTAAAATATTTGAACATTACTTTTTCCATACATACAATAACAAATCATACTTAATTGCTTTTAAGTTTTTTTTTTTAATTTTTATATTATATGTAAGCTATTAATTAAAGAGAAAACAAACAATTGTCCACAATAAAATTGTAAAAAAAAAAAAACAAAATATTGTTCTGAGATAAAAAATAAATACAATTGAAAAGCATTCAATATCAAATTTGGACGGGACTTAAACAATTGATATCTGAATTTTGTATTGAAAATTCAATTGAAAACTAAAACTTGTTCCCATATATTTGAGGTATTGCCACTTTTTCATTGCAATGCAAAAGAGTTTTGAATTTTCATGGTTTAGTTGTGCATCATGAAATGTCATTGAAGAAAAGCTTAAACATTGGTTTACAATTGTTTTCTTAATCATCGTATTCTTGATTTTAGCTCAAATTGAGTTGGAAATTACATATACAAATTCTATGCAAAAAAGATTCGATTTTAGCCGCAGTCTTTAAATTATGTTGAAAACTAAAGATTTCCGACGCCACAACAAAAAGAAGCCTTCAATTTCAGTCGAAATTATATATTCAATTTTCCATGAGTTTTTCATTTTCGAAATACAATGCAAAAGAGATTTGCTGTTTGCTTTTTCCAATTTTCCTTCTATTTTTTTTTTTTGGCATATTTTTAGACACATGGAAAAAAGGCAGAAACGCAATTTTTGACATGCAAAATGAGCGAAGAGCCGAGACAAAGATGAACGGGCACAAAACACACAGCGATTATGAAACGACGCTGAGCAAAAAGACAAGACAAGACAAGACAAGACAGGAAAAGACAAGAAAAGAAAAGAAATAAATTGAAGTGAAGTGAAGCGAAGTGAAGTGAAGAGGTGAAAAAAAGTGGCAACAAGATTTGCCACGCTGGGAAAAAGGCTGTCAAACTAACAGTTAACTGCGGGAAAAACCGGCTCAAAAAGCCAAAGCCAAAGCCAAAGCCAAAGCAAACCACTTGCCGCTAGCCGACTGACTCTACATATATACATATATAAACTATTTGTTTACCCTGTGCGGGTATATTAAGTATGATAAAAGTATGTAACGGTTAGAAGAAGGCGTGGCAGAGCCCATAAAGGATATATATTCTTAATCAGCATCAACAGCCGAGTCGATACACCCTTTGTATTGACTGACTG
The DNA here is from genome assembly GCA_035043635.1 of Drosophila rellima. Lineage (NCBI taxonomy): Eukaryota > Metazoa > Arthropoda > Insecta > Diptera > Drosophilidae > Drosophila > Drosophila rellima. Next base: position 2,428,777 of record JAWNMV010000678.1, read on the forward strand.
AATGTCTGTACATATAGCACATTTGCCAGCCTCAGTTGAATCAGAGCTTTGGTCCAAGGCTAAAGCTGCCAGCTCATGAGCGAGAGGTCCTGGGTTCGATTCCTGCCGTGATCAATCAATTTCTTTTCGTTTATTTAATTATTTTTACTTTTAATAAATTTTTAATCTAATAATGTCTTGCAATTTGGTTCAAGTCACTTGTTTATATCATATATGTATGCAGTATTGTAACTGATCAGTCGATAATTGGGGATAAGTATACAAATTGATTTGCAAGGGCATCAAATGTGATGCACAGGGTATCTTAGTGTCGAGTAGACTCGATTGCTTCGCTTGTTTTTCTTTCTTCTTCCATCTTTCTCTATTTCTTTTTCTAAGCAAACAACCAGCTGAGTGTTTGTTGTTGTTGTCGTGTTTATTTGCCCCTAACAGAAGCTGCAAAATATTATTATAAACATGTTGCGCTCGAATGAGTTTTGTAGCTACTATTAAAAACCGGTTCGGAACCGAACCGTGAACCAAAACCCAACCAAACATATTTAGCACTTGAAAACCCAAAGATGGAAACATAGTTTAAGAGCCTTGAGCTACTTATGGAGTAATAGTGCGTCCTCTTATTAAAGTCAACTAAAAGATACTTGAGCGACAACTGTAAAAGATACAAAATTGGGGTATACAAATGAATGGCATTTTCTGCACATCTTTCTATATAGATACATATCAATCTACAGCTCTGTCAATCAATCTATTCAACTTTCTTAGTATTTTCATATATTTATTTTAATCTACATATTTGATTTTCAACTATTTATTAATCCATCTAACTGAGTATTTCTCCCAAATACTTACAGATTTCATTTGTAACTAAATTATTGAAATTTTGTACTTTGGTAAGTACATACTATATATCAAAAAACATTACTATAACTTATAGCTGACTTAAAATCACGACTACAATTTTAAAAAGTCTTGTAAACTGAAAAAATGTAATTCAAGTAAAGCTATGAAATATTTGTCTAGATTCATAAAGTTTTGATCAGTTGATATGTAAAAATCTGCTTCACTTTCAAATGAGAAATCACAAAGATGTCGGATATAAATTAAACTAATCATTCTAATTGATATCATTCACAAATGATATGATATCATCTCATACGTCATTCGAAAGTCTTTTCAAGTATTTCTTTCTCAATGATTCTTAAATCTTTGACTAATTTGTTGGCCCATTCTGTAAAGTATGCTTTATATTCTTGCCCTATGCCTTTCCAAATTTCTTTTAAGAATGCTTTATTTATAGTTTATTTGGTGACCTATTTTCAATATTAGTATTGAATCTTTTACCATAATTTGAGTGTTTGGGTTTGTTTTGTTTTTTTGTTTTTGATGGCTTCGAAAGTTTGGATCGTATTGGGTTGGTAAAAGTAAAAGTATCTGTGCTATGCGAGAACTATTTCAGAACTAACGTCAGATATAAATGTATCTATCTATCTTTGTATCTATCTATATATAATAAGCTCAGAGATGGGGCTAACTTGGACATTGTCTTGGGCTTGGTAGGATCTATAAGCATGACTGGTATTTGGTGCACAAGTGAACCATAAAAAAAAGAAAGAAAAGAAAACGGGCCACAGCGATGCACAACTCAACTGTGAATGTATCTATATATCTATGTATCTGTATCTGTATCTGTAGCTGTAGCTGTAGCTGTATCTGTAGCTGTATCTGTATCTGTATCTGTATCTGTATCTGTATCTGTATCTGTATCTGTATCTGTATCTGTATCTGTATCTGTATCTGTATCTGTATCTGTATCTGTATCTGTATCTGTATCTGTATCTGTATCTGTATCTGTATCTGTATCTGTATCTGTATCTGTATCTGTATCTGTATCTGTATCTGTATCTGTATCTGTATCTGTATCTGTATCTGTATCTGTATCTGTATCTGTATCTGTATCTGTATCTGTATCTGTATCTGTATCTGTATCTGTATCTGTATCTGTATCTGTATCTGTATCTGTATCTGTATCTGTATCTGTATCTGTATCTGTATCTGTATCTGTATCTGTATCTGTATCTGTATCTGTATCTGTATCTGTATCTGTATCTGTATCTGTATCTGTATCTGTATCTGTATCTGTATCTGTATCTGTATCTGTATCTGTATCTGTATCTGTATCTGTATCTGTATCTGTATCTGTATCTGTATCTGTATCTGTATCTGTATCTGTATCTGTATCTGTATCTGTATCTGTATCTGTATCTGTATCTGTATCTGTATCTGTATCTGTATCTGTATCTGTATCTGTATCTGTATCTGTATCTGTATCTGTATCTGTATCTGTATCTGTATCTGTATCTGTATCTGTATCTGTATCTGTATCTGTATCTGTATCTGTATCTGTATCTGTATCTGTATCTGTATCTGTATCTGTATCTGTATCTGTATCTGTATCTGTATCTGTATCTGTAGCTGTAGCTGTAGCTGTAGCTGTAGCTGTATCTACATATATATCTATATAGCCATATAGCTTTAGCTATAGATGTGTATCTTGCCCAAAATGCTCCAACACGAAACGTTGTGGATTCGCCTCCTTATAAATAGTGTCTAGCGCTGCGCTATTTCTGTCGACAAATTTATCGTACGCTTGCGCTCTCATTCATGCATCCCTCTGGCATAACCCCCCCCCCCCCCCCACCACCCAAGTCCCCTCTACACTCCCCCTTTGCTGCACGCCTCTGTCTGCGCCACCTGTTTTTTTTTTTCTTTTTTGTATTTTTGTTTTTGCTGCTTTCAGAAAATTTATTTATTTATTTCGATTTTGTTGTTGTTCATTTCCTTTTGTCTTTGCTGGGAAAATGTATCTTTGTATCTTTGTAGCGCGTTTTGTATATTTTAGCTAGATATACATATATTTATATACGTAGACACGTCCACTTTCAGGTGCATTTTGAGGTGTCGTGTCAGAAATGAAATTCTTCGGCTGCCTCTCAAATTATGCGCACTAAAAATAATTGACAAAATAAAATGGCAAATGGGAAAATGGGGAATGGAGAAAGAAGCTAAGAGATTGTGGCAAAAATGTGCAACAGCTGCCACAGTGGCCACGCCTACTTTTGAGGAGGCTGCCACACACACACGCACACACACACGCACACTTACTGCTGTCTTCTGTTGTTGTTGCCGCTGCCACTTCAGCTGTTTGTCCAAACTTGGCTAAGACACTCGCGTGCTTCGGCTTTAAGCGCACAACAACAATAACAAACGACGACAACAACAAGTGGAACGACAACAACAGCAACAATAATAATAGTAATAATAGTGACAAAAAAATAGACACAAGTTCTAGAACAACAACAACAACTTTTTGACTTTTCAATTTTCTTGCTCGATTTTTCTTATTATTATTATTAATTTTTTTAACTGTTGATTTTGCACTTTTTGTAAAGTTTTTTTTTTCTTTGCCGCTTGTCAAAGCTGAGAATATTTTCTTGCCTCTTCGCACGTCTCTCGTTCCGTCTCGCTCTCGATCTCGTTCTCTCTGTTCTTCTGCGTTTGCTGCGTTTCGTCTTTTGATTTGTTTTCTTTTACTTTCTTGCTTGCTTGCTTTCTTTCTGCTTTGGTCGTGAGCACAAAAGTCGCACAAGTGATCGATGCCGCCTCTGAGTGTGTACTGAATTGGCCAAACGAACAACCGACAAACGAACAACCAACAATTTCCCATTCCCCATTCCCCATTCCCCATTTCTCATTCCCGTTCCTTTCCACGCACACGGCACTAAAGCGTCAAGAGAGGCAGCAAGAAAGAGCGGCAAAGCGCTAGAGTGTGAACAAGTGACAGAGACAGCGACAGAGACAGCGACAGCGACAGCGACAGAGAGAGTGAAAGGAGTGCACTGAGAGAGCAGAGCGTGCTGAGAGAGCAGAGAGAGTCACAGATCGCAGAGCATAGACAAGTGCTGTGCGCACACGTGGACTTGATTCGATTCGATTCGATTTGATTTGCTTTGCTTTTGGCCATTTATGGCTGACTAACGGTCTAACTATTATATGTATGTACATATGTATGTATGTTGTTCCTATGACCTGTAAACATTTGAAAGGCAGACAGGCTAGCCTGACTACAGCTTGACTTTGAGATTCAAATCAAAGAAATTTATTTTATAAAACTATAGATCAAATCTATGAATATAAAAAAGAAATCATAAAATCTCGCTTCAATACTATACGCAAAAGTATTTTAGTTTCTTAATTAATTGTAATTTATTCTTGATATTCTAAATAAATAATAATACAAATTTAATTCAAATCACCTCTTTTTCATTTAGAGTGTTAAGGTGTAATCATCGTTTTTTCAAATTTGATATAATTTTTTTTCTGCTCTAATTTCATTTATATATTCAGCTCAATGAAAAGATCTTAATTTGGAAAATTTCTGAATTTATTTTTTTAAATTTGCATATTTTTAAAAAGTTTAAAATTTGTTTTGTAAACCGAATTCCGATAACCGAATATCTAAATGCAAACCGAAACCGAAGCCGATATTCGTTTCGGTTTGATACCCTGGTTTAGAGTCAAGCGATAAGTGTGAGAATGTTAACAAATCTAGTTGCTGTCAAAATTTTGGAGAAGATTGTCCTCTGACCCTAGACGAAAAAGTATTTGATTTTCTCAACTATAACAAACATTTCAATACATACAGTTTCGACAAAAATCAACTTTTTCAAAATATATAGTCAAAGGGGAAGTGTCAACAAAAAGGTTTTTCAAGAGAGCATAGATAATATAGGAAGGTTTTACTGTAGATCTGACTTTGGAAAAGCAAACTTAAATATGAAAATAGAACTTGAACAAAATTCGGGAAAACAAACTAATTTCAAATATAAAATAAAATAACATAGAATGCATACAAATATAGTTCGAGATGATAGAAAATGTGTGTTTAGGGAGGTTTCACTGTAGGTCAAGGGTTGTTTTGGCAACTGTTAGCTTACCGCCTGACTGTTGCTGTTGCTGTTGTTGTTCCTGTTCGATTGCTGCTGTTGTCGCTGTCCCGCCGGCAACATGCTCTCCACTCCCTGCATTATGACGCTGGCACCCAGAAACTTGTTGAGCAAAGCCCGAGCCTCCCGATCCTCCGAGCTGTCACCCGGTTCGACCACTGAGCGGGGGATGAAAGAGAGCAAATTGAGCAGAGATTACACTCAGGAAAACAAAATCAAGATTTCTGCATTTTCTAAGAATACTCAAGTAGCATACAAACGATTTTTCGGAATTTTCAAAACTGAGCACAAAAATCTTAATTCAAGTTTCAATTCAATTAACGCATATCTTTAAATACGTTTCTTTTTTTTTTTGGGGATTTTTACAGTACATTTTTGATTTAATTTAATTTTGTAAAAGATCGAATTACTAGTTTAAGTGCACAATCATCTTAAACTTTTTTTTTGGCACAAAACATTCTCATATTTAGGTTTATTTCAATTTCAAAAAAATCTGTTGTTTTTAGAGATATTTCAACTCTCAGATTATATGTTTGGCAATATCTTATTTAATCTGGTTAAAATCGAACTATTTTATTAATTTGCTGTCTTGGAAACGATCAGTAGAAATTTTAAATGAAGGCTCGTTTCATACTTAATACTAAATAATTTAAAGTAAGGACAGAAAGTACTTCATTTAAAAATGCCATATTTTGCCGAGTGTATGCTGTAGATATATTTCTCAGTGTAGAGTGGATTACTCACCGTTATCCGCGTTGCGCATGCGCTCGAGCACATCATCCACGGAGGTGACGAGTCGCTCCTCGCCGCTCGTGTTGAGGAAGGACCGAGTGGAGCTGGAGGTGGTGCGGGTGGTGCTGCTGCTGCTCTGCTCGGACTGACGCAGCTGCGGCTCCACTTCCAACTCAATCACGCTGCACACATCATTCGATTCGCTGTCCTCCGTCTCCTCGTCGGCCAACTCGTGTTGGATTAACGTCTCCGATTTCGATTGATTGGAGGCTGTCGACTCCTTGCGAATGAAGCGTTCGTTGATGTTTTCCTTGGTCGAGACGGTGTCAATGGCATCCATTGGTCCGGTGATCTGTTTGAATTCCCGCCGCAACTTGGTATTGGCATCCACGTGGGATTTACTCGCCAGCTGTTGCTGCAATGTGGCCAGCTCCTCCGGATTGCTCGAGTAAATCAATTCCTTGCGTTCGCGACGCGGCGGAGATTTGTCATCCGCATAGAATTGCTCCTCAATGACATAACCTGTGACTTCTAAGTTAGACAGCAATAAAGCAGAGTTCAAAGCGAATATTATTTTTTAATTGGAAATTATTATTTGCTTTTATTAAACAAATTTTGCAAAACGTCGTCTTATTGCATGATGAAATTATCTCAGCTGTGTTGTGTGAAAATTTAGCTTTCTATCTTTAGCGGTTCGGCCTACACGTTGATTCTATATAAGTCAATTGGAATTCATGCTTCTAAAAATGTTCTAGGCTTAGCCGTTTGGCCTACACAATGATTCTCAGTCAGTCAGTGAGTCAGTCAGGACAAAGAGTTTTAAATAAATAGATATATTATTTATATGGAGTTTATTCGATTCCAGGATACGTCATTCAAAAATAGTCTCTCTGAGTTTTTTTTTCGTTCGTTTTTAGTTTGAATATAAAATTTGCATAGTCTATTGGAATTTGTTAGTTTGTAGATGTAATATATATGTTTTGAAGTGACTTGGAAAAAGGATCCACTTACTCGTACCTTGCTTTGTCTCACACGTCGCCGGCTGCGTCTTCTTCTTCAGCGCCCGAATGCCAAAGAGGGGCAACCCATTCTCATCGGTGGGTCCCACCCCATAGCTGGATGTGATGGAGTCCTCCTCGCGACGTTTGCTCGAATGGGTGGTGGTGGTGCTGCTGCTAGTCCTTGCCATCTTGGTGGTGGTATTGCTGCTGCTGGTGGTGCTAGACGTCGAACCCTTACGGACAGTTGGCGAATTTGGCGAAGTTGAGCCAGAGCCGCGCAACACTTTGCTGCGATCCGCCCAAATGGGACTCGGCTTGCTGCCTCGACGATCTGGCGAGGATTGAACGCTGCGCGGACTGCCATTGTGGCTGCTGGTGGTGCTGCGCGTTGTTACCGCTGTGGTGGTGGTGCCACTGGTGCCCGTCTTGCTCGGTGGACTGCGTCGACATGGTTGACCCACTGGCGTCCGAGCTTGAGCTGGACTTGCGCTACGCTCGCGTGGTTTCACCGGTGGTTTGCCATGTCCAGTAGTGCTGTCGGTCTCGGTGCGTCGACTAGTGCTGCTGGTGGTCCTAGTGGTGCTAACGACGCACTTACTGTCCGGACTGCGGCTGCGATCGCGTGGCTCCAGTGGTTGCTCCGGCGTGCGGCGACTGTTGGTGGTAGTCTTGCTAATCGGACTGTGGCTGCGATCGCGTGTCTCCAGGGGTTGCGCGCTGCTGCGACGCGGCAGCTGTGGACTGCGACTGGGCGTGGAGCCGCTGCTGCTGCCGCCTCTTGGCTGCAGTTGCTCCGGCGCGCGCTTCAGCGCAGAGGTGGTGGTGCTGACGGTGGTGCTGCTAGTACCCGCATTTATCATATTCTTCCTGATGAGTCGCATTTGGGCGCGTATGCGTCGCCGCAACTCATAGCTGCTGACCGTCTCGAGCAGTTGCTCCAGCTGCACCAGATCAAAGATCTGTTCAATATCAATATCCTCACTGGGCTCCGATCTGGACGTTGTGCTGCGTCGGGGCACATCGAATTTGACCGCTGCGTTGGGGTTGCGGGGCTCCATGGCCGAGTCATCCTCCTCAATGGAGGACTTACGCGAATAGTGCGTCTTATTGATCTCCAGGGAGTCGCGTCTTATGTGCTCCAGGGAACTCTTCGTATGATCCATGTAGGAGGGACGACGTCCACTCAGTGGCTCAGCGCTGGGGCTGGGCGAATGCTTTTCAAAGATGTTGCGACGCGATGCCACCGTGCGTCCTGATTGAGTCTGAGTCGGACGGCTGCGGTCTAGAAGTGGTTCAACGTGGGTTGTGGTTTCAGTGGGGCTATCAGGGGAGCTGTCAAGGTCAAGGTTGGTCAAGGTGATTGCTTGTTGGTTAGTTGGACTATGTGTTCTTGTTGTATGGTTGCTAGTGGTGGTGCTGGTGCTGGTGGTGCTCTGATGCTCAGTGCTGGCTTTAGCTACGGTGCTGGAGTTCTGTGGTGCCTTGGTGGTGCTGCGTCTGCCGGATGTTGTAGGTTCTGGACTAATACTGTGCTGAGCCGGTTTCACTCCAGTCTCCTCAGTTGTGGTTTTCACAACGGTGGTGCTGGTGGTGCGTCTGCCGGGTGATGTGTGTCGTGGAGAACCGCTGTGTGAATTGGGTTTGCGGCCAGTCTCCTCAGTTGTGGGTTTCACTTCGGTGCTGGAGCTCAGTGGTGTCTTGGTGGTAGGGGTGGCGCGTCTACCAGGCGATGTGGGTCGTGGACTACCGCTGTGTGAAGTGGGTTTAGGTCCAGTTTCCTCAGTTGTGATTTTTCCTACGCGGCTGGGGCTCAGTGGTGTCTTGGTGGTGGGAGTGGTGTTGGTGGTGCATCTAACAGGCGATGTGGGGCGTGGAGAACCGCTGTGTGAAGTGGGTTTAGGACCAGTTTCCTTAATTGTGGGTTTAGCCACACTGCTGGGACTTAGTGGTGTCTTGGTGGTGGGGGTGGTGCGTCTACCAGGAGATGTGGCCTGTGGACTACCGCTTTGGTAAGCGGGTGCAGGTGCTACCTCCTCAACATCCACATCTACATCGCTCAGAACCCACTGCTGTTGGGTAATATGCTCCCGGCGCTTGGTGGTGTTGCTGCTGGTGCTGGTGGTGCTGTGGATGCTACTCTTACGCGTCTCGCTTTCACTTGTGGTGCTTGGCTTGCCACGCGTTTGTTTCTCCAGAGACGGCTTGCGTGGTGCGGCGGTGGTGCGACTCGGATTCGGATTGGAGGCAGTTTGATTGCGATACGAACGACGCTCCTCTGTGATGAGTGTAGTGCTGGGACTACCACGGGGTTGCTTGGTCGGCGTTGGCTTGCGATCCACTGGACGCTCCGCCGGACGCTGACCAAACACCGAAGGCCGATTGAGTATATCCTTTTGACGCTTGAGCTCAATCGTTGTTGTGTGATGCTTGGTCATGGGCTGCAGCTCATCATCGGATTCGGGTTGCAGTAACCGTTCCACCCGCTTCGTTGTAGCTGTCGTTACGTGTTGTTCCTCGAGCTCTGAGTCCGATGGCTGCTCCGGCTCCGATTCCTGGTCCAGTTGTGGCTCCGATTCCGGCTCCGGTTCCGGTTCGCTTTGACGTGAAATGTGACGTTCCATGTTGGCAACCAGACGCGGTGACTTTTGTGGTGCAGTGGGTGCCAACTTCTCGGCGGTGTCAATGAACTTGTGAACCTTCTGCGATACACTCAAGATGCAGTCGTCCTGACGCAGCTCCTCGTCAATATCCTCATAACTGGGACGTTCAATTTCCCGAGTGGGCGTAATGGGTTGCTTAGTGATATTCTCGGCGGTCTTAAGGAATCGATCCACCTTCTGGTCAATGCTCAGCAGGCACTCATCGCTGGCCGAGACCTTGGCATGCTCATCGAACTGGCGACTGAAGGGCACCGATGTCTTTGGCTGCTTAACCTGTTCGGCAGTATGCGTGAACTTTGATACCTTCTCGTGGACACTCAGCAGACACTCATCCACATCGATGCTGGTGCTAGGGACGTCATTGCTGGTGGTCGTACTGGGATAATCCAAGCTAATGGGTGCCTCTACGGTGGGATTATCATGAATGTCTGCTTCGATGCCATTGGCATTGCGTAACTCGGAAATCTGACAGCCCACATAGGCATTGGCCTCCTCCTCAAAGATGGGAATATTCGTGATCACCGGCTTCTTTTTGGGCTCATCATCCGGCTCCTGGACCACATCGGGATAACGTGGCTTGCCCGTATCCAACTCAGCTGGCACAGGTGTTGGCACAATGCGATCGGGCGATGGCTCCCGCGAGCTCTTCGCATGCTGTATATCAATGATAACATTCTCCACTTCCTCGCTGTTGATCAACTGCTCGCTGAGATTGATTGTTTTTGTGGTAAAGCATTTGCTGGGACGGCTGCGATCGTTGCTGGGTCGCTGGGCGGAGATGGGATTCAATGTGCTCATTTCCGGTGTCGTTTTCGGTTTGCCATTGACCACCTTGATGACATTCTCACTGGTCGAACGAGTCACCTTATCCTTATCGCGACGCGTTACCCGCGGCACCGGCGCCGACTCCTTGCGCTCCGTAACGGGCAATTTACGTGCCGGCGCGATCATCTTACGCTCCGTCTTGGGCGATGTGTGATCTATAATAATCTCAGTGTGCACCGAAATGTTGCTCGAGCGACGACGCTCGCTGGGCACACGGCTGGGACTTGTGTCCGGTGAGCAGGAGGATTCACCATCCACATCATCTGAATGGGGCTGCTGTTTGCGTGGCGACGACCTCAGGCGATCCTTAATATTGGACTCACTTGGCTTCCTATCCTTCTGAGTGGTGCGCGTGGCGGTTGTGGTCGTCGTTGTGGTGCGCGTCTCCTCCACCAGACTGTCCCGCTTGCCGGGCTCCCGTCGGGGTAGCGACTCTTTGCGCGGATTCTTCGTCGGTGTCTTTTGCGGAGTTTCCTTCACCGGCTGCTTGTTGGTTTGTTTTGTGGTGCGCGAGTTGCGACGTTCAGTGTCTGTTTTCGTTGGCGGCGACTTTTTAGACTCGGGCTTAGGTTGCGATTCTTCTGGTTCGCTATCGTGAGGTTGCTTCTTCTTGGGTCCTGTCTTAGGCCCTGTTGTCTTGCTTGTCTTCTCCACAACAGTTTTGCCATTGCAATCAATGATCTTCTCGGTCACAAAGTGTGTTGTTTCTGGCTCCTTACGTGTAGGTGACGGCGACTTGAATGTCCTCCTCTCCGGCGATGGGGACTTTGAGGGACGCTTTGTAATCACAATGGTCGTCTCCTCATCCACAGTTATGGTCTCTGCATCTTCCTTTGGATATTTGCCGGATGATCCACAAGGTCCAGGGCTTTCCTTAGGCTGTCTACCGATAGGACGTGACTCTGTATTGTCCTTCGGATGTCTAGCATCTGGTTCCTTTTCCCGTTTAGGTGTAGACCAAGATGGTTTACCAGCTGCTGGACGTGGCACTCCCTCATCCTTTGATGGTTTACCAGCTGCTGGACGTGGCTTTACCTCATCCTTTGAGGTGCGCTTCGTTGTGACAACGGTAGTTGCTTCTTCAACAGTAAAGGACTCTGCATCTTCCTTGGGATTCGTGCTTGGAGTCCAGCGTGCTCTATCATCCCATGATGGTTTACCCGCTGCAGCTCGATATCATCCTTAGGATGTTTGTCAGGACGTGTCTCTGCCTTGCCTTAGGGTATCCACCGATACAGAATGTGGTTCCTTTTCCGTTTAGGTAGACCAAATGGTTTACCACTGGACGTGGCACTCCCTCATCCTTTGATGGTTTACCAGCTGCTGGACGTGGCTTTACCTCATCCTTTGAGGTGCGCTTGGTACAGGTAGTTGCTCTTCACAAGGACTCTGCATCTTCCTTGGGATTCGTGCTTGGAGTACGTGGCCTCTTGTTACCCGTGATCGATTCATCCTTAGGAGTTTGTAGGACGTGTCTCTACTCCTTAGGGTATCCACCAGATACAGAATGTGGTTCCTTTTCCCGTTTAGGTGTAGACCAAGATGGTTTACCAGCTGCTGGACGTGGCTCAACCTCATCCTTTGAGGTGCGCTTCGTTGTGACGACGGTAGTCTGCTCATCGACAGTGAAGGTTTCCGCATCTTCCTTGGGATGCTTGCTAGTATACGAGCTTGGCTCATTCCATGATGGCTTACCCGCTGCAGGACGTGACTCAATCTCATTCTTAGGGTATCTACCAATTGTAGAACGTGGTACATCCTCCTCCTTAGGGTGTTTACCAACTTTGGACGTCTTTTTTTCCTCAGTTTTCGCGGTATTTATGAAAGTTTCAATTTGCTCCGACTCAGTTACGTCTACCGTCAACTCGCTGCGGTGGTGAACCTCCGACTCTGGCTCGGACAGTGGCTCCTCCACCTTAATGACCGGCTGGGTGCGTACCACAATCGTTTCGGTAACTCGCCTGGGCTTATCATCCTCATCGTCATCGTCGGGGCAATCCTCGATCTTGAACTCAAAAGTTTCGGATTCCTTCATAACAGTGGTGCATTCTTCCATATCGGTGTCATCATCATCCACATCATCTTGGGGTTTTGGCACATAGTTGCCTTGGGTGTCGCCATCCTCTTCCATGCCCAAAATCTTACGGCAACGATCCTCGAAGGTTTCACGACGACTCAAGCCCTTTTTGCGGTAAGTGGGCTTCGTTTCACCTTCTTCCTCGTCCGATGCGGGACTCTTCGAAACGAAACCACCATCAGGAGTTTCGGGAGTCTCTGAAGTAAGGGGATTATCAATATCATCGTCATCGGGTTTTGTACCTTTCGGCACAGAGTGTTCGGGAGCTTTAGGAGTTGGCTGAGTTTGACGTTCGTTCGTTATAAATTCTTCGTTAAGATTCTTCGTTGTGTCTGTAATTTTCTGGGTTGCGGTGCTCATGAAGATCGCATCCTCTAGAAACTGTGTTGGTGGCTGTTTATCAGGAGTTGAGTGAGGAGCATCTCTGGGTTTCGTTGGAAGTCCAGCTGGCAGATGTCTCTCTGGACTTTGACGTGGTTTAGTTGAATTTTTGGGTTCAGGACTTGACTCTTTGGGGCTGCCTGACCGTGGTGAATCCTTGGAAACAGTAGCTGGCATTGGCCTATCGGGCTTATCCTTGGAAGCAGTCTTCCAGGGAGCTAAAGCTGGTTGCTGTTTTACGGGGCTACTGGGACGTGGCGACTCTTTGGCAGCCGGATGAGGTGCCTCTTTAGGCAACTGCTTTTCGGGACTCTGTCGTGGCGATTCCCTAGGCTTCGCCTGAATAGTTGATGGTTGCTGCTTCTCAGGACTACCCTCCCTGGGAGAGTAAGAAGGCAGCTGCTTTTCGAGTGTTTCCTTGGGAGGGGAAGACTTCCAGGGAGCTAACCCTGGCAGCTGCTTCTCAGGAGTCTGTCGTGGAGATTCTTTTGGAGTTGAGTCTGGTAGCTGCTTCTCGGGAGTTTCCTTTAAGGGAGTAGGCTTCCAGGGAGCTAACCCCGGCAGCTGCTTCTCGGGACTCTGACGTGGCGATTCCTTTGGAGTTGAGCCTGTTAGCTGCTTCTCAGGAGCTTCCTTTGAAAGAGTAGTCTTCCAGGGAGCTAGCCCCGGCAGCTGCTTCTCCGGACTCCGACGTGGCGATTCTTTTGGAACTGGTGCCTGCTTGTCGGGGCTATTGTAATGTGACGGTTCTTTGGGTTTCGAGGGAACCGTGCCTGGCAATTGCTTCTCGGGACTCGAACGCGGCTTATTAACACCTTTAGGCTTCTGAATGTTACTCTGCCTAACCTCGATTGTGCTTTCATCGATAACAATTTGATCATCGATCTGAGCAAGCTGCTCTGGCTGAAATTCCCGCTCCACCAAAGTGGTCTCAAATGTTGTCTCCCGCTGCATTGAGCGTCTCTCGACGCTGGGCGACTTGGAACTACGTCTGGCCGGAATGGGCTCATCATCATCAACATGAACATGATCATCGGGATTTAGGGTAGTGCTGTTGTGATGGGGTTTTCTATGGCTGGTTGGGGTGTATCGATGCGGTGCATGTTGTGGCCTGGGACTCTTGGGCGTTGTGGCTGCTGGAGGGGAAGTACATCACAACGTCAAGGCAATAAGCTAACAGGTTGAGAGGAGGGCGGGGCAAGGCAGGGCAGAGAAAGGCACGCAGCGCTCTACCAGAGTTCTGTGATTCGTGGTGTATAACTTTTTTGGTTGGTGTGTGCTCTACGTTTTCCAATAAACATGCCCAGCTACATACGTACGTTAATGGATTAGTTACGACTACAGCAGCAACGAATTCAAGTTCATTGCCTTCTAACGGCAGCTGGGGGTAAGGGTTAATGGCACTACGGTTGTTAGCGGCTGGTAGTTCAATCAGGCAAGCAGGCGGTGTTTATTCTCCATGGAGAAAGAGAGTCAGGCGGTGTTAATATGCTCATAAATATCCCAAAAATTAGTTGGCATTACTTGGATTACTGTTTGGATCAACCCCCGATAACTCAGAAGCACTACAAACATTTAAGACGTTAAGACAGTGTATTTCAAGGTGTATTTATAATAAGGTGATGTGCACAACACCATCGCTCTCTTTTGAGATAGCTATTTCGACAGTATGAGGACAAACGTAGCTCCAGCGTAGTGATATTTAAAAATACTTCAATATATAGACAAATCAAAATTCGTGGAAGCGATTTTAAAGTATTAAATAATGTATCGAGTTAATTAAATCGATTATCATGAAATCTCGTCAACTCTTTCAAGTAATTTAATTTGATAATTATTTTAAACCGATTGAACACGTTATTATTTTATAGCTACCTCACCTGTGAGGAAGGCGTCACCTTATATAAATACATCTTGGTGTATATCGTTGGTGTCCAAGCCAACGCTTTTAAATATTGCGCACGAAGTCAACGCGACACATTATTTTTTGGCGCAGTAAAGAGAGCAAAGCATAAGTTGCAGTGTTTGATATGTAGGCTCTCTCTGTGAAGTACGCTCTCTTTGAGCTGTACACTCTCTCTTTTTCTCTCTCTCTGTTGATTGAACGCAAAACAGCGACTGACTGCGCTATTTATAGAATACACATATTCTCTCTTAATCTCATGCGTCAGCTGCGACGCCGGCAGAACCAAGAGCTAGGCTTTCGACATTTTGGACACCACTGTTTTCGATAGGGCGATAGTATCGCCAATTGTCGTGCTGATTTATCGCACAAACTTAACGTCAAATGTTTGCAACGCATGTCTAAGTATGTGTCTGTGTATGTTTGTGTGTGTGATTGTGTGTGTGTAGTTTCTTCAAGGCAATACATAGAACATTTCAAAGTGGTTTCAATTTGGTTGTTTCTTTTCGGTATATTGCATACAGTTTTTATTAGCAAAGTTCCAAAACAAACAAAACAAAAATCAAAAATATTATTACGTGTAGTAAAGTTAGATAGATAAAGGTAACGGTATATATATGTATATATACATATACGTACATATATATATATATGTATATATATTGTAGTACGTGTGTGTTGTTTAAGTGTGTGCTAGTTGTAGTACAAGAAGAAGAAGAAGAAGAAGAAGAAGCAGTAGAAACAGAAGCACAAGGTGTTTCTGTTGCTCTTGTTGCTTTTCTCTTTTTGCTCTTCACTGTTTTCATGCCTTACCAACGGTTTCAGTTTTTGTCACCGCCTTGGCAATGCTGTTAGTCTCTTCTTCTTCTTTAGTGCTGCTTGCATCCTTATCGGACGGACCAAGCTTGTAGTACAATCTGCGCACACAGGGTGGTTCATTGACGGCATCCAGCACGCTGCTTTCTTTACTGCTACTCGCATCATTAGTGCTCAGCTTTGTTTTGGTTACGTATTCGCTATCAGACGAGTTCAGGTTGTTCTGGTTGTTGGTGGTTGGACTTGTTGTTGTTGTTGTTAGTGTTGGTTCATTGTTGTTGTTGTTGTTGTTGTTGTTGTTGTTAATTGTAGGAGAAGTGGTTGGCAAAGAGAATATATCGGCTGGCTTAGTAGTAGCATACGTATACTGTGATTGGTTATCTGAAGGATATACATTCATATACATAGATTTCCATAGATCGATAGTGGTTGTTCTTTTATTTTTGTGTTTATTAATTTTGTTTTATATAATTTTTATATATTTATGTGTGTGTGTGTGTGTGTGTAGTGATATTGTGTGCTTGTAAGTGTGAGTGGTGCAACTAATTCGTACCTGTCACTGTGAACGTCTCAGGAACTGGAGCTGCAACTGGAGCTGCAGCTGAAACTGAAGTCGGATTCGGAGTTGGAGTTAAAACTGGAGTTGGAACTGGAGCTGAAACTGAAGCTGGAACTGGAGCTGGAACTGGAGCTGGAACTGGAGCTGGATCTGAAGTCGGAGTTGGAGTTAAAACTGGAGATGCTGTGGTTGTTGTTGTTGTTTTCGGTGATGTTGGTGTAACTGGCTTATTGTTGTTAGTACTTGTTGTGGTTGTTGTTGTCTTCGTTGTCGTTGTTGTTGGCGATTTGGGCGAACGCTGCGGCATAAGATCGATTGTTTCGTTAGAACCTTGGACGTTACGTGTCGTCTTCAGCTTGGTAACGACTTGTTTACCCACACTCTTCGTGGTGACAGCGTTGCCAGATGGCCCAACACCCGAGTGTCGTGTCACCGTTGTCGAACTAATGCGACTCGACTCGGATGGCGCATGACTATCATGGGATCCCTCGCGTCCATCACGTCTGTATGTCCTGTTCGATGAGATGCTCGATCGGGGCGTCTGATGTCCGTGATGGTGATGCGACCCCGTCGATGTGCTGCTCTCCGCCGGCGAGCTGCTGCGCAAGGAGGCGGCAAATGCGCGATGCGCGGCATCCACTTCGCGCTCCTTCTGCAACTGACGGCGCGTCATCGTGTTTGTTGTTGTTGTTGTCTCCGTGGTGCCGGTGGTGCTGCGACCCGGCGTACGGCTGCCCGCCGCTGGCGTTGACTTCCTGGGTGGCGATTTGCTCAGCGGTGAGCGCGTCGCGGTGGTGCCGCGCGTGGGTGAACGCGTGGAGGGAAATCCCTGAGTGCCCGCATCCTGCGCACGTGTACGTGGACTCGCCGGTGGCTGCGACTGCAGCGGTTGGGAGCGACGGGGCATTTGCTCCGGTTCTACATTGATATCCTGCTCCAGCTGCGTCTCAATGATGTGCTCCGTGTTGGACTTGTGGCTCGCGCTCTGTTTGCGGCTCACCGAGGTCGAGTGGTGCACCTGATGCAGCTCGCCATCGGGCTGATCGGGACGGGAACCGGTACGAACCGGTTCACGGGCCGATGGGAAGCCGTGTGTGCTATAATCGTCAACGGGAGCACGACGTGGACTGGCCGGTTGCTCCCAACTGGGCGTCGACTTGATCGAAAATGGAACTGGAGCCGCAACCGGAAGCGGAACCGGACCCGGAGCATGATCATCGCTCACGTACTGGGTCTCGGTGGTGCGCTGTGTGGAGCTGCTCTGCTTAACATTGCGACTCTTCTCCGATTTAACCACTATAATCTCCTCCCCACCATCGGTGGTTGCGGGACGTTGACTTGGAAATTCCTGGGTGGGCTTATTCGATTTGACCGAGGGAAAGCCATGGGTGGAGAAATCATTTGACGGCGATTGACGTGACGACGGTGACGACGGTGTCGACGGACGTTGGTGGACAAACTCCTGGGTGGGCTTGTGCGTCTTCACCGAGGGAAAGCCCTGAGTGCCGTAATCCTGACGAGCTGGCGACGGGGCCTTCAACTTTTGGGGTTGATCATCGTACTCCTCGATGGTCTCCGAAGTGGTTTCCGTGGAGTAGCGACGACTGGACTTCTTGACCGATGAATAGCTCTCCTGTTTAATGAGCTCCTCGGCATTGACGGGACGTCGCACCGTCTCCACATTATCAACCACATCGCGTGGTTGTGACTGTGTCTGGTGTTGTTGAGTCTTTGACTGTGTCTGGGTCTGGCCATGATGAACTGTGCTCGGATTCAGTTGCTCCGTTTCGTAGCGCTTGTTCTTGACAATGGTGCCATCGGGCAGACGCTTCACTGTGGTAATCATCTTGACATTCGGCTTGGGATACTCCACAGTGTTGGAGATGATCTCGCCCGGCTGTGACATCAGATGCTGGACATGACGTTGATATTCGGGCGATGCCTTGTCCATATCCACATAACGCTTGTTCTCCTCGTGATGCTGTTGAGTCTCCACATTCCGTGTGCTCTTCAACTCTTCGCGACTCTCCGAGTAGCGTTGCTCCTGGAAACGTTGCTCCTCCCGCTGCTGCTGGAGACGCTGCTCCTGGAAACGTTGCTCCTCCCGCTGCTGTTGTTGCTGCTGCTGGAGGAGGCGCTGCTCCTGAAAACGTTGCTCCTCCCGCTGATCCCGCTGACTGTCGAGCAGATAACGTGGCTTGTTCACAGCAGCCGCATCATCGTCAAACTCGACGGTCGACGAGGATGAAACGAACTTGGACGTGGATGAGGATGTTGTTGAGCTCGTCTTCATTTCGGTGCGTCCGTTGGACTCGTCGCCGAAGACGACCTTCTCCTGGAGATGCGTATTGGAGCTTTCGGCGGCCTTCTTCACATAGTTCTTGTCATCGCCCTGATGGGAGGCGCTCGAGCTCTGCTCGTTGCGACCTTTGAACTCCGCAACGCCGCCACCATTGAGCTTCTCAACACCTGAAGGGGGTTTGGTTTGGTTTGGTGTTGGTTGGTAGTAGGTAGAAGGATTGGTAGTAGTGGATGGTTGTTGGACATACAAACAAACAGAGTTGAGATACAGATACAGATATACAGATATTTAAAGAGAGACTCAGACAAAAGAAAGCCACAACCCACATTTCATTTCAAACTTACCATCGGTCTTGGCCAATGTCTCTGTCCGATAGGCCCGGCCATCGGGACTAACCTCCGATGAGGTTTGAACATCCCAACCGGTTGTATTCGGCTGCGTCAATGTCATCGAATGGAACTTGAGCTCGTGCGTTGGACTCATCGAATCGCGCACCTCCTTCGACTTGAGACTCTGGAAGTTCTGATCCAACAGCGCATCCCCGTGGCTGGTCACCAACGGATCCTTGCCGAATCCGGTCAGGGTATTACCGTTCGATTCCGACATATCCGGCTCGTGTCTATAGAGATTCCTCAGACGCGACTCTCGCAACTTGTAGAGATGCGTTCGGATTTGCTTCTTACGTTCGGAATCCTCCGATTGCTGCCACTGCAAATCGATCGAGGAACAAGACAACACAATAAATAAATAATCTGTTATACTTTTGTGACTTTAAGCATAATCACTAAATTTTCATTAATTTGAAAAAATAAATAATAAAATAAACTGCTGCTAATGAAATGAAATCTTATTATCACTATAATTTTCAATGCTATTGAAATTTCATTAATAAAAAATAATAATAAAAAAATAAACTGCTGCTAATGAAATGAAATCTTATTATCACTATAATTTTCAATGCTATTGAAATTTCATTAATAAAAAATAATAATAAAAAAAAAACTACTGCTAATAAAATGAAATCTTATTATCACTATAATTTTCAATGCTATTGAAATTTCACTGCTGCTAATGAAATGAAATCTTATTATCACTATAATTTTCATTGCTATTGAAATTTCATTAATAAAAAATAATAATAAAAAAATAAACTGCTGCTAA
The DNA here is from genome assembly GCA_035043635.1 of Drosophila rellima. Classification (NCBI taxonomy): domain Eukaryota; kingdom Metazoa; phylum Arthropoda; class Insecta; order Diptera; family Drosophilidae; genus Drosophila; species Drosophila rellima. The sequence continues at coordinate 2,448,197 of JAWNMV010000678.1, forward strand.
TGAAATGAAATCTTATTATCACTATAATTTTCATTGCTATTGAAATTTCATTAATAAAAAATAATGATAAAAAAAAAACTACTGCTAATCAAATGAAATCTTATTATCACTATAATTTTCATTGCTATTGAAATTTCATTAATAAAAAATAATAATAAAAAAATAAACTGCTGCTAATGAAATGAAATCTTATTATCACTATAATTTTCATTGCTATTGAAATTTCATTAATAAAAAATAATGATAAAAAAAAACTACTGCTAATCAAATGAAATCTTATTATCACTATAATTTTCATTGCTATTGAAATTTCATTAATAAAAAATAATAATAATAAAATAAACTACTGCTAATGAAATGAAATCTTATTATCACTATAATTTTCAATGCTATTGAAATTTCATTAATAAAAAATAATAATAAAAAAATAAACTGCTGCTAATGAAATGAAATCTTATTATCACTATAATTTTCAATGCTATTGAAATTTCATTAATACAAATTCTTCTAATGAAATCTCATTTCATTAAAAAAATACTTTCATTACATTGCCTCAACACACTAAACCTAATCTTGCAAATATTCCATAGATAAAATTTAAGAAAATATTATGAGTGCTAATGAAATTAAATTTTCATTACAAATACGTAATGAATTAACAAATGTTGGAATTTCATGATCATTGCTATTTTTAGTGCTGGTAAAAATGTGATCCAACTAATGGATATGGATATATAAATGTTAATGAAACTTGATTTTCATTAGTATAATTTTGTTTGATGCCAATGCATTACAAAAGTCATTAATGGGGCACAACACTGAGTGTTATACTAATTATAGCTACAAATGGTAGATTCGTACGTTTCGGTGACTTCTCAACGTCCTTGGGCTAATTGAACCGGCTCAAGTGCCGCTCAATGCCCACGCGCTACTTTTTTTCTCTCTCTGTATTTGTAATTTTTTGTTCTTTTTTCGGTCGCGCGCATTGAACAAAACGCGCCTTTTATGGACTCGATACTGATGACGCCTCGCACTGGCCGCCAATTAGCTGACACTAGACACTAGACACAATACACAATAAACAACAAGTTGAGATCTGTTTGTTGTCTGGACTTGGGGACGAAGCGGCTTAAACTGATTTGATTGAGTCAGTCGACTCGACTCGACTCGACTCGCCATTGCCATTGCCATTTACATTACATTACATTAACATTTACATATAGCGCAGAGCCAGAAAGAGATTCTATACAAATTACTAACGACACCCACCCACTGGCCATAAAGTTTTCTCGAACTTTAAGCCCGGCTTAAACAAACATTTCCACACATTTTAAACGTGCTTACAACAAGTTAATGTGTGAAAATTACATCATGCCACAATTTAATATCGTCAGGTTAAAAATGTTTGAATTTTCTTTATTTAAGAAATGTCTATGAAACAATTTGAACTTGATTTGAGTCAATCTTGAGCTTAGCTGCCTATAAACCAAAGTCTTCCAGCCTAGCTAAGATAGTTCCGGAGTTATGAGTTGGCTATCCAAAAATTTCACAATATTTCTTAGAAATCCTAAAATCGTCCCTTTTCTGGGTTTTTCTGGGTTTTCCCTTAATGCGTGTACCCCAGATTCTTAATTTTTCTTTTTTAAGTTACATTTAAATATAGTTATTAAATTTTATTTTGACAAACAAATAATATTATTTATTTTTTTCCATTATTTTTAAAGTCATACAAGATTAATTGAGTATAACTATTTTCAATAGTATAAAAGAAATATGTAATACTTTTTACTGAGTCGAATCAATTGCATGACCAACTACTTTCGTCATTTCAGATATATATCTAGTCTAAATAATTTTTACGACTTTTTAACGAATATGAATCATTTTTCAAAATTGTCTTAAAAATAATGCACGAAAGGAATTTCCCAATCGATAAGCAGAAATACAATTATATATATATATATATATATATATATATATTTATTTTTTTTTTTCGATTATTTGTCCAGTTCATCTAATGTTTATTGCCTGGTTATCAGCTGGGCTACGTTCTTATCGTTTATATAGTGTTTTTTTTTTTTTTTTTATCAGAAATTTAAAAGCGACGTTAATGACGCTTAGTTTATAAATAAAAAAAGAAACATTTGCTGACCGATAAGTCAAATGATGAACATAATTAGAGATTGAATGCTGAATTGAATAGGGAATAAAAAAGTATCAAAATAAAAAATAAATGAACGACTCAAGGAAGAAAGATTCAGAAAAAGCCGAAGGCAATAAACAAATAAAACATATAAAAAACAGGCAAAATAAAAATGAAGAATTTGTCACAAAGTCGGAAATGAATTGAGTAACCCAAACTCAAAGCGAGAATTCGAATTCGAAAAAGATTAAGGAACAGAATAAAGCAAAAAGATTAAGGAACTTGATGAAGTATTGTGTGAGAAATAAATAATGGGCAACAGAATTGGATCATTTCTAAATCTGTTTCACTTGCAGCACAAAATGTGTACATAAAAAAGTAAATAGGAATTTCGTCAACAGATTTTTGTTAATATTCGACAGGTTTGTCCGGTCGAGGGGCAAGAAACGTGCGAGGGTCGAACTGCGAGTTTCGATTTCGTCGATCAACGAGAATCGTTTGGCAAACAAATTGACTGAAGTTGTTTGTGCTCGAGTGGTGATATCACCGCCAACTCTAGTCGAAAGCGGAAAACATTTGTATTAACAACAATATTAATAATAATAACAACAACAATCATCATAATATTGAAATTGGCAAATGCTTTGTTAACTGTTTTTAACATAGACGCTCAACATATTAGCAAAATTCTAAACTCTAGCTTAAAAACTAAAGACAGACTCGACTAGGAAACTTCATTAATCATTTTTGATCTTTCAATTCCATAAATTAAATACCCAACCGTTTTTCTATGCACTTTTTGGCTGTCAGAAAAATGTTAAACATTTCTGTGTTGAATTTATTGCAAGTGAGTATTTGTTTTTAGTCAGAGTATAAAACTGAAACGAATATTGGTTTCAATTACGATATCGGTTAGGGTTTCGGTTATCGGTTATGCAAAATTATTGTATATCGGTTACGTAACGGTTACCGGTGTTTTGAATGTCTCATTTTCGAAATACGGTTAAGATTTTGGATTACAAAACAAAATAAAGATACGTAAATTTCCAAAAAAAAAATTATTTTAAAATTTCAAAAATTAAGATCTTCTTGTTGAGATTTATTTGAGATTTAAATTAGGACAGAAGTAAAAATTAAATTAAAATTCAAAAAACAATGATTACACCTAAGCAACTTAATTTAATTTGATGCTTGACCAAACCGAAAATAACCGTTAAGCATGAATCGGTTGCTAAACGGTTATTTCGGTTTGAAACAGTTTAGTGTTTGAGTTTCGGTATAATAAAAAAGCTTTGTTTCAGTTACGATTTCAGTTACCAATTTCAATCGGTTAATACCGCTTAACGATTACGGTTATGATAACGGTTTTAATCCCTGATACAAATGATAATATTAAAACAAATAAAACACATTTTTTGGAGTTTGCATCATTCGAACAAATGCTACATTAATCTGCTGCCATTAAAACTGACAACTTTACAGTGGAAAATGCGTCATTCTTAATGACAAAAATTAAAAAAAAAAATGAAATGAAATGACGATGGAGCCATTTCACCATCATCGCATTTAAATAACAGCTGACGTGAGATTTGTTCCCTATTTTGAAGATCGCAGTCTCTCAGTCCATTTTTGCTAGACTTTTATAGTTTTTACGACTTTTAGTGGCGTTTATAGCGACTCCAAAAGGGGGCGAATGTGCAGAAAATAAAATATAAAGAAGAGACCAAAGAAATCGAAGCGAAAGCTTTCACTAAAAGTCCAAGTCAATAGATGATGATAATGAAAAAGTGACTTAAAGGCATAAATAACAATAATAATAATAAAAAAAAAGAAGACAAGACACAAAAGTCAAAAGTAACAGATGGTGCTAGATATGGTCTGTTATAAGGCAGACGAAATGTGCAACAAAGAGAGAGAGAGAGGGAGGGAGATGGAGAGACATCATTTGCACAGGAACAGGTCGCGTGGCAGCCGCGAAGTCGTCGTCGTCGTCGGCGTCAACGTCAACGTCTGCGTCGGCGTCTAGACGTTGCGTCTTGAAATGCCGCTTCGCCAAATGACGTAATTTCTAAAATGCGAGCCGTGATAACCAGTCGAAGTCGATGTCGTCGTCGTCGTCGCACCTCCGCTGCCAGCGGCAACCTGTTGACGTTGACGCCGACGCTGACTGCAGCTGACGGCGCGTCGTCGCCTCCTTCATCTCTCACTCTCTCTCGCTCACTCATCCTCTGGCTTCGCCTGCTGCTTCTTGATGCTGATGACGTGACGTGCGAGATTTTTTTTTTCTTTCTTCTTTTGTTTTTGTTTGGTGTTTTTTTTTTATTTTGCCGTTCATTTCTGAGCTGTCGTGTCAGCTTTGGAGGTCAACAATATTTTGTACATTTTTGGTCTATGCTTTGGCCTAATGTTGTTATTGTTGTTGTTGTTATTATTATGATTGCGGTTGCCTGTTCATTTTGGCAAAAATCTTTTTGTTATTGAAATTAAAATTTATTAAAATTTAATTGCGTCAAATCGGCGAACGAATGTCGGAAAAAGACAAAGAAAAAGAAAACAAAACACGCTAAGACAAACCGCATTAAGCGCAAAGGAAGTGAAAGCGTTTTTTTTTTTCATTTTAAATATTTATTTATCAACTGCTTTTTTTTTAACAAATAAATTGTTGTTTTGAGAACAATATTAAAATTTTGTTTTATGAAACGTGTAGCTTATTTATTTGTTTGGCCATTAAAAAAAATTCCTTTAAATAAATGACAAATTAAATAAAATATATTTTACAATTTATATATTTTACCCTTGACAATTGTCATTGCATTAATTAAAGAGTCTCTAATCTAAATGCAGTTATCGATAATTCGAGCGGCTTAATGTATCGTTAGAGTTATTCAAAGCGGGCAGCGGCAAACGCAACAGCGCCACCTGTTGAATGCGGCACGCAACATTGCGTCAACTAGACAACGACCATCTGTTGAGGACTGAGGAGCTTTTGTTTTTATTTTCAACTGCCATTTGACATTGACAATCAGTTCAATTCGTTGAGGAAATTGTTTGCACTTTGCTGTTAATTGCTCGACGCTGGCTTCAAGCTTCAATTTTGTTTTCGGCGTCAGTCGTTATTTATAACTATTTCAATTTCAATTTCAATTTCATTTCAATTCTGATCTGTTCTGTTCTGTTCTGTTTTGTTGCATGCATATTAAAGTGGGCGACCTAATTGCGAGCTGAGAATTGCGATTCCAATTCGCCATTCCATTTGCCAATTCGCCGTTCGCCGTTCGCCGTTCGCAGCGAATTGTGTCATTTTCGATGCTGACTGCGACGCCAGCTGCGGCTGCGGCAGCGACGTTGTTTAGCACCTGCGGCAGCCGAAATTAAAACCGAAACCGAAAACTATTCAAAATTGCGCATGTATTTAATTCATATACCCTGTAAAATGTTGCAAATTCCCAAAAAGGGTATTCTAAATGAAAGTCACAGGCTTTTGATCGGTGCCTACCTATCTACAATATTAGTATTTCTCTTATCCTTCCTTCAAACATGAAACAAAAACAAAAAAAAAAAACTTTTTTATAAATTTGTAAACATTCTGAAAATTTCGCGATGATTACAAGCAAACTCAAAAGTTGTCTAAAAAACTAAAGTTGTCTAAGAAACTAAAAATTAAAATGAAGTGGGAATTGTACAAGCAAAAATTCTATTTTTTTATTTTTAATGGAAAATGTGTAAGAATGCCTAAAAATGCACATATTATTGAGTAGAATAGAGAGTATATAAGTGAATTAAGTGTTATCTATAGGGTATCGCATAGTCGAGCATTTTCCGTAAAAATACATCAATTGTAGCTTTTGAAAAGTTGTAAGAACAAGTGAAAATTCGCTAGCCATACACCTTTCTATAGGGTATCGCCTAGTCGATCACATGAAATCCTACGATTTTTTCATGTGTTCAGCTTTTTTGTAAGTTTCGTACTTACTCAAGTTCTGTTTATTTTCAGTTTCCGTTTTCGTGTTATTTTTCCCTGTTTTTATTTTTTTTTTGGGATCTGACATTGCTCAGGTGAATAAAACATGCGGCGTCTGTTCTTGAAATGTGGAGCGCTTTCGAGGCCTCCACCGAGCATATTAATCAGAAGGAATGAAGTATGGGCTCTTAAGACGAGTCCAAGCCGAAGACACCACTAGAAGATTATGTTGAACGTGTGGGAAACTTTGTCAACTTTGATCGATCGATGAAGTTGTCGCTGTCAAGCTTCAAAGCTTTCAGCAACTTTAATAAGTTAGTTTTTTCTTTTTTGGGTTAACGGTGACACGTTGTCAGTTAAAAATAAAGCTTCTCACTCAACAATAGAGTAGCAAGTACATTAAAATTAATCAAATAATTCAGTGCTTGGAATTTAGTCAATTTCATACCAAAAGGCGATTTTAAACAAGATCTAGACTGATCTTTACTGAAAATAATCAAGTAAGTTCGATCATCTCTATTTTTGTGCCTGACTACAAAAACTGATGCGTCACATTATTAATGAGGGATTAATCCAAGCCGCAGCTGTACTAAAACTTCGAGAAATAAAATGAAAACAAAACAAACTTACGATCAGATGATCATTAAAACTAGTCAACTGAATTGAACTGAGATCGATGCAACGAATTATTCTGAAAACATTGAATTAATCTAAAGTTGAGGGTGATTTTTCTCTATTTCAATCAGCCCTAGGGCTAAATTTGATTAAAATAATTACCTGTTTTCAGTTCATGAATCGTTTTTCGATATTGATCTAAATTTCTTTTGGCTACGATCGTAGAGAAATATGAATATACATTACATTCTACATTATTATATATGTACATTTGGCAAGGTTAACAAGACATGGGAACAGGTTCCGTAGTAATAAGATTCAGTTTTTAAGATTAGCATAGCAACCCCCGCAAATCCCCCGCTCTTCTCTCTTCTCTCTTCTCACTCTCTCTCTCAATCTGTGTCGCTATCAAACGATAGAATTGTTCTAGCCTGAAGATCTTGATAAAAATGACAACATACGAGAATCCGAGAATCACAAAAAACGATATTCGTTATACTCGCTTTTTTAATATTTCATTTGCTATACGATATTCGACGGCTGATATTTGTTATACGATATTCGATAAACAATATTTGCAAAAACGATATTCTTGTTAAAATATTCATTATAGTTTTAATCAAGAAATAATATTCCTTATACTCGCTTTTTTTAATATTTTTTTAGCTATACGATATTCGCCAGCTGATATACGATATACGATATTCCTGTTGCAATATTCATAATAATTGTAATCAAAAAACAAAATTCTTTATTCTTGACTTTTTAATATTTAATTTACACTCGCTTTTTTAATATTTTATTAGCAATACGATATTTGTTATACGATATTCGTCATACGATATTTGCGTAAGCGATATTCCTGTTGCGATATTCATTCGAATTGTAATCAAAAAATAATATTCTTTATACTCGACTTTTTAATAATTTATTTGCTATACGATATTTGATATACGATATTCGCCAGCTGATATTTGATATGCGATATTCGTCATACGATATTTGCGTAAGCGATATTCCTGTTGCGATATTCATTCGAATTGTAATCATATCTTCAACTATTGTACAGAGATAAGATTCTTTTGTTTGTTTACAAGTTTGACGGTCAAAATTTGCTGACACAGTCGCCGGCAGCGACGCCAGCGTCAGCGTCAGCGTCGACTTCGACGTCGGCGCCGCTGACTAACTGTGACTTATGCAAAAACAAAAACAAAAGCAAAAAAAAAAACACGTAGTCGCCCCGTTAACCAAACAAACTTGCAAATTGCTTTTGTCTCAAAAGTGTGAAAGTTATTAGCAATAATTAAATGGGTGTGTGTGTGTGTGTGTGTGTGAGTTAAGAAAATATGCGAAATAAAAAGTGGGAGAAATAAAAAAAAAAAAAAAACAAAAAATTTACCTCTCTATAACAAAGCTAATCACAGTGGCTCCTCCGAATGACGAACGAAGCACGCAGCAGGCAGGTAAAAAGATATTTCGAATTTGTTCGTCAACTTGTTGATTTCGTTTAATTTTATTTTTTTTACTTTATGTTTTGTTTTGTTGGTTCGTCGTTGATTGCACCGGCAGAAAAAAAAACAAACGCACACAGAGATAGTTAATAAATAATAAATACAAATAAAAAAAAACACTTGGTTAGGTGTGACTAATCCTTTTTTTTTTTGGGCTTTTGGACTTTAAGCTGTCGGTTCTGTACAGTAAATAAATCAAATGTGGCTTAAGGTATTTTTTTTTTTTTTGGTTTCTTTTTGAAATAAATAAATATGTATTTACGAAAAAAAGTAAAATTCTACTGTTGTGCGTTTCTGTAGTTGTTGTTGCTTGGAGTTTAATTCGTTGATTTTTTTTTGTTGTTAGGCGTTTTAACACCGAGCGTCGGGCACGTTGCAATCGATCGAGCACCAAAATCAGACTGAAGTTCCCCCATTCAGAATCAAAGCCGCGTAAAGTGGACGAAGCTTAAACAGCAACAACAACTGTCGTGGCAGCAGCGCAGCTGATGACGACAGCGCAGCAAGCAGCAAAGATATGACCGAATACGACAATACAGCAGCGAAGATGACAGCGACGACGACGACGACGACGACGAAGTCAAAGAGACGTTTTTGTGTGCTATGCGTGCTTGCGATCGTCTGCAACTGTGTGTGTCTGTGTGTGTGTTTGTCTGCTGCTGCTGCCACCTTGACTTGTATATGCGTGTACGTGAGAGGAGCCTACTATCAGTGCAGCGGCCGCTGCCAGCGTCGCTGCCTCGCTTCGTTTTTGTTTGAATGTGTGCAACTGAGATTTTATACTACAGCCGCAAAAGCTCTTGACTTTGCTTAGCCAAAGACAACGGCAATTAAACAACAACAAGAAGAAATACGAGTAACGGCTGTGAGTCTATGAGAAGTTTTTGTTGCTGTCCTGCGATCTCATTCACTTGGACAAATAACATAACATAAATATGATTTGAACAGAGCTTTTAGCATTGAGTGCAATTGAAGCTTTTGTAGGATAATTAAAAAGAGAGAGATTCAATTCTAATAACATTTGGAGTTTAAGGTTAGGTTTATTTGGGTGAAACTGAAGTTTAAGTTGGAGTTATTTATGTGAAAAAATTATTATTTTTATTAAACAAGGTTAAGTTTAAGATTATGTTTATGATGACAAAACTGAAGTTCGAGTTACGATTAAAGCAAATTATATTCTAATGCCAGTTTGAGGTTAGGTTAGTGTATAAATTTCTTTAATCCTAACTCAGACCTCAGTATCGTCTGCTTAAACCTAACCATAAATTAAAATTTATTATATGTGAATCAAACCGAAGTTTGAGTAAGAATTAAGCGAAAAGTATAGGAAATTATATTTTAATAGAAGTTTGAGGTTAGGTGTATGTAGCTGAAGTTGAAGTAACAATTATGTTTATACCAACAAAGTGATTGTTGAATTTTAAGGTTAGGTTTATGGAGATCTTACTTAGACTGGAGTTTGAATTGCAGTTCAAGTAAAACTGCAATTTTTATGCCGAAATAATATTATATGTTTGTAATCTTATTTGTATATACAATGTATCTAAGTTTAAATTACTGAAATTTAAGCTATTAAGTTTTTTAAAGAAAACTGTAACTCAACCTAACCTAACTTATCGAGTTTCTTTGTGGGTATCGCTTTAATCTTAATTGCTGTAAGTGTATGTTAAATTCGACTAGAAACTTAGCTTTTATAGACAGTTAACTAATATGTAGATTGTTTACAGTCCGAGTCTGGCTAATGATCCAATGACGAGTGTTTGAACTTAATTTGCATAAGGTATTTTTTCATAATGATATCGCCTGTGGGATTCGACTAATCGATCGTGCCCAAATGGAAATGGAAATGGGGAGGGAACAATAAACAAACGTGTTCAAGTGTCCAGTTGAACTGACCCCCATTCCATTGGCCAGTTTAAAAAAAAGGTAAAATTTAATAACAAATCACAGGGTATTAAAATCAGGGATCTTTTAAGATTAAAGTTTCTAAATTTTTGGCTTAAATCGTAAAGAAACAAATCGAAATTGTGCTGAAAAGTACTTTTTTACCCTAATTTTATCATCTGCAGTCGATTAAAAGCCTAAATTAAAGATTTAAAATTTTTGAAAAATTCCGAAAAATGTAAAGGAAAATCAACAATTTTCGAAAGAAAAAAATTTGTCCCAAAAGCATAAAATTTAAATGCAAAGTTAAAGTTGGGTTTATATTGTTGAAAATAAGACATTCTTCGTGGAAATCGGATCAGCTTTAATAAAGTTGTGCTAGTTTAAAGTCCAAAGAGTCAACATTTCTCATATAAAGATAATTTATTTTCTTAATTTATAATCGAATTTTTTTAACTTTTTAACCGGCTCGCTAATATATGTATATACTTTATAGGGTATTCCTGTAACATACGTTTCACAAAACCATTATACCCTTTTTTGCCCATTTTCAATAATAAAAAAAAAAAGTGTATTCGGTATAAATCACTCGATTGTTATTCGCGTATTGAACATGTTTCGGTGGGTGTTTTACTCTGGCAATTTCAATAACAATTCCATTTCCATATGCAATTCGATTTCGGACTCGAACTCGAATTCGAATTCGAATTCGAATTCGTAAACTTTTGTCAACACGACGCCCACATGGAAGACCGTCTGAGTAACCTGCATATTAAAATATTACTCATCCAGACGCTGCGCAGACGTCGCGTCGTGGCCAGACGACAGTCGATAAACGATAGATCCGATAGACCGATAGCTAAATGATAAACGTGACCAGTCGCAGTCGCTGTCGCAGTCGCTGTCGAGTTTCTATTGGAGTTCTCGACACTTGCAGCACGCATTTGGCCAGCTGCCATAGATCTGGTCGCCAGACAGACCTGGTCAGACATCTATATCTATGTATATATGTTTGTATATATGTATGTATGTTTGGCCATAGCGGGTGTCTCTCTGTGCCAATTTGGCGCAGCTTTTCATATTGATGTTGTGATACCCGTTCCTCAAATGATCACATTGGGTATATAAGATACATGTGTTACAGGAAAATAAACAACTGGATCTCAGAAACTGAGAGCTAGACACACCAAATTTGGCACACCGACATCTCTAAGCCACAAGCAGATAAATTTTGATTAAAATTAAAAATTCGGGTTAGAGACACCAAATTCGATTTACCGGTTTTTTTTATATGTTTCGGTTTACAAAACAAATTTAAAACATGCTAAAGACATATAAATTTGAAAACAAATTTTCAAAAATAAGAAAAATTCAGATCTTTGTATTTATATATGAATTAAATTAGTCTAGAAGTATAAAAATTAAATAAAGTTTTACACCTCAACAACAAAATTAAATTGTATGCTTGAATTTACAATAATTTACAGAACTTGATTTTGGACTGATCGTTCCTAAGGCAGCTGTATGATATAGTAGTCCGATTTGATCCAAATTCGGTCAATTAAAATATGACTATCTCAGATGCATGCTCTGTAAAGTTGGTTGTCAAATTGGGTGTCACAATGTGACAATTATTGTAAGTTATCAATCTATGAGAAATGTTGACTCTTTGAACTTTCAACAAGCACAACTTTGTCAAAGCTCATCCGATTTCCATTAGGAATGTCTTATTTTTCATAATATTAACCCTACTTTAACTTTGCATTCAAAATTTATACTTCTGAGACAAACATTTTTCTTTCAAAATTTGTCAATTTTTACATAGTTACCCCTTTACATTTTTCGAGATTTTTCAAAAATTTTAAATCATAATTTTATTCTTTTAATCGACTGCAGATGATAAAATAAGGGGAAAAAAGTACTTTTAAACTGAATTTCGACTTTTTCGACTTAATCTTAAATCCGATTATTGCGGTTTGAATAATGTTGGTTTTTGGTTTTCGGTATAATACAAAATTGTCGTTTTCGGTTACGGTTAGTAATTTCAATCGGTTAATACCGGTTAACGGTTACGTTTATGGCTACGGTTTTAATCACTGGTTAATACAAATTGAAATTAAGTAACGGGTATATTAAAGTCGAGCACTCGTCGAACGTTTTTTTACGTTTTATTGATTTATTTAGCAGTCAGCGCGGCAGCGACGCAGCTGCCCACGCGACGCTTGGTACAAATCATGGCCAAGAGATTGCCAACTGGCAAACTGGCAATTGTAAAGCGGCCAACGCGCCAAAGCCGAAAACTTGCCAATTGCCAGCTGAGAAGCTGAGGGGAATTGACCAGGTTCAGCAACAACAAGAACAACAAGAACAACAAGAACAACAAGAACAACTTTGGCTGTGGCGTCATCGTCGCTGCCAAGGAGCTGCTGCTGCTGCTGCAGCTGGCAGAACGGGGAGAGTGATGAGGAGAGAGTGGGCATGTGTGTGTGTGCGTGTGTGCGTGTGTGTGTGCGGTCAGTCGAGTTCAAAAAATTGATTCATGGCGCATGAGTCATAAAGCCGAGACACTTTATCAGGAGGCCAGCATCCCAATTTGCCGCTCTCTCCGCAGAGAGCGCAACAGAACGAAAGAGAGCGAGCGCAAAAGAGAGCGCAAGAGCGAGCTGAGTCAAAGCTGCGTTGACGCAACGTTGCTGTCTGCGCTTGCGCCTGTGCCTGCGTCGGCGTCGGCGTCGGCGTCAACGTCGCTGTCAACGTCTGCGTCTGCGTGGGCTGCTTTAACGTCTGCTGCTATTTTTGTACAATTTTTCGTATTTATTATTAACTACATTATTAATAAAGTTGCTTTGTTTTTTTTGTAGCTGCCCGTTCATCATTTGGCCAAGTTAAGACGACGGCGCAGCGTCATCGTTTTTCCATTGATTTTTATTTTAACGACATTTTAACGATAATTGCAGTCTAAGCCAAGTCAGCAAACAACGGCCCACACAGACACAGGCCAACCCCATAAATGACCCAATTTGGTCAGGTTGAAAACTGAAACTGAATCCGAAACTGGGAACTTTGTGGATCTCTAGCTGCTTCTCGAATCAATCTATCAGTTGATGTTCTACTTGTTGTTGTTGTTGTTGTCTGGGCTTTAAAGGTAATGGACTGACGCATCCAGTAAGAGAGAGAGAGAGAGAGAGAAAGAGAAAGGGCAAAGACAGGCTAGATTAAGAAGAGAAATGAGAGTCAGACTTCGAAGAGAAAAGTTACGAATTCAAGAAATAAAGACTCAAATATATATGATAATAGCAGGGATTGAAACCGCAACCATAACCCTAACCGTTAACCGTTAACCGGAATTAACCGATTGAAATTGGTAACCCTTACTGAAACCGTAAGCGAAACAAAACTTTCTCATTATGCTAAAAACTCAAAAACCGAAATTATTCAAACCAAAATAACCGTTAAGATTTTAATGAACAAAAAAGGGGTAATAAGTTAAAAAGTACTTTTTTACCCTAACTTTATGACCTGGAGTCGATTTAAAGACTAAATTAAAGATTTCAAATTTTTGAAAAATTTCGAAAAATGTAAAGGGGTAACTATGTAAAAATCGACAAATTTTGAAAGAAAAATGTTTGTCTCAGAAGTATAAATTTTGAATGCAAAGCTAAAGTAGGGTTAATATTATGAAAAATAAGACATTCCTAATGGAAATCGGATGAGCTTTGACAAAGTTGTGTTTGTGAATCAATTTTACAGAGATAGTCATATTTGTATTGGTTCAAATCGGATCACTATATCATATAGCTGCCATACGGAACGATCAGTCTAAAATCAAGCTCTGTGAATTATTGTAAATTCAAGCATTAAATTTAATTTTGTTTGGCTTGATATTCTGGATACGAAATAGAATTTCAAATGTCTAGAAAATAAGATACGCAGTCGAAGATATGAGATGCAATGTAGATTATACAAATTTATAATACAATACAAGGAATTAAAAGAAAGAAGATTTAGATATAAGTTACAAAATATGAGATATGGAAAACAGGAACGCAAATACAAGATATAAGAAATAGGTAATATATACGATTAAAGATTTGAAGAAGAAGAGTTCCATAGGAACTGACTGTTCCAGATCCAAGTTTACTATTTTCTTGGTCTCTTTCTTAGTATATCACTTACCATTTTCCTCAGCAATTCCTCGCTTTGTATGGCACCCAAATCGCATTCCAATTCCATGGCTAACAAACTTGCAACGTTCGGTGGCGACTCCTGCAAAAGGAAAGGAAAACGATTCGCATGCGCATAAGTAATGGGAAAATGTCAGTTGGTTGCCATCTGATGATGATGATGATGATGCAATTCACTCGCCATACCCTGTACACACGAGCTACACCAGGCAGGGTATGTTCAGTTGCTATCAAGGATGACACTTTTCACTTCAAAACTGCAAAAGCTGCACTTTTTAATAAAAATGTTCCCATTTGACAAACGTAGAAACTGAAAGCCTCGATGGATTTTAAAGAAATTTAGAACACACATCCGCAAACATCTACAGAGGGTATACACTAAGTTTGAAGATAAACTGACAATAAATGTTTGAGTTACTGAAGAAATGAGCTAATTTGCTAACAAAAATAAGAATTTTCGCATGAAAACTGTAGAAGTTACAGTTTTTATTAAAGATATTCCCATTTGACAAACGTAGAAACTGAATGTCTCAATGAATTATAAAGAAATTTAAACATTTCCAGAGGAAAATTTTAAGAAAATCTGACAATAGTTGTTTGAGTTATTTAAGAAATAAGTTACAGCATTAAGGGTATGCTAAGTTGCTAACAAAGATAACAAATTGCGTTTGAAAACTCTAGTAGCTCCACTTTTTATTAAAGATGTTCCCATTTGGCAAACACAGAAACTGAATGCCACGTTAGAATCGAAGGAAATTTGGGACACACGCACATAAACATCTATAAAGCGTGTATACAAAATTATAAAATAATCTGTACACAAATACTTGAGTTACTGAAGAAACTGAGAAAAGTAGAACATGCTAAGCACCATTCACAGGGTATCTGTTAGTCTAGCCGCTGTGTGTGTGTGTTAAATGTTTTCAATACAAATACAAATGCGAATGCATTTTTCATTTTGATTCATTTTCTGCTGTCGATTTTGTTATTGTTGTTGTTGTTGTTGTTGTTGTCGCGGTTTCTCAAGTGAAGTACGTAGATAGATTCGTTAATGTTATTTTCAATTTATCGTGATTTGTGTGTGTGCTTTGAGCTCCGTCGGAGCGACGAGGCGAACCAGATCCCCCAAGTCCAAGTGCCCAAGTCTCCCCCAAAACAAAACAAAGCAAAACAAGTTGTGACATTTCCCCCGTAAATGGTTAAAATACAGAAAGAAATACAGAAAAAACAACAACAACAACAGCAACAACAACAACAAACACATGCCAAATGGCAACACAATTTTTATATTTATTTTTATTTTCATTTGTTGCAATTGCAATTGTTGCTGTTCATTCGATTGACTGCTGTGATTTGTTGCTGTGGCCGCCAGCGTCGCATTTGGGTTTCAGTTTTGGTTAACATCAACTGATGTTCGGCCAAACGGCAATTGAAATCCACAGCACGTTCTCAGAGCGACCGGAGAGTGGAGAGCGGAGACCGGAGACCGGAGACCGGACCAGGTTTGGCCTAAAGGCGGTGGGACGGGGAGCAGGGGGCGTGGCCGAAAGCCAAACAAGTTCAAAACCGCATTGGGGCAAATAGGCTGATGATTGTCAGACAGTCAGTCAATCAATCAGTCAGTCAATCAGTCAGTCAATCAGTCAGTCAATCAGTCAGTCAAGCATGATCAACATGGGCAACTAAGCTGATGATTGTCAGTCAATCGGTCAATCAGCCAGTCATGATCAACATAGGAACTAGACTGGTGATTGTCAGACAGTCAGTCAATCAATCAGTCAGTCAGTCAATCAGTCAGTCAATCAGTCAGTCAAGCATGATCAACATGGGCAACTAAGCTGATGATTGTCAGTCAATCGGTCAATCAGCCAGTCATGATCAACATAGGAACTAGACTGATGATTGTCAGACAGTCAGTCAATCAATCAGTCAGTCATCAATCAGTCAGTCAATCAGTCAGTCAAGCATGATCAACATGGGCAACTAAGCTGATGATTGTCAGTCAATCGGTCAATCAGCCAGTCATGATCAACATAGGAACTAGACTGGTGATTGACAGACAGTCAGTCAATCAATCAGTCAGTCAATCAGTCAGTCAATCAGTCAGTCAAGCATGATCAACATGGGCAACTAAGCTGATGATTGTCAGTCAATCGGTCAATCAGCCAACATAGGAACTAGACTGGTGATTGTCAGTCAGTCAGTCAGTCAACTAGGCTGATGATTGTCAGTCAGTTACTCAGTCAGTCAATCAGTCAGTCAGTCAGTCATTATCAACATAAGCTACTAGGCTAATAATTGTCAGTCAATCAGTCAACTAGACTGGTGATTGTCAGTCAGTCAACTAGGCTGATGATTGTCAGTCAGTTACTCATTCAGCCAGTCAGTCAGTCAATCAGTCAGTCATGATCAACATAAGCAACAAGAGCAGCTAGAATAAGAATTGTCAGTCAGTCAGTCAACTAGGCTGATGATTGTCAGTCAGAAAATCAGTCAGTCAGTCGGTCAACTAGGTTGATGATTGTCAGTCAATCAGTCAGTTAGTCAGTCATGATCAGCATAGGCAACCAAGGTGATGATTGTCAGGCTAATGATTGTCAGTCAGTCAGTCAACTAGGCTAATGATTGTCAGACAGTCAGTCAATCAATCTGTCAGTCAGTCATGATCAACATAGGCAACTAGGCTAATGATTGTCAGTCAGTCAGTCAACTAGGCTAATGATTGTCAGACAGTCAGTCAATCAATCTGTCAGTCAGTCATGATCAACATAGGCAACTAGGCTAATGATTGTCAGTCAGTCAGTCAACTAGGCTAATGATTGTCAGACAGTCAGTCAATCAATCTGTCAGTCAGTCATGATCAACATAGGCAACTAGGCTAATGATTGTCAGTCAGTCAGTCAATCAGTCAGTCAGTCATGATCAACATAGGCAACTAGGCAGATGATTGTCAGTCAATCGGTCAATCAGTCAATCAGTCAGTCATGATCAAAATAGAAAACTAGGCTGATGATTGTGAGTGATCAGTGATCAGTCAGTCAATCAGTCCATTTGTCAGTTGTCAGCTGTATTAAATTTCAAATATTTTCATACGAACTATAATTAAGTTAGATTATGTCTAATTATCTATCTTGTTTAAACGCCATCTTATCTTATCAAACAATGATTTTCATAGCTTGAAAGAGGCTACTTAAATAAATGTTGCAAAAAACATCAGAATTTGTTAAATCAATCTCTGAATCAAGTGATCCTTTTAACCTACCCAAATTAATGAATCAATTTGTTCTTTCCTATATTCAAAAAACCCACCAAACGAAAGTCATTCGAAACTCTTTTTGGGGTATACGAATTGGAGAACTCAGACAGTTCCGTTTGATTTGAATAATGATCAATTTGTCTGGGATGGAACTCATTTATGATCGTATAATTCACAGATTTGCATATGTTTTTTTTTTTCTTAATTTGTAATCTTATAATTTGACGGATCAATAGAAGTATCACACATATGCTTGTATATGTGAGAATCGCGTAGGACGGCGCGTGGCCAATGCCCCGAACTTTAACGATAAACGATCAATTTCAGACTTCAACTTTTGGTGTGAGACGATCATAAAGATCACAATATGGCAATGCGATTAACTTGTAGTCCAATTTCAATTTAAATTGATTCAAATTTGAATTTTGACAGTGTGAATTTTACATTTATGATTTATGCGAAGCCCACACACTGTGTGCGAAAGAGATGCAATGCGAGATGTAATGCGATATGCGTTTATGTTGAGTGATTGATTGGCTGGCCGCTAGATGGCGCCAGCAGCCCAAGCCCAACGGCAACAAACCGCAAAACGCTTAGAACATTGTTGTGGAACTTAATTTCGGTATGCATCAGTGTTGACAAACTATTGAGCAGCAAAAAATGCTGAGATGGAAAACATATATATTTTATGCTTTTTAACATATTTTTATTTACATTTTTTTTTGTTTTTCCTTTTTTTTATTACGTACAAACATAAATTGAGTATGATTGGGATAAAGTCACCGGAAAACGGTGTCAAGATTTTCTTAAATCGAGTACTAAATACTAGATTAAAGTACGGATTATCATTTCTCATTGGGGTTTAATATGAGCATTTTGTATTTGAATAAAATATAGTTTTGATTTATTTGCCTATTTTTATACCAATTCATTGCCATTTGCCTTCACTTAAAAATATTGTGCTGGGTACAAACGAGCAAAATATAAATCAGAGAAAATATCAATATAAATCAGTTTGATTTATCGACATAAATTGTGCAATATCTTAGTCAAAGATTAACAAATATTGTTGTTCAAATAAAAAAGCAAAACACAAAGTAAAAATTTAAAAAAGACGCAATTCAACTAGTTATGAATATTTAAAAAAAAAAAAAAGCCAGATATCGCAACCAGAAAAAAAAGCTGTTCTGCCAACACTGAACTGAATTTGCCTCAGTGTGTTTGCGTGTGTTTGCATGTGTGTGTATGTGTGTGCGTGTGTGTGCGTGTGTGTGTGCTCTCACCTGTTGCTGTTGTTGTTGTTGCTGCTGCTGCTGCTTATCAGAGACGTTGTTAACGTCGCGGCTTTTGTAACTGGAGACAAAAACAAAAGTAAGAACAAAAACGAAAAATAAACACACACACACACACGCACACGCACAACAGCAGTAAATTGCCGCCTATGTAAATATTGTAGTTGTAACTGTAATTGTTTTTGTTTTTGTTATTAGTTCTTGTTGTTGTTGTACAATTCGCGGAAAGAGTTTGATCGAATTACGCGACTGCGTTTTCAACTGACGATCGTTTCCGAAGGGGGGGGGGGTGGTTTTGGTTTGTGGGCGGGGTACTCGAAAGCTTTTGATTGACTTGCGGTTATTACAAATAACTGTTTATTATTTATTGTTGCCGTTGTTGTTGTTTATTTTATTATGGTTATTGTTCTTTGTTTTTTATTGAAAAATAAAAAAATAAAAAAATTAAAAAAATATAGAATACAAATTGTTTGTTTACTGTTGGCTGTTTAGTGTGTTTAAATCGTTGTTGTTGTTGTTGATTGGGGACTGGAGACTGGAGACTGGAGACTGGAGACTGGAGACTGGGTTGAAAGATGCGCACAACCGTTTGGCACGAGCGGAGGCTCTTGACTGATTGCGCTGATTGCAATTGTTGCTGCATTTCGACTCGTCTCCAACAGCAGCAGCAGCAGCAGCAGCAGCAACAACAACAACAACAGCAGCAACATCAGCTTCATCTTCCAGTTCCATTTGCAATTGCAATTCCAATTCCAATTCCAATTCCAGTCCCATTTCCAGTCAGACTCCGGATGTGGTTCGCCTCGTTGCAAAATCTTGTTGTCTAAATGCGTGTGTGCGTGTGTGTGTGTGTACATGTGTGTAGTTGTCACTAGATATGCACAACATCCACAACTTCCACAACATCCACAAATCAAACACAACCTTCAAAGGCCAAAACTTAACAGGATTACAGGCGCTGTCAAAATGCGTGTCTGTGTGTGTGTGTGTGTGTGTGTGTAATTGACACTAGATATCAACAACACCAACAACATCCACAACTTCCACAAATCAAACACAACCTTCAAAAACCAAAGCTTAACCTTTTGCTATCCGATTTTAAAACGTTTATGTTTTTAACATCGAAAATTTCAATAAATGCTTTTAAATAATTTTGAAAAGTTTGACTGGGAAAAATGATTGAAAATAAATAATCTTTATATGAGAAATGTTGACTCTTTGGACTTTAAACTAGCACAACTTTGTCAAAGCTCATCCGATTTCCATTAGGAATGTCTTATTTTTCATAATATTAACCCTACTTTAGCTTTGCATTCAAAATTTATACTTCTGAGACAACAATTTTTTTTTCAAAAATTTGTCAATTTTTACATAGTTACCCCTTTACATTTTTCGAGATTTTTCAAAAATTTTAAATCTTTAATTTAGTCTTTAAATCGACTCCAGGTCATAAAGTTAGCGTAAAAAAGCACTTTTGAACTTATTTCGCTTTTTTTTCTTTAAAATCTTAACGGTTATTTCGGTTGAAATAATTGCGTCATTTGGATTTCGGTATAATAAAAAAGTTTTGTTTCGGTTAAGATTTCAGTTTAACGGTTACCAATTTCAATCGGTTAATGCCGGTTAAGGGTTACGGTTATGGTTACGGTTATGGTTACGGTTATGGTTACGGTTATGGTTACGGTTATGGTTACGGTTATGGTTACGGTTATGGTTACGGTTATGGTTACGGTTATGGTTACGGTTATGGTTACGGTTATGGTTACGGTTATGGTTACGGTTATGGTTACGGTTATGGTTACGGTTATGGTTACGGTTATGGTTACGGTTATGGTTACGGTTATGGTTACGGTTATGGTTACGGTTATGGTTACGGTGTTAATCCCTGCTGGTAACCGTAACTGAAACCGTGACCGTAATTTCAATCGGTTAATACCGGTTAACGGTTACGGTTAACGGTTACGGTTTAATCTCTGGTATGTAGCAAGCTTTCTTATACTTCCCCTCAGAGAAACTAACTACAATGAGATGAATTTGTTGATTAATGCTCTCGATTGCAATATTTATAACATCTTTATGTATTTTAAAAATACATACATGTATATCATCATTTATTATATGGAAGCAGTTGCATTCCAAGTTTCCTGAAAATCTCTCAAAAAAAAGTTGAGTTCGATTTATTTACTATTGTATTGCAAAATATATTTAATTATTTCATTATATATTTATATATTATTAAATTAAGCGATCCCTCGATACGGCAAGCGCCCTTGGGCCATGCAATGAGCCCAAAGAGAGAAAACGCCTTTTCGAAATGCAAAACGCAGCGCGTAATTCCAAAAAAAAAAAAAAAAAAAAACAAAATAAACAAAAAATAAAATCAGCAAAAAAAATATATAAAAATAAGTCAACTGCACCACATGGTCAGTGGGTTGTGCAGTTTTGGCCAAAACCACTGGCTGGATATGTAGAAACAAGTGGATGAGTTGTTGAGGTGCATGTTGTTGTTGCTGCTGTTGCTGCTGCTGTTGCTGCTGCTGTTGCTGCTGTGTGTGTGCGTATTGAATGTCAACGTCAACATTCAGTGTCAATCAAATGAAATCGAATGAAATGCTGCAAAAATTCTAGGAAAACATTTAAAGTATGCAACTGGCACAAGGAGAGCAACGGCAACAACAACAGCAGCAACAAAAGCAGCAACAACAGCAACAACAGCAACACTGACACTTGCAACCTGTGGCAAGAGCAGCTCTAACGTTTAAGCAAACAGCAACAACAGCTGCCAGAGGTGAAAGTAAAGACAAGGACAAAGAATCGAAGGTTGAGTTGTCCTTGCTAGGCTTTAAAGAAAGACGGGAGACGGGAGACTGGAGACTGGAGACTGGAGACAGAAGACAGAGACTGACGTCAGCCTGCTGCAGAGTTGTGGCAAGTGCCATAAATGGATTGGGGCAAGTTTCAGTTGCAGCACAAAAATATCACGCATGAAAAATGCACAAAAATTGATTTTAATTTATTTTAAGTGATTCACTGAAAAACGCAAAAGCAAAAACCAAAAAACAAAAAAAAAAACTTGAACCTTGAATGCGCTAAATTTGTCGCCAACAGCAGCAACAACAACAACAACAACAACAACAACAATTGCGCAATCAAAAATGCACTTTTCAAAAACAAAGATTTATGCAATTCTTGTTTATTGAAACTAAGCGTTATTTAAAATATGTGTATATATGTATTTAGAATAATTATTTTATAATCATAATCATTTTTATTATTGTTCTTTTGAATGCAGTTAAATGTCTACAACTAATCAGTGCTAAATACAACTTAGTTATATTATTAACTGGGCATGCCCCATAGCTGTCTATCTATCTAACTATCTGTCTATTAAAACTATAACTAATAATATAATATAAATTGATATTTATATCTGTATGTATGTATCGAGAGTGTCGTCGAGATGATATCAATATGAAAGCAACAGTTTAATAAAAAAAAAAATAATTATATAATGTGTGCAAATATCTAGATGTATATATCAATTATATCTCGATGTATGCATTATGAATGTCTATGAATATTTATATATCATTAATTTGTAGTAAAATGATGCGTCTTAAAACGTAAACAATTCCATTCACAAAAATAAATATATAAATATAATAAATTTATAAATAATTCGAAAATTTTGAATGAAATGTCTTGGAAAAATAAAAAAATGACAAATTGTAGATGATTTTAAAGCAGATATTTGCAGACATTTATAAAGATTTCTTATACAGATATATGTATATGAAAATATAAATTCTTATACAGATTCATGAATTGTTGCGCCTTAAGGCACTAACAAATTTTATATAAAATCACATTAAAAACGAAACATGCACTGCAACTGCAGAAATGTTAAATTCTTACAAATTGTTCAAAGCATTTGAATGATTTGATTTGAGTTAAATGCAAAAGTTCTACTTATTCAAAGGACATTCGAATGATTGTGAAATGTTTTACAAATGTAAAAGTGAAATAAATTTGATCGAAAAAGTTGATGGATGTCTTGAACTGAGGAACAGAGAACAGAACTATATAAATTCGAGAATCGCTTAACAATTGATAATTTTAACAAATTTTGGCACAGCTTAAACGAATAATGCTTAACGATACTCTATTTGTTAATACTAATAGGTGTATATAAAATGATCAATTGATAATAGTGTGGCTATACAGTGAGAGTGTACAGCATGGCCGTATATATATGTATATATATATATATAAATAGACTGTAAATATATATAAACTAACAACTAAATACATTACAATACTAAATACATGCATTACTTAACAACTATAAATTGGAAGAACAGTTCGAACAGTTCGTATTATAAAATGGAAGAAGGAAATTGCATTTGCATTTGCAGATTGTTATCATTTTGCTTTGCTTTTTAGGGTTCAAGCAACTCGAACGCAACAAAATTAAACAATTATTTATATAAAAAAAATATGTATATAGATTGCACACACATTGAGATTGAGTTTTGTTAGCAAGAGACTACTAGAAGGACATTAGAAGAGTTGAATTGAAGAGTTGCTGTCCGTACCGATTACGGATTTAGTCCGTAACGCCCAAATGGACCAGCTGCTGCATGGTGCGTTGCAAATACGTGGGATCCGGAAACATATTAAATTGTGTCTTATGATCAACGCTATTCCAAATGACCACATCCTCGCGTCCCGTGGTCACCGACCGTCCAATCGAGAAGAGCAGACGACGATCGAAGGCAATCTTGAGAAATCGCAGCACTTTGCGACCCAACGGACAATCCGGCAAATAGCAAATGCGCGGAAAGCCAACGGCGAAAAAGGCACGACCCGGATGCGGATGCTCAGCGGTCTGCAAGCCCGAGGCAATGCTAGAGACAGAGAGACAGAGAGACAGAAAGATAGAGAGAGAGAGAGAGAGAGTAAGTATCTTAGTTAGAGTTAGAAAGAGGGAGAGAGCGTTTATATACTTACTCGTAGACAATCTGTATAGTGTTTTGACCCTCGTGACCAGGCAAACTCTTGCTTATTATGCTCCAGGACATGCTGCCAATGGGCTGATTGCCCACCTTCTCGCCATAGACAATGCCGCAAACGGGGCACTCTATAAACAGATTTTGCTGCAAGGCATAAGACAGAGATAGAGAGAGATTGACATGATTAAAAACGAGATGGCAACAACAGAGCAAAACAAAGTAGTAATGCAAATCCAATCAGTGAATCGAGCTTAATATTAATATGTAAACATCGACATTCTTTGTATTATTCTTGTAGGGAATAATCACATAAAGAGTGTAAGTGTAAAAAGAATCTTTTGATTATCTAGCATTTCTCTGGCTCCTCATCTAACGTCCACATTCAACTGGCTGCTTGGCTCACCTTATTCAGTTCATTCTGCTGTGCAATGATCATGCCATTGAGACACTGCAAATGCATCAGATGCTGGCAGCGACTCAGCGATATGGCAGGGTTCTGTGGCGAATGCACCAGCTCCTCCATGCACATGGGACAGGGCTGGGCATTGGGCCACAATGGTGGCTCGACGACCTTAACAAAGCGTGATATCATATCGCTGGCTGGGTCCACGCCCACAATCGAACCAGCGATTGATTGCTGCTGTTGCTGTTGTTGCTGCTGATGTTGCTGCTGATGTTGCTGCTGATGTTGCTGCTGCTGTTGTTGATGTTGCTGCTGTTGCTGCTGCTGCTGCTGCTGCTGCTGATGATGATGATGAGGCATTGGCAAGGGCGGCGGCACTGGAGCACGTTCGCCCAGCGAGGAAGGTGGCAGCGAAGGCACAAACACCTCATCACTGCCCAGCGAACAGTCGAGCAGATCATTCACAGATATGGCAAAGTTACGGCTACGCAAACTCTCCTTGCTCTCATGACTGAGATACGTGGAGACGGTGTCGACACTCGGCCGACGACGATGCGACTTGACGCTGTTCGTATCCGTGTCCGAGGCACGCGTACGTGAACGCGATCGATGCGATCCCATGCGGCTGCTGCGCTGCGACTGCATTGATCCCTCCGAGCAACGGCTGTGATGGCTATTCATTGAGGAGGTTAACATGCTCTTGCTGCTATGAGAAAAGTGCGCCTGATGCTGATGTTGCATCAAATGCAGCGTGGAGCCGGCAACATTTGAAGCACAGCTTGAGGCTGTGGTTGCTGACGACAGATGATTGTTGCTATGATGGCTATGATTGTTGCTGTTGTTGCTGTGCTTTGTGCTGCTGCCAAAGATGTTCAGATTGTTGAGTATCTGGCGCAGATTTGTCGTGGAGATTTCGCTGTGCTTTTTGTGTGGCTTCCTTTGTTGTTGTTGTTGTTGTTGTGGTTGTTGCTGCAGCTGCTGCTGCTGCTGCTGCTGTTGTTGATGGTGATGATGATGTTGCTGCTGCTGCTGCTGCTGCTGCTGCTGCTGCTGTTGTTGATGATGCTGATGATGCGTGTTGTTGCTCACAGACATTGGCAACGGATGCTGCTGACGATGCATTGTCATTGGCGGCAACATGTTGCCCATTTTGGGCAATGTATTGTTCCGTTGCTGCTGCTGCTGCTGCTGCTGTTGCTGATGACTCGACGCATAATCGTTGCCACTGCCGTTCGTCTTCAACTGCAGCGCCTGCTGCGGCGTCAGCTTGACCAGCGGATACGGCGCCTGCTGTGTACGGCGTATACTCCGCAATGGTCCGCTCGGCTGTCGCATCTGCGTCAGATTGCAAAAGTTGATCGTATATGGCAGGCTGATGTTCGTGTTGCACAGATCCAATGTTTGTTCCCCCTGCAAAAAGGAAGCGTTTATCAGTGTTATCAGTATTCGGTGTTATCAATTAACAATTCAAGTAAATTGATTTCAATTGATTAAGATGAGTTCAAAAGGTGACATACATATTTCAATTCAATTTAAATCTGCACTCAGACTAGAGCCAGCTTTTAATAACTAAAAATCATGCCAAAATTTATTAAATAAAAAATATTTCATAAATCGTACACTTAAATTAGTTAGACAATTATTACAGATTAAGATTGGGTTTTAAATTCGTATATTCTATGGGTTTTTTAAATTATAATTTCTGTAGTTTAGGTGGAATTTAAAATTTGATCAGAAAGTCAAAAAATGGGAGAAAAGAGAGAAATGGTCATTAAATAAATAAAAAAATAAAAATAAAACTTGACTTGATTTCAAAATGCAAATTAAAATAATTGAAGCTCTATTAAATCTTCAACAATTGAAATTGTAAATATAAAAATATATCTTAAGGGATTATTTGGAATATAAAGATATGTAAAAAAAAATAAAGATTTTAAAGATATATCAATTATAAATTTGATTTATCAAAGAGATTTTTAAAGTGTAATTGAAGCTCTATAAAATTTCAATCAATTGAAACTGAAAACATAGAAATATCTTAAGGGATTATTTGGAATATAAAAATATGTAAAAAAAAAAGATATTAAAAAAAATTAACTTTAAATTATAAATTTAATTTATCAAAGAGATTTTTAAGAGTATAATTGAAGCTCTATTAAATATCCAACAATCGAAATTGTAAACATAGAAATATCTAAAGGAATTATTTGGAATATAAAACTGTACAAAAAGATATTTCAACTATAAATTTGATTTGTCAAATGGATTTTTCAAAGATTCTCCTGAACTGAGATAAAATAATCAAAATTGACTTACACGCGCCCATGCATCCTCAATGATGCACTGGACATGCATGTTGTAGGGCCGCCAGTCGCAGTTGTTGTCCGAGCTGCCGCCGGACCACTCCCACTTGGTGCCCTTGCCCGCCGGGCTGCTGGGGGCATAGAGCATGCGCCGTACGCCGATTGTCATCAGACCCGCCTCGGATTCCGTATCCGATTCTTGGGTCATGGTGCGCACATTGACATAGTACTGTTCGAGGCTGGGATCCGCATCGCTCAGCATGACGCGCGTCAGTTTCTTGGCATGCGCACGCTCCAGGTGCTGAGATACGGCCGGTGAATATGGCAACCATTTGCCGCCGCGCGACTCAAATTCCCAAACGCAAACGGCGTGCGTGTGATTGATGGCAACATTGCCGTTGCCATTGCCGTTGACGCTGCCGTTGACGTTGCAATTGGCATTGCCGTTAATGCCGCCAGCAGCACCACCAGCCCCATTGCTGGCCATTTTTAGCTAATTCTTGTCATTCACTTCATTTTTAGCCAATTTAGTTGCATTCATCAATATTATCGTTTATGTTCTGCTTCTGTTTCTGATTTCCACACTCTTCTTCTCTGTTTAGGCATTCAAATTCGACTGCGATCGGTGCTGATACTGCGACACTGCGACGAAGATGGAACACAAAATAAACAAAGAAATTAAAAATGGTGGCCCTGCCTGCACAGGGGAGGAGTGCATTGCAGCGCTTTATTAACTACCTCTTTTAAAGGCCCTAAGATTTGCTTATTATTTAACAGTTTGCACAGCACAACAACTTAAACATAAATTGGATTTGACTTTAATTAATTTATATGCAAAAATTTAACATTTGGGCGCAAGCGCAAATGATAATGCAACAGGTAGTGTAAATTAAAGTTAATACAGTGTGCCCGCATTCCGACTGCACTGCAAGTATTTTCAGTAATTTTACATACATTTTAGTATTTGCTTTAAAAGTGTTCGTGCCTATCGCATACAATTCTTTTGGTATCCCTAATCGAAACTAGATATATCGAATAGTATCGTATGCAACACTAACAGCGCCATCTGGCAACAGCAGTGTGTAAACTGTCTAAAATGCAACCCTGCTACAGTCCAAGTGTCAATTTTGACAAGCAGGCAACTTCCGTAGCTCTCGCCATTCCTTTACCTTTCTGACGGGCAGACGTAAAGCTGGTCTTTTTAAACGACCCGCAAAATAATCTGCAAATTTTGTTAGCATCTTTCAATAAAACTGCGTGAAAATGGTTGTTAAGAAGGTAAACACCGCTAGCAAACCAAATGAATTCAACATTCCACTGCAAAGTGTATCGCGAAGTGAATTATTTCCTATTTTTTTATACAATTTTTTTTATTTGTGATTTGTTTGTGTTGTGAGAAATATATACAAGTGACGAACGAACATAATAACAGAGCATACAGATGTTTGTGTATGTGTATCGTGATGTATATTAAAACCGAATCCATTTCAACTTGCAGCCCAGGCCAAAGAAGAAGCCAGTGACCAAGAAGGTGGCCCCAGCTCCATTGGCCGTCAAGAAACCAGTTGTCAAGAAAGTTGTCAACCAGCTCTTCGAGAAGCGTCCCAAGAACTTTGGCATTGGTAAGTCTATAGCATTTAATTCCTCAGTGCTTATTTAACATTTTGCATTTTGCAGGCCAAAATGTTCAGCCCAAACGTGATTTGTCGCGTTTCGTGCGTTGGCCCAAATACATTCGCGTTCAGCGCCAAAAGGCTGTGCTGCAGAAGCGTCTGAAGGTGCCACCACCAATCCATCAGTTCAGCCAGACTTTGGACAAGACGACAGCTGTCAAACTGTTCAAGCTGCTGGAGAAATACCGCCCTGAGTCGCCGCTGGCCAAGAAGCAGCGCTTGAAGAAACTGGCCGAGGCCAAGGCCAAGGGCAAGGAAGTGGAGCCCAAGAAGAAGCCCAGCTATGTCGCTGCCGGCACCAACACGGTCACCAAGCTGATCGAGCAGAAGAAAGCTCAGCTGGTTGTCATCGCTCACGATGTTGATCCCCTAGAGGTGTGTAAATAGCGTCGGCTATAACTAAATCGCAATCCCAATATCAAAAATCCAATGATGTTAAATTTGAATTTCTTCAACTGAATCGCTTTTCAAAAGCGTTTGCAATGTGGTCAAATGACAGCTGAGTTTTGTTTTCACCCCCCCTTGTTTCCTCCATCTTCAAAAAAAAACACGTGTTTGTGTTATTTAAAACTAATCGTTTGTCTCACTTTCTCTGTTTACAGTTGGTTCTCTTCCTGCCCGCTTTGTGCCGCAAGATGGGCGTGCCCTACTGCATTGTTAAGGGCAAGGCTCGTTTGGGACGTCTTGTGCGTCGCAAGACCTGCACCGCTTTGGCTCTGACCACCGTTGAGAACAACGATAAGGCCAACTTCGGCAAGGTCTTGGAGGCTGTTAAGACCAACTTCAATGAGCGCCACGAGGAGATCCGTCGTCACTGGGGCGGTGGTATTCTCGGCTCAAAGAGTTTGGCCCGCATCGCTAAGCTGGAACGCGCCAAGGCCCGTGAATTGGCCCAAAAGCAGGGTTAATCAGCAGTTGCAGCCAACTATTGTATACCTAAAAGCAAATGGACGTTGATTCAAACTAGCGAGTTGATTCCCATACAAACAACAACAAATAAACATTTAAGTGTACAATTTTTAACTATTTTTTTTTCTATATGTATAGTGAGAAAGTGCGAGTGGCGCTTGAACGCCTCTTGGCGTTCAATAAATTTATAAGCTACCAACACGACGTCAATTCTTTGTTAAGGTCATTAAGCCGGCAACAATTCAATTACAGTTGTTTGATAATGTCGCACAATATTCTCTTTCTACAAAGACAGGTGCGAGTATCTGTTAGAAACAGACAAAAGCTGGCAACATTGCCCAGTGGCCAGAAAAGATACATTTTGCATTATGGCGTCAAACAAGAAAAATATCTTTGTTGTAATTTACCCCCTCTTGTTTACAAAAGCCCAGCGCTCATTAAATAATTGCTTAAATTTAATTTTGAATTGTGCGCCATGTTTGGTTTGGATGTTTAGTACGTGTTGCAAAACATGCAAAACCGTTTTGGATTAGCAGTGCCATTTTGAGTTTAACATTTGTCTACGCTGACACTGCTGCAATTCGATGTAAATGCTGATGGCGCGCTAATTCAAATCGGAAGCAGTTGCACAACCTTTGATTAAGTTAGAGTATTTAAGCTCTAGAAGTGATTTTAATATTTTTATTCATTTATTTAATGCAACAAAGAAGAAATTCGAAAAATAGTATTACGCGTGTACAGATCATATTTTGGAGCGTTCCACAGATCGCAGCTTAATGCTCTGAATGGCCTCGTTCAAAATGCTGAGCACCATGTCGACCTTCTCCAAGGCGGCATTCTCACCCATCAGGCCAATGCGAAAGACGTGCTCCACAGTTGGTCCCAGTCCGCCGCTAATCTCCAGATTATATCTGCAATAAAATAGATGCTTAAAACCGAAAAAGATCTTGCTAATCTCGGAGAGAATTTACTTGCGCATCGCATAGTCGGCCACCTTCTTCCAGTCGACGCCAAAGGGCACTTTGATCGTGTTGACCGTGGGCAGACGATCTGCCTCGTGTTGGACAAACATCTCCAGGCCGAGCTCCTCAATGCCCAGCTGAAGTCGAGACGAGCACTCCTGATGCCGCTGGACGACACTCTTCAGTCCCATGGCACAGAAATGGGCGAGTGCCTCGCGCAGTCCATACAGCAAAGTGGACGAGATGGTGTGATGATAGATGCGAGGAGTGCCATAGCAGCCCCAATACTGCCCAATGAGCAGGATGTCAAAGTAGTAGACCTTCGGTTTCGTTTTCCGCTGACGGATGTGGGTCAAGGCGCGTTTGCTGAACGAGATGGGCGTCAGACCGGCGGGAGCGCCAAGGGTCTTCTGTGAGCCCGTATATGCCACATCCACCTTCCACTCGTCCATTAAAAAGTGAGTGCCGCCCAATGAGGCGACGACGTCCACAACCAGAAAACAATCGTGCTGACGGCACAGCTCGCCAATTTCCCGAATGTGCCGCTGCAGAATTCCCGTCGATGAATCGCCCTGGGAGATGAAAAAGATGCGCGGCTTGTGCGTATCAAAGGCGAAGCGAATCTCCTCCAGCGTCAGAGCACGACCAAAACTGGCCTCCACATAGCGCACATCGGCGCCATAGCGTCGTGCCATATCCGCGGCCCGATGACCCCACATTCCCGTTATGCCCATGAGCACGACGTCGTTGTTGTCCTCAATCAGATTGCAGAACGACGCCTCCATTCCACTGTGTCCGGCGCCACTGATGCACATGGTGGCATCATTCAGAGTCTGGAATATATACTTGATGCCCTCCTTTACCTCGTCCATGATCTGACCAAGAGAGAGAGAGAAGAAAGCGAGACGAGAGAATTTATAGCAATTTTTTTTTTTTTTTTTTACTTAACGAGCAGTACAAGATATAATATAAGACAGATTGTTAATACTATATACTATATAATATACACTTGATGCCCTCCTTTACCTCGTCCATGATCTGACCAAGAGAGAGAGAGAGAGAAAGCGAGACGAGAGAATTTATAGCAATTTTTTTTTTTTTTTTTTTTTTTTACTTAACGAGCAGTACAAGATATAATATAAGACAGATTGTTAATACTATATACTATATAATATACACTTGATGCCCTCCTTTACCTCGTCCATGATCTGACCAAGAGGGAGAGAGAGAGAGAAAGCGAGACGAGAGAATTTATAGCAATTTTTTTTTTTTTTTTTTTTTTTGTTACTTAACGAGCAGTACAAGATATAATATAAGACAGATAGTTAATACTATATACTATATAATATACACTTGATGCCCTCCTTTACCTCGTCCATGATCTGACCAAGAGGGAGAGAGAGAGAGAAAGCGAGACGAGAGAATTTATAGCAATTTTTTTTTTTTTTTTTTTTACTTAACGAGCAGTACAAGATATAATATAAGACAGATAGTTAATACTATATACTATATAATATACACTTGATGCCCTCCTGTACCTCGTCCATGATCTGACCAAGAGTGAGCGAGACGGGAAATAGTAATTTAATCAAGCATTTCATTAATTACAGTACTTTGTACTGCATTGAGGTGCATTCCATGCATTCCATATTCCACATTCCACAGGCTTATCACCAAAACTTCTGAATGCTCTACGTTTTTGTGTTTGTGCACGCATTGTCTGCGATCATCTACAGTTAGTCAAGTAATTGCTTTGACCAATTTCAAAGTTCACACATTTTATTTTGCAAAAATATAACGGATTTTTTTCCTTTTCTATAGTTTTTTATTATTCTTCTTATTTGATTCTTTTTTTTATATATGAAAATATTATGTTTATTTGTTTTATAAACAACAATTCCTTGACATACATCATCTACAGTTAGTCAAGTAATTGCTTTGACCAATTTCAAAATTCACACATATTCTTTTTCGAAAAAAAAGCTTTTTTGAACTATAATTTTTTTATTATTCTTGGAATAAGTTTAATTGAGTTCAACTTTTTTTTTTATTAATGAAAATAATATGTTAATTTGTTTTTTAAGCAACAATTACTTGACATACTGTAGCTGATTTCTCAAAAATTTGACTTAAATTAAATACTAAGCTTAATAAATGAGGCATTCTTTAAAATGTACAAAATAATAAATAATTTAATAGAAATTTATAGTTTTTTTTTAAAACTCAACTTAAGTAAACTTTTTTAGGTATTTAATTTTTGTCGAATTGTGGCTATTTCGTCTTTGTGAGAAGTCCTTTAAAGAATTATTTTATTTTAAAAAAAAATGAAACATTCTTAGTTTTGTGGGAAACAAAAACATCATTTTAGACCTTTCTTCAAAAAATATGTTTGTGAAAAGTTCTTCAAAGATTAATAGACTATATTTAAAAATAAAAATGAAACATTCACAGTTTTGTGAGAAACAAAAAAGAACTTTTAGAACTTTGTGCTAAAAAGTGAGTAAAGTAGCAAAAAATCAGAGAAAAAAAACATGTGGATATTTTTTTTGAGATTACTTTTGATTTTAGAAAGCCTTTCTTTGATCAGTATAGGTATAGCTGGTTTCAGGAGTTGCACACGGTTAACGCACCTGGAGGCATTCGGGATGCATGTGTCCCAGGACCGGATTACTCATGGCCTCCAGCACACGTTGCGAGCAGTTGGAGGGACCTGGACCCATCAGAGTCCTGCTGGGCACAAAGAGCGGACGCTTGAGGACAAGTGGCGGCGGTACTTCCATATTTATCTATCTATATTTCTCCTTTTTTTTTTTTCTTAGTTTCTTAACTGAAATTTTCCACTATTCTCCGTTTTTTTTTTATGTAACTACATACATATAACAATTTTATTATCACACAAATGAAAGCACTTTATTTTGTTGACTTTCAAAGATCGTTCTCATTGAAATCTGTAGATCTAACTGAAACGCTTTGGCTGCAGCTCGTGCGACTTTATAGCTATGTATGGCGAGATCAAAGTTTCTTATCAACGATCTTATTTGAGTTATCTCTCTCTCTCTCTCTCTCTCTCTCTCTGTGTTTCTCAATTTTTAACTTTATCAACAGCTTTCCAAAGGTTACAATCTCTGAGTACTTGGGAAATTCATTTGTCTGCATGGAAAATCAATAGATTATTAATTAATGTCAACGAATTCCTAGAAAGAAATCAGGAATCGTTATCGAAGAGTCATCGGGAAAAAAAATCGAACACTAAAAAACATGACAGGGACATTTTTGGATGGTATTTGGGAATAGCATAAATTTTAATTTCCAATTATTTTGAACTTATATTTTTTTTTAATCCACGAAAGAAAAGCGACTTCATCTGTTTGCCATTTTCAAAACTGATAAGCGTCAATTAATATTCCATTTACGAGGCAGAGTGAGAGAGAGAGAGAGAGAGAGAGCGGAATGCTGTTTACATGTTCTATTTTTCATACAATCTGTGATAACAAATATGCACATATTATTTATGGCCGGAATCATGGACAGACAAAAGAGTTTAGACGGAAATCAATTGATTCATGGAAATAATTACTTCAAGGGCAGCAGCTTATTGTAAATTGTAAAAGTAAATTAAACAAACTGAGCTAGCAATAAAATAAAGTTGCTCGTAATAAATTCAATCACAACGCTAGTGTTAATTTTGAATTTAACATCGTAACAGTTCTATGGAGTTAACAGCTGTTAAACTTCAGGCTTACAACACTGTTGCCAGCGTTGCCAGACTGCCATATTTGAGCTAGCTGGCAAGCATTGCAACACGTGCGAAATCGTAAACAAAATGCATTTCTTGTAATTTCACAAATATCTAAAGCAGTTTAAAAGCGAAAATGTCGCGTATTATAGTCAAACAATTGCCCAAACAGGTAAGTAGAGAGCCGTTGCTATGTGAGCAATCAGTTAACCAAAAAGTATATTTAGATCAGCGAAGAGAAGCTGCGCAATATATTCGGTGCGAAAGGAACAATCACAGATTTGCAGTTGAAATACACGGCCGATGGCAAATTTCGTCAATTTTGTTTCGTTGGCTACAGCAGCGATGCCGAGGCGCAGGCGGCAATCAAGCACTTTAACAATACCTGCATTCAAACGAGTCGCGTGCGTGTCGAATCATGTGCGGCACTGGGCAGCGAGGAGAAGCCGCAATCCT
This sequence comes from Drosophila rellima, assembly GCA_035043635.1. Classification (NCBI taxonomy): domain Eukaryota; kingdom Metazoa; phylum Arthropoda; class Insecta; order Diptera; family Drosophilidae; genus Drosophila; species Drosophila rellima. Next base: position 2,482,497 of record JAWNMV010000678.1, read on the forward strand.
GGAGTAAATATGCCAAGGACAGCAAAAAGAACCTGGACAAGCTGAAGGCAGAACAGCCAGAGCTGGCCAAAAAGAATGAGCAAAAGACCAAAACGAATAAAGTGGATGAGATACTGGGCAAGCATAAAGATGATCCGGCATTTCAAGAATTTATGCAGGCGCACGACAAAACACGCGCCCTGTGGGCCAACGATGCGGGCATAAACAATGCCGCGGAGAAGGATGAAGAGGAGAAGGACACAGAGAAAGAACAGCAAGACGAGCAGGAACTGAATGAACTGGAGCGGGAGCGGGAACTGGAGCTGGAGCCGGAGCTGGAACAACAGGCAAGTGATGAAAAGCTGGCAGAGAAGCCCATCAGCGATTTGGAGTACATGAAATCGCTGATCGCTGGCAAGCCAAAGGAACCGAAGAAAGCAACAAAAGCGGACAAAAGTAATCTGGAATTGTTTACCATTAAAATACACAGTGTGCCGTACAATACAAAGCGACAGGATATCCTCAAGTTCTTTAAGCCCCTCAAACCTTATTCGGTACGTTTGCCCAGCAAAGTCCACGGCTTTTGCTATGTGGGATTCAAGACGGAGAAGGACATGGCCAAGGGCATGCTAAAGAACAAGAGTTTCATTAAGGGCAAGCAGGTGTTCTTCTCCGACTTTACCGAAAAGAACAAAGTGACCAAGGCGAATAAAAATGGTGAAGTGGCAGGTGGAGCTAATGATTCATCCAATGCCGCTGGCAATGCCAAATGGAAGCATCAGCAGGATAGTCTGCGCAGCGAGGAGAACATATCGGAGTCGGGACGCATATTCTTTCGCAATTTGGCGTATACCACAACGGAGGAGGAACTGCAAAAGCTATTCGAGCAATATGGGCCCGTGGTCGAGGTCAATCTGCCCGTGGACAAGTTGACACGTCAAATCAAAGGCTTTGGCACCGTTACCTTTATGATGCCGGAGCATGCAGTCCAGGCATTCAATGCACTCGACGGCAGCGATTTCCATGGACGTCTGCTCCATTTGCTGCCCGGCAAGGAGCTGGAGAACGAGACTGCTGAGGACACTAATGATGCAGGTCTTTCGTTCAAGCAAAAGAAGGCGCTCAAGCTGAAACAGAATGCCCAGAAGCCAATTGGTTGGAATTCATTGTTTTTGGGTGCCAATGCCGTTGCCGATCTGCTGGCCAAGCAATTCAATACGAGCAAGGAGCGCATTCTGGACACCAGCGAAGGTGGCAGCAGTGCCGCCGTTCGTCTCGCTCTCGGCGAGACTCAAATAGTCATCGAAATGAAACGGTTTCTCGAGGAGGAGGGCGTGCGTCTGAGCGCCTTCGATGAGCCGACACAGAAGCGTTCCAAGACTGTGATACTGGTCAAGAATTTGCCAGCTGCCACCGAGGTGAAGGAGCTGTCGCCGATCTTTAGTAAGTTCGGTCCCATTGGACGCATTGTCCTGCCGCCCAGTGGCGTTACCGCCCTCATTGAATACTGTGAACCATCCGAGGCACGGCAGGCCTTCAAGAAGCTGGCCTACACCAAGTTCAAGAATGTGCCGCTCTATCTCGAATGGGCGCCGGAGCATACGTTCACCAAGACACTCAGCGGTGAGGCCATCATACCCAAGACGGAGCCCAAGCCCGAAGAGACTCTCAAGCAGGAGGAGGAGGCGGAGGAAACGGCGGCGGAGGAGGAAAAGCCAGAACGAGAACCTGCGGCCGAGGATGCCGATGATGAGCCGGAACCAGACACTACCATCTTTCTGCGTAATCTCAACTTTAAGACGGTGCTGGAGACGGTGCGTGCACATTTTGAGCGCCTGGGCACCGTGCACACTGTGGAGATTGCCAAGCGCAAGGATCCACAAAATCCACGACAGTTGAACTCGCTCGGCTATGGCTTCATTCAGTTCAAGAAGGCAGCTGTCGCCGCACAAGCGCTCAAGGATATGCAATTAACCCAAATCGATGGCAATCTTGTCGAGCTGAAGCGCAGCGATCGTGTCCTCAAGTCAGTAACAAAACTTGTCCATCTAATGACAATAATTGTAAATAATAAATTAACCGTTTTCCTATAGAAATCAAGACGATGGAGCACGACGTCGCCAGGTGGAGCAAAAGAAACAGACGGGCACAAAGATTCTGGTGCGGAATATTCCCTTCCAGGCTCAATATCGCGAGGTGCGCGAAATATTCAAGTGAGTAGCGAACAAATCGAATTGAGGCAATTCAACTTATATTTCTTTTCGAATCCTTGCAGAGCCTTTGGCGAGTTACGCTCCCTGCGCATACCCAAAAAGATGACGCCTGGCGAGGATGCGCATCGTGGCTTTGGTTTTGTTGACTACACCAGCAAAGCGGATGCGAAGCGAGCGTTTGATGCACTCAGTGCCAGCACACATTTGTACGGTCGTCGTCTGGTGCTCGAGTGGGCCGACAAGGACGATCAACAGGATGTCGAGGAGCTGCGCAAGCGCACAGCCGCCAAATTCGATGGTGCTCAGCAGGCAGTTGAGGCGAAGCGCAGCAGACGCGCCTTCTTCGACGTTGAGGCCAACGTTCAACAGGCTGCCAACGATGATGACGATGAAGAGAAATAATACATAATAAATTAAGATAAACTCTAAAATTTACATGCCTTAAGTTATGTATATGTAAATGTGTACATATATAATTAAGTTGGAAACTATTTTAAGAGTTTCAAATGTATGATTGAATCAATTCTGTTTGTTTCTAAAATAAAGTCCAATATTTTTAGAATCATTGTTAAAATCGCATGGAAACATTTCATTTCATTTTTAAATTAAATTACATATGAATATAAAATATATTGCATACTTTTAGGCTGCACAATGTAAACAACAGTTGCAGCAACAGCCCAAAGATGGCGCCACTTTACAGTTTGCAGTGACTGCTTGCAGCTTATTTGATCCTTATCCCCCTTATCCTTACAAATTTCAAAAAAGGAAATGTTTCTTTGTGATGGCAGTTAGCAGCTCTGTCGATTGGCATTCAAGGATTTCAAGGATCTTACCAAAAAAATTCATCTCAATTTTGGCAAGGGGGAGGCATGCAAAAAGTGGTCGAAAATCATAAAATACGTCGTAGCTCGGCCATTTTAAGGACAATTTCGATGTCCTTTGGTACATCGATAGACAATGGTACAAGGAATCAGATGACATAGTTAAATCCTGAATTGTCCTTTATTTGGCCAAGTTATAAGGACTTTTTCGTATGCGGAAAAGTAGCTATAACTCCGGAGTCCTTGGCCGGATCCGGCTAAAAGTAGTGTCATACAAATCTATTTAAGTACAGCTATCCACTGGCCAAAGGACATTCAAATTGTCTCAGTAGTTTCCGAGTTATCAAGGATTTTGTGTTTTTGAGTCATTTTTGCCTTCGCCCGGAACTAAAAAAAAATTTGCATTTAAATTTTTTTTTTTAAGTTCTTCGAAATTGTTGTCGCATTATTAAAAATAAATAACGATATTCTTTCAATAATAAAGAAAAATACACAATAATTTCTAAATAGAATATATTTTACTTTATTTTACGTTTCTGTTTATATAAAACCTAAGTAATTAATAGAAAACAAGACGAAAAAAAAAACAGAATTTTTTAAGCATACACATACATATATCATCATTACATCATTACATCATAATCATCAACATTACCATTCCGCAAACGATACAATTTTCATTTTGTTTTTGTGTTTTTTTTTTTTAGTAATATGTATAGTATACTAATTAGTAGTTTATTATATATAGTATATAGATATAGTATGTGTATAGGTATATTGTGTGCACACTCGTAATATTGAAAAAAATATTTGCCAATTTCCTCTCTCTCTCTTTCTCTTTCTCTTTCCACGCCTCAGGAGGAAGGGCGTCTTTATCTATATTTATATATTTTTATATATTGTATATATATATGTGTGTTCTATTTTTTGTTGTGTTTATATGTATAGATAAAGAATATATATATATATATATATATATATATGTATGTAGTTCATTCATTTTGTTGTTGTTTCTTTTGTTTTCCTACGAGTATACGAGCAAAGCAGCTAAAAGCCTTGGGGGAAAGGACCAGCAAATTAGTGTTGAACACTTGTCTACGCATGTACATCACGTGTGTGTGTGTGTGTGTGTGTGTGTGTTGTGTATTGATTGAGCACTTTTCCTCTTTAGTTGTTCGCTCGCCATTTGAACAGCGTGCAAATCCTTTGCGCCTGTTATATACAATCATTTAACATTTAAGTGTGTCTTAAGATGTGTATATATATATATATGTGTGTGTGTGTGTGTGTGTGTGAACGGGACTTGTTAGCGTTTCAAGCATAGGCCATACATTTACATACACATATGTATGTAAGTATGTAAATATTTTGTTGTGTTATATGTAGAGTAAATAATCCTTTAATCCTTCTTAATGCGCGCCTGCAGGAAACAATAGAGTATCCCCGCCTGTGCCATGACATCCACTGTGCTGGCCGCCAAAGGATCCTTTTGCTTGACCTGCGTCTGACCCGGACGCAGCAGTGTTGGCCCAAACACCATGGCCAGATTGTGCAGCGACATCTTGTTGTCCGTCTCCTTCTCGTGCACTCTGCAACAAAAGTACAAGACAAACGATTAGTCCTACATTTCATTTCAAAGTCCCTAGTAATATTAATCAAGCAAAAAAACGAGTTATATCGATTTATCGTCAAAAAATTATTCGAGTTTAAGTAATTTTAAATCATTCGGTTTTCAAATTTAATGAACTTGTTTGATTTTCTTATCGATATATCGATTAAATTAACTTGTACTTAAAAATCCCATGCTCGAAAATCGAGTTGTCGATTTATCGATATTTTTGTTTTAACATCACCAAGAAGGATCATTTAATTACAAATATTTGTATCGATATATCGATTAAATTAACTTGTACTTAAAAACCCCATGCTCGAAAATCGAGTTGTCGATTTATCGATATTTTTTGCTAGACATCACTAAAAATGACCGTTTTAATTACCTGATTAGATGATCGAGTATCAGATTGATGGAGGATTTGTTGGCTTGTGGCAGCTCCTCGTACACCTTGAGCAGCTCGTTGATACGTGTGGCTTCATTGTTGTTGCTAAACGCACTGAATGTCTCAAAGAAGCGCGGATATAACAGATCGGAGAAGAGCGCCTCCGGCAGCTCGCGCAAGAATGTCTTCAGTATGCCCGTCACCGAATGGATGTCCACCTCCCGCAGCAGCTGCTCGGCCTCATAGGCATCTGTGGATGAACATAAGTACATATGTATATGGCATAAGTATTTTATTGATTGATTGTTTATTCAACATTACTTACCCGACTCGAATGCCTTCTTGAGCTTCGCCAGATCGGAGGCAGAGCCGCTGACGCGATAACAGCCAACCTCCAGCATCCCACGCCGCTCCACTTCCCGGATGCAGGCACTGATGATGAACGGAATGTCGCGTTTCTCACGCCTGTCGCAAAAGAAATACATCATGTCAAAACAAATCATTAGAAATTTCAAAATCAAATTTCAAATAACAAAATACGAGTCGTATGAAAAAATTATAATACAAATTCCTAACATCCAAATAAATTGTATATAATAAATAAATAAATTTCATTTTTTTCATTACAAATAGGACTTATTCTATGATTTTATAGCTGTTTTTTTTTAATTTCTGTTATAAAAGTGGAATGGGCATTTATGTCTCTTATTACAATAAACTCTTTTGCTTATGATATATCGATATATCGGCAAAAATATCGACATATCGAGTTTTACATCGAGTTTTTCTCAAAGAAATCAAATTTTGAAAGAAACTTTGAAAAGTGTAAATACAAAATCCACACTTACTTCTAAATATATCATCGTTTTAATGTTAAAATCGTTAAATCAAAAATCGAGTTGTCGATATATGGTCATAAAGTGATCGAGTTAAAGTAGTTGTCGATATTTCGATGTATTTTTACGTCACTAATAATTATAATAATTATTATGGGCATCTTTTTAAATAAGTTTTACAAAATGAATTTAATGAAATTTAAAATTTAATGGCGAGTTAAAGTAATTGTCGATAATTCAATGTATTTTTATAATTATAATAATTATTATGGGCATTAAAATTAAAATTAAATTAGTTTAAAAATAAAGAGTTGAATGAAATTTAAAATTTAATGGCAAGTTAAAGTAACTGTCGATATTTCAATGTATTTTTATAATTATAATAATTATTATGGGCATCTTTTTAAATTAGTTTAAAAATAAAGAGTTGAATGAAATTTAAAATTTAATGGCGAGTTAAAGTAATTGTCGATAATTCAATGTATTTTTATAATTATAATAATTATTATGGGCATCTTTTTAAATTAGTTTAAAAATAAAGAGTTGAATGAAATTTAAAATTTAATGGCGAGTTAAAGTAACTGTCGATATTTCAATGTATTTTTATAATTATAATAATTATTATGGGCATCTTTTTAAATTAGTTTAAAAATAAAGAGTTTAATGAAATTTAAAATTTAATGGCGAGTTAAAGTAATTGTCGATAATTCAATGTATTTTTACGTCATTACTAATTATAATAACTTTTAAATGTATCTTTTTAAATGAGTTTTAAAAAAAGAGTTTAATGAAATTTAAAATTTAATGGCGAGTTAAAGTAATTGTCGATAATTCAATGTATTTTTACGTCATTACTAATTATAATAACTTTTAAATGTATCTTTTTAAATGAGTTTTAAAAAAAGAGTTTAATGAAATTTAAAATTTAATGGCGAGTTAAAGTAATTGTCGATAATTCAATGTATTTTTACGTCATTACTAATTATAATAATTTTTAAATGTATCTTTTTAAATGAGTTTTAAAAAAAGAGTTTAATGAAATTTAAAATTTAATGGCGAGTTAAAGTAATTGTCGATAATTCAATGTATTTTTACGTCATTACTAATTATAATAATTTTTAAATGTATTTTTTTTTAAATGAGTTTTATAAAAAGAGTTTAATAAGATTAAAGTTGTAAACTTATAGAAGAGATTCTGATATTTCTGAGCTTCAACTTACTTTAATACTTGACTCATTTTGGCGCCAAAGAGCGCGCCCGGCTTTGTGGTGGCCCGACAAAGTTCGCCGGGCACAAAACGGAAGCTGGCGCTCAGCTCCAGCGTCTCGCTCAGCTTGATATTACGGGTCAGTGTCTGTGTCTCCGTCAGCCAGCTGCGACTCAGCTGCAATTGAAAATAAATAAATACAGATATCAATAAATGTTGCATGCATCAGTTGTGTGACATTTTCAATACCTTGAGTATATGCTTGGCACGCAGCAGCGGCCGTTCCTTGGCCTCGTATAAAAGGACACGCACATTTTGACTGCCCTCCAGTTCGAGCATGAAACTCTCGTTCCACAACGGACACTGACTGCGACAAATCATCTTGGTTGTTGCCTTGCGGAAATAATGACCATACGAATCGACCTCAATGCATATGTACAAATCGGTTGGCTGCTCCAATCCCTGCAGTCCCTGAATGCCCATGTGCAGATCCCCAACGAGCAGACTCTCGTCGTTCGTATTCCGCATCAGATAGGAGCCCATTTCAGTCTTCATGCCCTTCTGCATGGCCACGATGAAGGCGGTCACCTCCAGCGAGTTGATCGTGTTGGCTCCAGGCAGATTACATTTTTGCTGTCAAAATTAATACATTGTTTAATTGCTTAATTGCTTAATAGTTAATAATAATACACATAAATATTATTATTATTATTATTATTATTATTATTATTATTATTATTATTATTATTATTATTATTATTATTATTATTATTATTATTATTATTATCATATTATCATTATTATCATTATTATCATTATTATCATTATTATCATTATTATCATTATTATCATTATTATCATTATTATCATTATTATCATTATTATCATTATTATCATTATTATCATTATTATCATTATTATCATTATTATCATTATTATCATTATTATCATTATTATCATTATTATCATTATTATCATTATTATCATTATTATCATTATTATCATTATTATCATTATTATCATTATTATCATTATTATCATTATTATCATTATTATCATTATTATCATTATTATCATTATTATCATTATTATCATTATTATCATTATTATCATTATTATCATTATTATCATTATTATCATTATTATCATTATTATCATTATTATCATTATTATCATTATTATCATTATTATCATTATTATCATTATTATCATTATTATCATTATTATCATTATTATCATTATTATCATTATTATCATTATTATCATTATTATCATTATTATCATTATTATCATTATTATCATTATTATCATTATTATCATTATTATCATTATTATCATTATTATCATTATTATCATTATTATCATTATTATCATTATTATCATTATTATCATTATTATCATTATTATCATTATTATCATTATTATCATTATTATCATTATTATCATTATTATCATTATTATCATTATTATCATTATTATCATTATTATCATTATTATCATTATTATCATTATTATCATTATTATCATTATTATCATTATTATCATTATTATCATTATTATCATTATTATCATTATTATCATTATTATCATTATTATCATTATTATCATTATTATCATTATTATCATTATTATCATTATTATCATTATTATCATTATTATCATTATTATCATTATTATCATTATTATCATTATTATCATTATTATCATTATTATCATTATTATCATTATTATCATTATTATCATTATTATCATTATTATCATTATTATCATTATTATCATTATTATCATTATTATCATTATTATCATTATTATCATTATTATCATTATTATCATTATTATCATTATTATCATTATTATCATTATTATCATTATTATCATTATTATCATTATTATCATTATTATCATTATTATCATTATTATCATTATTATCATTATTATCATTATTATCATTATTATTATTATTATTATTATTATTATTATTATTATTATTATTATTATTATTATTATTATTATTATTATTATTATTATTATTATTATTATTATTATTATTATTATTATTATTATTATTATTATTATTATTATTATTATTATTATTATTATTATTATTATTATTATTATTATTATTATTATTATTATTATTATTATTAATTCTCATTTCTGGTGGCATTTCAACCAAACTCACAGCTTATATGTTTGGCAATGTCTTATATATGATTTATAAATATTATGTAGCTGCCATAGGCACATTTGCTTATAATTGGACTACTAAAGATGCTTTAAGAAATCTCACAGATTATTTATCTATATAAAACTCCTTGTCCTGATTGACTGACTGACTGAGAATCATTGTGTAGGCCAAACGGCTAAACCTTGAAAGCTGAAATTTGCACACAAAATAGTTGAGACAATCGGACTACTTAAGAATATTTATATGCTATAAATTCGGACTTAATTCGTTTAAAATACAATCAAAATATACCAAATCATCGGAACGCCGATGATTGAATAACATTTGTTTTTGGTTTCTTCTGTTTTTGAAAAAGTGAAATCTACCTTGAGCGACATTATCGAGTCCATCCATTGTGTGCGCTCGAAATCGGAGCTGAGGAAGAAGGTCATGGTCTTGTTGTTGGCCTTGTTGCCCAGCCGGAGCAGCAGATTGGGCGTGGCCAGCACCAGCTGTGACTCCAGATCGGCCAGCTTGCGACGATACTTGTCGCCAGTGCGTACGCCATTTGCCTCCAATATCAATTGATCGCGAACAGAGCGTAGATTGCGTTTAACTTGCGAAATGTTCGCGGGACTAGATTCCTTAAAGTTGAGGTCGGCACTCGGGTCGGACTCCTCGTAGACATTGACATCCTTGAGCGGTATAAACCATTTGAGCTCATAATCGATGCGATCCCTGCCTAATGCCTTATACTTGGCACACGCGATCACATCATTGAAGAGGAACAAATGACGCAGCTTCCGATGACCATCGACCAGCTCCACAATGAACGAGTTGCGCACCATGCGACGCAAATTGCGATTCGATTCCGTTGGCAAACGTTGATTGACCACATTGAATTGATTCAAGAATATCTGAATGTTCTTCTGCGCCTGCCGCAACGGCTGATGATCCGGATGATTTGGCGGCGTCTCGCGCAGCAAATCGTTAAAAACGAGCGCATTGATTTGAACTCGCGCCACCGGCTTATGGAGCAAATCCTCCAGCGTCAGCGATTGTTCCGTTTGCAGATTGACCACAATTGTCGAGACAATCTTCTTGAATTGCGGATTGTTGGCACTACACTTTTTCACCGTATCAATCGCCTGGCCATAATTGTGCAGAAATGCGCTATACAAATCAAACATGTCCGCCAATCGCTTGAAGGGCTCTCCAATCAACACATCGCCGCCCTCGTGCGCCACCGTTGTCTTCAGGTCGCCCAGAAAGGCGGTGTGCACCTCGTGCAGTTCGTCGATTTTAAAGAAGATCGTATTCTCATCCTCCTCCTTGATCACAGGCTGGGATGTGCCCAGCGTTGCGTGTATGGCGCGCTTGTACTGCAAAAGTAAAACAATACAAAAAAACCAAATTCAAATCTAATTCAAAACACATAATCAATTTACTTATGCGTCCGTCAGACGAGCTTTTTTAACCGACACTATTTTTTCGTCGGTGAATTTACCATTCACATAAATCGCATCGGTTTTCGAATTTGACCGACACAAAAAACCGATGGAAATAGAACGTGCTTGTAAATTCTGAGGGTCGGTACTTTAACAAAAAGTGTCGGTGACAAAACGCTCGTCTGACGGAAGCTTAAAGCAGCGTTGGGCACGCAGTGGCTCTGAGAGCAGCGGCTACTCTTTGCATTATTGCTGGCTAATGTTTTTTTTTTAAACGAGAATCAGAAGTAATTAGCATGCACTTTTCTTTACCTGTATCATTTTATTCAGACACTCCACATATATCGTCTCGCTGTGAATGATTGAGCTCAGTATGGAGCGTATTTTGGCGCCACGCGCATTGCCAGAGAGCTAAACACGAAATATAGTGATAAACAGAATTAGTTTTCATATTTCTCATGATATTTGTATATTGGATTGTGGTGTAATCTACAAATGGTTGGATGGAAGGCATTATGTACTCGTATCTAAAATCCTTGCACCGTTTCCAACATGTAAACAAAGCCAATGGAGCAGATTATTAAATAAATACGTATAATAATAACAATATATACATATATAGATTAATATAGCTATGGGGAGCATAGGATAATACTATTTGCATGTTTGAACTGAGATTTGTTTATGTACATGGAAGCGAGAGAATAAGATAGATATTGATAGTGGCAAATAGATACATATATATATATAGAGATAGAGATAGAGATAGAGGGAGAGGGAGAGGGGGAAGGGCAGGACAACTTACACTAGTACCAAACAAACTATGCAACTTGAACTTTCACTAGTCGAAATATTAATTTATGCATATACTATAATCAATTAATCACTTTTAAACAATTTTTAGCATTTTTAAATTTTTTTGATTTTCTTTAATATTGAACTGTCAAAACTCTAAATTAAAGCATACACATTATGTATTTTCTTTTTAATTCGACATTTTAGTAAGCTCTTATCTTCTTCTCTAAATGGCAAAATATTAAAAGAATTTAGCAAAATTTTCAATTAAACTAGCATTTAAAATTTGTAACTATTAGTTCATAAATTCTTTTTGAAAGCAAAATTATTCGAGTGTCTAAATCACAGCTATGTATTTATTATATAGACATTTTCTGTACATTGAGTGGCATTTCTTTAAGCCAACGGGCACGCAGTGGCTCTGAGAGCAGCGGCTGCTCTTTTTGTTGTTCTGCTCGTTTGTTCAACTTTGCTTTCATAAATTATTTTTCTTTAAATTTAGAGTTGCATAGTGCAAGAAAGAGATGTGTGTGTGTAGGTGTACTATGTGTATTGTGGCAAAGGCATCAAAGATTTCGATCGAGAATAAAAAATACTATAGAACAAAACACAACGAAAAAAATCAAAAACCAATCACATTGAACATTGAAGCAGCGCATTCAAGTAAAGCTAAACAAAACAAAAGAAAAATATACGAGTATGTATGTACATAAGCATACGAGTATATATATATACACATAGTAAATATATATATTTATATATATTTGTATATGACGACAAGAATAACAAGAATAAAACACAATTTTGTAATTTTGTTGCAACTAAAATAGAGCTGAGTCTAAACATGAAACTTGTTCGGTACTCACGAGTATCGCTGAAACTAAGTTCTGTTGAGAGAAAGTAAAAAAAAGAACGAAAAATAAAACGAATCAAATAATAAACAACGAACAAAGAAATGAAAAATATAACCAAAAAAATTAAAATCGAAAAAATCTTGGTTAGTAAATATTATCAAATATTAGTTATAGCATTAGACTTATTCGATAAGATACATAGTTAAAAATGCAAAATTCTTAACCTTATTCGAGTTTAATAGTTGTTGCAATTCCATAGATTTAAATTTAAATTTATATTTTAATTGTATTTTTTTGTGGAATTGTAAAAAGCGTTAGATTCGAAACAGGTTGCTTTAAAAATGATGTGATATGATGCCCTCAAAACGTCTATTCGAAAAAGCGTTAATAGATTGCCACTTAAGGGTTAGTCAGCATGGACAGAATAGCAGGTTATTAACTTGAAAACTGTCTAGGTATTATATAAATAATATAATAAAAAGATATTGCAATTTCTGACACATTTTAAGACAAAGAATGTATCAAGAAATTTCGTAATGCAGCGCTGGGCACGCAGTGGCTCTGAGAGCAGCGGCTGCTCTTTCGAGAGATTTTGAACACTTTTAATTTATGAGCATAAAATCATGTGATTAATTGTGCATATAATCGCAAACACAATTCATATCAAAGAGTTAAGGCCATTGTTGTACAGTTATTTAATTGTTAGCAACTTTACTCGCTTGCAACAGAGACCGAAAGAGAAAGAGTGTGACTAAAAGGCTTGAAAGCAAACAATTGTATGGCTAATACGTCGTTGGCGATTGCTTAAATGCAATTAACAATTTGCAAATTAATCAGCGATATGCGTTGCAACGTATGTTAATGTATCTCTGTTGAGTCATCAGAAGTGCGACTCATTCATGACTGCAATTAGTTTGTTAACTGATTGAACAAAGCGTGATTCAAAATGGCAACAACAAATAAGACTCGAAGCCAAATTTAAAGCCACTGAGAATGGAGAATGAATTGCTGAGGGACACGCACCTTGCGTAATGCGCCTGGCGTCTGTGATGCTGATGCGGATGATGATGTTGTCGATTGTTGTTCATCGTGTGATATAGTCCTTAAAATGGGCGGACCTTCGTATTCCCCATCGCTGTCCAATGAACTCGAGCGCGTCTCATTGCTCTGGCTGCAACAAGATGTCGTTGTTATTAGAAAAGTTGAGACATTAAAATAATAATTATAGTTACATACATGAAATAATCAATGTTCACATAGTTGGAGGTACGGCCGGGAGATTCGGGATCCGTGACACTCGCCTGACTGCTCAACTGGGCCATCGGCAATGTGCTGCCCGGCGTCGATAGATCATCGCGACTGGACGAGGAGCCAGTGCGTCCGGGCTTGATAAACACATATTCCCCGTCGCCGTTGTCCAACGGCACGCTGTCATAATACGGCTCATTGTCCGCCTGCTGCGCCGCCTTGGCGCTGTCCGAGCTCAGTGATGACACCGACTCGTAGCTCTTGATCTGCACAAGCAACAAGCATGGAAGATTTGTAAAATTCAAGACTTTCGACATACAGAATTAATTATTTCGATTTCTTCAATTTATATTTGACAATTATAATACAACTTTTTTTTCTATTTGTATTTTTTTTTTTTTTTTCAAATTAATAGTAAAAATTTAAAATCAAAATAAAAATACCAAACCAAATACTTTTTTTTTTTCTTTGGTATTTTATATGTATTTTTTTTTATATTTTTCTTAAAATTCATGCTCACAAGCAACCAGAATGTAAGATAACTTTAATTTGATATTTACAAAATACAAATTACTTAACAAAAGCAAATTATCTAAATTAAAAAAGTAAGATGAAATAAATAATTAAAGGTTCACTTAAAAATCATAGTAATGCTATTTTTTTCTACTATTAAAATAAATGTTATTTAAAAACCAATGAAAAAAAAATGGAATTTATTTAAAAAAAATATTCATAATAAAAATGTAAAATTCAAATAAAATGCACATGCCAAAAATACTACAAAACACAAAATAAAAATATTTAGTTTTTTTTTTTGGTATTTTATAGTATTTTTTTTGTTGTAATTATCTTATAGTTACATATGGGCATTTAATATTTATGTCAAACATGTTCTTGATTATTATATTCAAATTATATTAAATTAAAATCTTATTATTCTGGGTTTACATTAGTTTTTGACCCTGTGTCTAGTAGAGCGCAGGATTCAAAAACCAACCAAAGAAAAAGTTTGAATTAGGGAGAGGAATTATTTTTTGTTTGAAATTCATTAAATTTACCAAATTTAAATGCACATGCCAAAAATACTACAAAATACAAACAAAGTATTTTTTATTTTTTGGTATTTTATGGTATTTTTTTTTTTGGTAATTATTTAATATATCAAATATATTTTTTATTATTATTTTCAATATCGAAAAATTAAATAAAAGTTATGTTGATTTTAGTAAGAGAAAATGCGAGTTATAGAAGTTTGAGCTATGGAAATTCGACTTATTTCAGAGATTTTTAAATAGAGTTTTGAACTGGATGCACTTACAACTTCGGATATGCCTTGTGATGCGAGGGATTCCTTGGATCCCGCGCTGCGTTGTGCCATCGCCGTCGCCGTCGCCGTCATCTCCGCATCGCTGGCCTGCAATGAGGCCCTGGATTTCTTCTCCAGGCTGCTCGTCGAGCTGCTGTCGGCGGCGGCCAGTTTGGCGGTCTTGCTGAGGCTGCCGGTCGGTGAGGCGCCCACGGTGCCAGTGCGTCCAGCGGCCGTTAGAGGGCGTCCTGGCGTCGACGCAGTGCGTCCCAGACTGCCGCCGCTGCCATTGGAGCCAATGACATCGTTGCGCTTGCCATGCTCCAAGCTATCCGTTTTGCCAATCATTTTACGTCCCAGCTCCTCCATCAATTCGGGCGTATTGGCCAGTTTGCTCAGCTCCGGCGTTGTCTTACGATTTGCCGCATACTTGGACTCCAGACTCTCCGATGACTTTTGCCGCAATATATCTGACGGCTTTATATTACGCTCCAGCGAACTAGCCGGACTCTCGCCCGATCCCGATCCCGATCCCGAGCTGCCGCTCGCCAATGGCAATGGCATCGTGCTGCCCACGTAGGGAGTCTCCCGCTTCGGGGAGGACGACAACTGATACTGCTGATGCTGCTGGCTGGGAATGCTCGAAATGCTGGAAATGCTGGGAATCGTCGGCGGCTCCACACGTCGCACGTTCTTTGGCGGTGGTCTGCAATGCAACAATTGGGGACAAGTGTTAATTCCAACAGTGACTGTCAAAGGTACGTGTACCCGTGTTGCATGATCAATGTTAACTCATCTATCTGGAACTGGATTTGATCTTCAACTCCCCATCTAGCTGAGGCTAAGCGTACTTACACTTCAA
Source organism: Drosophila rellima (assembly GCA_035043635.1). NCBI lineage: Eukaryota > Metazoa > Arthropoda > Insecta > Diptera > Drosophilidae > Drosophila > Drosophila rellima. Next base: position 2,498,233 of record JAWNMV010000678.1, read on the forward strand.
ATACTGTCCTCCTTTTCCTTTTTCTTACTTTTTATCTTATTATCAATCAATCTCAATTGTCAAATTATATTCTTATACTCATCATGTTTTCCATTTACTTGATACTCCTGTCCTCCATGGTCACTTTTTAATGCATATTCTGTCAGTTTGGTTGAGAAATCTCAAACAACAAAAAAGTTGTTCATACTAAAACTTGATTTTTGATTGTGATTTTCTTTAAAAGCTATATGATCTGATCTGCGTATGTTATCCAGGAACCTACATACCAAATTTCAAGTCTCTACCTCTTATAGTCTCTGAGATCCTTTGACTCAAACAGGCGGACATGGCTCTATCGACTCGGCTGTTGATACTGATCAAGAACATATATACTTTATAGGGTCAGAGATTCATCCTTCTGCCTGTTACACACATTTCACAAAACCATTATAAACTTTTTTTTGGGCACAGGGTATAGAAATATCGTATACTAAAAATCAGGGATCTTTAAAGATCAAAATTTATACATTTTTGGCTTAAATCTTAATGAAACAAATCGAAATTTAGCACAAAAGTATTTTTTTACCCAAATTTTATCACCAGAAGTCGATTATAAGACTAAATAAAAGATTTAAAATTTTTGAAAATTTCTGAAAAATGTAAAGGGGTAACTATGTAAAAATCGACAAATTTTGGAAAAAAAAATTTGTCTCAAAAGCAAAAAATTTAAGTGCAAAGTTAAAGTAGGGTTAGTTTTATGAAAAATAAGATATTCTTCATGGAAATCGGCTGAGCTTTGATAAAGTTGTGCTAGTTCAAAGTTCAAAAAGTCTACATTTCTCATATAAAGATCAATTATTTTGTTAATTTGTAATTTTATTTTTTTGACCCAACTTGATTTTCGTCAGATCGTTCCTATGGCAGCTTTATGATATAAAGGCCTAATCCAAATTTAAGAACTTGATCTGCGCCCGGTATCCAGGAACCTACATACCAAGTTCGAAGTCTCTAGCTCTTATAGTCTCTAAGATCGATACGTTCAAGCAAACGGACGGACGGACATGACTCAATCGACTCAGCTGGGTCGGCGGGGTCTGCCACGCCTCCTTCTGCTTGTTACATAAGTAACTTTTAATTTTAATTTGTATAATAAAAACTGAAAAATAAGTTTAATTTTCAGTTTTTTATTATAAAAATTAAAAATAAGAGTAAAAATACAAAATAAAATAAATAAAAATTTATCCTGTTGCTGGATAGTCAAAAATAAGGTATGTGAAATTTTCTGAATGTCTCTGTAGTTTTTATAGTGCCCGACTTTCGTCCGACTTATAACTCTTTTGTGCGATCCCTGGGAAAGTGTGAAAAGTGTTGAAATGGGCAGCTGCTCACTAGAGATGGAGAACTATCGATAGTCGGCGCCATCGATAGTAATTTCAAAACCATCGATACGAAGATTCAACGTTTACCTTAAATTTTATACATGGTTCGTCAAATTACCTAATAATTACTTTAAAACTACGCACTATCAATTATTGAAGCAAGCGATCCCTTTACTGCATTAATTTGAATCTTAATTATGAACTTTTTCAAGAAAATTAATTCTTGTTTCTACAGACGCCACAAAAAAGGCACAAATTTTTTTTGTGGGTGATGTAAGAACCAAACTATCGATAGTACATCGGTAACTATCGCAAGTGTCTGTCTTTTTTTGTTGGTGATGTGAAAACCAAACTATCGATAGTACTTCGGGCACTATCGCAAGTGTCCGGCTGCTAGCGATGGCAATGTGAAAACCAAAGTATCGATAGTACATCGGTAACTATCGAAACTGTCTGTCTTTTCTTGATGGTGATGTGAAAACCAAACTATCAAAAGTACATCGGACACTATCGAAAGTGCCTGGCTGCTAGCGATGGCAATGTGAAAACCAAAGTATCGATAGTACATCGGTAACTATCGAAACTGTCTGTCTTTTCTTGATGGTGATGTGAAAACCAAACTATCGATAGTACATCGGTAACTATCGCAAGTGTCTGTCTGTTTTTGTTGGTGATGTGAAAACCAAACTATCGATAGTACTTCGGGCACTATCGCAAGTGTCCGGCTGCTAGCGATGGCAATGTGAAAACCAAAGTATCGATAGTACATCGGTAACTATCGAAACTGTCTGTCTTTTCTTGATGGTGATGTGAAAATCAAACTATCAAAAGTACATCGGACACTATCGCAAGTGTCCGGCTGCTAGCGATGGCAATGTGAAAACCAAAGTATCGATAGTACATCGGTAACTATCGAAACTGTCTGTCTTTTTTTGTTGGCAATGTGAAAACCAAAGTATCGATAGTACATCGGTAACTATCGCAAGTGTCTGTCTTTTTTTGTTGGTGATGTGAAAACCAAACTATCGATAGTACATCGGTAACTATCGCAAGTGTCTGTCTGTTTTTGTTGGTGATGTGAAAACCAAACTATCGATAGTACATCGGTAACTATCGCAAGTGTCTGTCTGTTTTTGTTGGTGATGTGAAAACCAAACTATCGATAGTACTTCGGGCACTATCGCAAGTGTCCGGCTGCTAGCGATGGCAATGTGAAAACCAAAGTATCGATAGTACATCGGTAACTATCGCAAGTGTCTGTCTTTTTTTGTTGGTGATGTGAAAACCAAACTATCGATAGTACTTCGGGCACTATCGCAAGTGTCCGGCTGCTAGCGATGGCAATGTGAAAACCAAAGTATCGATAGTACATCGGTAACTATCGAAACTGTCTGTCTTTTCTTGATGGTGATGTGAAAACCAAACTATCAAAAGTACATCGGACACTATCGAAAGTGCCTGGCTGCTAGCGATGGCAATGTGAAAACCAAAGTATCGATAGTACATCGGTAACTATCGAAACTGTCTGTCTTTTCTTGATGGTGATGTGAAAACCAAACTATCAAAAGTACATCGGACACTATCGAAAGTGCCTGGCTGCTAGCGATGGTAGCTTGTTAGCGCCCAACCATCGATAGGGTCGATAGTGCTATCGATAGTTCTCTAACACTACTGCTCACCTGGGTGGCATTTTCTTTTTGGCCTCCAAGGCGGAGGCGGAGGAGGACATGGCGGACGATGTCAGCGATGGCGACAGCGGCGGCGCTGTTGCCTCCGTGGCGGCGGCCTTTGGATAACGGGCGAATGTTGATGGCGGCGTTGCCATGCCAAGGTCATTGACCTTTGTCGCCGTCGTCGTCGTCGTCGTCGTCATCGTTGTGGTGTTGGTGGCGCAAGTGGAGTTGGAGTTGGAGTTGGAGCTGGAGGAGTCATCAATGTCTTTGTCTTTGGCCTCCTTGACCTCAATGACGGTAACAAAGTGCGATGTCGACTTGCGCAGTGGCTTTGACTGTTGTTGTTGTTGTTGTTGTTGTTGTTGTTCTATGTCTCCTCCTCCTCCAGTTGCCTCCAGCTGCTTGTTGTTATCATTCCGTCTACTTTGTTCGTTGGCTCCGCCTGCGTGGCCAATGGAAGCCGCCAACTCGGTGATGCACTGTTGCAAGGCTCCATTCGAGTCCTTCTCATTGCCACTGTCTTTTTTATCCTCACGCTCGAAGCTGTGCTCCGTCATGCTTCTCTTCCCAGTGGTGGGTGGTGCCGAGCTTAAGCCACTGCCACCCACAACACCAGCCACACCGACACCCACACCACTGTCATTCTGTGTGTGCGTGTATTTGTTGTCTGTGCTCAGGGACAATCTGTCCTTGTCCTTGTCCCTGTCCCTGTCCCTGTCCTTGCCGCCCGCTGACGCACTTGATGTTGCCTCACGCAGATTCAAACTAGATTTCTGCAAAACGAGAGAGAGAAAAAACACAGAATTCAGTGAATAAACGTTTGAATGCGAGTGCAATCTATACTCAATTATGAGTAGATGTACATATAACAATGTTATTACTTATTTGAATACATGATATAAATGTGTGATTTGAAGCAACTTGCGCGATATTATACAATTTAAAAAATTTATTACAAGTAAAAATAATTAACTTGATTTTTGATTTGGATTTCCTATAAAAGCTATATGATCTGATCTGCGTATGTTATCCAGGAACCTACATACCAAATTTCAAGTCTCTACCTCTTATAGTCTCTGAGATCCTTTGACTCAAACAGGCGGACATGGCTCTATCGACTCGGCTGTTGATACTGATCAAGAACATATATACTTTATAGGGTCAGAGATGCATCGTTCTGCCTGTTACACACATTTCACAAAACCATTATAAACTTTTTTTTGGGCACAGGGTATAGAAATATCGTATACTAAAAATCAGGGATCTTTAAAGATCAAAATTTATACATTTTTGGCTTAAATCTTAATGAAACAAATCGAAATTTAGCACAAAAGTATTTTTTTACCCAAATTTTATCACCAGAAGTCGATTATAAGACTAAATAAAAGATTTAAAATTTTTGAAAATTTCTGAAAAATGTAAAGGGGTAACTATGTAAAAATCGACAAATTTTGGAAAAAAAAAATTTGTCTCAAAAGCAAAAAATTTAAGTGCAAAGTTAAAGTAGGGTTAGTTTTATGAAAAATAAGATATTCTTCATGGAAATCGGCTGAGCTTTGATAAAGTTGTGCTAGTTCAAAGTTCAAAAAGTCTACATTTCTCATATAAAGATCAATTATTTTGTTAATTTGTAATTTTATTTTTTTGACACAACTTGATTTTCGTCAGATCGTTCCTATGGCAGCTTTATGATATAAAGGCCTAATCCAAATTTAAGAACTTGATCTGCGCCCGGTATCCAGGAACCTACATACCAAGTTCGAAGTCTCTAGCTCTTATAGTCTCTAAGATCGATACGTTCAAGCAAACGGACGGACGGACATGACTCAATCGACTCAGCTGGGTCGGCGGGGTCTGCCACGCCTCCTTCTTGGTATACAATTTAAAAAATGTATTAAAAGTAAAAATAATTAAATAAACGAAGAAAATTGATTGACCACGACAGGAATCGAACCCAGGACCTCTCGCTCATGAGCTGGCAGCTCTAGCCTTGGACTAAAGCTCCAATTGAATTGACGCTGGCAAATGTGTTATACAGACATTCAGGCAGCCAATTTAAATAAACGTAAACTATTAAATAAGAAAAGAAAATAGTAAGTTCGGTGTGAAACTTAATCTCATGTTTCTCGACCAATTTATCAAAATCGGAAGGCATAATAATTGCAAATACAAATTATAGTTTTATTAATTTTTAACTAGATCAAGCAAGATTAATTAATTAATTGATAAAAAATTTGATGAATTTTTTATATTAAAAATTATAATGCTTTATATTTTAAAGATACTTTATTTACTTTAAACTGTACACACATTTTGTTCGCACCAATTGAATCAGTTGGAAAAAAGGGTCAACAGGCGTGTGGAACACTTTGAGTGCAGTTCAAAGCTCCTTTTCAACCAATGGACAACAACAACAACAACGACAACGACAACGACAACGAGCTGCAAATTGAAAGTACTTTGTTGAACCTTGTTTAACCCCCCCCCCCCCCTACCCTCGTCAACTCCATAACTAAGGTCATTTGCTCATGCCGGGCACGTAACGCATTTCTCTAACACGTTAACAACAACAAGTAGACAAAAAGGCAAAAGCAACTAGCCAACAAAAAAAAAAAAAATACAAAAATAGACAAATAAGCCAAACTTGGCATGTGCGTGTGTCGGAGCACATATCCATTATTGGCCAAATTGTTTTTGGCTACAGAAAAGTGAAAACTACCAACAACAAAAAAAAATGAAAGAGAGCAGCTTTTTAATGTTTCTTTATTATTATTTTTATTTTGTAAGTAAAATAAGAAAAGAAATAAAGAAAAATTGGCAACAAAATTGTATATTTTTGGCATTAACTTATTTTATTTGATTGCTTGTGTGTGTTGGGGGTGGCAGCCGGCAACAGTTGCATGTGTGTGTGTGTGTGTGTGTTTGTGTGTGTGTGTGTGTGTGAGTTTGTGAGGCTGCGTGTATGTGTTTCTATGTGCGTGTGTCTGTAAATGTGTCCAAGCGAAGCGAAGAAGAAAGCGTGCAATAAAAGTTGACGGCGAAGGTCGTACGAACACACACACACACAAACACACACACACACACACACACACACACACCGCAAAGCTCACATACGCACTTGGCCAGACAGTTAGACTTACAGTGGCTCACTGCTTATTTGACCCACTGCATTTTTATTTAATTTACTTTTTATTATTATTATACCAAGTTGTTATTATTATACCAGTTGTAACAAAATGTAATTAAACATTGGCAATTAAACGAACCGTAACCGTTAACCGCTATTAACCGATTGAAATTGGTAACCTTAAAACTGCAATCGTAAACGAAACCAAAGTTTTTGCATTATAACGAAACCCAAACACCGAAATGATTCCAACAACAATAACCTTTAAGAAACCGATTCATGCATTACCGGTTATGATTAACCGATTGAAATTGATAGCCGTAGCTGAAACCGTAAACGCAACAAAACTTTTTCACTAGACCGCAAACCAAAAAAACGGAAATTATTCAAACCGTAAAACCAAAAGTCAAACGAAAAAGTCAAATTTTAATTATGTTGTTAAGGTGTAATCAATGTTTTTTAAAACTCAGTTTAAATTTGACTTCTGCCCCAATTTAATTTGTATATTGAACTCAATAAAAAGATTGTAATTTTTAAAATTTTTCAACATTTGTTTTAAAATGTACATATGTACATATGTATCTTTAACATATTCTTTATAAGGAAAAAGATAAGTTCACTTAAAATTAGTAATATATTTAAGAGTAGTGTGTCAAATAAGCTGAGAGCCACTGTACATTAGTGAGACACTCAACTCGCATTTTATGAAAAAAAAACGAGAGCTGAGTTGAGCTCAGCTTTTTGGCCGCCTCACAAAGGCATTAAATATTCGTGTGCGCCAAGTCGATACAATTATTTAGCATATTTTCAATTCACACACACACACACACACACACACACACACACACACACACACATGCAAAGGCAGTCGAATGTGAATCATGAAACGGAGAAAAAACAGCAACAATAGCAACAAAGTCGACAAGTTTAAGCATCGAATTGTTGTTAAGTGTGAAATGTTCCGAGAAAAGTGCCGACAAAAAAGAAAAACAACAACAATGTTTTTCAAATAAATGTTCAAAATGTGAATGCTTAAAAGCTGTAATGCCCATCAGGCATGCAAATTTTAACAGAACAGTCTGTTAATAACAGCTTGAGCGTAGCTTAACATGCTGTTAATACTCGTCTTTTGAGAATCAACGTGTAGGCCAAACGGCTTAAGATAGAAAACTAAAATTTGTACACAACATAGCTGAGACATTTTTATCCTGCAATAAGACGTTTTGCGAAATTCGACCTGTAAGTGAGTCAAATTCGGGGTCAAAGCTCAGAGAATCGCTTAGAATAAAAAAACCTTTTTTGATAATTGGCATATGTATATTTAACAAAATCACAGATTGTAGATTTGACTCTGTGCGTCATATCCAGACTAAATTTGGTCACTATGGTCGAATGACTATATCATATAGCTGCCATAGGAACAATCGGATGCAAATCAACCTTTAGTATGAACTGACAAAATTTAAGTAATACAATGATAAGTGTTTTTTAACCTTTCACTTCTTATCAATTCTTTTCTAAGCCAAATTTGTCGACTAAAAGATGCGCTGTAATTCGATTTTCTTACTGCTTCTCGCTGTCAAACACAAAGGTTGCTTGAATAACTTTTCTGTTTATTATACGAACGTTATGAAATTTTATTGAATACGAGTTTATTATAGATAAGGTGCAGTCCGAAAGAGAGAAGACTTGAGATTGTCTGCAATTTGTTTATATTTGATTGAGAGAGGACAGATATTAACAGATATAGATCAGTTCTTAGCTATTTTACACAAAATTATTGTAAATCTTTTATATTTACAATATCTTAACATTTGTAGCCCTTTTTTTTTTTGGTTAAAAGTAAGTATTACTATCAGATTGAGAGACGTACCCATTTAAGAAACTCAAGGGGATTCTCTTCTTCTTCCCCCCCAACTTTTTTCACCCCTTGCTCTAATTTTCAAATATGAAAAGTCAGCTAATCAAACGCTTTTAATCATATTTCAATTGGCCAAAAACAAGTTTGCCGTCTATAAAGTACAAACGTATTATGAGTATGCTAGTCAATATATGAACTCCCCTTCTCCTCCTACACACACACACACACACAAACACACACACACTCTCTATCTCTCTCTTTAACTGTCTTTACTGATAGCAACACCAGCTGCTTATCAATGAAGAGAGCGAGAGAGAGAGAGAGAGAAGCGAGCAAATGTCGCAGAGATTTGGATTTTGCCGTCTTCAGTAACGCGGGTCTAAAAGCGAACTACAAAGGAAGGGCACTGCATATACAGTTAGTCAAATAAGTGCTTTGACAAAATACAAAAAGTTCACAATGATAATTATAAAAAAAAAACGTTTAATTCTAATTAAAAAACCGCATGATTTTCAATAATAATAATAAATTAAATATTAAAAATTTAATATGTTTTTAATCTTTTTTCTAAAAATTTAATACGTTTTTTTTTTTTCATTTTTTGTCAAAACCATCACTTGGCCAACTGTCTTGTTCTTGACGTCTGCTCTTAACGGCTTTTTTTGATCAGATCTTTTTGTCTTTTGCGTGTATTTGTCAATTGTTATTGTTGCTTAAGTTCCACACACTATTTATTTTTTTTTATTACACTTTGTGTGTGTGTGTGTGTGTGTGTGTGTACTTGCGATAAGTTTATTGATTTCAACTTGTGATAAATATACAATAAATGCTCTCACATTTTGTTGTTGCGGCAGCACACGCTCTTACACAAACACACGCACACACACAAACACGCTCTTACACAAAACACACGCACACACAAACACGCTCTTACACAAACACACACGCACACACTGATTACGCACCCCTCTGGTCCATAATTTGAATTTCTCCTTGAAGGAAGACATGCTCTTCTCGCAGCAGCAGCGCCACTTTTTTGTTGTTCTCCTTCTCCTTCTCCTTCTTCTGTCACACAGTTGTTGTTATTGTTTTAAGCAAATGCAATTGCAAAGCGTCTCACGAACACGTACCGACACGAGCACGAGCACGAACACGAAGCAATTGATAGCCGAACTCCGCCCTGCGACGACAGCAAGAACAACAACTAAGAATTAAAACGGCAACACTGACTGCGACGCTTGCAGCGACGCGACGTTAACGCCGACGCCGACGCTGACGTTGACCACGAAATTTGAGTCAACCAAACACGTTAACGCCACACACGCCCAAAAAAAAAACAAATAACTTGAGAAAATTTAAGAAACACACACACAAGAAATAATTATTAATTTAAAAAGATGCACACTTTTTATTATCAGTATTATTATACTTATTACTTTTACGTAATTTTTATAATATTTGGCATTTATTTAATTTATTTATTATGAAATGCAGCTCTTTGTTTTTTTTTTTTTTTTGTTGCCGGCTGAACTGAGGGGCCGTGCTGCAGGGGGTGGCGGGCAGGTGGCTGTATGGCGGGCAGCTTTGATACAACATTGACCGGGTAACGTTATTCTTGACTTTGGATGTACTTAATGTTTTTTTGGGATCCCGCGTTTTGGATGGTGTTGTGATACACCGAAGAACATTGCTGACTGGCGACTCTCGCGACGCGACGGCGACGGCGACGGCGGGCAGCGACAATGACGATGCGGCTCCGGCTCCGGCTCCGGCTGAGAGTCAGTCGGAGTCAACGACGACGCGCGAAACCGAAAGAAAAGCACACACACACACACACACACACACATGCATATGCATATATAGAGAGAATAGTCCAAGTGTAAGTGTGTGCGTAGATAACGGGGCAAAATTATAGATATCAAAATGGACGAACGTACTGACAGCGAGAGAGAGCGAGAAAGCGAGAGCACGGTGTACGCAATACGAACGAGTACAGAATGCAGAGCCAATGGCCAAGGGGGGGGTATAGTAATAGAGGGGGCACGGAAAGAACGCGGATCGAAGGTGTTGAAATGTCAAAAGCAGCGATTGTTTCACTCAATATGCAAGGAGAGAACTCCAAAAGAGAACTGCAATTGGGAGAGCTTCATTTCAAAATTTCAAATGATGAGCAATTTATGCAGCAACGAAAAAAAAAAAAAGAAAAAACAAACAAATATTGTTGATGTTGTTATAGAGCAGCGGTGGGCACGCAGTGGCTCTGAGAGCAGCGGCTGCTCTTGCCGTTATTTCCAGCAGCCCAACGAGACTTTGAGCACTATAAATAAACAGGATAAAATAGCAATGCAAAAAGCTGCATCAAAATCGAGTGCAATCTAGAAAAGATGCAGCTAGGAATCGGTATCGATATTTATTTTATTCCACCTTCGTTTATTCAACGTCTACCAGTCGCAGTAAACAAAAAACCACTCTAAACTTATAAAAAATAAATAAATTAATTAATTTCTAGTTTCATACTATGTGATTTTGGGACTAAAATATCGATATCGCCAAAACCGTTTGGTTTTTAATTTGAATTTTTGTAATTTTAAATTTGTGAATTTAAAATCCCATTCCTCAAACCTATCAACATTTGTTTGTCAAAGCCAAGTAAATAAAAAAAAATACAAAATTAATAATACAAAAATATAAATAAAATAAAAAATCATAAATATCGTATTAATTTCTAGTTTCACCTCCATGTTCACTTTTGCAGAGCACTTTCAACAAGCAGCTGGCTGAACAACAAGTGTTCGTTAGCTCAAGTCAACTGTGGGCTGATAAGGAATGATAACGGCACACACACACACACAATTGTAAATAGCATTTTCGCTGTATTTCCATTGCTGTGCGCCTGCTGAATGCTAACGGTTAACGCAATCAGCGGCAGCAACTTAAACTCTTGCAACTTGCAGCAGCAAAAGATCAAACACAACAATGAATCAATGATAACAATAAATTAAAAGAATATATATATATATATATATATATGTATATACTTACAAAGTCTTTGTCCACGCCCGAGTTTGCGGTTGCAGTTGCAGTTGCGCCATTGGCAGCTGTGTTACTGTTATTGCTGCCACTGGGCGATTGATGATCTCGTGTTGTTGCAACTGGATTGCCGGTAGCTGCCTCAAATAATGTTGTCGGATCACCGCCAGATTCACGATACTTCTCCACATCGGATAGCAAACGCTCCAGATACTCAACATAGAGTGTCTCCTGTTCCAGTTCCTTGGTCAGTTCAGCGATTTTGATCCTGTGACGCTCGAGACTGGCGCGCACATCCTGCTCCCAGGCATCGGAGAGGGAGCTTTGTGGAAATCGTTGCATCCACAAACGTTGAAAGTCATTGAAGACGCTCATCGTAGTACACAACAACAATGAGATGAACAAGACGAAGAGGCAGCAGCAGCAGCTGCAGCTGCACCATCAACTGTTTCCCCCACCCCTTTATGTTATTATTGTTGTTCACTCTGCTCTTTTGCCTTGGCTTGAGTGAGTGACAGAGAGAGAGAGAGAGAGAGAGAGAGCAAAAGCTTTGGCTTCAACTTTTATGTAAGAAGAGAGCCAGTTGTTCGGTGCGTTGCGTTGCGTTGCGTTGTTGTTGCGTCGCCCTGGTCTGCCTGTAAAGGTGAACGTGTGTGTGTGTGTGCGTGTGCGTAAGTGAGAGAGTATGAGTGCATGCAGGAGAGCAAATGCTCTCTGCATCCTGGAACAACACCAACAACAACAGCAAAAGCAACAGCAGAGAACGAATCATCAGCAACAACAAAAAGACAACTAAAACAAAAACAACAACAGTAGCTGAAGCAGCATCACGACTTTTAATAGGTTTTCAATTTCAGTTTTGTTTTCTCTGTTTCGTTATCGGTTTTTGTTTCTGTTTTGTTCTTATGCTTTGCTTCTGCTGCACTTGCACTTGCAGTTGTAGTTGTTTTGTAGTTGTTTTGTAGTTGCTGTGTAGTTGTTGTTGTTGTTGCGCTGCCCTTTCTCATTCGCATATATACATAAGCACATACATATGTACATCTACATATATATTTGTATGTAGGCCTGTGTTTGTGTGCATGAGTGCAACTACAACGGGAGATGCCTTTTTGCTTTTATTTTTTTTTTTTCAGTCTTAGCCAAGGCCAAAAAGTTGTTGTGCATCTTCAGCAGCAGCTCTATATGTTTGCTGTTAAAGAGGCGCAGACGCATTAATTTTCTTCAGTTTTTACACACACACACACACACATGCACTTTCAGTGGCTGTGCCGCTCCTGTTGTTGTTGTTGGCTGCGCCCAATGCCCATTGCCTATGCCACAAGCGCACTTACACTTATGCAGATCCTTTTTGGGGCCCGACCGACGCGCCGTTTGATATTTATTTAATTTTGTTTGCCATTTCACTGTGCATTATTTAATTCCAATTAGATTTCGCTTCGTAAAAAAAATTCACTTCGCACACACATACAACCGACAACACATACGAGCAGATGCGAAGACATTTGCATATACTAGAGCTGTGTACTTTCCAGTGTTGCCAATTTAGCTATTTCCCCGCCAGATCTAGCGGGTTGCAACTGGCAATTGCGGGATTAGTTGTTAAATAGCGGCTAGCGGGAATTATAGCTATTTTCCAAGCCAGGTGAAACTAACCTTTTTTCAAGGTGGAATCAACCAATGTTGAGGAGATTCTGATCCAATACTCGAACGTCCACCTTATTAAGTGGTCCAATCCACTTCATGGATGCAGCAGGAAATAAAAGATTTTTGGCACTGGCATCATTTGTGTTAGGCCTTTTATCGCTGCCATGGTCGATTGCAGAGGTGGAAAGAGTCTTTAGTCAAATGAACAATATCAAAACTAAACTTCGACATAGAATGGCCGTTCAAACATTACTCAGAATTTTACATATAAGGTATCTATCAGTCAAACATATTTTGAAATAGCAGTATGCTTAAAAAATATAGGGAGCAATCAGACCTACATAAGTTCAGCTGCAGAAGACAATATGTTTGTCGAACTTGAGAAGTTTTCAAAAATACTGGATCAATAAAAATATTGTTTCACTACTCTAGCGTTTTTTCTTTAGCTACTAATAAAATTTTCTGGCTATTTCTAGCTGTTTTCAAAGGCTAGCTTAGCATTTTTATGACGTGAAGAGCTGGCAACACTGGTACTTTCGTTCTGAAAAGTTCAAATGAACGGGTCATTAAGATGAACGAATGAACTTATTCAGTCAATCATGAACTATTTTTCATTCGCAGTTGGTCAGTTTTCTTTAAAAATAATTAACTCTTTTACAGAAATACGATTAGAATAATATGCACTAGGTTCCGCTTTTTTTTACTTGTCATATTGTTTCAATTTCATACATTTTGAAATTGTTTTTAGCACTATCGATAACAGTCAGATCAGTGGCAACGCTAGCACTGTGGCTGCTTTGACGTCACACTTGACCAACGCAAAAATGTACTATACTTCAATATAAATAAACAAATAAAGTAATGACACTCGCTTCTAATACTTTAACTGCTGCTGGTGCTGATAAGCCTCAGCCGGCGCTGCACTTCAAATATTGCGAATTATCTTTAGAGAGGCTAGAGCAAAGCAGAACAGATAAGCGCAATTCAAATCACACAAAAGTTGGCTAATAACAAACGTTAAAATGAGTGATAAACAACTGGATGTGCTTGTCTGTGGCTCGGCCATCATAGATTTCATCTGGTTTGTATATATATGAATTCCAATTGGAACATTCCTAACTACTTCTCCTCCTCCACCCCCTTGCAGCTATACACCACGCCTGCCCAGGGCTGGAGAAACGTTGCACGGCCATAAGTTTCAAAAGGGATTCGGCGGCAAGGGCGCCAATCAATGCGTGGCAGCGGCTCGTCTAGGATCGAAAACTGCATTGATTGCCAAACTGGGCGACGATAGTTTCGGTGACGATTATCTGCGCCAACTCAAGGCCGAGCATATTGATGTCAAGCATGTGGAGCAGCTGACAAACCAAACGACGGGCATTGCCCAAATTGCCGTCTCCGATGATGGCGAGAATAACATTATTATCGTTGTAGGAGCCAACAACTTACTCAGTCCCAGTGATGTTACAAACGCAGCCGATCACTTTCATCAGGCCAAGGTGCTGATCTGCCAGCTGGAGACGCCCATTGAGTCAACGCTTTTCGCATTGCGACAATTTAAGGGCGTGTCCATTGTGAATGCGGCGCCGGCAATGGAAGCGACTCCCGCCGAGCTCCTCCAGCTGGCGAGCATCTTTTGTGTCAACGAAACGGAGGCGGCACTCATGACGGGCATGAGAAGCATCGATAACATTAGGTACAACCATGGTGAATTTATTAACAAGGTCACTTATTTATTCACCACAGCAAGGTGTACATAGTTAACAAGGTGCGTTCTTATTTTGGCAGTACAAAGCAAAGTTTAAAGCAAGGTATAATTATAATTTACATGCTTTTTTTTTTCTTTCAACATGAAAGTTCACAACAATGAAAGAGATAGAGAAAGATATTTATTTGTATACTCTCTCCACTTTGCGAATTAATTTATTTTAATTTCACCATGGTAGAAACTTATGCTCTCTTACTGTCCAAATAAGAACCCAGACTGAGAACAGACTCGAGTAATGCGTAACCTTGTTTATAAATACACCATGCACCACTGACTCTGCCTTTAGTCATGGTGGAGTTATAGACAAGGTGACAAGTTCTTTCACCAAAGCCAGCACTTTGAGTCATGGTGAAATTAAAGAGGTAACTTTTTTTCTGACCACAATCAGTAAAATATGGCTCAGGAAAAGACGTCACCATATAATAATTTCACCATGATACGGGAAAATAATGCCCACAAAAAGAGAACAGCTGTGGGGAAAAAGCCACCTTGTTCGTAAATTCACCATGGATGGAGACTAATATGATTTTCTGTGTTTCTCTAGTGACGCTAATGATGCCATGAGGCGTCTCATTGAAATGGGCGCCAATACGGTGATCATAACACTAGGAAAATTTGGTGCTGTCTGTGGCACAAAGGAGGCGCCGGAAAATTTCGAGCATGTGGCCGCGCCCCAAGTGCCTGAAAAGCTCGTGGTGGACACAACGGGAGCTGGCGATGCATTTATTGGTGCCTTGGCTCACAACTTGGCCAAGTATCCCAAAAGGCAGCTAACTGAGCAAATTGCCGCCGCCTGTAAAGTAGCCTCAAAATCTGTACAACTGCCAGGAACTCAAGCGAGCTTTCCACACGCCTAAAAGATACAATTAAGAGCGAGAAAGAGAGCGAGTGTGAAAGAGAGCATGCAATAAACGGAACATTTTTACAATGAAATTATCAGCATCTTTGTTACATTATTTAATCGGCTATTTATTTTGTTTAATGTTAAGTATAAAATAAGAGACGATAAATGTTAAACAGCAAAACTGTCAATTTTGGTCATTGTACAATAGACAAAAACTGAATTTTGCAAAACAAAATTTGCACATCAACTTATGTGTATGTGGTTGTGTGTGTTGTTTTTGTAAGTTGGCAGACAAATTGATCAAAATGACTAATTGCTTCTCCTTATCGATAGATCATTTCTTGCCCGATTTTTTAATGCCGCCACCGACAAGTGGCCCCTTTTTGGATGCTTGCTGCTTGGCAGCCTCCATTGCCTTTTGTTGATCCTTTTGCTTTTGCTTGAATGCCATATCGTCTTCGTCCATCTCCTTGCCCTCCTTCTTGGGCGCCTTCAATGGCTTCTTTTTGCCGCCTTCACGTCCAGTCATCTCCTATGATTAAGAATTATTTATACTTATTATATTCAATCTTAAAACGCAGCAAAAAAAAAGTCACGCACTCGCACGTTTTCCCAACTTTTCTATTTAGTGTTCGTTAGCGACTGAATATATTACTGACTTGTGCGAGCAGCTCTATCGATATTTTCTATTTTCACAGCACTAGAAAATATCTCGTTCAACAAAAGCCGACTACTTCGATTATCAAAAACATGGTCTAAATTGTTGACAATTTGTAATTTTTGTCAGCTAGGAGTAATCAATATTTTAATAATATCAACATCGATAGTATTTCGATACAAAAATTATTTTCAGATATTGTTTTGTAAAGAAAATATCGTTACAAGACATCTATCGAAATATCAAATCTTATCAACAACCTGTTTGTCTATTTTATATTTTAATTTTTGTTAAATTTATTAATGCAAGTAATTCAAATGTTTTCTACTATCGTGATAGTTTTCGATTTCAACTATCGATATGTGGAAAATGCAACCATTGTAAGTCTCTGAAATAGTTTTCTGCACTGTTCACGCTTTACCGAACACTTCACGAATTGCGTTCGTAAAGTGAGCACGCGGCTAAATTTCAACGCCAAGTGGGAAATATTTTAATTCTGCAAAAGAAGTTTTTGTTCTGTGACTTTTGTAAGAAGTTTAATAACTAAAGGTATTGTGCTTTTCTTTTATACAAATCTGCATTTTTTTTTTACTGCAACCTACCATAAACTGCAGGCAGTGCAAAAAATCGTCTATTAATAAATTCCATTGATTTTTTTTTCCTTCACGTTCACCTTGCACTAGATTTTTAGTTATGTAATGTGCTAATTTTTTTTTTTTTGTGTCGGTGTTGGTTTAATAATAATTCTAGTGCATGAATTAACCTGTATGCTGCATTTAAACCAGTAGAGACATGTATATTTAACGTTGAAAATGATGGCTAAGTTGCTTACATAACCACAAAAAAACGATTCGCAGGCCAAAGCAAATTTTTTTTTTTTCGGTAAATTGATGGTATTGTAGAGGAGATTCAGCATCTATAAAAATCGCAAGGTAAAAATATCGTGTCCGTGTCCTCTTTTTCCGTGCGTTCATAAACGCCTGCAGTGTGTTAAGAACGCTCACGAGTTCTAACCTATAAAATTTTCGCAAGAAAAAAGTTAAAAGCAAGCAAAAAGAAAACGAAAAAAAAAGACGGTGCCACACAAGCAAACTGGCGAACACACACACACACACACACACACTTGTACGTGGGCAATTTGTGACAGCTGTGCTCTGTAATGAATCTAATTGAAATATACATACGTTTTTACATGTATTGAACGTTATTTCGCATTTTCCTTCCATTTTTTTTTTTATTAAAAGTTACAATTGCCGCTAGAAAAGCGGCACACACACACACATGCACACGTCTAATTCCATGTGCTTAGCGTGCTCTCTCGCTCACTCCCACGGTTCGGCATTTACACGCGCAAGCCTTAAGAGCCGCTGTATGTGTGTGTGTTTGAGTATATAAATGTGTAATTTTTTGCATTTGCTCTTATTAAATATTTTTTAAGAGTAAATCTGTCATTACAGCGGCTTAAATATTTTCGTTTTCTATATTGAAGAGAGTCTTTCACTTGTTTGATGTGAATGAAAATTCGATGAAAACCCTCAAAACCGGTTTCTATTATTAATAATAGCTGTTCTTCGTGACGTCAGCAGACGAAACGCGTCATGTTTAATTTGCCACATGTGATTTTATACTTTTATTTGTATTTAGAATTACCGATTGTTTATGTGTTGTCTCAACTGCTTGCTTGCATCGATAACAATGTTAATCGTCCTGCACAGTGTTGCAAAACAATTGCATTTTACAACTGACGCAAATTTCATATTTTCTCAAGTTTTGATGTCGCCCTCTCAAATGGCTAATGGAAATAAACAAATGGATTCTCATTTAAGAGAATGCGTCAGCGTGTTAAGCTATGGAAACTTATATGCAAGCGTTGCATAAAATTCACTTTAAAGCATATTCTCTTATTTCCTGCTGTCAAATGCATACACATACATGTTTACTGTAAACAATCGCCAAATGTCTCTATTAAAAAAAAGAAGCAGTTTCAACTGCTGATAATACATACATATAGTATTTCAATTGTTTTGATAAAAAAATATACATTTGTTTATTTTAGTTAAATAGCTCTATCCATAGAAACTTTATTTCTTATAATATAGCATATAAAAAATTATATTGTATATTTGCAAAGTTAAATATGCCAATAATCGCTTTGTCCAAACAATTAGTTTACTCACTGTACATATAATAGCATTCCTGTACTTGGCCTATTGAACTGATTTAGCGCACTTGGCGCATTCTAAAAAATCGGCCAGAATTAAGATATTTGGCCGTAACTCTGTAACATTTAGGCGTTTTTTTTTTAGAAGTTGGCAAATTGCCTAAATTGTGTCTTTGCGACGTCAAACAAAAAAAAAGAAAACAGCGTCCAGTCTAAATGTTTTTATGTAATTGTCGGCGATAAGGAGACCTTGAAAAATTTCTTATATAAAATTAGTATCGCCGTTTATCTAATCACTGTACGCACTTTTAAAATTCGCCGCCTTCCGCCTGCAAAAAAAAAACCCCTATGACGTCTCTATTGCTCAGCAAGCAATTGTCGTGAGAGGCGAGAGATTTTGCCAAACGTGAGAGAGCTTTAAGAGAGAGTTGCTGACAGAGCGCAGCACATGCGTCAAATTTTGAGCCCAAGTCACATGCTACGCTGTTGACGCGGGCGGGCGTCAACGTTCTTGATGTCGGCGCGTTGCCAACTGAGTAAAAGTTTAAATTTTTGGCAAGCAAATTTTTGATACAAACCTCGAAAGGGGTAAATGAAAAACAATTTGAAAATATATGTGAATTTGTATATATGTCTGCATTTGGCCTAAAATTTAACAATTTTTCACGTTTTCTTTAATTTTTCTTGTGTAGTTTTTTTTTGTCTATGATCACTTCCTTTTTCAACTTTATTAAAAGTGTGAAACGAACTTATTATCGCCTAGCAGCAAATGTTATGCAATGAGATTGGCATTGAATGAATTCTTCGCTGTCATTGCTATAAACACGCATATATACACTCTTGTGTATATGTACTATTTGATAAGAAGGCGTCAGTGATCTGCTCGATTTCTTATTTTCACTCTCTCTGTCTATCGCTCTCTTGATCTTCTGCGTTGGGCGCACACACGTGCAAAGGCTTTCTTATATATGGAAGAGTGAGTGTGCGTGTCTCTGTCTGGCCACTGTTGCCAACTGTCTCCTTGTACTAGACTTTCATTGCCGCTTCTCTTGCAACTGTTGCGCTGCTGCTGCGACGCGTGAGAGAGTAGCTGAACTTGAATATGCCGCTGCCACTGCCACTGTCAGCAGAGGCAGCAGCAGCTGAGAGCTGAGGCTAGTTCGCCGATTGGGTTGTGTCAGCCGTTCACAAGCAATTTAGTTGCCGTCCGGTGCAGACCTTTGAGCTCGCAAGGAATAAGGATAAATTAATTTTTTTTCGGTGCTGTGATATAAAACACAAACAAATTGTACGTATTATTTTAAAATAATAGCAATTATAGTGTGCATAAATAGAAATTAAATCAATAACCAACTATTTAACAATAATAACTGGTGATGATTTATTTTTGTCTTCACTATCTGGAATTAAACCAAGCAACAAATCAATTTTTTTTATTGTTACATAAACGTGAAAAGCCATTGAGCAACTGTAAAATTGGCAATGGCAAAAGCTTATTCTTTGTGTTTACAGTTCAATATATGTATATAAATTAGTTAAACAACTTTTTTTCCTGTGACCTATGCAATGAAACAGTTATGCAATCAAAAATTCAAACTCATCTGAACTTTGACAACAGTTAACAAATCGAGAACAAAACCAAATCAAATCCAGCAACTCAACTTCCCCACGTGCATCTTTTTATCAAAAAAAAATAAATTTTTTTGTGTGTCCAGTTGAAACTGTTACATCACACGGCCGCGCGTGCTCTTTGCGAAAGCTCTTTCAATCAGCAGAAGCAGAATCTATACAACAGCCGCCCCCTGGAGCAGATTAGATAACAAGGCAACGCTTTTTTTTTTTGACAGTTGCTTCTCTCTTTGAGAACCGCTCTCTTGCCTTACACTCTTTGTGTGCTAAATTGTTACATAAATGCGGTTTTCGTCAATGAAATGCGGCCTAGAATGGCAATGGGATTGCTAATTTCATTTTATGACACATTTTCAGAAACAAAAAAAAAAAGTTTTCTTCTAACACTTGAATTCTAAATTTAACAAGACAACAGAAATTAATGCTTTCTCTCTCTCTCTGTGTTTTTGGTCAATGTCGGCTGTAGGTGTATATGGCAATGAGCGACGATTCGCTCTTTGCTTTTTTTTTTACTCAAATCAAAAGCGCCATCTATTGTGTTATACAAGCGCATTAATTATGCAATACGTACGAATACACAAGCAAGTGGATAAGTGTGTGTGTGTGGGTTCATTGCCAAAATGTGCTACAAAAACAAAACATTTCTTATTTATTTGCTTATTTTACGTAACTGCACTTTTTTAACCTGTCTTAATTGAAAGCACAACCCTTTGCCAGTCTTTATTATTGCTGGTTTAAACTGGCCCATGATAAGCACGTGGCAAAATCAAAACTGATTCATAAGCAAAATGAAAAAAAAGAGGAAAAAAAACCCAACTAGTTTTGTCGGCGGCATTTTATGCTCATATACATACAAAAATGCCAATACAGTTATAAACAATTGTTAAAACCGCCGCTTGGCAACTGAATTGTTGCTGATGTCAGTGTAAAATAAACTATTTATATATATGCGCATATACAAAGAAACACATTAACATAGAGCTTGAATTGCTGATAGTGCAGACGGTGACAAAATTAAACAATTCATTTGTCAAGTAAACTGGAGTCTGTTTCATCTGCATTTAGCCGGTGGTCTTATATATATATATATATGTATATATATTTGAAGAGTATAATTGCATACTAATACATGACTGCTTGCTTGTTCTAACCTACATAGATTTAAGTTACTTTCTCATTTAATCCACTATCGTTTTCTCACTCTCACTATCGTACGTTGCTTAACTTGCATTGCTTATCGATAACAATTGATGACTGGTCGATTGATCGATTAACCGCCTGCACGATGAGTGCAGCATGTGCATCGATCGATTGTTGCTTGTTATCGCACAGTGTCGATTGCTTGTTAAGTTGGCCGCGTTTTAAATGTTCATATTGTGTGCATGTTATCATTTATTTTGTGTTTACCTTAATTTGTGCCAAAAGAAAAGTGAAAATATGTGTGTAAAAATGATGAAGACTTCAAGACTAATCATTAAACGTAATCATAATCACTGATCATAAGCGTAAGACTAACAAATGAATGGAAAGGAAGATGAAGATGAAGATAAAGATGAAGATGTTAATTGTGAGATCATTTGTTTGCAATGATTTTCTAGCAAAATGGGTAAGGATTTTGATGCTATGGGATTCGTCAAGGACTTCGCTGCCGGAGGCATCTCCGCAGCCGTCTCAAAGACTGCCGTCGCTCCCATCGAGCGTGTGAAGCTGCTCCTGCAGGTTCAGCACATCTCGAAACAAATCGCCCCCGATCAGCAATACAAGGGTATGGTTGATTGCTTTATCCGCATTCCAAAGGAACAGGGTTTCTCCTCATTCTGGCGCGGTAATTTGGCCAACGTTATTAGATATTTCCCAACTCAGGCTCTGAACTTTGCCTTCAAGGACAAGTACAAGCAGGTAAACTAGTTGTTGAACTACTAAATATCCATCGATAGATCGATATAGATCGTTCTCTGCTATCTTTCTTATAGGTCTTCTTGGGCGGTGTTGACAAGAACACCCAGTTCTGGCGTTACTTCATGGGCAACTTGGCCTCCGGTGGTGCCGCTGGTGCAACATCTCTGTGTTTCGTCTACCCATTGGACTTTGCTCGTACTCGGTAGGTTTGAAACTGAACGATCTTCAATCTGAAACATAACATAACATATCATATCATCATGTAATCTAATCAAACTGTGTTCTCCTCTGTTTTTAGCTTGGCTGCTGATACTGGCAAGGGTGGTGCTCGCGAATTCACCGGTTTGGGCAACTGCTTGACCAAGATCTTCAAGAGTGACGGCCTTGTTGGCTTGTACCGCGGCTTCGGCGTCTCTGTCCAGGGCATCATCATCTATCGTGCTGCATACTTTGGCTTCTACGATACCGCTCGCGGCATGTTGCCCGATCCAAAGAACACACCCATCTACATCAGCTGGGCGATCGCTCAGTGTGTGACAACCGTTGCCGGTATTGTCTCCTATCCATTCGATACTGTCCGCCGACGCATGATGATGCAGTCTGGCCGCAAGGCAACCGAAATCATCTACAAGAACACACTGCACTGCTGGGCAACCATTGCCAAGCAGGAAGGTTCCGGTGCCTTCTTCAAGGGCGCCTTCTCCAACATTCTCAGAGGCACTGGCGGTGCTTTCGTGCTTGTGTTGTACGATGAAATCAAGAAGGTCTTGTAAATTAAATTATTAAATTATTCAACAACAACAACAACAACAACAAACAAACAACAACAACAACAAACCACTACCAGCTAATTATATTATACAAAGAAAATGCTAACAACTACAACATCAAGAATATAATCCCAATATAATTATGAAATTATATTATTATATATAATAACTGGAATATAATTTAATTGCACACACTTTGCAAAACAACAACAACAACATCGATGGCCAGACAACAACAACAACAACTGCGAAAAGGAGCAGCAGGAAATTCAGAAGCTGTGGGGCGAATTATATAGAAATATTAAGCAAACGAAACTTAAACAGACGATCATTATATAGAAGACATACATTAGTTAATAATCTTGTCAAGTTGCAAGTTCGCGAGGCAAGTTTTTCCCCCACACACACAAAACTGCTTTTCTTTTGCCTCAAAAAATCAGTAACCGAATGTTAAACAATGAGAGAAATCCAATTTCAACCGAATTTTCTCTCTGCAGCCACTGCAAACAACAACAACAACAACAAACAACAAAAATCAACTGCGGTTGGTTGAAAAATATAAAAATTGATAAAAATAGTAGAACAATTGTGTTTTATTTACAATTCGTTAACTTGTGACCGCAAAACAAACGAAAACTCGATTTGAAGTTTTGTTTTTTCGGGTTTTGTATAATTGTTTTTATTATATTTTTTTGGTATCAAAGTAGCCAAAGCTTTTTTGTTACATTGTTCAAATTGTTAACTCCGACTGGTTTAGATTTATTCTGGTCCCAGATTTCGTCAAAAATTTCAGTTTTTTTTATTTAATATAATTTTATTTTTTCCGGACTTGAATATATCCTTTGTGCAAAACATTCAGACTAAAAACGTGGACAAATCTTCAATTGAAAAGCAAATCGAAAGGAAATAAGAAAACGGCAATATATAATATAAGATGGGTGATGAAGGTGGCGGCGGTGGAGGCGGTGGCGATTTGAGGTCCTTCCTCATTGACTTTATGGCCGGCGGCGTTTCAGCGGCGTTGGCCAAAACGGCCGTTGCGCCCATTGAGCGGGTGAAGCTGCTGCTGCAGGTGCAGGAGGTGTCCAAGCAGATAGCGCAGGATCAGCGCTACAAGGGCATCGTCGATTGTTTCGTCCGCATACCGAAGGAGCAGGGATTCGCCTCATTTTGGCGCGGCAATTTGGCCAATGTCATACGATACTTTCCCACACAGGCCTTAAATTTTGCATTCAAAGATGTCTACAAGTCGGTGAGTGTCCCTTAGTTCTCGCACACGGCGTTGCCACACTTTTTTCTTTTCTTAAGTACAACATTTTTTATAAGGTTAGGTACACTTTGTTCACCAAATTTCTTATTCATATTTTACCCAGCGTTGCCGCACTTTCTTTCTTAAGTACCGTTTTCGTTGAGGGTTAGGTACACCTTGTTTACTACAAAATGTACCATTATTCGCACAAGTGTGCCAAATCTCGAGTGCATATTTTACCCAGCGTTGCCGCACTTTCTTTCTTAAGTACCGTTTTCGTTGAGGGTTAGGTACACTTTGTTTACTACAAAATGTACCATTATTCGCACAAGTGTGCCAAATCTCGAGTGCATATTTTACCCAGCGTTGCCGCACTTTCTTTCTTAAGTACCGTTTTCGTTGAGGGTTAGGTACACCTTGTTTACTACAAAATGTACCATTATTCGCACAAGTGTGCCAAATCTCGAGTGCATATTTTACCCAGCGTTGCCGCACATTCTTTCTTAGGTATCATTTTCGTTGATGGTTAGGTACACCTTGTTTACTACAAAATGTACCATTATTCGCACAAGTGTGCCAAATCTCGAGTGCATATTTTACCCAGCGTTGCCGCACATTCTTTCTTAAGTACCGTTTTCGTTGAGGGTTAGGTACACCTTGTTTACTACAAAATGTACCATTATTCGCACAAGTGTGCCAAATCTCGAGTGCATATTTTACCCAGCGTTGCCGCACTTTCTTTCTTAAGTACCGTTTTCGTTGAGGGTTAGGTACACCTTGTTTACTACAAAATGTACCATTATTCGCACAAGTGTGCCAAATCTCGAGTGCATATTTTACCCAGCGTTGCCGCACTTTCTTTCTTAAGTACCGTTTTCGTTGAGGGTTAGGTACACCTTGTTTACTACAAAATGTACCATTATTCGCACAAGTGTGCCAAATCTCGAGTGCATATTTTACCCAGCGTTGCCGCACTTTCTTTCTTAAGTACCGTTTTCGTTGAGGGTTAGGTACACTTTGTTTACTACAAAATGTACCATTATTCGCACAAGTGTACCAATTGACAAGTGTACACTGCGTTGCCACACTTTCTTGTAAGTACAATTTACGATTTACTTAACGTGTACCCACTCATGTTCTCTTCGTATAGAAAGTGTACCGTTTGTACCCAATGTCCCTCCCATTTTGTACTTACACTCAGCGGTAGCAAACTTTTATTTGCAATTACCGTTTTTGGTTTGCTTTTATAAAAAGTGTCAATTGAGGCAATCGTTGTGTGAAATGTATAGCTGCATATTGATATAAATATTATTATTAAATTATGAAACTAATAATCTAATGCTAGCAATATTGTTGATTTTATGTTGGCAAATTTATTGTGTCTTTGCGGGCAATTTAGCTGGCAACGCGACAGAACACAATAAATAAAACATATACTTGTTTTTAATACTTAGTTGAATTACGTTTAAAGGTATTTCTGGGCGGCATCGACAAGAAGAAGCAATTCTGGCGTCATTTCATGGGCAATTTAGCATCTGGCGGCGCTGCTGGAGCCACATCATTGTGCTTTGTATATCCACTTGATTTTGCGCGAACGCGGTGAGTTGTTATCGATATTGTATCGATTTTCTGTTCAATGCGATACTTGGTCGAGGAATCGATATTTAATATCGATCAAAACAAGGACTCACTATGGTCTGACAAATATCGCTATAAAACATAAAAATCGATTTATCGAAATGTAAATGCATAAGCTATAATTGGCATCTTGAACTGATTCGGTTCGTTTTCCCACTGTAGTTTGGCTGCCGACGTGGGAAAGGGAGGCCAACGGGAGTTTAATGGATTGATTGACTGTCTAAAGAAGGTGATCAAATCGGATGGACCGATTGGTCTCTATCGCGGCTTCGTTGTCTCTGTCCAGGGCATCATTATCTATCGTGCCGCATATTTCGGCTTCTACGATACGTGTCGCGATCATCTGCCGAATCCGAAGAGCACGCCGTTCTATGTCAGCTGGGCGATCGCACAGGTGGTGACAACCGTTGCGGGCATTGCGTCGTATCCCTTCGATACGGTCCGGCGTCGCATGATGATGCAGTCGGGTCTGAAGAAATCGGAGATGCTCTACAAGAATACGGCGCACTGTTGGGTCGTCATTGCCAAGCAGGAGGGCACAGCGGCCTTCTTTAAGGGCGCCTTCTCGAATGTCTTGCGCGGCACTGGCGGCGCTCTCGTTCTGGCCATTTATGATGAATTTAAGAAATATGTTTAAGCAATATTCTCTGGACTTGATCTCACCATCCACTATCTTATGACAACGAAATTGAAATAGCCCAAAAGAATCAAATAGAATCTCAGACTAGACGTTTATCCATCATCAATACAATAATCATGAACTGTCATTTCCATCTCAGCAGTCTCTTTCTCTCTTGTGTGTGACTATTTCATTCATTTATCGAAAACCATTACCAAAAAACTAGTTGAAGGATAATAAAAAAAAAAAAAACAAGAAATGTATTCAAATTTGAGTGATGTTTTCTTTTGATTGATGTTGGTAACGCAGACTATCGATAATCAGTATATCGGATTACTGTAATCAGTAAACAATTAAACGTTACATTTATCGGATGACTATAATAAGAAAAAGTCGTTATGTTTTTTTATAGTTACAAAATACGAATAATTTATTGAACTTATTTGCTTGCGGTGTTTTTGTTTTTGTTTGCCTTGTGTGTGTGTGTGTGTGTGTGTGTGTGTGTGTGTGTGTGTGTGTATTTAAACTTAAATGTTAGCGCGGCGTTAAAGTTAAAATTAAGCATTAAAATAACATTAAAAACAAATCAAGTCGAGAAAGAGAGAGCTGAACTGAACTGATTGATCTGAGCAAAGCTTTTTCTTCCCTTTCCCACTGAGCTTTCAATTCGTGGAGCTTTTGCTTCGTTGTTTCCTCACACACACACATGCAAAAGTACATTTCACGTATGCATGATATGAACAATGGTCAACAAACATAAAATTTAAATTACAAAAAAAAAAAACAACTTTGAACAATGCAAAATGCACACTTAAGAAAGAATTATTATATTTTTCTGTTTTTGTCTACTTTTTAAGGTGCAAATTGGCGCATGACTATTATAATGTTTCCATATCATGGATTGCATTTTTTGGATCGGATCGGATCGGATCAGATCGGATTTGATTTGATCAGATGGAATCAACTCGACACTGTCGCTATCCCTTTCGCTCGCACGCATTTAGTGCGTGGCCCCGGATCTGTGGGCGACAAATAAAAAGTACGTGCCCGCCCCGTAAGCCGAGAAATTGAAGAGTCCAAAGACGCCAGCTGCCGTGTTTGAGCCATGGCCAATTTGATTCGACTCGGACCATCTGGCCAACTGCACAATGAACGCGATAAAGTACAGTAGAGTCAGCACAGCGGTTGTCAGCAGCTCCTACGATTAGAGAGAGAAAGAGTGAGAGATAAGTGATTTGAGATTATTTGCCTCTTTCTAGTACTCCAAATAGATACCGTTAGCCAAGAAATTGTTTTCACAAAACTTACCGAGAATATCCAATTGACGGCCACATTGAGAGCCTCACGAATGCCAAGGAAATAGGCGGCCATTAACAGAATTGTGATGATGAAGGAGATGACAACAACGAACAGGAAGAAACTTGTCGCTCCCGCATGTGCCGGCGATGCACATGCCATGCAAATTATGCCAAGTACCTAAAAAAACAACAAAAACACATGCTCATAATTTAAATTGGTCATTTTAATTGATGAGACATTTTCTTTATATCAAATCAAAGTCAGATGTCACCTAAAGCAATTTAACGAAAGCATAGTTAACTTGCTCATATGAATAAATATGTAGTAGATATACAGTATAATTATTCTCAACATTAAAAAAGGCGAAATTTCACAGCAAGAAAAAAACACTGACACATCAATAAGAATCTGCAACGCTTAAATTGGAAATTCCGTTGCAATCAGCTTTGAAACGTGTGTGGGCGTCGATTTCGTCGATATATCGATGACACTGATTTCGATGACAGTACGCCATTTTGCCGATCGTATTCATATTTGTATTGTTTGCAATTAAAAAGCAATAAGCATTACACATTCATTCATGAATGTCATATGAATATATGTATGTATGTATGTGTTTGGCTTGCACATACTGCTCATGCGTTGTTTTTGTTGTTGCTGTTGGAATTCACCTAAAACAAAAGGCAGACAACAAGTGAAAGCTGAAAGTTGTGGACCAGACGGCGACCTGTTGGCATCGCCAGCAATAACAAAAACAACAACAACATCAATCGATTGAAGTCAACTGGTTCTTGTTGTTCATGTTATTGTTTGTCTTCGCCCGTGTTTTGTTTTTTGCTCCCTGTGCGTTCGACTAACAAACATACATATACATATGTACATACAAATGTGTGTAATCTGTATATGTGTGCATGTGCATTTACGCTTGTTTACATGCAGTTAAAGCGCCCCCTGTTGTGCTAAGTTGAGTGAACTTCAGTTTGTTTGCAGTTTTTAGATTGCACTTGACCATAGATATTTAGTTTTTCTTTTAACATATTGGCAACTCTGCGCGCAACAAAAGCAACATCACACACGTCTATGACAGTGTTGCCATTCTAGCAATTTTTAAAGGCAATTAAACGTTTTCGAAAATAAGAAAAAAGCATTAAAACCACAACAAAAATTTGTATATATCTATTTGAATATACATATGTTCAATTATTTGTATTTCTAATTCTGGCAACAGTGTTCTGTGCTAGTGGCTCGTAACAAAATTATATGGAGTAATCGCTCTTTTCAAGGGTATAAAAAGCAGACACAAATGTGTGTCATCATGTTTCAAAAATACAATTTAAATGGGCGTTGGGCCCCAAAATATTCAACATTTTGAGTATATGTATGTATTACACCCAAAATGTTGAAGTATTTGCCTTCATACATATGTATGTATATAGAGTATGTAAGTATCTATGTTTGACATTTACATACATATATGTATGTATGAGCATCAACACATAAGTATATAAATATGTGCATAAGAATTGAACGCTTCAATAGCGCAGACGGACAATGATATTGAAATACCCACGACTGGATCAAGATAGTCTGCTGTTGTTTAATTACTCTGGGCAACAAAATTAACATTTTCGAAGAATTTGTTCTTAATTAAATAGTAATACAAATATTTTTAAAGTCTTTAATCTTTATGTGAACTTGAGTGCCGAAGAGTTGTTTTGGTAAAAATTCAAAAAAAAAAAGTCGAATATGTTGCCTAGTGTAATAAACGAGTAATTTGCCTTCTGAAGCATGCAACCGCTATGTTGAGCTGCATACATACAAACAAACAAGCAAGCGAGCGTGTGTGTGTGTGTGTGTGTGAGTGTGTTCCAATGGAATATTCGCATGATCGATGGCGCGAAACGAAGACGGAGACGTATCGAACGTATTATACAAACATATCGATTAAGTGCACACAAATGGGCACAATGGGAGGGAGAGAAGTTCAATTGCGGCACTTCAAACGGTAACGATAACAGCGCAAAGCTTCCACACTTGCGCAGAGCGCAGGAATGAGAATGCAACGTGACGTCACAAATATGCATATGAACACATTTCTGTACACATACATACAAACAAAGAGAATTAGCAAACAACAGCAAAACAAGCATTTAGAAACAATCGCCAAATATTACGTCAAGTGTATGTAAGTGACAAAGCTGACGTTAAGATGAGCTCACTTTTTTTGTAGCCAGTACTTAGTCAGCGTACACACACACACACATACAGACTGTACATAACCTAGAAATAACGAGATCACATCGATTAAATATCAAATAAAAACTTGAATCGAATTTCTTTGTACTCGTAGTTTGATTTTGATTTCGATAACAATTCATAGTTACTACATATTTCAATATTTTGAAACTCTTAAGATATTTTTATTTTCATATCCATCAAAATCTAAAGTAACAATTTGAATATTTAAAAAATTCTTAAATATCAAAGAAGAGCTTGAATCGAATTTCTTTATACTCGTAGTTTGATTTTGATTTCGATAACAATTCATAGTTACTACATATTTCAATATTTTGAAACTCTTAAGATATTTTTATTTTCATATCCATCAAAATCTAAAGTAACAATTTGAATATTTAAAAAATTCTTAAGATATTTGTGTAGTCGGCAAATGTGTGGCACAATTTCCGCTTTTGGACGAACTACGTAGTACTTATGTACATACTTATGTATAACAATGTTGTGAATGGGCACATATACATACATACATATATATAGACAGCTTCCAAAATACTTATATACTATTAAGATATATAGATAGACATCTTACGTAATGCCTATTATGAGAAAAGATAAAATAAAGAAAACGAATAAATCGTGATTGTGATCGTGCCACGAATCGCTTTGGTTTCGGTTCTTATCGTTCTTTTTTGAAATTTGCATATAGATTGGATAAATATACACCATATAGACACGATTCCGAGACGATTCTTCTACTCGTATGTAGACATTCTTACAGAAACTTTGGCCATGGCACGACATAAATAGTACAAGTTTGTCAACATCTTTTCTTTTCTTTTTTTTCTTTTTTTTTTTTTTGGGCCCCGAAAACTGTTTCGATTCTTTGGAATGCCTGTTATTGGAACTGGAATGGTTAGACAATCTTATCATGTTCCTAGATACGAATGGCGACTCGTTGGTCGTATAATTTTTACGTTTGTCAGCCAGTTTATTGTATTTTATTTGCTGGTCGATAAGATCGACGAGAAAAGAAAAGGTTTTTTTTTTTCGTTTGTTTTTGGGCCTCGGATCGTATGAGTAATATGCAGGACTAACACTTGGGCTCTGTTTTTAGGCTAGACGAGCGTTATCAATCTTGAAATTGGCACTTTATCGTGCCCATGAGTAATTTGGAAATATGAAAATATGGAAAAAAAAAAAACCTATGGCCAATCGACAATAATCATGCACCAATAAAATCTTCATTATCATATCGGTTCGACCAGGCCAGCTGTTGGTGTTGCCAGTATTGTGATATAGCATTTAGTCGGAGCTCTTTGGCTTATCAGTTATAATGAGGCTTAGACTCAGCTAATATTCTTCTATCTACATATACATATGTATGTATATAGGGTAGATTATTTGAAAAATTGTTTAATACGCCAAGACTAACCAAAGTGCTTTCTTCAGACTTTATCAGCTGTCCTGGTAACGAGATAAGATTATAGCCAAGAAATTGCATTTAACGATGAAGACGCATTCTGTTTTTAAGCTATAATATTTATTTCAGCGATCGCAAATAAGTCAGAAATTTAAATTTAGTTTATTTTTATAATAAAAATTAAGAAAAAAAGGCGATTTTTCAAATTTAATAATAAATACACACACAAAAACGAAGTAAAAAAAATGAAAATAAAAGTTAGTCGATGATTTTTAAATAAAAACTAAAGTTTAATTCTTATTTCGCAGTTCTTTGTTGTTCAGATTAATAATTAAATGAGATTTACTTTTAATTTGTTTATAAATATTAACAAATAATTTGTTTCCTTAAATTTATTTTTTACTAAGCAACTCTGAATTTATAGATGAGCGCATGAGAATCGCGTAGAAAAGCGTTCGATGAGTGACCAATAAGCGTCAATCAATAATACATTAATTACGTTAATTGCTAACTGGCTAACATAGTCAACAACTTGAAATGTAATGAGAGTAATTTAAATTGTTTGTTCGACTCCCCTCCCCCTCGCCCTCCCCCTCGCCCCATTCTATTGATTTTCTTGCCATAATTTATGCATTTTTAATGTTGTGTCCTTGTGTCGCACAACCTTAAAGTGCAATTGGTATTTGTTGTTATTTATTTATGTGGCACGTGGCACAATTGTTATTCGAGTTGCAACTGCTCAAAAATAATCCATAGATGATCTTTGCCCAGCAGCGCTTTCTCCCCCATTCAATGATCATTGTTGTTGTACTCATTTCCATTACTTGTCAACTTCTATTTGTATGTGTGTCAAATGCAAAAAGTCGCCGCTGTTGGCGCTGCTGTGCTTGTTTTGTCTTGTTGCGTGTTGGCGGCCACCTGTGGGCGGCCGAGCAAGAGCGTCCGAAAGGGAGATGAAAAGTGTGAGAGAGACTGCTGCATTGCCAGTGCTGTCCCATTAGCTTCCTTCCCGGTAAATAGCTAGTTAACAAATTTGATCTTAAAATCAATGTTTGCGCTCAAACTTCAATAAAAATAAACAACAATTGGTTGTACTTTTGTTGTTCACTTTGGGAACATGCAAAGCAGCCAATTTTCGAAATTGTGGCATTTTTTCACATGCTTTTTGATTTTTTCCAAAAGTACAGATAATCGATTTTAGGTTGAATGTAAATTTGCACACCCAAACATCATAAAAAGTGATTTGGTCACACAATATTATGATAAACTTCAAGAGTATTTTGGATATTGGAGCATAAAAATTTTTTTAATTTTAATTTTTTATTTATATTTTCATTTAAAATTTAAGAATTAACTCTTATTTTTAATTTGGAAATAATTGTTATGGAATTAAAGTTCTTTTTGTTGGGTATTGTGGCTTTTTTCGACATTTTCTTCAACTAGAAAATGACAGCACTATTTGGCCTCCATGTGGATTGGCATGGCTAACTGGTAGACTGCTTCCCACGCGGTTGCTCGCCCAGTTGGGTTAGTAATAATATAATAATAGTTTTTCTTTTTTATTTTTTATGTGGAATCGAACAGCTGCTACAAATTTTGAATATTTTCCATTTTTTGCTGTTGGTTCAAATTAAAATTAAACACTTGCAGACATTTACATATACTTATATTCATTTATTGCATAAGCATTTGTCTATTGCCCTGTCATGAAAGTGATCAAATTCAAATTGAACACATGCAGTCAATGCTCACATGGTTTGCGTTATAATGAAAGCCCTTTCTATCTTATCCAACTAATGAGATCCTGACAGACAGACAGACAGACATACATACATACCTGTCGTAGATAGAGACAAACAAAAAATGGCGGGCAGGCCATGAAATGTGCATTAATTGACATCGCTGTTAAGAAATCTATAGATAAAAGTTCAATTTACACAGCATATCATTGAATATGCCGTAAACGACGATAAGCAAAGGGGAAAAGCGGCAGAGGGGGAGAAAGTAGTGTTGCCATTTCAGTTATTTTTTAGATAGACTTGGTTATTTTGTATTTATAAAAGTTGAAAATGTCTTAATATAGTGCGAAACCTATAGTCTTATGAGAAAATTCTGTATACAATTTAATTTGAAATTCAACTGTACATAATATAGCTATTTTTTATTTGATTAGCTAGCTTAGCATTTTCAATTCTGGCAGCGCTGGGGGCAACGTATACGCAATGTGGCAGACAGAGGTCGTTTTGTATGTAACGGTACTTACCAATTGGACAATCTTTAGAATGCCTGGAATTGTTTTGAAATAATCCATATTGATGCGTATGGCGCTCCAGAAGCCGCCATTATCGCCGGCAGATGAATTCACGCCGCCAGGTGGCCCAGTTGTTGTTGTTGTTGTGCGTTCAACGGTAACGACAGTTTCGACCATTTTGATATCTGTTTTAGTTGTTGTTGTTGTTGTTGTTGGTTTTGTTACTGCTGCTGATAATGTTACTTAAACTTGTCGTTGGACTGTTATTGACTATGAATTTTGTTTATAGCCTTTTGAGAACTATTTTTAAACACTACTTTTGCAGAGTTGGTCACAAATACGAATAATGCGAAGATATTGACGTCGCGATTGTGTCACAAAAAAATACAAGACAAAAAATATGTATATATATATATTCTATATACTATATAATGTATGTAGATGTTGATAAAACAACTTTAGATCTATTCGTATACTATTTATGTACGCGTATATAAGTATGACAAGCGTGCGCGCGTGTATGTCTTTAAATATATAGCATATATGATTTGTGTATATAGCTAGTTAACAAATCGGTTCTCATAAACTTGATGCGCGAAAAAAATTTAAATATAAATCGACAACAACAATTAATTCGCCCGGATGCACTTTTTGCGTCCACTGCCAACGAGACGCGTCCAACGACTGACAGCAGTGACAGCGACTCTGACTCTAACACCGAATACTACCTGTCATTAACAGTATGTACATACATACATATCTACTCTCGCTCTCGCTCTCTATCTCTCTCTTTACATTTTGCTCTCTGCCACATGTACGCACACACACACACACACTCCGCCGATCGCCTGGACAGCCCTTTACGTTACATTAACATAGGCAAGTGTATGTGTGTGTTCGTGTGTACATCTCCCCACCCACCTTGTTACTAGCGACGACGGTCGCCCAAAACTCTTCGGCCCCCATAAGCCGAAGTCAATCAGGTTTACGTGTCCGACATCAGCCGAACGCTCGCCGAACTCTAAACAAGCTGCTGGATGAACACCCATTATTAACATATGTACATACGTTCTCAATTGGCACTTTGTTCTCCTTCAGTCTCTCTCTTTCTCTTTCTGCTCTCAAAAGTGCACTCAAACATTTGCATTGCGCGAAGTAAACTGCAACTGTCTGCCTCTGCTGCCACTTCTCTTTATACCGCTAGGTTCACACTGCGTCACAGCCCAGTGTCACAATTCCAGAGTCCTGATTGAGTCCTTTATTTAATGGTTTTTCAAGATTTGTAGGGCTTTGGCACTGTGACAGCGGGCTGAGGCGCAGTGTTAACATAGCAAAGGTATATTTTTGCAACCTATTAATTGTCACCTATAATTTTACTAATGACAGTATCAATTATTTAAAACAAACTTAACTACTTTAAATAAAGAAATTACTTCAGCTGGACAATGTTTTTGCAATTGTAATAATTCAAATTTGTAATATCGCTGAAAGTATATTTGTCGTCAAATCGGCCCAAGCCGTTATCAAAGTTATTCAAATGAAAGTCACGATCAAATTTAGAGTGTGACCAAACTCTGAAATCTGCAAAATATACAATTTAACATAAATATCGCACTAAAACGGCGCTAGCAGGGCTGCTACGCCACATATCGATTACTAGCCGATCAATTTTTGTTTTTATCGCCAAATATTCGATTGCCCTTAAATTAAAAATTACTGCATTTATATTTTTATTCAATACTAAATTGAATAATTTTAACAATTATTTCATTTCGGTATAATGAATTGAACAATTTCAAATTTGGATTAAATAAATGTAATCTGGCTTCAAAATTAAGCAAAATCCCCATTTAACTCATTTTTTAATAATGAGTTAAATATGGAAATGAGTTATATGTGTGGCCTGATGGTTGCCACCGTGCTTTGGGAGCCAAAGTTGCCACACTGATGGAATAGTTTTCTCTCAATGCATTAGAGGTGTGTATCTTCATCCATCGATAGTTTTTTTGGAAACGGGTTTTAAAGCTATGTCATCAGTGCTCTTCTGTAAAAGAGATTGTTACTAAACATATTTTTCATAATATTTTGAAATTCTTCCCTTCCAATATTTAAGAGGGTCGTAATTATCAGAATTGTTTAATTTCTGTTGTATATAAAAACATTCGATAGTGGCCTACCAGATATCGATGGTTGCGATGCTTTGCAAACATCGATGACATCGATGTTTCACTCGATGTTTCTCCACTTCTAGCTGTGACGCTGCCATTTGGATTTGGATTTGGACCCTTGTGTCTCCTGGAATAAATCCTCAAAAACAAATAAAGCGAAATAAGAGCCAAAGTGTTTGTTTGGCAAAACGACGACGGGTCGGAAAAGTGGAAAACTGTTGCATGCGTTGTGCACACAGCGGCGAGAGATAACAAACAACATAACAACGGCAAAGCGAATGTGCCACACATT
The DNA here is from genome assembly GCA_035043635.1 of Drosophila rellima. Taxonomy (NCBI): domain Eukaryota; kingdom Metazoa; phylum Arthropoda; class Insecta; order Diptera; family Drosophilidae; genus Drosophila; species Drosophila rellima. Next base: position 2,533,829 of record JAWNMV010000678.1, read on the forward strand.
GCATGTTTACAAACACAACGACAAACGCTTCTTTCGCCAAAAATTGCAGCAGAAAAAGAGAAGCAAAAATCAAAAAGAGATTACAAATCAAACGAAAAGTTAATAATACATATAGATGAAATTAAGCGCGAGCATATAAATTGCAAAAACATAAGTGCAAACATAAAACAACATTTACAATTGGACCGCACTCGTTGTTGTTGTTGGCCTGGCCAAAATAGTAGTAGTATTAACTGGGCTAAGTGAACTGCGGACTGGAACTGACACTGTGCACTGTTTTGTTGTTGTTGTTGTCGTTAGCTGCGGCGGCTGCTGTTGGCCCGCATGTGGCGTTGGCGGCCCTTGGCCAGGTGTCGCGTGAGGCGTGCTTAGAAATTAACTACTATTGAAATAATTCGAATTTGAATCCTCAAGTGGTTTTTTTTTGTTTTTTTTTTGTTGTGACCTCATCAACTACTGCCAACAACGAGAAACAACAACAACGCTCTCTCTCTTTCTCTCTGCGCCCCTTCACGCTCTCTCTCAGGTAAGCAGTCACTGCAATTAATAGTTCATTTTATATATTTATATTTAAACAACTTCTGTCTATGACTATTTTTATTTGCAGTGCTGCAACATTGCTCGATTCAACTTGCCACAATTTGTGGCATGTCCAAGAGCTTGTGCTTAGCTTATTGTTTAATAAACATCACAAGCGGAGCAGGCGGAAGTAACAGCCCAGTTGCATGTGGCAACAAGCAAGAGGAGCAGAAAAAGGAGTAGAAAACGGAGCAGCAACAGAAACCGAGAAAAAAGGAGCAGAATTAGGAACAATTTAGTCAACATGGATGGGGAAAGACGGCGTCGGTGAGTGAGCTACAAAAGCAAACAAATAACACACACACAACACACACACACACACACACACACACACACACTCGCACAGCACTTGCGATTTGTGCTCAATTAATTGTCAACTGAATGGGAAGAAACTGAGAGATTTGTTCAAACACAATTTACAAATTTAGCTAAAAACATCAGTGCCAAACACCTTCCATAATCTATCTCAAAATGTTCAAAGCGGCAGCGACAAAAACAACAACAATTGCGTTGTAGTGGCAAAGGCTACACGACTGTGGGAGACCCTGTACTCCAACGATTTTCTATTCGAATTTCAACAAATATTGCTAAGGCTTGTTTTCTGTATTTGTTTAGTTCAGTTAAATGTTAACTTTGAGATATTTTTAAAAAGCACACGACTGTGAGAGACCCTGTACTCCAACGATTTTCTATTCGAATTTCAACAAATATTGCTAAGGCTGTTTTCTGTATTTGTTTAGTTCAGTTAAATGTTAACTTTGAGATATTTTTAAAAAAGCACACGACTGTGAGAGACCCTGTACTCCAACGATTTTCTATTCGAATTTCAACAAATATTGCTAAGGCTTGTTTTCTGTATTTGTTTAGTTCAGTTAAAGGTTAACTTTGAGATATTTTTAAAAAAGCACACGACTGTGGGAGACCCTGTACTCCAACGATTTTCTATTCGAATTTCAACAAATATTGCTAAGGCTTGTTTTCTGTATTTGTTTAGTTCAGTTAAATGTTAACTTTGAGATATTTTTAAAAAAGCACACGACTGTGGGAGACCCTGTACTCCAACGATTTTCTATTCGAATTTCAACAAATATTGCTAAGGCTTGTTTTCTGTATTTGTTTAGTTCAGTTAAATGTTAACTTTGAGATATTTTTAAAAAAGCACACGACTGTGAGAGACCCTGTACTCCAACGATTTTCTATTCGAATTTCAACAAATATTGCTAAGGCTTGTTTTCTGTATTTGTTTAGTTCAGTTAAATGTTAACTTTGAGATATTTTTAAAAAAGCACACGACTGTGAGAGACCCTGTACTCCAACGATTTTCTATTCGAATTTCAACAAATATTGCTAAGGCTTGTTTTCTGTATTTGTTTAGTTCAGTTAAAGGTTAACTTTGAGATATTTTTCAAATATTTGTATGTCACTGAAAAAATGAAAAACTAGAAAAACTAAGCTGGGAGGTATTTTGGATTAATTTGGAATTAAAAATATTAAATCCAATTAATACAACTATTGTTAATGTCTATAAATTGGCAAGACAAACTAGACAAAATCGGTATCGAAATTTTTAATAAGATATTAGGAAAACCCATCTGAAACCTTATAATTTGGAAACAAAATTTTGTAAAACAAAATTAAGATCAATGTCATTGGGAAATTGGCAGGCTTTAAATAACAAAAAGTCTAAATAGGCAATAACGAAAATGAAAAATACTTAAATCATAATTTCGCCAGAGACCCTCGAAGATTTTACTATTTGAATTGTTACTTTTTTGCGGCGTTCCTTGGAAAGAATCTGGAAAAGTGACTTGAGATTTAGCTCATAATATAATCTACAAATGTAAAAAAATCACTCAACCAAAGAAACTTGCACTGAATTAAAGTTATTACTATTCGAAAGAGAGGCCGAAAAAAAGTCAAAGCTAATTTGTTTTAATATTAATGAAGTGCCTTTTTTTAATACAAATTTGTTTCCTATTTTGTAGATAAAGAGAATATTTGGCAGCCAATTTTGGTGTGTCTAGCTCTTTAAGTTTTTGAGATCTAAGTGTGAAAGCAGACAAATTGAGGATAATATTGGGATTGACTCTATTTGAAAAACTTGATAAAATCTGCCATGCATACTACTAACAAACTTGATGGACCCTTTGTACTTTGAGAGTACAGGGTTGACCAACAACAACAACAACAACAACAATCGTCTGTCTTTTTGTCTCGGGCGACTTTTAATAAATTTGCCATTTTCGCATTAAAATTTGTAAGCAAACCAAATGGCAACAACGTTACCAAAATCTCTGTCGCATATTGAGTTCGTCTAGTTGTTGTTGTTGTTGCTGTTGTTGCTGTTGCTGTTGTTGCCTTTTGATTATCGTTCGTTGTTGTCGTTGTCGTTGTCGTTGTCAGTTGTCAGTTGCAGGCGGCGCATCGGATGCGTGTAACGCGTTTCCAACCCAAACGCATCGGTAAAATCGCAAAATATATATTTTATTGTATATATAAGTTATATATATATTATATATATATATATATATATTTATCTATATATGCATATAGTTGTTAGTGGAGATTATGTGGCTGCCCGATGCACTCCATTTCTTAGAGCCACAACGGTACGTTGAGCTCCATGCCCTATGAATCCTCATTCCACCATTAAAACCACTAAATTTCCCGGGTGTGTGTGTATGTGCTTAGACCCTGTAATTGGCATAGTAAAGCGTCTATGAAGTTGCTTCAAGTGGCAAATGTGAGAAAAACGATTCGCTGTGCGAATTTTGAAAATAAAAATAATAATACTAAGAATAACAAATTTGTAAACATATAGGAAATTTGTTGAGTTTCCCAATAAGTTTCCTTTTTTACTTTCTTGTTATTTTCTTTGTTTTATACAAAAATTTACAAATATTTGACACCATAGAGTAATTTTTATAATTATTTAATAATCATAGATTTACTTATGTTTTTAATTTAATTTGAAGAATTAAATAATACCCTTTTAATTTTGGTAATAAAGGAAAATACTAAAAAAAAAAATCGATTTCAATATTCATTGTATTTTTTTTTAAATTTTATTGCATTTAAATTAAAATGAAATAATGAGAGTAATTCTATGATTTTTAAATAATACTACTTGTTTTGTTTAGGCCGCGTAGATCTCTGAAACTATAAGAGCTAGACACATCATTTTTTTAAAGATAAAAGTCGCAGATTAATTTCATGTTAGAGCTGTAATTTTACCTGGGTATCACAAAGTCGTGCACGCTCGGATGAAGTGTTATTACTTATGTTAACATAAATTCTCCAAGTGCACGGAATAGAACACATAATTAGTCATTAAATGTGCTCGGCAAAAATGAAAACAAAGCAAAGAAAGGTAAAGAAAAGAAAAGAAAAGAACGAAACACATTTTGCATCTAAAACAAAAGCAGATTCCCAATTCGAATTCTCTATTCCCCATTCCCCATTCCCCGATTCCCTATTATTCTATTCCCATTCCATTACTGCACTTGGCCATTAAAAATGCACACGGAAATGCATTTCGAATTGCGTATTTTGAATTTGTTATTGTTTTGCTTGAGCACCAACCAAATATGCGTTTAAATATGCCAAAGATGAGCACACCAAAATAATTGAATTGAAACATTTTTGTAAACAATTCTTTTGACACTCAATTCTCAAGGAAATTTGTTCAATCATATATTTTAATTATTGGACATCATTTTAATTATTGGATATCACAAATAACTATTTAGTGCAGCTAGAAATCTTAACTAAATAATTAATAGAAATAAAATCACAATAAATAAATGTTTTGTGCTGATAAATGATACATCTAGAAATTTAAACGCTCAACTGTTGACAATTTTGATATAGATAAAAATTCCAACTAATAATTTAGTGGTAAGAAACAAAAAACTGTGAAGAGTGCAGTAAATAAAAGATTTTGTTTAGTTTAACAAAAATAGTTTTAAAAGATTTAAATAGAATTCAAATAGTTGTTGTAAAAAAAAACAATACTTTTTATTCAAATTCTCTGGCTGTACGAATTTAGTATTTCGTATTCAACCAATTTTAAAGGGTTAAAAAATGGGTAAATTGTGAAAATTGTGAAAATTTTGAATTTTTTTAATAGGAAAAAATTAAAAAAAATATCAATTTTGTTTTTAAAGTTACATATGGCAAAAAGACAAGAGATTCTTGACGATCTATAAGATGGTCAGAAGTCCAATATAATGCAGAGGTGAACAGAGGTAGAGGGGGGTTGGGGGTTAGATGAAACCGATGACAGACGGCGCAAAATTGATACTAAAAGGTGTTTGAGTTGTTGTGATTTCATCATCGCCACTTACGGCATGACAGAAAAGCCAAAAAACAACAAAATATCAATGCTCGTTTTGTGGCTGGCAAACCGATCAGCAGCAACAACAACAACAACAAACTTGGAAAAGTGGAATTTTCAAAAATGCTGCGATAAATTTTTAACGGCAATGGCAACAACAACATAATTATAAACAGCAGCAGCGACAACAACAACGATAATAATAATCAAAATAATAACGACGACAACATTATCGTCACCTAGAGACAATATAATTGTAAATTTAATTTATTCACGCACCTAAATTGAGTTAGACAAGGCGCAATTCACATTTTAACAATTTATCTATCATGCTTTTGTTTTTGCTCGTTATTTTCGTTGTTTGCTTTCAAGCTTTTACACAGACGCCTCACACGTACGTCAAAGCTTTGGCAGCTGGCAGAGCGCTTACCAATACATCTATACAAAAGTGATGCGTGTGTGTGTGCTTATGATAAAATGTTTTGATTTCATTATTTAACATAGTTGATTCTTTAAGCATTATACAATTTCTTGAAATTTATTTGCATATTTTTTAATTAAAAGAAAATAAACTTTTAATTTATCATAGTTTCTTAAATAATAAACTCTCTAAAAATTGTCTACTATTTTTAAATAAACTTTTTTTTTTATTTTTACCACCAAAATTGAGAAACAGCTGAAAAAAAATGCAGCTTTCAGTATTAATAAATAATTACTTAGTAGTTTTTTCCAGCACTAAAATTTTAATTGGGCTTTACTAACTACTAAGTTATGAGTTGAAACTTTGATAAGTTGAGAATTTAAATTGCTCAAATTCTTTTTTATCTTGTCGAATTATTATCCAATTTAAGGGGGAACTTTTTCGGGCATATAATTAAGCTGGCTTACTTCTACTGGTTAATCAGTTGGTCAGTCAGTTACTCATGCATTCACTCAGTCAGTAAGTCAATCAACCTTGCCAATAATTTTGTTTCTTTCTTTTTTTTTTTTTTGCAGCTGCGATAACAGCAACAACTTTCGGTATAAGGGTGGTGGGGCGGCGGCGGGGGGGGGGGGCAAGGGCATTCAGAGTGTGTCTGTGTATGTGTGTCTGTGTATGTGTGTAAGTTCTTGAGTTCATTCAGAAAAGAACGCGTAGAACTAATGCAAACTGAACTGCATGCTCTTTTTGTTTTGTTTTATTTTCTATGCTACTTCTTCTTATTCCGTCTCTTCTTCTTCTTCTTCCAATGTGTGCATGCATAAATGTAACTCATATCAAAGTCGTTGTGTGTGTGTGTCTGTGTGTGTGTGTGTGTGTGTGTGTGTGTGTGTGTGCATGCATTCATCCAGCAATTTATCAAAGTCAACAGAGAGTTGAGAGTTGTTGCTGCGATAAAAGCAAAGGCTGTCCCTCTTCTTTTCCTCCTTCTCTTTCCCCCCCCCCCCCTATCTATCCTTTTTTCGCCTACGCATTTGTTTGCTTTTGTATATTTTGCTATAGTCCAAAGCTGATTGCAAAACTGCAACAGCGAAATCCTCCAATGGCAAAACAACCAGTGTTGATAAGCATGTCACCAGGTGACCATCAAAATGCATTCGTTACGCCAATTTACGCCGCTAGAGGGCGGCTGCAATGTATTTGGAAATGCAGCAACACCATGTCCTTATCGATTAGCAGTTATCGATAGGCATTATTTTTAATATCTGACACCGATACTGGCGCCATTAGATAGTTGCTTTATTTATTTTTTAAATTCAAACAAATGTTTAGAAAATGAGGGGAAAAGTATTTGTTGATCGTGACTAACGATCGCGCTTTTCCGCATTTATTTACACATGACTGGCTTCTCCTCGCCAGAGGTGTATATTCGTATTTGCTTAAGCGATTATACAAAACTTATTTATGGAAAACAGTTTGACAAATTGACTCTTCTCAGTTGTTGTGGTTTTTTGCTTATTGTATGGAATGACGATACTACAGAAGTCGGAAGACATTGTCATATCTTGGCAATGACCTAATCACAACAAAGAACATTCTCTGAATGCATTTTTTTTGTTTTCTTTTTATCAAATTGAACATGTGTAAACTTTAATTTGACGGGCATTTCAAGAGATTATTATATCATTGCTGCTGCTGTGATACACATGTTAAGTAATATTTTATGCGACTAAGAGTTAGTCTCTATTTGTTTCAAATTAATTTCATTACAAACGTTTTTCTCAAACCTAAAGTTGGAAATTCAAATTGAGCCTGAACTTTCAAAATTCAAACCTTAAAAAACAAAAAAACAAAATCGACTTGTTGATTCCTTGGGGAAATAAGAAATTTCATAGATTTTTCATGCAAATCTTTTTTCAGCACTCTTTAAAAATTGTAAGCAAATGAATTATTATAGTTGGGTTCTTTTATATGACAATCCCTGCTTTTTTTTCTCTAATATTTTGTACTTGCAGTTTTTAATTGCCTTTTTTTATATATATATATATGAAACTCTTTGTACTGACTCACTCACTGACTGACATACAATCAACGTGTAGGCCAAACCGCTAAAGATAGAAAGCTGAAGTTTCTGACACAACATAGCTGAGACAATTTTAAGACAATTAAGATGGCGTTTTGCGAAATTCGACCTGTAAGTGGGTCAAATTCGGGTTCAAAGGTCACCAAATTGCTTAGTATGAAAAATAGTTTTGTTTCTTAAGATATCTTAACCACACTCACAGATTGTATATATTTGATTGCGCGTCAAGAGAATGAATTTTGATGGTTGTGTTGTTTTTTATATGAAAATTATGAAAGCTACAGTCCAATGTATAATTGCCTCTTTTTCTTATATAAATTTGAATAATTATAAATATAATTTATTAATCATATAATACTATAATCATTTGCAGAGCGACAACGCTCGAGCGCGAGATGCGCGATCCGACGAGCATCTGCAACGTGGACTGTCTGCTGGACACGGTCTCGGCGCTGGTCAGCGACTGTGATCACGATTCCCTGAAGCGCCTCAAGAACATTGAGCAATACGCCTACAAATGTGAGTACGAAATGGAGATGGGCACGGGCCTGTGCGGGCTTCGTGACCCGTGGGCCTCTTCAAAAAATCCCCGGGCTTCGAGCATGAACGGGCCAAAACGGGCTTTTTTTCGTGCGGGCCCGGGCCTAAGCCAAAAGCCCGGAGGCCCGGTAGGCCCGAAAAGTCACGATTTAAAAAATATTTTAGTATCGATTGGTCAAAATATTTCTATAATTCACATCTCTTTTGTCGATATGACACTTATCGATAAGTTTGTCAAACTTAATTTCACGTGTGTTTATTAGAAGAAGAAGAAGAAGGCGACAAAGCGACAAAATTAATAAGGAAAGAATAAAATTCTTTTTTTTCTATAGTAATATCGGGCCGGGCCTTATTTATTTCGGGCTCGGACCGGGCCGGGCCGGGCCTTCAAAGGGAGGCCCGTGCCCATGTCTAGTATGAAACATATTCTTAAAACTATCAATATCGTTCATATTTCGATATATGAATTGTTCTTCATATTTCTGACACGAAATGTAAATTTGAGAAAATAATGTTTGCATATATTGTGGCTTACAGATAAACCTTTGGCGCAACGGATCAATCAGCTGCGCATGAATGTCGACGACTTTGACTTCATCAAGCTGATTGGAGCCGGCGCCTTCGGGGAGGTGCAGCTGGTGAGGCACAAGTCGTCGCGCCAGGTGTACGCCATGAAGCGCCTGTCCAAGTTCGAGATGATGAAGCGTCCCGACTCCGCCTTCTTCTGGGAGGAGCGCCACATAATGGCGCACGCCAACTCCGAGTGGATTGTCCAGCTGCACTTTGCATTCCAGGTAGGATGATTCATTATAATTATCAAGATCAAATCAAAATCAAGTTATAATCATAATCAAATTCAAATCGAATCAAAACAAATGCCGCATCAGATCAACATGAAATCAGAATAAATTAAAAATCAATTTAAATCAAAACCAAATAAAAGTTAAAATAAAACTTAAATCGGAATGAAAATAAAACTAAAATGAAATTAAACAAAAATCAGATCCAATTCATATCAAAATCAAATCAAAACCAAATAAAAACAAATTAATAAATAAAAAATCGAATGTTTCATTAATTCAAAATTATATTTAATCAAAATCAAATGAAAATCAAACCCAAGTCAAACTTGAAATAAAACTCAATTTGAAATCAAATTTAAAATTAAAATCAACAACAAATTCAAATGTAAATTAATCCAAATAAAAATAAAACTCTAATTAAAATCAATTCGAACTCAAATCTAAATCAAATTCGAAACCAAATAAAAAATTTAAATCAAAATCAAATCAGATTAAAATCAAAACCAAAAACAAATTAAAATGAAAATCAAACTCAAATAAAAATAAAAATAAGAGTCAAACTCAAAACTAAAATTAAATACGAACTCGAATAAAAATTTAAATCAAAATTCAAATCAAACCCAAATTAAAATTGAAATAAAACTCAAATCGAAATCAAAATTAAAATACAAATAAAAATCAAATCAAAATAAAAGTCAAAACAAAATTAAGTTCGATTAAATTAAATTAAATAAAAGTCAAGCTCAAATCGAAAATCGTTCAAGTTATAAATAAAATCAAATATAAGTCGAAAACTTCTAAAATCATCTTTCAATTGCAGGATAGCAAATATCTGTACATGGTGATGGACTTTATGCCCGGCGGTGATATTGTGTCCCTGATGGGCGACTACGAGATACCGGAGAAGTGGGCGATCTTCTATACGATGGAGGTGGTTCTCGCCCTGGACACCATACACAACATGGGATTCGTGCATCGGGATGTGAAGCCGGACAATATGCTGCTCGATAGTTTTGGCCATTTGAAGCTAGCCGATTTCGGCACCTGCATGCGAATGGGCGCCAATGGTCAGGTGGTGTCCAGCAATGCGGTCGGCACACCGGATTACATAAGTCCCGAGGTATTGCAATCCCAGGGCGTGGACAATGAATATGGCAGGGAGTGTGATTGGTGGTCCGTGGGCATATTTCTCTACGAGATGCTCTTTGGCGAGACACCCTTCTATGCGGACTCGCTGGTGGGCACCTATGGCAAGATCATGGATCACAAGAACTCGCTGAGCTTTCCGCCGGAAGTGGAGATCAGTGAGCAGGCGAAATCATTGATACGCGCCTTTCTAACCGATCGCACACAGAGATTGGGTCGCTATGGCATCGAGGACATCAAGGCGCATCCGTTTTTTCGCAACGATAGCTGGTCCTTTGACAACATCCGGGAGAGTGTGCCGCCCGTGGTGCCGGAACTGACCTCCGACGATGATACGCGTAATTTTGAGGATATCGAACGGGATGAGAAACCGGAGGAGATGTTTCCATTGCCCAAGAGCTTTGATGGCAATCATTTGCCCTTTATTGGCTTCACCTACACGGGCGATTATCAGCTGCTCTCTAGCGATCAGGTGGACACCGTGGAGTCCAAGGAATCGCAGTCGATCAACAGTGCCAATGCCAACAATAATCATGCGCATGCGCACAATCATCGACATCGTCCGTCCAATTCGAATGAGCTGAAGCGTCTGGAGGCGTTGCTGGAACGGGAAAGATCCCGAGCCGAGGCACTGGAGCAGCAGGATACGAGTTTGCGCCAACAGATGGAGCTGAGCACCAAACGGGAGGCGGAACTGCAGCGCATTGCGAGCGAATATGAAAAGGATTTGGCTCTGCGTCAGCACAATTACAAAATAGCCATGCAAAAGGTCGAGGTGGAGATTGAGCAGCGCAAGAAAGCCGAGGCCCAGCTGGTGGAGATCCAGAAGAAGCTGGAGAATGAGCAGAAGACACGCACCCGGGATCTCAACATCAATGAGAAGGTGCTGACGCTGGAGAAACAGCTGCTGGATATGGAAAGCAATTTCAAAACCGAAACGGAGCACACACAAAAGCTGAAAAAGCAAAATGCCGAACTGGGCTTCAATCTCAAGACGCACGAGGAGAAGGTGCGCGATATGGTGGAAATGATTGAGACACTGCAGAAGCACAAGGAGGAGCTGGGCCAGGAGAATGCCGAACTCCAAGCCCAAATGGTCCAGGAGAAAAATCTGCGCTCCCAATTGAAAGAACTGCACAAAGAGGCCGAAAATAAAATGCAAACCCTGTCGAATGATCACGAGCGCACCTTGTCCCGTGAGCAGAAGGCGCAGCTGGACAATCGAGCGCTGCTCGAGAAGATCAGCGAGCTGGAGAAGACGCAGGCCAGCCTGGACTTTGAATTGAAGGCGGCCCAGGGACGCTATCAGCAGGAGGTGAAGGCGCACCAGGAAACGGAGAAATCGCGACTCGTATCGCGCGAGGAGGCCAATCTGCAGGAGGTCAAGGCGCTGCAGTCCAAGCTCAACGAGGAGAAATCCGCCCGCATCAAATCCGATCAGAACTCGCAGGAGAAGGAGCGACAATTGAGCATGCTGTCGGTGGACTATCGACAAATCCAGCTGCGTCTGCAGAAACTGGAGGGCGAGTGCCGTCAGGAGTCGGAGAAGGTGGCCGCCCTGCAGTCCCAGCTGGATCAGGAGCATAGCAAGCGGAATGCTTTGCTCTCGGAGCTCAGCTTGTATAGCTCGGAGGTGGCACATTTGCGTTCGCGCGAGAATCAGCTGCAAAAGGAGCTGGCGGCCCAGCGAGAGGCGAAGCGGCGCTTTGAGGAGGATCTGGCACAGCTGAAGACAACGCATCACGAGGCGCTGGCCAACAATCGGGAGCTCCAAGCTCAGCTGGAGGCGGAACAGTGTTTCTCGCGTCTCTACAAGACGCAGGCGAACGAGAATCGTGAGGAGAGCGCCGAACGTCTGTCCAAGATTGAGGATCTCGAGGAGGAGCGTGTCTCCCTCAAGCATCAAGTCCAAGTGGCCGTTGCCCGCGCCGATTCCGAGGCATTGGCCCGTTCGATAGCGGAGGAGACCGTTGCCGATCTCGAGAAGGAGAAAACAATCAAGGAACTCGAACTCAAGGACTTTATCATGAAGCATCGCAACGAGATCAATGTCAAGGAGGCGACACTTGCCACTCTCAAGGAAGCCGAAGCGGATCTGCACAAGAAACTCGCCCAGAAGTGCAACGAGTGCGATGATCAGCTGCAGCAGCACAAGAAACAGTTGGATGAGATTGGGCAACAACGTCTCGCCAAGGATGAGGAGATCGCCAAACTGGGCGAAAAGTGCAAGAACGAGGTGCTCCTGAAACAGACGGCGGTCAACAAACTCGCCGAAGTCATGAATCGTCGCGATTCCGACTGGCAAAGTGAGTATTGCATTTCTTTAATTTCCATGCTGCTTCTTAATTCAAAAAGATCAATAGGATCTTGTAAATTATATGTATACTCTGAGATACTCGCTACTCGTCGCATTACTGACGAGTTATTATCATTAACTCGCCACTCACTACTCGTTTTCTTATTAGCGTGTTTTTTAATTCACTTCACATTATTTACATGACACTCCTTGCTCGTCACATTATTGAATTACTTTTTACTCGTCACATCATTAACTCGATACTCGTCACATTGTTAACTTGTTTCTTATTACTCGTCCTATTACTAACTCGCTACTTGTTGCCTTACTAACTATTTACTCTCCACAATATGAAATTGCAACTCGTTACTCGTCACATTATTTAATTTCCACTTAGCTCATTAACTCGCCACTCGTTATCCGTCATATTATTTACTTATCACTCATTTATATTCATATTATTAACTTGATACTCTTCGCATTACCAACTCGTTACTCGTCACATTATTACTCGTTACCCGTCTAATTATTACCATATTATTACTCTGTTCGTAAGTTACTCAAAACTCAACTAATTCTTCATTTTTATTTTAATCCGCAGAGCAAAAGAGCAAGGCTCGCTCTACGGCGGAGCTGCGCAAGAAGGAGAAGGAGATGCGACGCTTGCAGCAGGAGCTGTCGCAGGAGCGAGACAAATACAATCAGCTGCTGCTTAAGCATCAGGATCTGCAGCAACAGAATGTCGAGGATCAGCAACTCAAGCAGAAGATGTTCATGGAGATTGACTGCAAGGCAACTGAGATTGAGCATCTGCAGAGTAAACTCAACGAGACAGCTTCTCTCTCGTCCGCTGACAACGATCCCGAGGATAGTCAGGTAAACACACACACACACACACATAAACATAAAAACAAACACATACACACATACAAATATACACGCATTTACACACACACACACAACCATCTTTCTCTCTTTCTCGCTCACTTTCTACAACTGTTTCCTTGGGTCTCGTTTCTTGTCGTTACTCGCTACTCGCTGAATTGATATAGCACTCCTCTCTGCTCTCACTCACACAGGACTCGGTCTTCGAGGGCTGGCTGAGCGTGCCGAATAAGCAAAATCGAAGGCGTGGCCACAGCTGGAAGCGTCAATATGTAATCGTCTCGTCGCGCAAAATCATCTTCTACAACTCGGATATTGACAAGCACAATACAACGGATGCCGTGCTTATACTCGACCTTAGGTAAGTCTCACCACTCGCCAGATTGTTACTTGATGCTCGCACCTTATTACTCGTCATATAATTAAATTGCCAAACGGCTGAATCAATACTCGCTATTTGTCAAATTATTAACTTGTCCCTAATTACTGTTCACTCGTTACTCTTCGCATTATTAACTAGTTACTTGCTCGTCCTTTTTACATATAGCTACTCGCTAGCTTGTCACAGTAATGAATGACTACTCGTTATATGATTTACTCATTACTCGCCATTCGTCATTTTATTAAATCGCCATAATAATAAATCATAACTTGCCATTTGTCACATTACTAACTCGAGTCAAGCTACTTGTCACTCGTTACTCGTCACAATCTGAACTTGTTACTTGCTCGTCACATGAATATAGCGCTACTCGTTACATCATAAACTCTTCACTCGTTACTTGCCCACAGCTTTAATCTCTGTTCGTAACTCATTAAGTTATTTACTTGTTACTCGTCACTCGCCACTCGATATTAACTCTATACACTTTTTCTATTTTATGCAACAACAGCAAAGTGTATCACGTGCGCAGTGTTACGCAGGGCGATGTTATACGCGCCGATGCCAAAGAGATTCCGCGCATCTTCCAATTGCTGTACGCCGGCGAAGGCGCCTCCCATCGTCCCGACGAGCAGTTGGACTCGACGCTGCTCGTCAGCGGCAACGAGGAGCGACCCGGCACCATAATACACAAAGGTGAGTCTCTCTCTCTCTCTCTCTCTCTCTCTCTCTCTGTTTGTTTCTTTTGTTAATTGGTGCAACTATCTCACTTTAAACCAGGTCATGAATTTGTGCAAATCACATATCATATGCCAACCGCCTGTGAGGTCTGCACGAAGCAGCTGTGGCACGTGTTTAAGCCGCCGGCGGCCTACGAATGCAAGAGGTAAGTCTTTAATTAACTTAATCTCAATTTAGGCCACTAACAAAAGTTCAATTGAGTTGAGGAAGTTGTTGTTCAAATACTCGATACTTCGTTGAATCACAAATGTGAAAAAGTAACGAGTAAATCAACTTTTGCTAGTTCCCTCCCTCTGATAGTTGCTTTCAAATTAATATTATTTGTGATTGGTTGTGTGTGTGTGTGTTTTTTAGATGCCGCAACAAGATACACAAGGAGCACGTGGATAAGCACGATCCCTTGGCGCCCTGCAAGCTGAATCACGATCCACGCAGTGCACGGGATATGCTTCTGTTGGCCGCCACGCCGGAGGATCAATCGTTGTGGGTGGCACGGCTCCTGAAGCGGATCCAGAAGAGCGGATACAAGGCCAACTCGTCGAACAACAACAGCACCGATGGCAGCAAAATATCACCCAGGTAATATACCCGAACTTCCATAACACTAAATACTATTAACGAGTGTAGCTACCCCTTTTAAATAACTTCTCTGGGGTTGTTGATCAAATATCGACAATCTTTTGTTATGCTTATACATTTTTGAGTGATTTATTAAAAGAAAAAAACAAAACAATTTTAAATATCGATAATTCTTTTTTTTTCGATAACACTTTGAGCGATCTAAAATAAAACAAAAAATATCGAAAAATATATGTTTTTTAAAATTTATTTCCGAGCTTTATAAAATAAATGTAAACTATCAACAATATTATTACAATTCTCAAAAAGTTCAACATGCCCAATTTACGATAGTCTTCTGCTTCTTTCTTTGATATTATCTTGAACATTGATATTTTGTAATTTCAAAAATATATTTCATATATTTAGCATAACAAATGTTAGGGATATTTTCAAGAAACTGATCAACAAGCCTAATTTGCAATAGTTCTCGCTATTTCCCACCCTCAAGCCCCAATTGACGTTGCCAAAAAAAAATGAAAGAAAAAAACCCGCTGCTAATTGAAGGCTTTTTGTGTGTTTCTAATCTTTAAGCTAATTTATTCCACGTATTTTTCTTTTCTCGCTTGTTCGATCTACTACTCGCTACTCGCTACTCGCTATAATAAACAACAACAACAACAATCATCATCAAACAATCAATCAATCAATCAATCAATCAATCAATCAATCAATCAATCAATCGTTCAATTCATCAATCAATTCATGAACACAGCCAATCGACACGTTCCGCCTATAAACCGTATGCAGCGAATGTTCAACGCTCTGCAACATTGCCGGCGAATTCTTCTTTGAAACAATAAAGAACTCGCCACAAGGAGGAGAACAGAAGAAAGAAGATGAAGAGAAGATGTTGAAATCAGAGAGAGAGAGAGAGAGAGAGAGTTGTCGAGCTATTTAGGAACTTCTTTAACGAATTGGAAATGGAAATAAAGTTGGAGATTGTATCTAATGTTAATACTACTTGTCTGTATACTAAAATGATA
The DNA here is from genome assembly GCA_035043635.1 of Drosophila rellima. Lineage (NCBI taxonomy): Eukaryota > Metazoa > Arthropoda > Insecta > Diptera > Drosophilidae > Drosophila > Drosophila rellima. The sequence continues at coordinate 2,549,645 of JAWNMV010000678.1, forward strand.
ATATTTACTTAATTTAACAAGCATACAACAACAACAACAACTACTACTACAACTACTACTACTACCATCTACCAAACTTTGCTATGTCTATCCTATATACTAGATATACATACATATACGTATATATATATTTTTTGATTAATTTACAAACAACGAGAGCGAGAGAAATGTAAAGTTGACTTTCTTTGACTACCAACTATTCTCAAAGCTCTTTGAACGCTTTATTAACTAACCAACCAATAATTCAATCTATCAAATAACCAATTGCTTAAATGGCAACGTCAAATGGCTAAAAAAAACAAGAAAACGAGCAACAAACACTTCCAAAAACCTGAAAAGATAACGGAGTTCTCTATTTTATAATCCATAGGTTCGTAATTTAGTAGTACTTACTTACTTATATACATATCTATTTGTATACCATATACATACATATGTATATCCTAAAAATACCCAATATATCATCATAATTAGCTCTGTTTAATCATGTATAAAAAGAAAAAACAGTATAATACAACATTCAGATACAGTTACACATACATACTATATACATACATTATATCTATGTACATGATTAGAGATTATTAACGAATTGTATTGCATTTTGGGTACCCAACAACAACAACAACAAGCATAAAAACATTTTATACATATTTTTTTTTGATTAGTTTTTAAGCGACCCCAAAGCAAACGCAAAGCATTCAAAGTAACGAGTAAAATGTAATAAGTAACGAGAGAGAAAGTAACGAGTAAAATGTAACGGGAGAAAAATGCGCTGTAATTATGTAAAACTATAAGAAAAGTAGAGGAAAAACGAGAGTCGAGAGAATTATACAATATATTTCCATATGTACTATATACAATATATATAGAGGGAGCTATATATATATATATATATATATAGTTGATTCGTATATATATAGTTTGTGCCTTGTTGTAGCGAATTTCATTGGCCAAATTTTGTTTGTTTGTTTGTTGTTCTTGTACATTTGTAAATTAAATTAAGATCGATAAATGCAACATTATATATTGCAAACCAGAGCTAGACGGGTATATATGTATACTCTGTATACCCTGTAATATCCATAGATTAACTAAGTCGCATGGCAGCTAAAAAAACGAAAAACTCTCAATTGAATTCCATTTCAAGAACTTTTGTATTTAACTGATTAAAAAAAAAACAAAGAAACAAAAAAAAAAATTGAAATTGAAACTGAAAATGAAAATGTAACTAAAATCATATTACAGTTACTTAAAGAGCAAGAAAGCAGCTGTCAAAGAGAAAGGGAGAGAGCGATCGAAAATATGATAAAAACAAAATGAAAATGAAAAAATGGCACAGTTTTTTTTATATACATACATATGTATTTTGTGTAAAGGCTACATCTAAGTATTAAATATCAAATATGTAATACTCTAGTTTCTAGTTAAGTTAACATATTATTTATTTCATCTGTTTTGTGTGTTTTCAATGTGGCGCCATCTAGCGTTAATTCTCTGAAACAAATTGCTATTCTATTATCAGCTCTATTATGATTAATAGTATTATATATATGTGTGTGTGTGTGTGTGTGTGTGTGTGTGTGCCTAGAAGAAGGAAGAGAGAGAATTAAGTTGTTACGAATCAAATTGGCGAAACATTGACGAAAAGCAAAAGCACAAGTGAAATCAAAAAAATATATAACGATAAAAAGTACGATAACTATCGATACAACGAGTAATGACGATAAAACGATTAACCGAAATACAAAAACATTCTGCAACCATTTTTTTTTAATACTTTAGTTAAAGCAAATGAAAATGGCGAAAAACAAAGAACTTTGAATGAGAAAGCTCTGCTTTTTTTATTATCATTATCATTATTTTTTATTATTATAACGATTATTATTTTTATTATTATATACGACTATTGTTAGGACTATGTTTAATGCTATTTTCTAGTTTAACAAACAACACACAACAACAACAACAACAACAACGTATGTAATTACATGTCTCTTAAATCGAATGAATTTTGCAAAAAAAAAAATAAGCAAAAAAAAAAAAGAAGCAATTCGAGTAAATAAAGTAATGTGTACAAAAATCTACAAAAAAAAATCATCGAAGATCGCTTCATTTCATTGTGTTTTGTTTTATTTGTGTTTCCCTCTTTTTATTGCACTGCAATTAGTTAACATCTTCACGTACTTTATTATTATTTTGTTGTTCGTTTCGCTTTCCTCTGTTTCTTGTTTGCTTGCGATCTATTGAAGAAGTTCTTCTTATATCTTTAAGCAGCAACAGCGTACAAACCTTGGGTAACAGCATACAAACCTTGAGACTGTCGAATCGACTCCTGAACAGCTTTAAAAAACGTTTTCGAGCCGTAAACTTCAACAATAATAATAATAATAGCTCTAATAACTATCCATAAATATACATAGCTATAAACATACAGTTAGTCAAGTAATTCTTTTGACTAAATAAAAAAAAAAAACATACACTAAAGCAAATAAATGCACTAAAGCAATCTAAATATAACAATTTGTAGTAGTCGAGATATTTTTGGATGGGAACTTTTTCTCTGTCCAAACAATTACCAGACTAACTGTGTATATATTTACCTAATTGTTCCGACTGTCTAGCAATCTCTATATAAATTAAAAGTCTGATTTAATGGAAAACGAAACTAAAAAGCAATAACGAACAATACATTTTGAAAAATACTATTAAAAAAAACTATATTCAAAAAATTGATATTCTTTTATTGTTGATAAACTGCTCCATGTTCACTTTTTTTTTTAAATTTAAATTTAGCCATTTTTATGTAAGTATAAAATCTGTTTAAATTTTCTTAAGTATTCATACAAATTCCGAAACACCTCCATGGTCATTTTATTGTACCTTAAAAGCAATTCCTTTATCAGCTCCTCCATGGTCACTTTATTTGACTCTATTTACAGTTGAGGGTAAGTAAAATATGCATTATTTATTTGTAACTCTTTATGTAAGTGATTTTGAAGACTCTTTATTAAGAAAACGGGTCAGAAGTTCCCTTAGAATAAGCAGGCACCTCCATGGTCACATTGTTTTATGTTTTATACACCTGAAATGCATTATTGCAACACTCTCCGAGTTTTTTTTATAGTCTGTCTCCAAGATGAACGTGTTTGAATTGAAATCAAATGAAATATTAATTAGCTGTAATGCATTGAAAATGGAATACTGATAATGGATTAGCATATACAAATATGTATATTATTATTATTTTTATTATTATTATTAATAATGTTGTTGTATGCATTCGATTTCGATTTGCATGTGAGTTGGTTTTTCAACTCGATTCGATTCGATTCGATTTGATTTGACTTCATTGTCGTTTTGTATATTATTAACAACTTTTTGTTGTTGCTATTAAGTTAACAAATAAGTAAAGAAAAAACCAAAATTGATTTAACAAGTTTTTTATTTATGTCTTTACATATGGTTTTTGGTCTGTTCAGGTGTGGCTTACACATATTCATTATACGCCCTGTGGCCCTACTCGCCCGCCCCTCAACGCCACGCCCCTTTCAAGCGTTGACATCTCAAATTTTGTAGTTCAAGGTAAGTTGGCCACTTGACCAAATAATTAGCTCTAGTCTCCGATTCGGATGAAGACGAAGCTGCAGATGAAAATCTAAATAAAGTTGAAGTTAAAGCTCAAATCTTTGACTTTGCACTGTGGCTAAAACTAACTAAAGTCTGTGGCAAAAATCTATATGCTGACATATTTTTCTTGAAAATTGTTTGTATTATTTAATTTCAATTGGATTTTTACTTTAATTTTGGTCAACTGTTCTTAGTTGACATTAAATAAATAATATAAAAATAATAAAAAATAAATATCCCGCTGCAATTTCAATTGTATATTAACAATACTTCAAAGAATTTTTTTAACATTTAAATAAAAGTAGGTATATCATAAAAATTTACTTAAGTTATCGATCTAATTTTTATTCAACATTTTTTGTTCATGTTTCACATTTTTGAATAAAATTAAATTACATTTATTTAACATTATCAGCGATATTTATATTTTGAAATTAACAAAACTATGCATTTCGCCCACTCTTATGCCACGCCCACTTTTATTTTATTTTGAAAAACTTCTTTCAAGTAGTGAGTCCATATATATTACATAATTCCAACCGATTTCATAGCTCACAAGTTACCAATTTTTGTCCTAAACTTTGAAACAATGATCCAAAGTGCTTTGTCATTCAGTTTACAGTCACGCCCAATAAACTGCGCCCAGTTGATCAGACGGAGGAGGGGGGATCACAGAATATCTGCAAAAGTTCAAAACGATCATTAAGAGCGTCACTTGATGGGGCTTCATTTTCTTATAGCCGCTAAGCGTCGAGTGCAAAGAGTGTTATAAATTTGTGACAGTGTATGTAACTGGTAGAAATTCTTGATCAGCATCTAGTCGAGTTTATCTTCCCAGATGATCGATCATAATTTGTCAAACATAAATTATAATTCAACAATGATTTGTTGACTTTTATTCAAAAATGCAAATTAATTAAATGAAATAAACATGCCAAATATGATTTATTGAATTATATGTATATGAATATATGCTTTAATGAATTATCGGGTATCTTATAGTCGGTCACTCGACTTAAGCATTCTTATATCATTTTTTTTTTGTAGCCCCTATGAGTTGGCACCCCAGAAAGAGACCTCAACATGCACAGCATCGGCATCATTAAGATCATTATTAATATCATTAGCATTATCATTATCATTAACGAGTTTCGCCCGCACCCAATTTGAGTATCAAATCAGTTCAAGGGCATGTTACAAAAAACGAAAGAGAAAAACATATTTGCTCCAAAATATTGTCTCTATATAAATATATATATATATATATATGTATATATATGTATGTATATATTAATGTATGTACATATACATATGTAAATGTGCACATTTCTGGCATTTTCTCATCTTTTTAATTTTTTTTTTTTGGCTTAAGATTTACATTTGGCACTTGGGCTCGGTCTTCCTCTGCTCTTTCTTCTCCTTCTCCTTCTCCCCTTCTTCCTCCTCTGTCTTCTCCACCATTTCCTCTCCTCCCCTCCCAATCGCCTTGTCTCTGTCTGCAGTTTCGTTGCGGTTTCGGGATTTACCAGCGACCAGCTTCATCTTCATCTCAATAACAACAATTGGCCCGAAATCAATAAATTAATTAATCAATAAAAAACAACACATGCGTTGTCTGCTCGACTTTTAGCTACCCTGGCGAGTTTTCCTTCGAAATTAATGTTTATTTATTTATTTATTTTATGTCAACTGGGGTCAATTGACCAATATTAAAGTTGGAAAAAAAGTGTAAAGTAAAATTAAGCAATATATAAATGAAAGGAAAATTTAGTAACCATATTTAAATTTAAACTTGAAATTGATATTGAAATTATTTTAGTTGAGTAATCTCTTCTCACTTCCGTTCAGCCATTTTGGATTCGTTCTATTGCCTGCATGTTTGCATACTTTCAGTCGAGCATACCCTTTCCTTGACAGTTTCTGTCTACAGGGTATTATTAAAATAAAAGCCAAACCTAAAAGCCAGCGACGTCGACGTCAACGTCAACGTTGGCCAAACAAAACCTGTCGCTGCACAGCACAAAATCCACAATTGACGCCGACGCCGACGCCGACGTCGACAGCGCTGCCAGCGTCTGTTGTCAACGTCAGCTGCTGCTGCAGCGGCTCACTGTGGGCAATTTGCCTGTTTAAGCAGACATTCAATATGCGCACGAAACTGTTTAATGTACTCCATAAGATTCGACTGTTAATGTGTAAAACGCAAAAAACATCTTTCATAAATAAAAATATTTATTTAAGTTGGTATTCAAAAACAGTTAATTTGATTATTTTTCTAGTGAACACACTAAATCACCCACTGTCAGCGAAATGACAAATTGAGCGAAACCAGAAGTGCGCGCTCCTTGCACTCTTTGCATTCGATTTGGTGAGACGAGAGTGGAGACAGCTTCACGTCTCCCCCCTCTCCCAACACCATTCCTTGCACTCTTTGCATACGATTTGGTGAGACGAGTGTGGAGACAGCTTCACATCTCTGCCTCCCTCCCTCTCCCTTCGCCATTCCTTGCACTCTTTGCATACGATTTGGTGAGACGAGAGTGGAGACCACTTCACGTCTCCCTCCCTCTCCCACCACCATTCCTTGCACTCTTTGCTTACGATTTGGTGAGACGAGTGTGGAGACCACTTCACGTCTCCCTCCCTCTCCCAACACCATTCCTTGCACTCTTTGCTTACGATTTGGCATGGCGAGAGTGGAGACCACTTCACGTCTCCCTCCCTCTCCCAACACCATTCCTTGCACTCTTTGCATACGATTTGGTGAGACGAGTGTGGAGACCACTTCACGTCTCCCTCCCTCTCCCAACACCATTCCTTGCACTCTTTGCTTACGATTTGGCATGGCGAGAGTGGAGACCACTTCACGTCTCCCTCCCTCTCCCAACACCATTCCTTGCACTCTTTGCATACGATTTGGTGAGACGAGTGTGGAGACAGCTTCACATCTCTGCCTCCCTCTCCCACTTCCACTCCTTGCACTCTTTGCATTCGATTTGGTGAGACGAGAGTGGAGACAGCTTCACATCTCTGCCTCCCTCTCCCACTTCCACTCCTTGCACTCTTTGCATTCGATTTGGTGAGACGAGAGTGGAGACAGCTTCACATCTCTGCCTCCCTCTCCCACTTCCACTCCTTGCACTCTTTGCATTCGATTTGGTGAGACGAGAGTGGAGACCACTTCACGTCTCCCTCCCTCTCCCACCACCATTCCTTGCACTCTTTGCTTACGATTTGGTGAGACGAGTGTGGAGACCACTTCACGTCTCCCTCCCTCTCCCAACACCATTCCTTGCACTCTTTGCTTACGATTTGGCATGGCGAGAGTGGAGACCACTTCACGTCTCCCTCCCTCTCCCAACACCATTCCTTGCACTCTTTGCATACGATTTGGTGAGACGAGTGTGGAGACAGCTTCACATCTCTGCCTCCCTCTCCCACTTCCACTCCTTGCACTCTTTGCATTCGATTTGGTGAGACGAGAGTGGAGACAGCTTCACATCTCTGCCTCCCTCTCCCACTCCCACTCCTTGCACTCTTTGCATACGATTTGGCATGGCGAGAGTGGAGACCACTTTGCCTCTCTCCCACTCGCACTCCCTGGCACACCCTTTCCCCTGCCGCAAAGCACACTTTGAGGTTAGGGCGAACAGCAACCTGTTGTTAAAGTCGTCGATGTCGCTGCTGCTGTCGCTGTCAACGCTGGCGTCGCCGTCGACGCTGGTTGGTGGGTTAACAAAAAAAACAAGAAGAAAAAAGGCAAAAAGAAGAAATATTGGATTGGTTGGCGTAGGTTAACTGCATGCAGACGGCATAAGTAACGTTCAGTCAGCCTCAAGAAGTCGATCGTGATCGTGGCTTTAAAACTACAACACACAACACTCTCTTTCTTTGTTGTGTACCCAGTTTCCAAGTCTTCAATCTTCAGTCTTTCATTTGCAGTGTCTTCAGTTCGTCTTTAAATCTTCAACGTTTCGTTATTTTCGTGCACTTTTTTTTTGTTCTTTGTTCGTTTCGCGCGTTGTCAAACACTGATAAAAAAGAAAAAGAACAAATTATTTTGTTTTTTTTTTCAAATTGAAATTCAAGTTTTATAAACACCTCAAACACACACACACACACACACACACACACACACACACACACGTAAACACAGAAAAAATGAAGTACTTCAACATGTGAGTGAATTTGAAAATAACAATTTTTATTTTTTTTGACAATTCGATATACAATATATCGATAGTTTTTTTGTTGTCCTTTTTTTTGCATATGCATTTGTTCGATTTGTCGCGTTGCCAACTGCATCGCACTTTGTGTGACATTTGCCCGCATTGCCAACTTCTTGCACTTCTTGTTTTCAGCTGACGTGTTTTGCACAAAGACGCCAATAAATGCCAGAAAATGTCATTTCAAAATTTGTTCAAAATTAAAAAATATAAACAGCTAGCTTCAAAAGAAACTTTCATTTTTTTAAAAAAGTGGTTTAGTTGAAAACGAATTTTTTTTGGGATTTATATTTATTTAGTTTTAATTTTGAATATTTTTTAATTTCGATTGAAAAACAGAACATAGCACATTTTATAATACTTGAACGTTTTCCGAAGTGTGCGCAAATTTTGTATTCCAACAGAAATTGAAATTTTTCGGTTAGAAAATTCGCCATGACGGTTTTTGGTTCAGAACTCAGATTACAAGCTGCAAAAAAAAAAAAAATAATCATATTTTGGCGTTAATTTAACAGCTAATTCTTATATTAAAAAAAATATTTTGCCACGTTCAAGAATACCAAAAACAATTTATTGAGCTGGCTTAATAGGAAACTATTTGTCTATATCATATATATCTATATCTTTGCCCATTTTTGACTAACTTTTCCGTTGCCAATAGTTGTCATAGTTTTATATTTCCTAGATTCTTCCATCACTTTTCTTCTCTTCTATCTCTATAGCTTTCTCTCTCTTTGTCTTCCTCTCTCTCGCTCTCTCTCTCTGTGTATCTCCCTTTCTACCTGCATCTTTCTCTCTCTCTCTATCTTTCTTTGTCTCTCTTCTTCGCTCTTTGAATCGAAATTTGCAGTGCAACTTTTAGCTTACATTTATTTACTGCAGGGTATCTGCTAGTCGGTCAGTTGACGCCTTTCAAGTAGGTGTAACAAATCGGTAACTGGAATGCCAATTTGAACTTTAACATGCCAACAACAGCAACAGCAACAGCAACAACAACGACAACGACAACGATCACAAAATCGCAACAATTTCAAATGCCAAAGTTTGGCCCAGTGTTCATTAATGATCATTAAGATGTTGATTATGTGGTTGCTGTTGCTGTTGCTGCTGTTGTTGTTGTGACATTTGCCGGCACAAAGAAATGGCAAATGGCAAAACCCCAGCTGCAACTGTTGCTGTTGCTGTTGCTGTTGCAGTCGATGTTGCTGCCAGCAACAACAACATGAAGCGAAGACCTTCAGACTGTCCACTTTTCGGATTTCAAATTTTCACTACAATAATTTGCGGTACAGAACAGAAACAAATATTTATCAAATTTAGTAATTATGCCGACCAACAGTCGAACTTCCATAACTCGAACTTCTTCAACTCGACTTTTCTATAGTTTGAACTAAATCGAGTGGCAAGAGTTCCTTAAGTCGAACTTCTTGAAATCGACTTTTCTTTAATTCGAACAAAATAAATAAACTAAATACACTTAAAAAAAAATTACTTAAGTTGAAGTCTCCACAACTCGAACTAAATCGAGTGGCAATAAACTTAATAGACTTAAATAAAAGAGTTCCCTAAGTCGAACTTCTTGAAATCGACTTTTCTTTAATTCGAACAAAATAAATAAACTAAATACACTTAAAAAAAAATTACTTAAGTTGAAGTCTCCACAACTCGAACTAAATCGAGTGGCAATAAACTTAATAGACTTAAATAAAAGAGTTCCCTAAGTCGAACTTCTTGAAATCGACTTTTCTTTAATTCGAACAAAATAAATAAACTAAATACACTTAAAAAAAAATTGCTTAAGTTGAAGTCTTCACAACTCGAACTTCTTTAACTCGACAGCTAAATCGAGTGGCAATAAACTTAATAAACCTAAAAAACTTAAAAAAAATAATAAATAATTCCACAAGTCGAAGTCTCCATAACTCAAACATCTTTAACTCGACTTTTCGTTAATAGCCTTAAAAAACTATGAATCCCTCAAGTCGAAGTCTGTATAATGATGATTCGAGTTAGGGAATTTCGACTGTATTGTTTAAAATTAAAAAGTAATATATATAAGATATTTTTTAAGACTAGTGTCTATATACAATAAATCGGACAATTGTCAGTGCATTGATTGAATTGAATGAAATGTTTCAAGGTCGCCAGCTGTTGTTGTTGTTGTTGTTGCTGTTGTTGTTGAGGCTGTTGTTGTTGCTGTTGTTGTTGCTGTTGTCGCCTGCACGACAGCACCAAAAATGGTATGCAAGCAGTTCAGCTAACATAGTGCAGTCGGACAGGGGCAGGGGGAGGTGGGGTTATTGGCAATAGTAAATTAAGTACGAGTATATTGGATTAATTACCTGTTGCTGCTTGTTGTTGCTGCTGTTGTTGCTGATTGCTGCGGCGTTGTCTTATAAATTAACGGTTGCACTTTTAATGCAAGCTGACAGAAATACACACACACACACACACACACACACACACATTAAAATGTTAATCGCATGAGGGAATTAATCACAGAGCCAAAAAAAAAAAAAAATAACACAGCAACAACAACAACAACAACGGCAGCAACAAGCGCCAATTTGACGGCAAGATCAGGATTTCAATTTAGTTTCGCTTGATTTTTTTAATTGTGAGGGGTGGCAAAACGGAGCAGGGAGCAGGGGGAGGGCGAGGGGTTTGTCATGTTGTTATATGTATGTATGTTGTTGCTGTTGTTGTTGCCGCTGTTGTTGTTACACTTGTTGCCGTTGTTGTTTAACATGCGTTTCATTTCATTTTGCGCGCTCGCATTATGTAATATTATTCAAATATACATGTGTATGTAAGAGAGATCAGATCATACTTGAATATATGTGTGTACATATGTAAATGTTATTTAAATACACACACATGCATACATACATACATATACAAGAGAGATCAGATCGTACATACTTATGTATGAATGTGCATATCACGAAACCAGAATACACACACACACACACACACACACACACACACACACACACACACCTGCATAGCTGTAAATATGTAAGACATTGTTGTTACTAGGGGGCTCAAAAAACAAAAATAAATCTCATTTGAAATGTCTTGAGTTATTTTCAAGGACTTTGCCAAAAAAAAACTGTTGCAAATTGGCAACAAGGTGTTAAACACACGCACGCACACACACACACTTACATGGCACATACCAATGCATTTCATAAGCCAAATTCAATGTAAGCCAGCGCAACAACTACAACAACAACTGTAACACAAAAAATCAAAAGACTCTGGCAACGAACTTGCTCTAGCACAAATCAAAAGACTCAGGCAACGAACTTGCTTGGACTTAAAACTGAAAAACCGATTGAGCGCGTTGTTGTTGTTGTTTTTATTATCATCGATCGTTGTTGTTGTTGTTGTTGTTGTTGTTGCTGTTGCCGTTGTAGTCGTAGCACGTACACAATGCACCGTTATTGAACCCACTTAACTCACAAAACTAACTTATCCAGCCATAAAAACAGCAACAACACAACAACAACAACAGCAAATGCCATTCACAGCTACAGACAAATACAACAACGACAACAACAACAACAAAGCACTTGGCACACGTTTATAGTACGCGCACTCGTAATTATAGGAAACTATTAAAGCAAAAAAATAGATAAATAAAATAAAACGCTGTCCCACATATATAACAATTTAAACATACACTCGGAGAAATAACGACACTGCTTCAAGGCCAAAAATGTCTTTTTTGAATTTTTTATTTCTAATTTTCTTTGATTTTTGAAAATTGAAACAAAAAGGCGTAAAATTCTAAAATTGTTTTGGAGAATATTTTATATCCAAAAAAAATATAAATAAATAAAACAAAGCGCTGTTCTACATATATAACTATTTAAACATACACTCGGAGAAATAACGACACTGCTCCAAGGCCAAAAATTTCTTTTTTTATTTTTTATTTCTAATTTTCTTTGATTTTTGAAAATTGAAACAAAAAGGCGTAAAATTCTAAAATTGTTTTGGAGAATATTTTATATCCAAAAAAAATATAAATAAATAAAACAAAGCGCTGTTCTACATATATAACTATTTAAACATACACTCGGAGAAATAACGACACTGCTCCAAGGCCAAAAATGTCTTTTTTTTATTTTTTATTTCTTATTTTCTTTGATTTTTGAAAACTGAAAGAAAACTGAAAAAAATCGGAACCTTACTTTGATTTGGATAAAATTGTATATTTGTTAGTTGGGAATTTTTCGAACAATTCTGGTGATTTTTAAACAAAGTCAAGTCTCTAAAATGAGCATAGTTTTGTTTTTGTCAGTGCATGTGCACTCAGCTATAATTATATATACATAGGTATTTCTATATATCCATAAACAAAAACCAAAGATTGACAATTAACATAGCATGACATAGTGACCCGTTTGGCCAATTGAAAGGGGTAGGGCATAAGGGATTTATTGGCAAAAGAAAAAAGCTTTTAGTTTTGTTTGAACAACATCATCATTACGAACATTATCATTATCATTATCATTATGATTATCATAAGAGTTGAGAGCTGACGCCATCGCCATGAACTAATTCCGCAAATGGAAATCGTAATCATGTGATAAACTAAAAAACGAATAAAATAAAAGGAAAAAGAAAAAGATAAAGAAAAAGAAAAGAGCAAAAGTTGAATTTATTTGTTTTTTTTCTGGTTTTTTGCTGAAGCTTCCAAAATCAGAAGCTAACACAATTATGTAAATGAATTAGCAAATCGCTGAAATACTTTTTAAATTGTAGAAATTTTTCAATTACATTTTTTTGAAATAAGTTGTAATGAAAACTAAATGCAATTATTTTCTAATTATCATTTCACAAAATGCAATTCAGTTCAATCAATTTCAATAAAAGTTCAATTATGATTACTAATAAAAGTTTGTTACTGAATTCGGGCATCATCTTTTTATTTACGCTATTAAATAATGCGAATTTTTATTAATTTGTTACATCGACATATTCGTTTTAATTTTAAAAACTTTAACCATTTGAATCCGATTTGAAATATTGCTGCTGTTGATGATGATGATGATGATGATGATCATTATGATGATCATGATGATATTGACGATGATGTTGCAGTTTTATCATTTATTGTATTTCTTTCCGCCTTCCACTTTTAAGATTCTCAACGTGTCGCATAATTTGCAAATATTATTTTTTTTTTGCTTATATAACAATGTGGTCTTATCTTTTTTTTTCCTTCTCCTCCTCCTCCTCCTTCTTCTTTTGCTTTTCATCGACTTCTTTTGCTAGCTTTTAGTTTAAAGTAAAACATCTTTCATATTATTTTTTTGGGCTTGGCTTTTTTTTTTATTTTCTATTGTCTGGCAACAATTTGAGTTTGAGCCAGCTAAAAACCGGTTAACCAAGTGACGCCAAATGTCATATAGACATAGTAGTTATAATAACACTACCCCACCCACATCCCGTTCCCTCTTCTTCTTCTTCTTCTTCTGCTTCTGCTTCTTCAACAACTTTGAAGCTGTCTTGAATTTCGATTAAGAAGTGAAGAAGTTAATGATTCCAGACACGACGACAATAACAACAAATGCACCCACAACAACAACAACAACAACAACAACAACAACATGATCATGACGATGTTGATGATGATGATGGCAACGCCTTTCACCTTTCCATGAATTGTGTTGCATAAGTTGGCGGCGATTGGAATTGAAATGCAAAGAGTTGCCCACAGTTTTGACCCTAATCAGTGCGAAAAGATGCAACCCGACAGCAACAGCAACAGCAACAGCAGCAACTAGAAAACAACAACTGCAACATTGTAGTAGTTGAGTAGTCATGTAAAATCGCAAGCGTAACCGTTAACCGGTATTAACCGATTCGCATTGGTAACCGTAACTGAAACCGTAATAAAAGCAAACTTATTATACTTATAAAACCCAAACCCAAAAACCGAAATTATTTAAATCGAAATAACCGTTACTTAACCGATTCATTTCGGTTCGATCAAGCAATAAACGTATTTATGTTAGGGTGTCATCAACGTTTTTTACAACTTTATTTAATTGTAACTTTCGCCCCAATTTATTTTATATATTGATCTCAATAAAATGATCTTAATTTTCAAATATTTGTGTTTCAACATTTTTTAAATTCATCTGTCTAATACTCCCAGTAAATCGAGAATTCATTGTTTTCAACGGCGATTTTTCAAATTCAGTTTTCAACTCGTTGTTTTATTCGGAAAGTCCCATTAAATTGTATTTTATTTCATTTCGTTTTGTTTCTTTTATTTTTATATTTTTTTGGGTGTTGCCTCTCCGGCATGACTTGAGTTAACTTGACTGTGGCTTGACTTAACTTGGCTTGGTGCGCATTTTACCGTTATTAGCCAATTGCATGTGCCGATCATGTGCACATTTAAATTTATTCTGGCGCTGCCAACATTCAACTGGTTTATAGCTGTTGTTGTTGCTGTTGTTGTTGCTGTTGTTGCTGTTGTTGTTGCTGTTGTTGTTGCATTTTGCATAAGCACCTGTTTCCTTTTGGGAAGGTGCAGCACCAACCGAGGGGAGAAAACGAATTGCCAATTTCAAATTGAGTGCCGTAGCAGGCAGCTACGAGCAAAAGTGCAAAACAAGTTCGCTGCCTAAGTCTTTTGATTAGCATAGATCAAATTGGAGGAAAAAAGTCGAAGGAGCACAAAAATTTAAGAAAACAGCCGACCAACTAATGCATTGATAAATATGCATTTAAAGGGTGTATTATTCTGTCAATAACTGTGTGAAAATGTGGAGAAATCACAACATTGAGCATATTGAAATAATCTAAAATATTCTGAATGAAATGTCAAAAAAACTTTAATTCATTTCAAAACTACTCAAATAATATATAATATTCTAAACATATAAAAGTGTACAAATTTCAAGAATTTTAGAAATATTCTAAAAGTATCTAGAAACACAATATTCTGAGTAAGCAGTTGAAAAAACTGGATATATTTTAGAAACATATCGAAACGAAAATCTTTAAAATATTTGTATAGGTCAAAATAATATGGGAATATTCGAATAATCAGTTATTGGAAATTGAATTGAAATATTAAAACGCATTTCAAGAGTATTCAAAAATGGATACGATAACAATTAAACAAGCACGAAAAAATATAAAATATAAAAGCAAACAAAAACCAAAATGGAAAAGAAAAAGAAAAAAAGGGAAAAAACGAAATAACAGAAATAAAATACAGATGCAGAAAAAAACTGAAACAGAAGAAGAAACAGAAACAGAGCAAGAAACAAGATGATTAGTATTCGTAATCGTATAAATTGAAAATCGAAATCGAAAGTGAGTGTGTGAGAAACCCGTTTGTGTGACCTTTAAGCATTAAAAAGAAAAAAATAATAATAAATAAATACATAGTTAGCACATCTTAGTGTCCCAAAAAAAAATAAGGTAGCATGTTTAAAAATGGATCTTTAGTGTCTATAAATATGAATAATCATGTTCATTGACGCATATTCATAGACATATTGATATTCAAATTGAAGTAGAAAATGTTAAACATATTCATGATTGCTTGCGTATATATTATTCAGTTTCAGTTTCAGTTTCCGATTCAGTTTCAAGTTCTCGACACAACCCGTTAAACTAGACAACAAACTGAAAGTAACCTAACCTCACTTAACTCGAGAGTTGTCTCAATTCTATTGAATTCAATTCAATTAAATGTTCGCCTCGTGGTCGTTAAACAGCATTTTTTTCAAAGAGAGGAAGCTTAGAATGCTTCCTAGCTTATTATATCATATACGAGTACATTGTGAATAATATATAAAAGTGCTCTGTCTCTCTCTCTAACGCAAACCTAACCTCAAACTCAACTAGCGAATTTCTTTTAACATTTTAAATCGCATATTTTTATACTATTCTTTTTATTATTATTATTTATATAAGTGATTAGATTATTTCTTTTAATCTATTTCTAAAATCAAAGATTTCCTTTAAACTGTTTCATTATCATTCTGTGAACTGTCTGTTAAAATGTTTAACGTTTTCCTGTTCAATAATTTATCAACATCACCTTTCTCTTTCTCCCTCGCACCCATTCAGCTGCCTGCTCTTCATCATCTGCGCACTCTGCTATGGACTAGTGGCAAGCCAGGAAGATGGCGCTGCAAACGTATCGCCGGCAAAGAGAATCGCTGCACTACGTCGTCCCGTTGGAAAGGCGGCCAAGCCGACAACAACAACAACAACGGCGGCGCCAGCGCACGAGGATGGCGCTGAGGACGATGAGTACAACGAGGAGGCGGGCGCTGGGGAGCATGGACAGTATGGCGATGAGAACGATGAGGCGGCCGCTGCGATCAGTTCGACGACCACAACAACAGAGGCACCCAAGAAGGTGGGACCCGTGATAAGGCCCTTCCGCTCGAACGATAACTTCTTCAACTCGCTGAAGCGTCGCCAGCAGAATGCCAAGAAACATCGCTCCGAAAAGGCGCCCGTCAGCAAGCCCGCCAAGAAATCCGACGAATCAGCCGCCGATCAGGAGGAGAACGCTCCCGCTGCCGCTGCGGCGCCAGCTCCAGCTCCAGCTGCAGCCGGCAAGGGTTACAAAGGCAATGCGGCATGTAAGTAATGTATTCAAATTAAAATACCAACAAATGTACTATTTTTTTGGTACTCTGGCTAACTTGGTTGTCCTTTTGCGATGTATCGAAAAGTCGATTGCATCACCATCGCTGTATGTATTCAAATTCAAATTCCAACAAATGTACCACTTTTTTGGTATTCGGTGGCAATCGTGCTTGTTATCGATAATGTGTCCTTTTGCTGGTGGTGGCACGTCGATATACATATGTACTTATGTATCTGTCAAACTATTTATCGAATACACGTATCACTCTTGTCCATTGCAGTGAACCGCCGCAAGCTGTCGAAGCCCGTAAAGGCATCTCAGCCAGATCCGGAGGCTGATGCCGCCGCCGAGGAGTCCGAACAACAGCAGAAGGAGGAAGAGCCAAAGCCGAAACGTCCAACTGGCGCTCGCTTGTCCTTGAGGAAGCGCAACTAAAATGCATTTCTATATGATACGAGAATATACATACATACATATGTATAAAAACAAAAATAATAATCCGAATGCACTTGCTGCTCTTTTCCTTTATCTTTTACTCTCTTTCTGTCCACCTGTCTCTGTCATGCTATCGCCCTATCACTCACACTCATGGCTAGCTATTGGCAGCTAACGATTCTGCCGTTTAGTTTTTAGTACACACAACAAACAACAATACACAATACACACTCATCAGCAAACAAACACACACACACACACACACGCATGCACACTGTGCGCTTATGTATATGTGTATGTATATTTTTATTGAATATATATAATTCATATATGTATGTCTGAACAAAATGCATTTCCACATTCATCTATTATTCACCTATTCAGTTTATAAACTATTAAATAAAATAAACAAATACAAGAACAACAAGAATAAAACAAACAAAATAAAAAAATTAAAAAAAAAATCGAGTGCGTTTATTGTGTTTTATTTATTTAAATAGGTTTTTGGACTTCAAGTAAAAAAAAACGGTTAGATATATCGCACAACAATATCGATATTAAGATAAGCGACAGAAAAAATATCGATTGACATACCGATGTTTAGTGAACAACCGCATTTTCTAAAATTAGTTATTTTTCGGAATATTCATCTTTTTTTCTCTATAACTTATTCAAATCCTGAAGGATTTCGAAAGGACATGATATTATATACTCACAAATGGTCATTATTTCGTTTGGTATTCAAGGATTTTCAGGATTTGTACCAAAAAATATATTATAATTTTTACAGGGGTACTCTCGAAAATCTGCCCTAAAATCTTAAAATTGCCCGTAACTAGGCCATTTCAAGGACCCTGCAGTTGTCCTTTCGACCATTAATTGTCCTTGTTCTGCCAAGTCAGAAAATATATTCAAAAGTACGAAAATCCTTAAAAGAGTCAAGTTACAATGAACTTTTTTGTACACAGAAAATTAGCCATAACTCGGCCATATCCTTGCAGATCCTGGCGAGTCCTGTGACAAACAATTTGTATTGATGAGGCCTATTAACTGATCGAACAATATTTGAATTGTCCTTGTAGTTTTCAAGTTAGAAAGGAGTTTCTTGTTTTGGCCTGTTTTTTAACATGTTTTTAAAATTTTTCAAGTTCTCGACTCTTAGATAACCCCTATACAATTTAGAGCCAATCGATAGATCTGCCAGGATATGGCTGAACTTATGCTAATTTTCCAAATAGAATAAAAGAAAAAAAACACAGATAATACGTTTCATAACGATGTATATATAATATATATATTTATTTATTTTTTTTTAGTTTATTGATAATTTATAATTACAGAACACTGTAAACTAGAATGTCTAAAAAAATATTTATATATATATTTATACTTAGGTTCGATTTGGGGAGGGAATGTATTTCGTAATCTTGGGTTTAACAGTCGAGAAATATGTATGGAATATGTTTCATTCGATTTCGAATGTGGTTGTTGTTTTTATAATGTGAAACTTATAGATACGATATAAATAATTGCTATACATATTGATGAGAGGGGGGCTGGGGGGTGGTTACAAGGAGATAGAGAGAGACAACAACAAGTACAGACTTATCTATGGGACTATATAAGTTTGGATGAACTATACCTATTGGATGGGGATGCATATTCGATGTTCTCAAATTGTCTTATCATAAATACATATATATTCGTACATTCAATTCTCTTACAGTTTTATATTCGAACAATCTTAAAAGAATTTCAAAAATTAAAAAAAAAAATTGTTTTTGACAAGAAATCGCTTGCGCTTTGGATGATCTCAGTCAAGAGAAAGAGAAAGAGAGCGGTCCAAGAAGAGAGTGAGTGACAGTTCAGTTAAAAGAGAATATATATATAGCATAACCGATTTCAAATTGCGCTTAAAAAATGTATAAAATGGCTGCGCATTTGGTAGATCGGTTTGTGTTCTCTATGGTCACATTATTGTAATTTTCGAGAAAGGCACAATTACGTTCAATCTTTCAATTAAAAAAAAGTACATGTATAAAATAAAATAAAAGAAATTACTAATTTAAAAATAGCTTTACGTTAACAATAAACAATTTTTGGGATGCAGGCGGCAAACTATCGATGGCATTAAGGACTTTTCGAATACTAATAATCGAAAATACCAAATGTGTACAATATCGATAGTTTGCCAGGGATAAGCAATTGCTAGAGATTAGCGCGATGGAATGTAAAAGGATAAGATTTAAAAAAATTAAGTAAGCGACGCCAATCAATAACTAATAATACTACATTTAACTTGACCGAATTCGATATATAAAAACAAAAGATAGTTGACAGGCAGTGTAGGCTGCAGTGCGTCAACCAGGGCTGGGGCCAGTTAACAGTTAGGTGTGATGCCGCGAATTGCGCATCAAGGGGACGAGCAAAGATGGCGGCCCCGCTTGCCGTAGAAATGGATGAGCCAGCAGCTCAGCGGCTGTAGCCCGCTGTGCAGGATCACGGACAAGCATGCGATCCAAAAATGATTGGAGACGCGGCGACACCTTGTGGGCATTCTTCAAATTCGGCGGCTGCATGTCCCGGATGCGTCGCATCGCCTGCAACGGCGGCTCGTTGAAGAACGGCGGCTCGCCGTCGACCATCTCGATGACCATGATGCCCAGCGACCAGATGTCCACCTCCGGTCCATATGGCAGACGCGATATCACCTCCGGTGACATCCAATACGGCGTGCCCACCAACGATTTGCGCTTGGGCAGCTCCTGCGACACCTGCGCGCAAAATCCAAAGTCCGACAACTTGACGCGTCCATCGGCAGCCAGGAGAATCGAATCCGACTTGATGTCGCGATGTATAACGCCCTGAGAGAGAGTGAGCGAGGAAAAGGGAGAGACAGAGAAAGAGAACATTAATTTCAATTTTATATTATACAAATCATGCAGTAGTTATTATTATATTAGCTCATATTATTATAGTTTTATAGACCCTGTACTTAAAAAAGTCTGAAGAGTATTTTAAATATATCAAAAAAAAATAATATGTAATTATAATCTATAGATATAAACTTATATTAAATATATATATATATTTATTTATTTTTAAGACTCAAATTTGTATCTGTAAACTTTTGTCGATTAGACCCTGTACTCAAGCAATAAATGCAAATAAAATTGTTTCCATTGTTAGATAATGATCAAGAAAAACTAATATGTAAAAATGCCAAATAGTACACAAAGTGTGATAATTTGGCATATTCAAAAATTCCAATTTGTTGAAAATTGTACGGGCAACTCATGTTTATTTTTCATAAAGAAAAATAATCTGCAAAAATGCAGAAAAAACTAAAAAGTGCCTGAGTGCAATTTTTATTGATTTACAGGGTAGTGACGAGGTCAAGAATGTGTAGGTTTCCCTAGATAGAGACGTGAGGGGGAGGTGGGGAGACGGGTCTTTGCCACCCACTTATGGCATTCAAAGAAAAAGAAAAAGGAAAAAGAGCGACAACAATTGGAAATTGAAACCAAAGTACAAACAACGAGAAAGCACAAGAAAAGAAACGTATGCGAAAGCGGTTGGCAAAGAAAGCGACAGAAAGCAAAGAAGCAAATAGAAAGGTAGTTGTTTAGTTGTTGTTGTGTAGTTGTTGTTGTTGTGTAGTTGTTGTTGTTGTTGTATTATGCTGGTCACACACCTGTGAGTGCAAATAGGCCAAAGCCTTTAGGCATTGCTTGCACACGGTGGCAATCTGTTCCTCATCCATGCGAGAATGTGTGACAATGTCGGTGAGGGCGCCGCCTTCTAAATATTCCATGACCACCCAGAGCTCATCGTTGACCAGAAAACTCGAGTATGTCTCCACAATATTGGGATGATGATAGTCACGCATGATGACGACCTCATTGAATAGCAGCTCGCGTCTTTGTTGCTTCCTCAGATCCATTTTCTTAACAGCCACTTGACGACCTGCAAAATTGATAGACAAATAAATCAATATTTGATTGTACTCTAGCAAATTTGGAATTTGGATTCACCATACGAATTTCGATGAATCGATCTTTGAATCTTGAGATTAACAATCGAAATATTCGGAATTCGTGTGGTGAACCTTTTGGGATTATCACCTGTCGACTTGTCGGTGGCTATGCAAACGGTGCCCGTTGAGCCTTCGCCAATCTTATTGAAATGATCCAGATTCTCACGTGGATCACCGGCGGATACAACCATTTGCAGGGCAGCACGGAATTGTTCATGTGTGAGTCTCTGCTCCTGTTTCGGCTGTCCCTGTCCCTGTCCCTGGGACTGTGTGTGTGCCTGGGCGGCGGCCAATGCAGCCGCATTCGAGCCACTGGAGCTGGAGGCCCGTGATGCCGTCTTGCCATGATTAACGATTGCCTAGAAAAATAATTACAAAAATTTCAACAAATTTAGTCGAACTTCTCTAACTCGAATCATCATCAGTATCCAAAGAAAAAGTACGAATTATAAGAGACTTCAACTTATGGAAATCTTTTTCGGTCTCTCTAAATTTCAGATTTTTCCACATTTTTGCACTTGAAATGTTTTAAAAATATATTTTTTTTTTTTCATATTTGAATTTTCCAGATTTTATTTCGATTTACTGCCAAAAATTGCAATTCAAAAGCTTTATCCCTAATTTGTTTTTTCTAGCATTTTGTTCAATATACATTTTTGAATTTAACTTTTTTATTTTTTAAGTTAAAATATAAATTTAAATATAATTACTTAATTTTTTCTTTAAAATTGTTTATATTGTTTAATTTTAGTTTAGTTTTTACTTTAATTATGGTCAATTGTTCTTAGTTGACATTAAATAAAAACATAAATAAAAAAAAAAATAAATTAATTCAAAAATTATTTATATTTTTCTTTGTGGTACCTGATTGAAATGTGGATTCTGGTTTTGATCGCCTACAAGTTTTGGTTGTTGCTGCTGCTGCTGCTGCTGTTGTTGTTGTTGTAGATGCTGTTGTTGTTGTTGTTGTTGTTGTGAGGCAGGATATATAGGAAAGTTCTGCTGGCCATTGTTGTTGTTGTTGTTGTGATGGGAGTGTGTGGAACGAGTTCCACTTGCCACCGAACTCACTGGCGACGTTTGTTGTTGTTGTTGTTGTTGATGCTGCTGTTGTTGTTGCTGCTGTTGTTGTTGTTGTTGCATGTTGGTAGTGGGCACAGCGACAGCACGATACTGCTCCGTACGCACAGCCAATGGAGCTGTCATGCCATTGCCATTGCCATTGCCATGTGGATGCGGATGTGGATGTGGATGCGGATGTCCATGTGGATGTTGTTGACTGGGATAGAGCATATGTGGCTGTGGCTTAAAGCCGTGACCCGGCATAGCTTGGGATTGGGATTGGGATTGTGGTGTGGGCGTGGCCGTGGGCGTGCCAGCACCTGCTCCGGCGCCTGGTGATGCCTGTGCCTGTGCCTGTGCCTGTGCCTGTCCCGCCTCCTCCTCGGGCACTGACGGCGGCACATTGGCCACCAAACGTCGCACACGTGGCGGACTGGAGCTGCGCAATGAATTGGAGCGTGCCACATGCGATGTCTTGGGCAGCATTTGCATTTGCAGCTGTTGACCCGTTGGTGGCGGTGCATTCATCAACATGTGGCTGCTGCTGCTGCTGTTCAGGGAGGTCGTGTCCGCCTTATTGTTGTTGTGATGCGGACGCACAATTGTCTTTAGGTCGAGTATCTCCGTGGGCGTAATCTCCGAGGGATCAACCAGGGGCAGGGGACGATTGCTGGATTTGAGTATTTGATTGTTGCCCACAATCGATGCCCATTGCAGTGGTAGACCAACATATTTATTCTCTCGCTTGTCGAATCCCGTGTGCACGCGATGCTCAAAATTGCTGGGCATTGAGATTAGCGGTTTCTTCTTCTTCTTGGTAAACATTTTTGCGTGCTCCGTTATGGTTGCGTTCGTCTCTGTCTCTCCGCACTCGCCGCTCCCGCTCTCTTCTCCTCGTGCTGTCGTATGTCAGTTTGTTGACTTTTCTTTTACCCGCCCTTTTGGGCGACAACACTGGCGACAAAAGTCTTCTGGCACACTACTAACACATACACAGACCTACACTCATACCGACAACCGTTTTGTAGTTTTATACGCTTTCAATCGACTGACTTTCACATATCATCCAAACAAATTGCCTGGCTCAGCACAGTGGTAGCTCTAGCATTATTTTCTTTACAACTTAACATAACATATACACACAGTACACAAACGAAACAAAAACAAACACAATTGTCTCAACTAATAAAAATAAACTTAAAAAAATATTAATTGCCGATGCTAGCAGTTATCGTTGTTGCTGGCTGTGCTAGAATTAGAGGTGGAGAAACATCGAGTGAAACATATCGATATGCCATCGACATAATTTTTGGTTTACAAAAAACAAGGTGGCATCCTTGTCTCCCAAAACACGGCGGTTTTTTAAATTGTACTTTTATTGAATTATTTCAATTTATTTAATAATTTACAAAATAAACACAAAGTTACAACTGCACAGCTTTGGCCCAACTTTGGCAAAGCTAGGTGGCAGCCTTGGACACGGAAAATTTATTATTTTTGGCCTTGTTTTCTTCAATGCTTTTTTTTAACATCCCACCTCTATGACTGTTTTGAAATGAATGAGTTGCCTCAATTCGTTCAGATTAAGTTTGATACGTGGCAGCCTTGTAGCCACAGAAAAGGGTCGATAGTAAGATTACATTTTTTTTAGAAAACGATCACCTTTTGGTATTTTCTTCAATACTGAACATTCATTCAATATTAGATTAATATATTGAATTAATGTTAATTAATTAACTATAGTGTTATTGCGAAATTACACAATTATTTAATTGTTCAAAATTAAATTTTGTATTTATATTTATTTATTTTGTATTGTCGATAGACTCGTATATTCGATACCCCACTACAATTAGTATATTTGTAAACGCATTTTACAGCACTTCACAAACGTTTAGCAAACGGGCACACTTTGCACGGCCGCATTATATTTTTCTGGCTTGATTTGCAGTTTTGTTATTTGCAAAGTATAAAATCTAAAACACAATGTCGAAAGCACATCCGCCAGAGCTGAAAAAGTAAGTAGCGTAAGACGGACTGTCGTGTAAATGATAATATTCTATGTGGCCTTGCAGATACATGGACAAGCGAATGATGCTGAAGCTAAACGGCGGCCGCGCAGTCACCGGCATTTTGCGTGGCTTCGATCCTTTTATGAACGTTGTGCTCGACGACACGGTGGAGGAGTGCAAGGATAACACCAAAAACACCATTGGAATGGTGGTAAGTGTACTCTGCTGAATATCGTATTTACAAAGTCCTATTCATGTACTTGCTTTCAGGTCATTCGCGGCAACAGCATTGTAATGGTCGAAGCGTTAGATCGAGTTTGACAGTCCGAACTGAATCCAGCGCATAAGGAGTTAAATGTAAACTATTTAACATACAAACTAGTCCTAAGGCTCTTGAAAACATTCGTAAACTACTCATGTTTATAATATGCAACAGAAATCTTAAATAAATTCATATAAAACATATGTGTGCCCTGTCATTTAATTCCATTTCAATCTGGGAGTTATTGTTAATGAATTCAGAACCATAAGCAACTATAACTAGCCGAATAAAATATGCCAATTTTTGTAATTTGTCAAAACATTTACTTAAATAAGTATATATACCGATTAAGTAGTGCTTTTCAAGTCACCAATTTGACAGCGATTGGATGTGTCATAGAGCGAGACAGAAGACAGCAACTCAAAATGTTTACAAAGTCGGCAACGTCGCTCAGTGCAAGTCAAACAACGGTTCAGACACATGGAGAATCAGCTGACTATCCTCTGTACCTGTACCACGATATTGGTACCTTGTGCCAAGCTTGCTGTAACGGCAATGATGAGATGATTATCGTGTCTCTGTACCCAGAGAATTTATCTCGACTGCCTGTGCTTAATATGATGCTTTCTCGTTTGCATAGCCGATACTGCAAGTCCCAACTTGTCTCTGATGCTATGCCGTTCCAGCGTATTTAAAAACAAAGATTGAATATAGAAAGTCTCTGATAGCCAATGTCCTGTTATAATTTTGGGCGGAAGAAAACAATTTTTAGATATTTACGCTTGTTTTTGTAGACTTTTGTGAATGGTTTTTAATATTCTCTCGTATCTCTCGTGCAAACAAAAAACGCTTACAGTAGAAGTCTAAAAATGTTTTTAGAGTTCGCGGTGTCCAGACACGGGTACACAATCATTTCATTTCATTTTTACTTGGAAATAACAATAGGGCCAGTCTGCTTGGCGGCATCACGCTGCTTGGCAACAATCTGGTTGGCAATGCGATCCAAATCACGCTGTCCAATGGAACTCAATTTGCGTCCACCCTCGGGGTGCTTCTCAACCAAACGGGCATGCTCGAGGGCCTGCAGAGCCTTGCGGGCAGCACCATCGGCGGCACGACAGAAGTGAGATGGATGGACACCGTTGCGCTTGCGGCCACCATAGATTTTGGTGATCGAACCGACGCCAGCGGGACTGCGATGGTACAAGTGACGCAGAATCGAAGCGCAACGCACATAGAACCAGTCGGGATCGTAGGGGGCCAGTTCCTTGAATTTGGCTGTCTTGATGATGTCCATCTGATCGGGCACCTTCAATTTGCCAGTCCTAAAAAAAAAAACAAAGTACACAAACAAATATAAATACAAGTTGTGAGGTTAGGTATGCTTCAAACTTACTTCTTGAGGAAAACTGCTACCGCCTTGGTAACGGCATGTTGGTCAATATCCTTCACTGTGACGCCTGGCATCTAGAGTACAATAAATTGAAAAAATCATCATTAATTAAAAACGATATAAAAACACGTTGCTATCCGCAAGCGCGCACACACGCTCACACAGGCACACACGCACGCACGCACACATACAAACAAGACACAACAACGTTTAGCGAATTTCAGCGAATGTCGCCGTTCTACGCATTTAATGTTTATTGTGTCATTTTCAAGTAGCACAAATACTTCATTCACTAATGCATTTATGAGACACACATTTTCATTTATTATTATTGCATTAGCAATAATATTTTAAGTATGAAAAAAAAAAATTATTCACTTAAACGAACGCGAGCACTACCTTTCTTGTCAAAGTCAACCGGAAAAAAGAACAAGACGCTCGAAGTTGGCTGCGGTTATTGTAGCTGAGGGCTTGCCACCTAATCCGATAAAATTACAAGTGCTGGTAACGACACTAAATTATGTTAGTTATCGATAAATGACAAGCAGAAATCGATAAATTGTGTGACATTTGAATAATCAAATGAGAAGCAAAATAACGAGTACTAACTAGATTTGCACAGTGGCCGAAATTCGACCAACCATGGGCAGATTAAACAGTGTGTCAAGTACTTTATTGGACAAGACAATTTTTACATTTCTTTATATTTTAGACTAGCGCTTTTATTAATAAAATAAAACAATATATAAAAGTCTTATTAAATATTATCAAAATATTAAGTTGACTTTACTATATACAGATTTAAATACCTTAAAATACGTTTAAAATAAGGTAATGATTTATATATTTATTTTTCTATATTGAATATTGAGTTTTCACAATTTAACAAAAAATTGCTTGTTCAGTCCTTGCCTAGAGGGTTTGCACACAGCGACACAGTTGTTATGTGGCTTTGAACTGCTTAAGACTTTGTGCAGTCAAACTTTTTCCATTTATCAGCAAAGGTCTTGACCTTTTCCAACGGATAGCGCTCCTTACGCGGCTTGCGCCAAGCTCTTGGTTCCAATTCTAGCATGCCACAGATAATTTCCTAAATATGGATTACAGCAAAAAAATCATAGTTATAGAATGACAGATCATTGTTTCAGTTGTAAGAGCAGGCAAAGGGTGTCTTAATAACAAGATAACGCAGTGCCATAAACTGTTCTTCGTCTGTCGAAAATATGAACTCAAACTGCTAACAGTTGCTGTGTATACGTCGACACCTTGTAAAGGTGAACATCCTGAGTACGCACCTGAACAAAGGTAGCTGGAAATCGATCTTGATCCTCGATAACATGAGCAAATCCCGAGCCCATGCCAAAGTTAACCCAAACGTAGGGTAATCCCTTGGGAATGGCAGCGCGCAATGATTTCTTACCCAATGGAATCAACTGCTTATTGACGCTCCACACAGTCTCAGACTCCTCAATGGCCTTTTTGAAATAGAATGGTGCGATCTCGCCATGTGTCCATGGAATGGGAATGCAATGGATGCTCAAATGTGGACGCTTGTGCAAATTGTTGGCAATCTCATAAAAGATGATATCATCGCCAAACATGCGTGTCAACGATCTGCGGAATTTGCTCAACTCCTCCCAGGCGTCTTCATCCAACTGAGTGCAGCTGGCAACATGCTCCATTGTGGTCAAAATGCAATGGCCACTTTGGAGTCCCACGTGCCACGGCAAACTCAAATAAATCTTGCTGCCCATCGCAACCAATAGCTGTTTATCCAATTTGCCCGATTCAAAGCAGCGATCACAATTTTCGAGAGTTGCTGTCAATTTCTCATTATCTCGAATTGCGCGCTGCAATTCGCGTTGCTCGTGATTCGCCTGCGAAATATTCATGCGCATTTCATCGGTAAATATGTCTTCGAGATCATCATTGGGATTCTTGTGTTTCGCGGCAATCCGTGCGAATTGTGCCTCCAAATCTGTGGCAGTTTCTGGCAGTTTTTCACGCTCAAACTGCAAAACAAACAAAAATTGGAAAATAAAGTAAGTCTGAAAATACAATTAATTGAATTCTGAAGTATATCGATTACCATTTCTCTCAGACTATAGCGATCGTCATCGGCAAAGTATCGCACACGTTGTCCATCTCCATCATGCGTGTCCATTTTGTCCTGCTTCTTTTTATTCTTGCTGTGCTTCTCGCCCTTGCGTCCACCATACAACGAGCTGGGATCAACCTGTTGCGATTGCATCAATGGACGTGCATTGCCGCTGGCATCGGTACGTGTGAGGAGCACATGCTCCTCTTCCTGCTGTTGCTTCTGCTTTGAATTTTGTTGTTGTCCAGCTGGCACTTTGTTTTTGTTCACGAAGTTAGCACGAACTGTTCGAGCATTGGCCAATTTATTATTTAGCTGGGCAGCTAAATCAATTTTGCCCTTGAGCTCGGCTTTAAGTGCTTGTGCCGCCAGCTTGTTGATTTGCTCATCAGTAACGTACTCTGGCTCCGGTTCTGCGCTCTCCTCGCCGTAAGTAGAAACAGTCACACTTTTTGGAGATGAAGAACGACTACGCATTTTGATGGATTTGCTGCTGCTGCTGCTCAAATTGAAATTCGAGTTCGAATTCGATGGCTTTTGCCAGTTGCGTGTGTTTAGATTTTGCCCTTGATTTATTGAACTCTTCTGACGCATAGATGTCTGTCGTTGCTCATCGTGTTCATCATCTGGTTTGGGTTTCTGAAAGCCTGGCAAACCAGTGCCATTGCTTTTCCAATAAGGATTTAGCTCATACTTGCTTTTAGACGGATCATAGGCGTCAATTTGTTGCAACTTCTCGTTGGGTTTTGTCGGCTCCTTGCGTTCCTTGGTGTATGTTTTTAGCATGCAGCCCTGGCTGACAGTCATCCAATCGTCGCGTTTCAGCAATGGTTTTTCGGTATTATTATCTTTACTAGAAACGGCCTCACATTCTACCCAATTGTCATCGCTGCTTTCTCGCTCCTTGCGACGTTTCTTTGATTTCTTATGACGTTTTTTCTTATCCTCTTGCTTCGCCGACTTTTCGGAATTTGCATCCTTGGCGGAAACAGGCACACGTTCCACCCAATTGTCATCGCTGCTGCTTTCTCGCTCCTTGCGACGTCTCTTTGATTTTTTATCCTTCACGGAAACTGTAACATAGTCCATGGAATTATCATCACTACTGTCTTTTCGATGATGACTTTTCTTTGATTTCCTGACGCTAGCAAGACGGTGATCCATTTGAATTTCACGCTTTTAGTTGCTCGTATCGTCCTTTATCTTACTAAAAATATAATGCAAGTTTATTTTAAATTAAATAAAAACTATGCTAAAGATTTCTGTTTTTCAACAAATGGAAACAAAATTAATTGCATGCAAAAAAACAAAGTGCTATGTTTTCACATATTAATTCCACTTGAAAAAAAATTAGAAAAATTAATAAATGGCACAACGCACCTCTCGCTTCACAGCTCGCTTCAATTTGTGAAATAAACATATGACATATGAATTGTCGCCTTTATGAAATTATCGATAATATTTGTTGTCAGCTGTTGTCAGCGTTGCCAGTAAACGCCTTTATTTTATTTTTCTAGTATTTTTTCAAGTCTAGCTTAGTTTAATTGCAAAAAGTCTAGCAGCAATATTTAATTTTTTCTTATGATTGGCGAAACAAGACTTGCAACTCACAAAGCATTACAAGTAATCGATAATATGTAATCGATAATTCAATAAAAGTCTAGCAGTCGCATATGTTTAGTAGTTGTTCAATTTTGTTAAATTCTTGAAAAAGCATTTCAACTATGCCACTGTATGAGAGCGTAATGCAAGAGAAACCACCAATTGTCCTGGACATTGGCAATGCCTACACCAAGTGAGTACAAAGCGTTTGATAATTAAAATCGAACATTTGTCAAAGGGGTGATATCATCATTGTTGTACATTTGTTTGTTTGTAGGCTCGGCTTTGCGGCGGAGGCGTATCCACGGAAGATCATGCCCACTGAATTGGTGCTGACGACGACGGGCGTGACAAAGCGACTCTTTGATTACGTGGAAATTGATGAGCTCTATGATCAAATTGTTGACTTTCTGCAAATCATATTCTTCAAGTGAGACTTTTGGTTGCCTTCAATAGGGATATTCGTGAAACAGATCGGAAACAATCGAATGTTTCAGGAATACCCCTAGTTTAACAGGCATATTAATCGAATTACTAATTGCTTTGCAGACATCTGCTGGTCAGTCCCAAGGAGCGCAAATTTGTGATTGTGGAGAATATCTTTGGCAAGACTGTAATCAGAGAGACTTTGGCGCGAGCTCTCTTCGTCCACTTTGATGTCTCCTCCGTATTGTTCATCCCCTCGCATCAAACTGCGCTGTCGACGCTGGCGGTGCCAACGGGCGTTGTTGTGGACATTGGATACACGGAGACAACGGTGATGCCAGTGTTTAGTGGCGTACAAATCATGTCCGCGTTCAAGGATCACAATTATGGCAGCATTGCCATACACGAGGAGATCAAGCGACAATTGCTCGAGACGGGCGTCAAGGAATCCTTGCTAACGGAACAAGTGCTGGAGGACATCAAAATACGCACGTGTTTTGTCAACAAATTCGATAAAGCGAAGCAACCACCGCCGAGTGTGGAATATGCCATCTGTGATGATGACGCTGTGATCCTTGTGCCCGGCACTTTGCGTGAGAGCGTCTATGAGCTGATGTTTGAGCATAGCAACGAACGGGACAGCTTACCACATCTCATACTTCGTGCCATACTCGACTGCAGTCTCGATGTGCGACGTCCGCTCGTTGAGAGCATCTTCCTCATTGGCGGCGGCAGTATGGTAATGGGTCTAATGGCACGCCTCAAAGCCGAACTGCAGCATCTGCTTGCCAATGATGATTACTACAAGCAGCGCTTCCATGGCGAGCTACAGTTCAAGTTCTACAATTCGATTGGCAAGCCAAACTTTACCGCCTGGCTTGGCGGTGCTTTGTGTGGCGCCACAGACTTAATTCAATCCAGATCCTTGTCCAAGGAGGCGTATCTGAGGCATGAACACGTCCCCGACTGGAGTAATCTATGTGACAATCGATTGGCAAGCTCATAAGCTAAAGAATACATATAGAGAATTGTCCCAAAGTTTCGCAGTTTCTAATTTACATTTTTCAACCTTTTTTTAAACTTATCAAAAAATTGACATTTGTTGGAAATCGAACTAGCAGCAAATGTCGATTTTCTAAACGTTATGTTAAAGCGAAGAAAATAGAAAACTGTTTTAAATTATAAGATGTATCTTATGCCCTCTTTACACAAAGCTTATGTACATTTTGCCAACAAAACAATATACAGAAAATAACAATTGAATATTGTTTGAAAAATCAAATATTGTTCTGGCTTTAAACGTAGATTTTTCAAACTTTATGTCACATTATTTGGCTTTATTTTAAAATAACTTTTGTGGCAATGAAAGAAAACAAATTAGAAACTTGGAAAAATGTACATAAACTATGAAAACAGGATATCAAATGACTAATGCTATGCAATATATATATATATAAGTACATACATATATAATTTATTTTAATTCGATTAATTTGTATTTTATAAGCTAAAAGTGAACTTCAAGTAGGAAAACGTTACAATTACGAGTATAAAAATTGTTATTATTGCGCTTAAAGCTAGTTTTGTTATTCTTACGAGATTATTGTGCACTGAGAGAAACTAGCGAATATATATTTAATTCGCTTTAGCATTCCCATTCATATTCAATATTCATATGCATATATTCGTATTCACAAATGAAAAACTTTATTGTTTGTTTATTTCTGTGTGGAATAATAATAACAATAACTCTAATCACGTTTAATGGCTCTTTTTCTTTCCTTTTTTTTTTTCTATATCTAGTTTTATTTAAATGTAATGAACTCGTATATCTACCCCATTATGAGATGTATGTATGTATAATATCCTAAAACTTAGCATTTTAAATAAATGTATGTACTTTTCGGCACTTTGTGTTTATATCGACTTTCTGTTTATGTTTTAATAATTCTTTTATTTCAGTTTATTTGCATTTCTTTTTTGTCTCTTTCGAATTTTGTTTGTAGTTTCTTATTCTTTCGTATAATTTCAATGTGAATATTGTAAATATACTCGCAATATATTCTCTGTGTGTGTGTGTGTGTGTGTGTGTGTGTTCATTTACAAGTTGCATATATTATATAATAATAAATCTGCTGCCTTCATTTCAAAATTTCTTCAAAATATAAATACAATATACTATATCATATGTATACAATATTATATTATAGCTTTTTTGTTTATCTTTTTCCTTTTTTTTATACAAGTTTGAATATATATTTTCACTATATATATATATATAGTAAATGTTATAAAAGAACCTCTTCACATATTGAACAATACAATTGTTTATTATATGATTCGATCTCAACTGGTTTTGTGTTTTTCTTTAAGTTTTGGTTTTCTTTGCTTTGTTTTTTTTTTTGTGCAAAAATAACTAACACATTTTGGGAACAATAAATAACAAAGTGTGTAAAGAACAGCATGCGGGGAAGGGAGAAATTCAGTAGGTGCAGCAATTTAGTTTTCGAATTTTAGAAAAATAAATAACAGCAAGTTTTTTGTTAAATACATGCAGTAAAAAAAAACCAAACTGAAAAAGCTTAACATATTGTCTCTCACTCTAACACTTGCTAACCTTTTCTGCTGCATGTGGGGAAGGGAGAAATTCAGTAGGTGCAGTCACTTAATGGTATAATATAAAATTTATTAGAAGCTAAAAATCAAAAAAACAAAATATGAGAAAAGCAGTTAATTAGTTTCCAAATTTTAGACAATAAATAATAGCAAAGTTGTTATAATAAAAAATCGAAACTAAATTAAAAAAAAAAAGCAACACTGCTCTTTCTTTTTCTGTCTAATATTTGCCGTCTCTTTCTAGTTGGCTGCATGTGCGAAATGTGAAGAAGAAAGCAAGTGAATGCACTAAATTAATTTAAAAAAATTAAGACAATAAATAATATGCACAGTTTATGTTTCATATCTAACATATAAACTGAAAAATAGTTTAGCTCCCTCGATCTTTCTTTCGCTTTCGCTTTCGCTCTCTCTCTCTCTCTCAGACTCACCACTTGGTTCTAAAACTTAAGTTTCGAATCGAAAAAAAATGCTGCATCTCTTTCACTCAACCCCATTGCTAGCCCTTTCTCTCTCTCTCTCTCTCTCTATTTGACGGCTTTCTTAACTAGTTTAACAATTAATTGGAACTTCAGTCAGTGGAACTTGCTGTCACTTTTCGGTACGAAAAAGATTACTCAGATTGGCATTCTGATTGTTGTCCATAATGTCGCCGGAAACGGAACTGGCTGACGATTTGCCAGCCTTGGGCTGCATGGGCGGCAGATTGGCGATTTGCACCTCGTGTCGGAACAATTGATTGACACTGCGTCCAACCAATTGAGCTGTTAGCTTCTTAAACATATCCTTTTTGGCCCGATCCACCTTGTTGCCCTTGACTGGGGCGACGCTGATTTTCTCATCGAACTTCTGCACATCCGCCGCATTCACGCTGGGAATGTGCTGCAGTACATCACTGAGTATTGGAAACTTTGGACGCAGCAGCTCATAGAATTGTACACCGAGCGTAATCAAACCAGATTGATTTGCCTCGTGCTGTCCGTGAACTTGCATGCCCTGGAGCACAGCGGTAAATGCACTGACCGCCTTATTCTCGTCCATCAGCTGGCTCGGCTCGGCGGCCAGAAAACGCATCACGGGTGCGGCAATATTCACCGCCTTCATGCTACAGATGCCATCATTCCAGGCCAGGGCCTTGAGCAGTGTCATCAATATATAATTGCCGATTAAGACGTGTCGCAACAGTTTTCCACCCAAATCACTGATGATATCCGATAGCAGTGCCGTTTGTGATGCACGCGATTGTGGTGCACTGTCCATCGAATGCTCCTCATTCTCCATGGCCACTACATTGGTGCTGCCCGCATGATCCGCCCCAATTTGTCCACCCACTAGGGCTATTTTCAAGACATCCAAATATTCACGTGTCAGCGTGCGATTCAATTGATCCTCGAGCACTTCCTGTGTATCCGTCGCATCGCCACTGAGTTGTCCCGATTCGTATAAGGAGGATATATACAACCAACGTCTGGTGAGACGTTCGCACATCAATGGCGTTAAATGGGCAAACAATGGCACCAATACCGTCTCATAAAAGCTGGGCGGGCACGAGTAAACAAAGGGCTTAAAGAATACCCTAATAATGGGCCTCAATCGATAATCGGGTATTATGTCTATACAACTGAATATGTTGCTAATGATGGCATCCGACAGTCCCAGCAGCTGGTAGAGATCACGGCCCAACGATGGACCCGCTGAGCCCATCAAATGATAACATCCCTCAGTGACCAGGGACATGAATGTTTGCATCTTTTCAAAGGCAGTTGGTTCCGTTTTAATTGTGGTATCCAAGGGATCAGCGGGTATCGCACAGATGGCCATCAATAGCTTCTTCTCATGCTCCAGCATGCCATGGATGTGACGATAGCCCTCGGAGAGTCCAGCCAATGCCTCCGGTCGGAATAATTCATTCAGCACTCGCATCAAACTGAGTATGTGCGAGAGCAATGGCACCACATGCTTCGTCGCCGGATTACGGCATATGGGATTACCCAGATCAGTGCAACCGATGACGAATCCACCACGCTGGGCTCGATCCGGATCGTCGGGCCATGTGCAACGCTTCACCACGCCCAACACCACATGCAGTGCGTCCAGAATCCTCGACCGATTCAAAATTGTCGCATCTGTCTCCAGCACATAAACCGGTGGCTTATCCAATCCAACGTAGCGCATAAAGTCCAACGGCGACTTGAAGGCGTCTCCAAAGCTTAACCATTCCGTGCGCTTCTGCTCGACTATGTGCTCGATGAAAAGCGTTTGGCGCTCAAAGTCACAGAAGTGATTAGAGATCAGTATCAAGGCCTCCTGCAAGTTTTTCAATTTATTAATTTTCGATTAATTATCGATATATTGCTAAGTATTGTTCATTGTTGTGATGACAATATATATTTTTCATCGATATTCTTTGACGATTATTTCAATAAAATCAAATATATTTCAGCTATATTTTTCTCAAGATTAAAGATAACATAAAAGTTAAATTTAATTGAGATATTTTTGAAAACAAAAAGTAAAATAAGCAGATATCAAGTTTTGTTAAATTCGGAATTTGATATTGAAGTTATCGATTATTGTTTGTCAAAAATGTTAATCGGTTTCATATCGAAATCGGAAATATTTTGAAATTTTATTTATCGATATATATAGTGATATTATAAATATATAAAATTAGTTTTTTGTTGATCGAAAACTAGAAATTAAAGGTAAAATTTCATTCAAATCGCTAAATAATTGATAAAAAAATTGATTCTTTGACGATTATTTCAATAAAATCAAATATATTTCAGCTATATTTTTCTCAAGATTAAAGATAACATAAAAGTTAAATTTAATTGAGATATTTTTGAAAACAAAAAGTAAAATAAGCAGATATCAAGTTTTTTTAAATTCGGAATTTGATATTGAAGTTATCGATTATTGTTTGTCAAAAATGTTAATCGGTTTCATATCGAAATCGGAAATTTTTTGAAATTTTATTAATCGATATATATAGTGATATTATAAATATATAAAATTAGTTTTTTGTTGATCGAAAACTAGAAATTAAAGGTAAAATTTCATTCAAATCGCAAAATAATTGATAAAAAATTGATTCTTTGACGATTATTTCAATAAAATCAAATATATTTCAGCTATATTTTTCTCAAGATTAAAGATAACATAAAAGTTAAATTTAATTGAGATATTTTTGAAAACAAAAAGTAAAATAAGCAGATATCAAGTTTTGTTAAATTCGGAATTTGATATTGAAGTTATCGATTATTGTTTGTCAAAAATGTTAATCGGTTTCATATCGAAATCGGAAATTTTTTGAAATTTTATTAATCGATATATATAGTGATATTATAAATATATAAAATTAGTTTTTTGTTGATCGAAAACTAGAAATTAAAGGTAAAATTTCATTCAAATCGCAAAATAATTG
Source organism: Drosophila rellima (assembly GCA_035043635.1). Lineage (NCBI taxonomy): Eukaryota > Metazoa > Arthropoda > Insecta > Diptera > Drosophilidae > Drosophila > Drosophila rellima. Next base: position 2,585,508 of record JAWNMV010000678.1, read on the forward strand.
ATAAAAAAATATTGAAATTGCATGTTTCTTATTGAAATCGTTTGTTTGAAAAGAGTATCCTACCTGCAAAGTGGTGCGCATGAGTCGATCCAGTTGTGGATGCGATGGAGGCGCCGGTTCCTTCAGCAGGCACTCGACATGGTTGTTGATCTGCTCGAAAACGGGCAGCAGGAGCAGCGGATATTTGTGGGCCAACTTGACCAGCAAGGAAGCAGCATGTCGGCGCAGATTCTTTGCCGACTTTAACTGAACCTTCTCCAGTTCATTGGGTGGCTTCAAAACCAGAGCACGAAAGATCTTGTCCAGGACACGCGGCAACAAAGCAACACCGCTCATGGCGACACAATTATTGGGCGTCAACTGGCAGCTGGACATGCTGAGAAAGACAAACAAGGCGGAGATGCAGGACAGCAAAATGGAATAGATCAGTGGATTATTCGTTTCCAATTTGAGGCAATCCTCCAGCAGGCGTAAGCCACTCGCCACCGCTGGACGCTCCGGCACGAGAAGAATGCGACTAAGGACACCGTCGAGCACACAGACCAAAGCATCCCATTCCAGATAAATGGGATCCAGGACACTACAACTAATGTTGGCAGTCTCGGGTTCCGTTTGCGTGTTCCTCAATCTCGATTGCAGCCACTGTTCACAGTAGCCATAGGTGACCAAAGGTTGCACCAACGTCGATAGACGAAAGATTTCTAAAAAGTCGGTGCGACAGCGAAAAAAGTAAACGGCAAATTCCTCCTCGCTGTCGTACTCCAGGTGAATGTAGTAGTCGGTGCTGCCGACCACGGGCTGATTGACAACAGGGTATGGCAGCTTGACAATGCGCGGCGCAATCGTGTGTATGAGCTTCGGAATGTAGTTGAGCATGAGGTAATCCTTGGAGCAGCCCTCGTGCTTGAGTAACAGTTGCCAGATTAAAGCTGAACCATGCGATATGGTCAAAGATGCATGTTGGAGCAGCAACAAGAGGCATTCGAACATAATCTCCAGCTGTGCGGGACGCTGTGTGGCATCATCTTTGCCCCAAAGTGCCACCAATTGTTGCACCATCCCATTGAGCACCTGCAGGAGCTTCTTTAAGAACTGATGTTGCTGCTCCACCGAGTGTGCACTAATCTCGGCTGGCATTTGACTGGCTGTATAAATGTAACGCAACAACTCCTCGCCGTAAAGTTGCAGTAAAGGTTTTCGCTCCTTTGCCTGTCCCTTGCGATTTGTGATCTGTGCCAGACACTCGGCCGCATTGCATTGGAATGCCTTATCGTTCAGTAGGATGCAGAGGAAATGCAACAATTTGCCATTGCTGGACATGATGTGCTGTATGCTAACCCATTCCACAAAGCCACTCAAAGTTAGCAGCACCATTTCCACCACACGACTGTGGGCATTGGCCTTTTGAAAGTGGCCCAAACGTGTGGTTTCCCTAAATGCATTCACATGTTGCTCCACGAGCCTTAGAAAGAACTCAAAGATGTCGTTCATATTGTTATTCAATGCCTGATACATGTCCTTCCGTCGCTGATTCGATTCAATGGTTTGCAGCAATGCCACATCCTCGACGAGACGCAGGAATACCAATAAAACCAGCTCCGTTTGTGCCTCGCCATTGTTGCAGGCCTGTGATAATTCGGGCAATAAGTCCGACCATTGTTGTGGCCATTCTCTTTTAATCATTTCCACAATAATTCTCGACAGCGCATCCTTTAAATGCAACAAACTACGATCTTCCGCGGGACCAACTCCAATGTTTAACATTTTGATGGCATTATCTTTGATATACACCTTCTCCTCGTGCGTTATGCAATTCCATTTAAATTTGATCGTATATTCGATTAATTGGAGTCCAAAGTGTCGCACCTGCTGATTGTACTGCACGGAACTGGCCAGATAGAGTCCCACCTGGGCGCACAGTGGCGATTCATCCTTGAATCTCTCACAGGCCATGTGCGCCTCGAGACGCGCCTGTTGCAATGTCTGTGGATGCAGTATCAAATCCACCGCTTTCGCCAACTCAGCGGCCAGTGCCTCCGTTACGCCCACGGCCACGCCTACTCCCACGCCCTGCTGTGACATTATCCTTCGCCTCCAATCTACAAAATAAATAAATGATGAAATTCATTTTCTTCAATTGCAATTAACTAAATGTAAACACACACACACACACACACGTGAATATATGCACATTTCCTACATGTGCTCATTCACAGTAGGTCAAATAGTTGGTTAACAATAGATTTACACTCTTAAATTAATGACATTCATTAATTTACTTTTTATTTCTTGAAATGATAAGCAATTTGTGAATTCAACTTCTTTGTCACAACAATTACTGTATATACTGTAAGCACTGCAACAAAATACTATTCGCACACCGCTCATACTTAAGCTTGTTTTATACTCACTTTTATTAAAGAAAATACGTCTATCTTTGTATTTAAGATGCACTTATGTAAAGTTTCTACCTTATTTCTGAATATTAATTTTAAGTTATTTTTTAAAATATGTCCCGATATGAAGTTCTGTGACAAGATCTTCGGCGTACTTTTCTAATGCACTGTATGTATGCACGTTTGCTTGTGTGTGTGGCAAAAGTAACGGATGAGAATTCTCTCTCTCTCTCGCATTCTGTGCCGCATCCTTTTGCATCTCATGGTTTACCACTCGAGTAAACAAATTCACTTACCTTACGTTTGCCGGTATTATTGCGAAAATGCTAATCTTGCTGCTCCTCCTCCGCTCCGATGTGATGCGCTGCGCCACCTCTCGCGCCTATGTGTGTACTTTCGATTTTTGCTGTGTGTGTTTTGTGCGGCCAAATTTTTCGCCAATGCGGTTAGGGGCCAAGTAAGTTTTTTTCTTGATTGTGATAAGACTTGCCTGTCTCCGTTATTTATCTCGCTTTTAACACGTATCGCCACAGAATCAGTAGCCACATTTATAATATATATTAAATGTGTGAGCTCACATTTGAATATTTTTGTGTCTACTAAAATGTGTCTCTTTTTGTCGAGGGGGCTACTTTTTTGTCTGCCAGGAACGAAGCATGCTGCTTCGATACATTATCGATAACGATAGGCGCACGCAGAGTTGCAGCAACGAAATTCGCAAGTCGCGTAAACAAACTAAATATATATATTTCACATCTTTAATTTATATACACGGAATATCAGCTATAAAAATTTCTTATCTTTGTATTTATTACCTATGCACATTCTATAGAAATTATAAAAATCTTCATTGGTTTTTTAGAATTTTGCAATATGTAAAAAACACTTTTGTTTTCATTTGGTATAACACGAAATACCTATGCATAAATGATAACCAGATAACGATTTTCAGTTAATTTGATGCTAGAAGACTTGAAATTGCATATAAACAATAAAACGACACATTTGAATACATTTTTATGCTTACCTTTTTTTTTCAGGCAATTTGTTTTTTGTTCCTTCTATTTTGTATTTAATAATATTTTTCAAATCTTTCGTATTTTAACTGTGAAAAGTCTGGCAACACTGCCGATATCATATGCAACAGTGTTGTGTGTTTTCAACACTCTTTAGTGCGTCCATGGAGGCAAGCAAAACAACAACAACAACAACAGTGGCCGGCATGTGTGCAAAAATGTGAATACGAAGCGCAAGGCCTGAAAACGAACACAATTTTGATTAAAATACGCTTAGCATTAATTGTAATTGCCGTGCGAAAGTAAAAACATATATAAACAGTACTGCACAGGCATCGATGTGCCAGAAAAGTTTGCTGTAAATATACATAAATTAAAAATCAATGACAATGGAGTGGTATGAAATTGAATTGGATGGAAGTCGCACTTGCAAATTTCCGGAGCACATTATGCCTGGCTATGAAGGGAGCTCAGCCAGGCCAACAAATGATCGCGGCATCAGTGGTAAGTAATTTGAACAAGAAATTGTGGTTTTCGCAATGCCGAAGCTTCAATACCAACGCAGAGTCCTTCGTGAATTCGGTTCAGTTATATCAAGATAGAAAAAAGTTGTTCATATTTCAAGTGGATATTAGACCGATCGTTCCTTAAGTACCTTAAGAGTATATATGTATAAAGTTTATATAGTCCTTCAGATATGGCCAGCCAAATTCTGTAGCTTACAACCAAACCGATAACAATATTAAGGGCGCTTCGCTCCTGCTCGTTTCGCTCGCCGTTATGAGAGTGCGAAATATAATATAATAATATTAATAATATATATTAATTTCATGATTAATATTAGCTAACAAATATAATATTAATTAAATATATGTATAAATTATAGATATTCCAAACTGAAATTAATATGTTTGATGTTTGATGATTATTTGCTTATAGCAAATTACATTGGCGGCATTATCAACGGCGGCAAATGGGGCTGGTTGACGCTTCAGTACGCAACGGACGCAACGCTGATGATCTGTGGCCTGGACAGTGGGGAGCGTGTGGCGCGCCAGACGTTTTGGCGGGAGAACGACAAGCAGTCGGCACAGGGATTGCGTTGCAGCATCCGTTGTGTGGAGGAGCTGTTTCCGGGCGAAAATCATGAACGATTGCTGCTCGCTGTCTGCCTTCAGGTGGGCTCAGCGGGCCGCACAGATTTGATCATCTATACGCCCACCTGTAGCCAATTGTTGCGTCACATTGACCTGCATGCTGTGGGCATCAATGTCAGCAGCTTCAAATTCTTCAATTCCCATTTGTTTCGCACGAGTTGGATGGACCATTTTGATGGCTGCCTTGCTATCGGCACGGATACGGGAGCTGTGCATCTGCTGGACATCAATGCCAGACAAGTTGTGAGCAGTCGCAGCCGGAATATTCATATTCCGGATAAGGAATTGCTGCGCGCACAAGTAGAGTCTAAAAAATGCATAGACCTGGATTGGAGGAGCCTCAAGTCCACTCTGAAGGCATGTCAGGAGCACGATATACATCTTTGCCTGCAACTGGACATGCAAATGGATGTGAATTCGGCAATTTGCAGTATACTGCCCATTGAGTTTATTTCGGGCTTGGCTGTCGGCTTACAAGATGGTCGCATTTTGATTTATAATCTTGAGAAGAATTCCTTGGTTACGATATTGACGCTGCGCGGCGAGGAGCCGCCGGCAGCTGTGGAGCGTCTTTGTTATATTGTGCCACCGGATGATCCCAAGCCATGTTTCTACATCTGCGCTGTGTACAAGCAAGAGGAATGCTTAACGACCTCATTGCATGTCCTGAACTACAAAAGATCTGTGGAGGCAACGGATAATAAGGACAGCTTTCAATTCCGTGACTTTTATAGCTCGGCAACGCCGGTGCGTCTCCTGCTCGATGAATCCTCGGGCTTGACGATGGGCTGCAACACGGTGTCCACATTCCCATTTGTTGGCGACAATGGCACCTTGTTGACCGCCATCAGTTGGCATTCCCACAAGGATGCCAAAAACAAATTCATTCTGATTGACATCAATCAATGGTACAAGGACGAGTTGCCCAGTCATCCGCGTCAGAATAAACCCCACTATCTCTGTGGCTATGTCCTAAGTGGCTTGCACACTGGACTCGCCCTGCATATCGATGCCAGCACCGTGATGCACTTTGTGTCGCAGCAGCGTTACGACGAACACTTCTATCCCAATTCCCTGTCATTTGGTAAGTCACCTGGACATGCCCGGATTTTTACCCAATAACATTTTCAAATTAAACCCAACTTTGATTTATTTTTATTCTTACTAGCGCTGCGAGTTCGATTATCATATTTTTTAGAAAGCGCTACAATTTGCATACTTACCCTAACAGGCAGAAGGAAGCATCTTCAACCCTATATAGTATACATATATCCATTTTTGATCAGTATCTACAGTCGATTGTCGATTGAGCCATGTCCGTCCGTCTGTGTGCGTCCGTCTGTTTTGATCTCAAAAACTATAAGAGCTAGAGACTTCACACTTGGTATGTAGGCTCCTGGATACCGGGCGCAGATCAAACAAATTACCTTTATATGAGAAATGTTGACTCTTTGGACTTTAAACTAGCACAACTTTATAATAGCTCAGCCGATTTTCACGAGGAATGTCTTATTTTTCTCAATACTAACCCTACTTTCACTTTGCATTCAAATTTTTAGCTTTTGACACACATTTTTTTTTTCGAAAATTTGTCGATTTTTACATAGTTACCCCTTTACATTTTTCGAGATTTTTCAAAAATTTTAAATTTTCAATTTAGTCTTTTAATCGATTGCAGGTGATAAAATTAGGGTAAAAAAGTACTTTTGAATTAAATTTCGACTTGTTTCTTTACGATTTAAGCTAAAAATTTGATCTTTAAAGATCCCTGATTTTTAGAGCACGATATTTTTATACTTCGAACTATCATAGATTTATTAAAAGTATAGAAAATAAATACTAGGCACAAATTAAAAATTATATTAAAACAAAGCAAGAAAATGTTCTGCTATGTATTTATAAAGATGATGCATAAAAGGATATACCTTATTTCTGGTAACCAAAATATATGATCTTTATATGAGAAATGTGGACTTTTTGAACTTTAAGCTAGCACAACTTTATCAAAACTCAGCCGATTTCCACGAGGAATGTCTTATTTTTCACAATACTAACCCTACTTTCACTTTGCATTCAAATTTTTTGCTTTTGGGACAAATTTTTTTTTTCGAAAATTTGTCGATTTTTACATAGTAACCCCTTTACATTTTTCGAGATTTTTCAAAAATTTTAAATGTTCAATTTAGTCTTTTAATCGATTGCAGGTGATAAAATTAGGGTAAAAAAGTACTTTTGAATTAAATTTCGACTTGTTTCTTTACGATTTAAGCTAAAAATTTGATCTTTAAAGATCCCTGATTTTTAGAGCACGATATTTTTATACTTTGAACTATCATAGATTTATTAAAAGTATAGAAAATAAATACTAGGCACAAATTAAAAATTATATTAAAACAAAGCAAGAAAATGTTCTGCTATGTATTTATAAAGATGATGCATAAAAGGATATACCTTATTTCTGGTAACCAAAATATATGATCTTTATATGAGAAATGTGGACTTTTTGAACTTTAAACTAGCACAACTTTATCAAAACTCAGCCGATTTCCACGAGGAATGTCTTATTTTTCACAATACTAACCCTACTTTCACTTTGCATTCAAATTTTTAGCTTTTGACACACATTTTTTTTTTTCGAAAATTGTCGATTTTTACATAGTAACCCCTTTACATTTTTCGAGATTTTTCAAAAATTTTAAATGTTCAATTTAGTCCTTTAATCGACTTCTGGTGATAAAATTAGGGTAAAAAAGTACTTTTGAATTAAATTTCGACTTGTTTCTTTACGATTTAAGCTAAAAATTTGATCTTTAAAGATCCCTGATTTTTAGTACTCGATATTTTTATACTTCGAACTATCATAGATTTATTAAAAGTATAGAAAATAAATACTAGGTACAAATTAAAAATTAAATTAAAACAAAGCAAGAAAATGTTCTGCTATGTATTTATAGAGATGATGCATAAAAGGATATACCTTATTTCTGGTAACCAAAATATATGATCTTTATATGAGAAATGTGGACTCTTTGGACTTCAAGCTAGCACAACTTTATCAAAACTCAGCCGATTTCCATGAGGAATGTCTTATTTTTCACAATACTAACCCTACTTTTACTTTGCATTCAAATTTTTTGCTTTTGAGACAAATTTTTTTTTTTCGAAAATTTGTCGATTTTTACCCCTTTACATTTTTCGAGATTTTTCAAAAATTTTAAATGTTCAATTTAGTCTTTTAATCGATTGCAGGTGATAAAATTGGGGTAAAAAAGTACTTTTGAGCTATATTTCGATTTGTTTCTTAAAGATTTAAGCCAAAAATGTCAAAAATTTGACCTTTAAAGATCCCTGATTTTTGGTACCCGATATTTATATACTCTGAACTATCATCGATTTACTGGGAATAACGAATATAAATGCTTGTTTCAGAGTGCTCCTTGCTGACCATCAGTGGATGTCGTCGTTATGCGCACGTTGGAATCCAACGTCGTTTTCTGGGCGCCATGTGCAGTCAGAGGGCGAGTTTGTTCCTCAATCCGGAGCCTTACCAGAAGGAGATTATGTACCTGCGTCTCATGCCGCAGTTCTGTGAGCACAATGTCAATGCGACATTCTCCAAGGTAGGAGTTACATTAAATCAATGAAACCTTTAAAACATAAATACATTTTTTGCTTGACTGAACCGAAATTAACCGTAAGGATGAATCGGTTAAGTAACGGTTATTTCGGTTGCATTAATTTCGGTAAAATAAAAAAGTTTTGTTTCGGTTACGGTTACAAATTTACGTTTTACGAATACCGGTTAACGGTTATGGTTACCATTTTCAATCGGTTAATACCGTTTAACGGTTACGGTTACGGTTATGGTTACGATTTCAATCCTTGATTAAATGTATTCAGTTAAAAATTAAAATTACTCTGTTAATTTTCCGCATGATTTTGAACTTTTGAAATTTTCTAATTGACATTTGTGTTTTCGAAATGAATTTCTTTTGTACTTGTAGCGTGCCATGTATGAGCTGATACTCTCGGTGGCGTTGGAGCACAATCGGATCGGGTTGCTCAACAATTGTGTGCAGAGTTGTTTGGACGGCAGCTTCATGTGCAACATGTTGAGCGAGACAAAGTTGTCGCTGTCCATACTGACCAATTGGATTGTGAAGCGAGCTGGACAGATTAAGGAACGTTGTGCGGAACTTTGTCACGGCATCTTCGAATACGGCGGATATTCGCTGGATGATCGGGAGCGCGAAGAGTTTCAGGTGTTGAATGCACAGCTGTTGAGATTACAGCAGCTGCAGTTGCTCATTGGACAGCTGGGCAAATCGCGATTGAGCCCCGATCTTCTCGAGAATCTACAGTCGACGGAACAAACATTGTCCGTACTCTATGAATATCATCGCGTGATCTTCTGGATGATTGAGCATGACATTCTGCCCGAGGGCTATGAGGTCTTGGAAGCGGGTGTGCCGCCCCTGCAATTGATGCGACACGATTACCGGGAGCGTCGAAAGCTGCAGCCAAAGCTCTACATTGATGAGCTGCTTCAATTTAGCGGATTCCTAAGCACAATCACAGATCGCAGTGCTGTCTGTCCGTCTCCGTCTAATCTCTATCCACCTGAGTCGCTGCAAACTCTGATGCATCTGTTGTTCCTGCAAGAGCCACAACTATCCCATAAGCAGGAGCTCTTGCTATATCTCCTCTTGGATTGGGATGAATTGGAGTCGCGGCGGAGGCACAAACAACTCTTCCAGGAGTTTGTTCTTGCCTTTGACATTGCGCCGCCTCTGGTCAGATCTGTGCGTTCCTTTTGGCTTCTGGATCGCGGGCAACTCACGGTAAGCAATGCCAAATTCTTTAGAGAAATTTCTACTCCAATGAAATTGTATTTTTCATAAGCATTAAAACCAACAAAGATCACGGATAAAAACAGGGATTTCAAACTAATAAAATCAATTTGAAAATCATCCACTTTGAAAATATTGATATTTTTAATTTCAACTTTTAATTCCCATTACAATTTATCTTGTTATTTTTCAAATTTAAACTAAATAAAAATAAGAATTCAAAACTAAGAAATTCAATTTGAAAATCGTAAACTTTGAAAGTATTCAACTTTTTAATTTCAATTTCAACTTTGATTTCCCATTGCCATTTTTCTGCCTGTTTTTCCCATAAATAAATATATGGATTCGAAACTAAGAAATTCAATTTGAAACCGAACTTTGAAAATATTTAACTTTTTTTAAATTTAACTTTTATTTCAATTTACAATTACAATTTATCTTGTTATTTTTCAAATTTAAACTAAATAAAAATAAGAATTCAAAACTAAGAAATTCAATTTGAAAATCGTAAACTTTGAAAGTATTCAACTTTTTAATTTCAATTTCAACTTTGATTTCCCATTGCCATTTTTCTGCCTGTTTTTCCCATAAATAAATATATGGATTCGAAACTAAGAAATTCAATTTGAAAATGAACTTTGAAAATATTTAACTTTTTTTAAATTTAACTTTTATTTCAATTTACAATTACAATTTATCTTATTTTTCAAATTTAAACTTTTCCTGCTAGTTTCTGGAAAAAAAAAACCATAAATAAAAATAAGAATTCGAAACTAAGAAATTCAATTTGAAAATGAACTTTGAAAATATTTATCTTTTTCAATTTCAACTTTTATTTCTCATTGCCAATTTTCTGCCCGTTTTACCCATTTATAAAATGTTCCTAATGGCTTCTGGTTTTCTATAATTTTGTGCCACCGCAGAAATCAGTTGAGGAATTGTGCAAGTACCGGAGTGAGGGCAACAATTATACGGATTGGCAGACGAAGCTGCTGCTGGGCGTGCTGCTCGCTTCTGGGGCTGTGAAGGAGGCGATGCAGGTGAGGGATCTGCCACCCGGTCCGATATCAGCGCAGTTGGAGCTGCAGGTGCTGCTGGCCAATAATAATATACCGGAGGCCTTTCATCATGCCCGTCTGCATGAGGATGAGTTGGGACATCCGTTGTTGGAGTATTTCTTTGAGCATTGCATAAGATCCGGGATGTTTAAGGTCCTCGGCAGTCTCTGCCTGCGGGAGAATGAGGAGCAGCTGGTTTATCGACTGCTGCGCAAGTGTCAGACGCGTCAAACGGATGCAGTGCAGTTGATCCTGCTCCTGAAGCGCTGCAAATACATTGAGGCGGTGTCTTTTATGGATGACATCGCGGCGGAGCGACAACGCTCCTCCAATCTGGACGAGGAGTCAAACACATTGCTGTCGGCCTACAGGAGCACCATGGCACCCGTTACCCAATCCATTGCGGGCACATATTTTCGCATCCGCGACAAACTGAATGGGGATCAGTTCAGGAATTGCAATCCCGAACCCTTCAGTTGCCAGCTGGCCAAACAGAATGCCACAGGCCAATTGGGTGGCATCTTTCAGAGCTCCGCTTTGAGTGCCCATTGGGCGACGCGCTATGTGAATGAGCCAAGGGCTTTGAACAGCCGGAACATGCCCTTCCTGAGGAATGCCGCCCAGGCGAGGAATCAGCTGACGCCACAACGTCGTCTGGTGCGTCCCACTCCGCATCTGCCTCCGGAGAAGCGGCAATTGGAGCCGGAGCCGGAGCAGCTGTCTCTGCAAGCGGCAAAGCGGCGTCGTCTCCTTGGCGAACAATTTGGCGAAGAGGTGAGTCTATCGATAAGAATCGGCAAAAATATCGATATCGATACTATTTAATATTAATGAGTAAATTTGGAATATGTCAAAGGAACTAGTTCGCAATCAGTTGAGTCTATCGATTGTCGAAAATATATCGATATTAATATCATATCGTGCTAGATATCGATGATAGCTATTTTACTGAGCTACTTTTGAAAATAATACGTAAATAACCTAATTAATGTGGCGATGCAAATCGGAATTTCGAATATATATCGATATCGATACTGGCATTGCACAGCGGGGTAAATCGCTATATATCGGATTGTATATCCCATTGAAAATGTGCAAAAAAAAGGGTATAATGGTTTTGTTAAAGGCTGAAAAAAGCATCTTCAACCCTAAATAGTATATATATTCTTGATCAGTATCTACAGCCGCGTCGATTGAGCCATGTCCGTCTGTCCGTCCGTCTGTTTGAACGCAAGGATCTCAGAGAATATAAGAGCTAGAGACTTCATGGTATTTAGGTTCCTGGATTCCTGGATCCGGGCGCAGATCAAATTTTTAAATGTAGATCAGGCCTTTATATCATATAACTGTCAAAGAAACGATCAGTCAAATATCAAGTTTTAGTACGAAAAACACAGGGTATCTTAGTGTCGAGTACACTCAACTGTAGCCGCACCTCTTTTTATATGAGAAATGTTCACTCTTTGGACTTTAAATTAGCACAACTTTATCAAAACTCAGCCGATTTCCACAAGGAATGTCTTATTTTTCACAATATTAACCCTACTTTAACATAACATTTAAATTTTAGGCTTTTGAGACAAATTTTTTTTTTCGAAAATTTGTCGATTTTTACATAGTTACCCCTTTACAATTTTCGAGATTTTTCAAAAATTTTAAATCTTTAATTTAGTCCTTTAATCGACTTCTGGTGATAAAATATTGGTAAAAAAGTACTTTTGAACTAAATTTCGATTTGTTTCTTAAAGATTTAAGCCAAAAATGTCAAAAATTTGATCTTTAAAGATCCCTGATTTTTAGAGCACAATACTTTTATACTTTGAACTATCATAGATTTATTAAAAGTATAGAAAATAAATACTAGGTACAAATTGAAAATTATATTAAAACAAAGCAAGAAAATGTTCTGCTATGTATTTATAAAGATGATGCATAAAAGGATATACCTTATTTCTGGTAACCAAAATATATGATCTTTATATGAGAAATGTGGACTTTTTGAAATTTAAACTAGCACAACTTTATCAAAACTCAGCCGATTTCCACAAGGAATGTCTTATTTTTCACAATATTAACCCTACTTTAACATTACATTTAAATTTTAGGCTTTTGAGACAAATTTTTTTTTTCGAAAATTTGTCGATTTTTACATAGTTACCCCTTTACATTTTTCGAGATTTTTCAAAAATTATAAATCTTTTATTTAGTCTTTTAATCGATTGCAGGTGATAAAATTAGGGTAAAAAAGTACTTTTGAACTATATTTCGATTTGTTTCTTAAAGATTTAAGCCAAAAATGACAAAAATTTGATCTTTAAAGATCCCTGATTTTTAGAGCACAATACTTTTATACTTTGAACTATCATAGATTTATTAAAAGTATAGAAAATAAATACTAGGTACAAATTGAAAATTATATTAAAACAAAGCAAGAAAATGTTCTGCTATGTATTTATAAAGATAATGCATAAAAGGATATACCTTATTTCTGGTAACCAAAATATATGAGCTTTATATGAGAAATGTGGACTTTTTGAACTTTAAACTAGCACAACTTTATAATAGCTCAGCCGATTTTCACGAGGAATGTCTTATTTTTCTCAATACTAACCCTACTTTCACTTTGCATTCAAATTTTTAGCTTTTGACACACATTTTTTTTTTTCGAAAATTGTCGATTTTTACATAGTAACCCCTTTACATTTTTCGAGATTTTTCAAAAATTTTAAATGTTCAATTTAGTCTTTTAATCGATTGCAAGTGATAAAATTAGGGTAAAAAAGTACTTTTGAATTAAATTTCGACTTGTTTCTTTACGATTTAAGCCAAAAATATCAAAATTTTGAACTTTAAAGATCTCTGATTTTTGGTACTCGATATTTTTAAACTTTGAACTATCTTATATTTATTAAGAAACAGAAAGTAAATACTTGTTTATTTATCGATTACAGTAGTTACATTTATCTTTATCGATCAACATTTTTGTATTTGTATCGATAACACTATTTATATCGATCATCATTTCTAGGTGAGTGGAATCATCAATCGCTCCTTTCACCTGGCACAGCAGGAGCAGAAGGATCGGGAATTGAAGCTACTTGACGAGAAAGAAGTCCAAGCTTTGTTAATCCCACCAGCTTATCTGGAGTTCAAGCGGAATCCCACTCTGAATGCAAATGCTAATGTGGAGGCAGTGCGTCCGCCTGTCATATTGAAGCGTCCGCCAGCTGCCAGCCAGGAGCAGAAGCTGGAGCAGCGCAAGAGTTTTCGCTTTATGCCGCCCATACCGCTGGAGCAGGAGCCGAGGGAACGGGAGATTAGTCATGAGCAGCAGGAACAGGAGGAGGAGCGGGAGCAGAGGGAACAGCAGCTGATGCGGGAGCAGATGGATCACAGGGAACAGAAGGGGCTGCTCTTAAGGCAGCAGGAGGTGGACTCCATGGAACTGGACGAGGAGGAAACCGATGAGATATTTGTAGAATTTGACCAACGACCGGCAAGTCCAATGATCTCGGAGGATACTCAATCGGAAACAGAGTCGGAATCAGAGTATCTATCGCCGCTGGCCTCCGCCAATGTATCCTTCGCTCTAATGCAGAAGGCGGAGTTGGTGATGGAGCAGGAACAGGATGAGAGGGAGGAGGAGAAGCAACGGGAGCGGGATCAGCCGATGGCACCACCAACTGGTCCACAGCCACGCAGTGCCTTACTCCAATCACGCAATCCAAATCCGGAGGAGCAGGTGGAGAAGCAGGAATCCAGTGGGTTTGGCAGCTACCATTCCAGCAGCATTCAAGTGGCCAACACGTGCTCCTCTTTGCTGCAACTGGATCAGTTTGTGCCGCCCATCTGCTCATCCAAGATGTGCGAGGTCCAAGTGCCAAACAGTTCCGGTTCCGGTTCCGGTTCCAGTTCATTGATTACATCCACAACCACATCGCATGTGAAGATCTCGGAGCGCACGACCATTTGTGGTGACTTGTTGGAGTTGGAGCCCAGTGTGGTGATGGCTTCACCATGGCCCATGGTCTCATCCAACCTGGCATCATCCTTTGTGCCACAGACGCGACAGATGCTGGACACGACGCTGGGCATGTCCAGCTATGATGTGACGGCATTTGAGTTGCAGCCACAGGCGGAGAACAAAGTTCTCGTGGAGGAACAGACGGAGGAGATGGAACAGGAGGAGGCGGAGCAGCAGCTTGCGGAAGTGGGGGAGCAGCTACAGCAACCGGAGATGGAGGAGCTGGTGGAGCAGGAGCAACTGCATCCGGAGGAGGAGCAAAGCTCGACATCCAGCAGCGACGCTGAAGATGAACCGCCATCCGCCATGGATTACCAACGCACCTCGCCCAGTTATAGCATCAGCAGCGAATTATCCGACATGTCATCCACGGATATGGTCACCTCCCGTCAAGATCCGCCCGTGTACTCCATTATCGTCGAGTCGACCAACTCCATAGCGACATCCCGTTCGCCTACATCACATACGCCCACATCCTTTCTGCCCAGCGACACGAATGTCTCGCAGAACTCCAACTCCAGTCCACGTGCTGGACATGGAGCAGGACATGGACATGGAGCGGGCGCTGGGGCAGCTGGTGATGGCAACCAACGTGCCTTGTATCGTGCCAACAGTTTGGAGACTGTCGATGATTTGGACACCACCAAGGGTTCTCTCGAGGATGAGGATGATGACGTGGATGAGGATGAGGATGATTGTGTGATTGCCTTGGATGGCACCGAGGTCCGAGGCTATGTGGCACGCCCAGAACCGGTGGCTGCCTGCAGCAGCGTCGAATTGTTTGCCTTTAAGCCAAGTGGAGTTGGGGAGAATCAAGGCGTTGGCCGAGGCGGAGTGGAGCAGGAGGAGTTACCACCAGGTGCGTCCATGGCGGCCACAGTGGCCAACAGTGATTCGGTTTTGGCTTACACCATTAATCTGGACAGCAGCGATGATGCTGCAGTTGCTCCGCCAACAAATCCAACACCCAAAGCAGCTGGAGAGGATTCCAGCAATGATTCGGTGGCTACGGTGCACAAACCGCAAGGGGAGGAGCAGGAGCGGCATATGCTAGTGGATATTTTGGAGATTGCTGCTGCGGATTCCGATCTCGAGATCATAGAATCGGCACCAGTTGAGCTAGATTCCGATGTGGAGTCACAGCACAGCCTGCGACTGGCGGTTTCTGAGGGCGAGGAGGAGAGGATGGAGCAGCTGGAGATGAAGGAGCGGGTTGGGACAGGAGTTAGGACAGGAACAAAGGAGAGGTTGCAGGAGGAGGAGCAGGAGGAAGAAAGCAAGCAGGAGCAGGAGGAAGATAGCAAGCAGGAGCAGGAGGAAGAAAGCAAGCAGGAGGGGGAGGGGGAGGAGGAACAACCCAGTCCTGTGCCCCGCCAGCTGCGCCGGCGACGCAGTGTGTCCAGCGCTTCACCTCCTCCGCCACGTCGCATACGTCTACGCAGCGATGACCAGAGACCCAGTCCAAGCCCAGCTGGATCATCCAACCGGAGCACGCCCACACTCCCCGCAAATCCGTCACGCCGTCGTCGCCTAGGAAGTGATGATTTGGGTACACCAAAGACCGCGCCCGCGACCACGCCCACACTCACCTCCCGGTGCAAGTATCGACTGCGCAGTCAAGAGGAGTCCTCCTTCGAGGAGGAGCTGCAGCCACTAAAACGCAATCTACGTGGTGGTTCCATGCCCGCCATGTCCACAGTGCCGGTATCGACGCCGAAGCGGCGTCAGAAGCTGCTCCCGAAGCCCTTGGAGGTGATACAGGAGAATGTGGAGACAATGCCGCTTACACGATCCCGCACCCGTTTGAGTCAGGTGACCACGCCTACACCAGGTGGGATGCCAGGTTTGGATGTGGATCAGGAAGGATCCGGAGCAACTCGTCGTCGTCATCGCCCATCGCGTTGTCTCAGTGAGCCGCCTGTTGTTGCTGGGGCTGTGGCTGTGGCTGTGGGTGCGGGTGCGGGTGCGGGGAAACCGCCAACAGGTCGCAAACGCGGTCGTCCAAGCAGAGACTCCATCGATGAAGCGGCTCCAACTCCACCTCCAAATCCGCCGACAACAACAGCTACAGCAACAACGCCGACAACAACTGGGCGAGTGCTACGCAGCAGACGCAGCAGCCAGCTGGTGGATCAGGAACAGGCGCCATCTTTGTCCGCTCCGGCTCCTTCTTTGCCAGCAGACACTACAGCAAATGGTAAGCAGCGTTTCAAATATATTCTGCTCGTGAAACTGGCAAACTATCGAACTATCGAACTATCGATATTGGTAACAATCAGGGCTGTCAATTTGTGCTGTTAATATCGATATACCGACTACTATCGAACTATCGATATTGATCTCAATAAGGGTTGTCAATTAATGTTGTTACTATCGACATACCGATTACTATCGAACTATCGATATTGACCTCAAATTATGCTGTGAATATCGATATATCGATCACCATACTTCAATTCCTTCTTCCGATAGTGTCAACGATATTTTGTTTCCAGTTATATTTAATCGAGAATTTCATCAACTAATCGTCTACATTTATTTTTGCAGTTAATGAAGCGAATGTGCCTCCCAAGAAACGTGGTCGGAATAAGAAAGAGTAACTGTGCGTCACTTGCCCGATGTCCGTTATATATATATATATCTAAATTTTAATTGTGAGCCTAATACAATTCGCTTTATGTTGGTTCAGTTTCAAATGAAAATTATACATGAATTTGAAGACACGACTGCAAAAAATGAAAAAACACAAAACAAAAATGTTCATTGGGTGCCAAATGAATGATTTACATTTACATTTTACCAGAGTAAAGAAGAACAAAATAAAACCAAATGAAAACAAACCAATTATCGAATCTTGTGCAACATATGGAAATATTTGCAGACATTTTATATTGTAACTCGATTTATTGAAGTAAATAAAATGCAGTTGGTGATTTGACAATGTCAACAACATAGCGATTCTAATTGCTGGATGCAGCCAAAAAAAAAAAAAATATATATATATATTAGGTTTTATTCAATAAATAAATAGGTTTGGCAATATCAGCTGACCGCTCTGCTAATTAATTATCAAATGCATTGAAGTGCTGCCCAATCGCACTTTGCACACTTTAATCGATAACAAGGTTGTGCGTTAATTATCGATAAGCATTCAAATTGAAAGCAATTTTCAAGTTTAAACATTAAATATATGAAATATGTATCAGGAATGATTACAACTATATACAAATATATACAACAGTTTATAACATTGGAACGGCAAGAAAGGACATCTGGACTTTGCGGTGGATGTCGTCTAAGAGCTAAATATTTCATTAACAACTAAACTTAAGTATTAGTATTTGTATTTGTATTTGTTTTGAGAACTGGAACTGTGTGTGAAAATGGAATTCCGAATCTAAACCAGTGTGGAGAGCTCATGTAGCGAAATGTTTGTTATGTTGCTCATGTCCAGCGTGGGGGGAATACCCGGACCCGGACCCGGACCCGGACTAACAGATCCACTTGTCTCACGTCCAATTAAGCAACTGCCATTGGCAATCGGAATCGGCATGGACATCGGAATGGGAATGGGAATGGCAATGGGCTTGGGCGTGGGAGGCGTGGCCGTCGCTGGACGACAGACAAGAAACGGTGAATTGATGACATTATTATTATTATTATTATTATTATTATTATTGTTGTTGTTGCTGAGCAGCGGATTAAAACTGCCATGCGAATGATTTGGTGAGACAGGCGTCAAGGATGTGGGATGATGATGTTGCAGCATGGAATGTGAATGAGGCTGCTGTTGACCATAAATGGATTGATTGAGAAATGCTACTGGCGGCAATTGCAAGGACATGTTTGGTGGACTTCGATAGCTAATCGTCTTCTCCTTCTGCCAGACGAAAACATTGTGCACCATGGCGACGCCACAAAACACAATGCCGACGCCAATCAAGACGCTCGTTATGATTGCCGGCGTCGAATGAAAATGATTGAATGTGTAGAGTATAATGCCGGTGAGAAATACTGGTATCGAGATGAAGAATCCACTCACAGCGCACGTTCGACTTGCACTCGACTTTTCCAAATATTTGTTGTCCCGCCCGTCGAACATCGGCGATCGCAGCAGCTTCACCGCAAACAGAAATTGTATGGCGCAAACCAAGAGACAGCACAGATTCAAAGACAGCGACAATGCACACAACGCCAATGTCACATCGTAGACGATGTTGAAGTCCTCGCTGATGCTGCCGATGCTCCTGGTCAGCGCATCATCGCGGCTATTGGGCGAGATCTTCAGCAGAAAGATCAGCGACAGCAGCGCCAGCAATAACGATACTGAAAAAAGCAAAACAAAATATTCTGATCAAATTGATTTATCGAAAACACATTCGATTTAATTAAAGAAAATAATTAAATTTAAATAAAAAAAATAATGCAAAACAAATCTCTGTCTATCAAATTTAATAATGATTACAGCAGCAATAGATTTCATACTTTTTGTCAATGATCAAATTGATTAATCGAAAATGCATCAGATTTAATTTAAGAAAATAATTAAATTTAAATAAAAAAAATAATGCAAAACAAATCTCTGTCTATCAAATTTAATAATGATTACAGCAGCAATAGATTTCATACTTTTTTGTCAATGATCAAATTGATTTATCGAAAATGCATCAGATTTAATTAAAGAAAATAATTAAATTTAAATAAAAAAAATAATGCAAAACAAATCTCTGTCTATCAAATTTAATAATGATTACAGCAGCAATAGATTTCATACTTTTTTGTCAATGATCAAATTGATTTATCGAAAATGCATCAGATTTAATTAAAGAAAATAATTAAATTTAAATAAAAAAAATAATGCAAAACAAATCTCTGTCTATCAAATTTAATAATGATTACAGCAGCAATAGATTTCATACTTTTTTGTCAATGATCAAATTGATTAATCGAAAATGCATCAGATTTAATAAAATTAATTAAAATAAAAAAAATAATGCAAAATGAATCTCTGTCTATCAAGTTTTATAATGATTACAGCAGCAATAGATTTCATACTTTTTTGTCAATGATCAAATTGATTTATCGAAAATGCATCAGATTTAATTAAATTAATTAAAATAAAAAAAATAATGCAAAATGAATCTCTGTCTATCAAATTTAATAATGATTACAGCAGGAATAGATTTCATAATTTTTTGTCAATGATCAAATTGATTTATCGAAAATGCATCAGATTTAATAAAATTAATTAAAATAAAAAAAATAATGCAAAATGAATCTCTGTCTATCAAATTTAATAATGATTACAGCAGGAATAGATTTCATACTTTTTTGTCAATGATCAAATTGATTTATCGAAAATGCATCAGATTTAATAAAATTAATTAAAATAAAAAAAATAATGCAAAATGAATCTCTGTCTATCAAATTTTATAATGATTACAGCAGCAATAGATTTCATACTTTTTTGTCAATGATCAAATTGATTTATCGAAAACACATTAGATTTAATTAAATTAATTTAAATAAAAAAAATAATGCAAAACAAATCTCTGTCTATCAAGTTTTATAATGATTACAGCAGCAACAGATTTCATACCGAGGCAGAGTAATCCTAGACTCGTGAGGACTTCGCGTGGTCCTGGTCCATGTTTAGTTAGTTTAACACTTGCCTGCAACATTGAGTTGCCATTCAAGTTTAGATTGTTGCAATGGCCATAATTGTTGATATTGTTATTATTATTGTTAATATTTGAATGATGAAGCTGATGGTTGTTGTTGTTGTAGAGTTGATGATGTTGTTGCTGCAGTTGCAGTTGCTGTTGCAGTTGCATATGTTGTTGCTGCTGATGCTGCAGTTGCTGCTGCTGCTGCTGCTGCTGCTGTTGATTGTTGCTGCTGGCGAGCATATGTTGATTGGTGTACGTATGATGATGCAAACTGTTGCCATTGGGCGTCAGGGGCGTTAAAGGTTTAATAGGTGGCGTGGCAATATTTAGCAATGTTGTTGCTGCTGTTGTTGTTGTCGCTGCACGTGCTGTTGTTGCTGCTGCTGCTGCTGCTGTTGTTGCCGTGGCAGCAATTAATGATGAAATATTCAACGGTTGCGGCGGTCGCAGGTGAATGTTGCGTGCAGTTGTTGCAACAGCAGCAGGTGTCGGTGACGCCGACGTCGACGTCGATGTTGCAGCAACAACAACAGCTGCCGCTGCTGCAGGTGTTGCCGCTGCCACGGGGCTGTTGGTGGTGGTTGTTGCCAACACCGTTGAGGGTGGATTGCTGTTAATTGTGTTGTTGCTGCTGCTGCTGTTGTTGTTGCTACTGCTGATGTTGTTGTTGTTATTGCTGCTGCTGCAAGTGCGCAGCAGCTGCTGTTGTTGTTGCCCATTGACAGGAACAACAGCAGCCGTCGCATTTGACGCACTGTTCGCATTTGACGTGTGCTTCAACATTGCCGGTCGCGTCCGCCTTTTTCCCTAACTCAAATTTGTTGTTACACCTCCTCCTTCTTCTGCTTCTCCTCTTCCGTCCTGCTCCTTCTTCTCCTTCGCCAACTACCGACTAAGTCTGCTGCGCCTTGAATGGTTCACATAATGAAAGACTCTTGTTGCAACTGCAACTGCAACTGCAATCAAAATAAATAACAAAAATAAAGGGTATCTTTTTACAGTCATTCTTTTGACTAAGAATCAAATATTGAGGGGAAAATCAAATAGGTGAGAACACTTTTTTCACGTGCTGTATTTGGATTGTCGCTTATACCGCAACTTTTATGAGCGGTGGCAACGCTAACGACACTTCAAGAAGTTTTCGCACGCTTCCAGTTCAACGTTAGAAAAGCGGCCACCGTTAATTAAGTTGAAACACGTTCCACGAGTTGCACGTTGCAAGCTAATTCTTGGAAAGTTTAACCTTTTTTGGTTTTCAATTTATCAATTCAGTATGTTAGTCCTTGGCACATTTAATTGGAAATCACAATTGCAATCGTTTAAAGCTGATCGAATCAATTTTTGTTGTCTTTTTTTTGCACATACTCTGTTAAGCGCACAAGCGGGTATTTTGAGTCAACTTGGCAAGAGCTTCAAAAAACTCCATTTACATTCCACATGGCATCCATAAGGGAAGCCGTCTAGCTGTCAACTGCTTGCAAGCAGTGTCAATGCATTGAATGCAACACAGGGTATTTTTTAGTTTTCTAATATAAAGTTGAGATAAAAAAAAACACACGTAAAAAAAGGGTATTTTTTAGACCACTTCACTTTTGCTCTTCTAAGTCAAATTCAATGGCAAGCAATTTTTGATTACTTTGCAAACAAGTATACACGTACACATACACATGTGAAACACTGTAGGAGACGTGCACTGATCCAAAATGCAATATGGCAAGTTGCAAAAAAAAAATAGGAGAAAAAACAGCGAGTTCACCTTTTTAATGTTGTATTAGATATAATGTCGCGAAAGTCGAAATTGTCCAGTTGAAGGCAGAGAGATCGCAGAGATTATCCAACGCAGCGGATATCATGTGGATTGTGGATTGTGGATTGCGGATTGCGGATGGCAACTGGACGCCAAAGCAAAACAAACGCGAAATCAAACACAGAGCGTCAGAGTGCGAGGGAGAGAGAGCGAGAGAGCTATGAAGTTGGGGTTACCGATGAGCACTTGGTTCTTTTTTTCGCCGGAGCGAAGTGAAGTTTTTGCGACCAAGCGATAAGCGAAGAGACAAGTGAACGATGAGCGATCGAATGACAAACAACGACTATCAGTCCCCGTTGCGGTCAGTTTGGTTCACAGCCCAAAGAGTCGCCACGCCGTTCGCTGTTCTAGCCGCAGGGGCTGCCCGCCACTATTCGATTCGCATAACCAGTTAACAAGAGAATGTGTGTGTGCATACATCCATACATATGTATGTGTGTGTGTAAGGGAACGAGCCACAAGACAGACAGCGAGAGACGCCGACGCTAAAATAACAAACAGAGAAGCGGTGGAAACATGCATACATACGTGAGTGTGTGTGTGTGTGTGTGTGTGTGCGGAATATTGCCTCTTAAAAAAAGAGGCTCACACATAGGTATGTAGGTATTGCATATGGGTCCCACAGTGCAACAAGCAAATAACCTGAAATTGATCGTCATCTGTCTATTACTAAGTTTATACGACAGCCTAAGTCGAATTCCATTAAATGTATTTATAAACATTAAAAATGCGCTGCAACGCATAAATCGTTTTTGCCCGTTTGCTCTATTCAATTTTTAAAATCAGCTTTAATTGTAGTATAAACACTTTGCGTTTGAGCTGAATTTCAAAATCATATGTTTTAAAACACTATTAAGTGGCAACTGCTGGTATAACAAATTTTAAATATGTCAAATCAGCTCTAATTAAATCAGGTCTAGCTGTCGTATAAACTTTGGTGTGTGTTGCACATCTGCATTTGTATCAGTCTGCATGTGTATGAGTGTGAACTACCTGTACATCTGCGCGTGTATGCTACAACAACATAAACAGCGAGAAGAACAGCGGCAGCCTCAACAGCAACAACAACAACAGCTTCAACTTGCTAAGCCGCATTCCACGAGTGCCTCGCGTCTGGATCTCAGGGATGAGGGAAGAGAGAAGAGAACACCGCGCGCTCTTTTGCGTTAGCTCAAAAGCTTCGGTTTCAGCAACTTGCCACATAACATTCTGTCTGCACTTTGCCTTGCATACCAAAAATACATACAAAAAAACGCACACAAACAGAAACTTGACAATATTTGACAACTTTTTTTTAATAAACGTCAAGTTCTTTTGCTTTACATGGTAGTCAGTATTTACTTTTCTTTAAATTTGCGGTCTTCACACGTTTAACGGTTGTTCTCGTGGCGAATTTAAAACGTTACGTTTGAGACACGCTACCAGATCAATCGCGAATAACACTAATTGGAAATTTACAGCACTGAAATTGAACAGTCAGACAACGCTGGAAAATCATTAGCCGACCGCCACAGCGAAGAAAAATGCAACCAATGCTGCCACGTTTTTAGACCAGTGGCGCCACCTGTTGTCTGTATTCAGATACAGATACAACGTTAAAATTTTATTTAATTTTAATAATTAATTTAATAAAGAACAAATTACTAAACCAATAAAAGTCAAAATTTTCTAAAATTCTAAAGTTAATTTTAAAATTCGTTTGGTGAAGTTGGGTAAGAAATTCTAAGAAAAAATTGAGAAAAATTTAACAAAAATTGCGGTAAATTTAAAAAATTATAGCTTCCAAATTTAAAAAAAAATTACACCACTTTACTACTTTTCTAAAAGCAATTAGTGTTTTTGCAGGGCTGCCACCTAGTTTTTTATTTGGCAACCGTTGCCAGGCTGCCACCGTTTTTTTCGTGGATGGCAGCCAGGGCCGACAATATTTAATTTCACTTTGGCCTAAAAGCTTGTGGTATCCTTTAAATTGGACCATATCTCCTCAATATTGGTTGATTCCACTTTGAAGAATGGTTGATTCACCTTGCTTGGAAAATAGCTATAATTCCCGCTACAATTAATCCCGCATTTGCCTATTTCAGCCCGCTAGATCTAGCGGGGAAATAGCTAAATTGGCAACACTGAACTCTACACTTCATTGTCATTCTGCTCTAAATTTCCTAAGTCATAGTTTTATATTGGTTAATCCTTAATTTTGCACTGCCAAATAGATATGACTGACCCGAGTAAATTGTCGGTCGCTGTGGTCTGTTCATCGAACATGAATCGTTCCATGGAGGCGCACAATTTTCTCGCTAAAAAAGGCTTCAACGTGCGCTCCTACGGCACCGGTGAGCGGGTCAAGTTGCCCGGATTGGCGTTTGATAAGCCAAATGTTTATGAATTTGGCACCAGCTACGAGGAGATCTATCGCGACTTGGAATCCAAAGACAAGGAATTGTAAGTGAGTTGTGATGACTGGCAATCATGTTGGAATTAAGTATAAGGTGAAGTCGTCCGCCAGTTCGTGTCAGAGAGAGAGAGAGAGAGCGAGCGTGGTCATAAAAGAAGTGCAAATAGTTTGTTTTGTTTTCATATTCCTTCACGGTTGCCATTTAATGCAAATTGTTTGTACCTGAATTTAGAGAGAATTGTACTGTTTACAAAAAAAAGTGTACTTTTTACATTTTGAATAAAAGTGTTGCAACTTACCAACGAATCAAAAATAATATAATAGTTTTGATACAAATCATGTACCAAATGTGGCCATCTGACAAAGAGAGCGAGATCGCTTGAGATGGCTTGACCTTGTTGTGCTTTCACCATGATTGCAATATGTTAATGCCCTACTCTCTTTCTACTTTTACTTCGCCTTCTCCAGTTACACACAAAACGGACTGCTGCACATGCTGGACCGTAATCGGCGTATTAAAAAATGCCCCGAACGTTTTCAAGAAACCAAAGAACAATTTGATATTATTATTACGGTAGAGGAACGTGTTTACGACTTGGTTGTGATGCACATGGTATCCATGGACTCTGTAGATAATCGGCCCGTTCACGTTTTGAACGTTGACGTCGTCGACAATGCCGAGGACGCATTAATGGGCGCATTTTTAATAACAGACATGCTCAATTTGGTAACTACTTTACTGCATTATTTAAATGGAATAAATAATGTGAATATTCAAATTGCCGCTCTCTTTTTTGTTTTTTTTTTTAGATGGCGAAATCAAACGATATCGATAATGACATCGATGAAATGATACAGGAATTTGAGGAGCGCAGAAATCGAGTGATTTTACACTCAGTTCTCTTTTACTGACAGCCGAAGTTCGATAACACAAAACACTTGCAAACAATCACCTGCGCTCTACTGGTTATCGTAATAATCGAACAGCAAGAAAACGAGGAGCAATAACAGTTACACGATTGCGATTATCAATATTATCGAGACTATAAGAATTGTAAATATGAAGAGCTGATCGATAATTACCGTCAACATGCATGCTTACACCACATTTTGGGGACGCACCGAATACACACACTCACTTAAATCGAATTTTAAAAAAAGGAAAAAACGATCGATACAATAAAATTGTAATATGTGTTTACTGTTTGTGTATGTATGAACCCGGCTTTAGACTGTTGTTGGCCTACACAACAAAAATCGTGCTAAGAATCAATGTAATATTATTTTATTTTGTTCTAGTTTTATTGTAAATATAATACAAAGAACTTTTTCGATATGTCCAACGGCATTATAATAAGGGAAACTTGACATTAACTTACCCGCTATTTGTAGAGTAAAAGGGTATACAGTATTCGTTGCAATTTGTGTAACATTGAGAAGGACCCTATAAATTACCTGCATCTCAGAGACTATAATTTATAATGAACTAAATTTTTTCTTTTTCCCCCTTTTAAAAAGAAAAAAATATAATGATATCTATTCAGAACTATTTTGAAAAGTTTAACTTTGTCAAAAGAATTAATTGACTATCTAAAAGCTTGAATTGGGTAACGGGTATCTCCTAGTTGGGGACACCCATTCAATGCATACGTCACACGTGCATGTGCCTACACAGATGTATGTATGCATGTGTGTGATTCACCAGCTTTCGAAAAAGACCTCTAAAAATCCTCTGTTGGTGGGAATTGTTTTTTTTTTTTGTCTCTGATAATAGTTTATTGCATGATTTTGGTATGGCAACAAAATTGAAAAAAAAAAAAAACAGTATTTGCTGAAATTTGTGAAACGTAAAAAGCATGTACTTTGCAAGTTATTCAAATGCATTATTCAAATATGTACATGTATGTTATATAACTACATACATATGTATGCAGGCACATGGGTCTTGTGAGGTCTTGGTCTAAATACAGTCAGCTTAAGACTTATTCGAACACTTAATTTTGTATTCAAAAGCAGTTATTTTGGGGTCAGTTTTTGTTAGTAAAGCTAAATGATTTTTTTTTCTATTTTTGTTTTTGAAATATATGAAGATATGTACATACATATATAACAAATATGCTGTAATTATGATACAGGCAATAATTTCAATGTACGAGTGTTCGAATAAATGTGGTGCGGAGTGTAAGTGTAATCGCAATCATGACGTTGGAATCTCAGTGTTTATAGTAATTCTAAAAAATAAAGTCTAGTGACGAAAACGTTTCCACTCCCCAAAATTTCTGATATTCAATTCTGAGACGAACGATTTTAAATTTGTGTATATAACTAATTAAAAAAAAAAAGTTTGGCATTCGGCACTGCGCAATAAAAGTTATTTTTATTAGGTATGACGAATCGGGACCTTATTGTTAAAGAAACTATACCTTTTGAACGTTTCGATCGGTATATAACTTGATCTGATCCCTTCGTAATGCTTTCGTCACTAGCGCCGACTGCCGTCCGCAGTGATTAATTTCAAATTAATTGTATGGTAACACTAGTCGCTCTACACATCTGCGTCGTCTCTCTTTTGGGGAATGCTCTCTCTCTCTGCTCTCACACGTACATAATTTGCGTACTTGCGTGTGCGTTTGTATGTGTGAGTGTGTGAGTGTGTGCGGGCGTTTATGCATAACAGAGAACCGGCAACATCGCCTTAGACGTCGTCGTCGTCACCGTCGTGGTCGCCGCATTCAAACTGAATATATGTATTAAAAGCTTGTGTGCTCTTTTTCGTGCTGTTTTTTTGTTGTTGTTGTTGTAGTTATAAGTCGGTGGCATTGTGGGCATTTGTTGTTGGCTACTTTTGCTGCTGCTGCCTTTGCTTCATGTACGTTTTCAACGTTTGCCGCGGCGCATTCGCGCTGCGATCGTGCTAAGCTCAATATCGTGAATTTTCGAGGGCTCCGTAATTTTTAAGACTCTACCACACATCAACTAAACGTTACGCACCGTAACAAACTGAGGCTGCAAACAACAAAAGCAAAAGCAAAAAAAAAAACAACAAAATCTTACGTTGCGCTTGCGTGCGTGTTTGTGTGTACATGTGTACATGGGCACTGCGCATGTGTTTGTGTGCTTTTAGCTTGCGTACTTGACCTTTATTTTTTTGTATTGTGTTTAAAGAGCTTAACAAATTGAGCACAATTTAAATAACCGTTAAAGCAAGAGATAGAATTAAACAAGCTAAAACACGATCCTAGCAAGCGCCTCTTATTTTGTCATAAACAAAAATTTGAGAAGCTCAAGCAAAATCAAAAACAAACATAGCTTTCGAAAGTTAACGGACAATCAACAAGTAGTAAAAATGAATAAGACAGGTAAGTCAAATATATATGTAGTATATAGTACAACGCAGCTGAAGATTGTGCGTAACTAGGTCAGGTGTGAAGCCCTTTACCAACAGTATATGAAGTAATTGTTTCGACAAAGCAAAAAAATCGCATTATTTCTTTTTATTTTAAGGGAGAAACAATTAAAACCAAGACTTGTTTCTTTTACCAAAATAAAATATGTGCATTTTGTTTAGTGAAAGCACATTTTCAGCGGTCACTGTGCAGCTTACTTGCTGCCCAAAGTGCGCCCTTCAAATGCGCGCTCTCTTTCGCAAATGGCAAAGGGTCACCTTAAAAGCTTATCGCCGTTGCAATCACTTCACCGCACTCCGCAATTATCTAGCAAACGTTGATATGCTGAGTTTTTGTTGTTGTTGATATTATTTCGTTTCGTTGTTATTGCTTTAAGCACATTCACTCCAACGATTAAAGCAACAAAGAACCTTACAAGTTGAAGTTCAAAGAGAGCGACAATGATGACGAGAGAGTGATAGAGCGGCAAAGAGAGCGAGCGAGAGAGCGTTTAGGCATTGAGAATTAGCCAGTGTTAATGACATTGAAAGTTGACAAGTACATGAATAAATACATATATACATATGTATGTATGTATGTATTTCATGCCTTAAAGAACACACCTACACCTACATATATATAAAGTATGTCAAGTAATTGTTTTGACAGTTTAAAAAATATGCTTATATTATGTTTGAAAAAAGTTAAAGTTAAGTCAACTAATTCTAAAAAATAAACGTATGTGACGGAAATATTACACATATGGAAATAAACCAATTATGTATTTATTTTTTTACTTTAAATTATTTTAGTTGATCTTGTTTAAGGCTAGTTTTTAGTGGGATGCCAAAATGAAGGAGAACTTATCAATAATTTAGTAACTTTTTGTTTATAGCTTTAAATTATTATCGATTTGAATTGAATCTATCTTTGAGCTCGTAACATCCGTATAGATGTTAAAGCACGTACCAAACGGCTCGAACTGAGTTCAGTTGATGTATAGATGGTTTTATCTCTAAAACATATCATGACAATTGCCAATGCAATTTTCCTATTCAAAAAAAAAAACAAAAAAACGAAGCGATCCAAACTGATTATCGCTCTCATCGGTTCGGTTCGTTTGGGTTCGTTTGGGTTCGTTTGGGTTCGTGGGGGAATCGTTAGAGAGTTCGTTTCCGTTAAGTGCGAAGGGCAGAGCTCTGTTATTTCCACTTGTATGATACTAGATGATACTATACTAAGATATAGTCACTGTTAACGCTTTTGAAAGTCATGCCAACGAGTCATTGAGAATTGAAATTGCGATTTATTACGTATCTGAAGCCGCCTCGAACGGTACTACGCGTCTCCGATCTGACCTCTAAGTTTGTAAATATACTTTTCTAACCGAATCAATAGAACGCTGAGGATAAATTCAAGGTTTAACTTGTAACAATTTTTCGTATTTTCTCAAGGTCAGATATAATTACTTTGAACAACAAATTATGAAAAATTAATTTAATTTCTAACATAATTTTTGTAATAAAAGATTTTTTATTTTTATTATATCAAAATAATACATGGAGCGTAATTTTAATTTTTTTTCCCTTTTTTTTCGAACAAATTATGAAATAATAATTAAATTCTAAGTTTCTTTAAATAGCAACTAATTTTTGTAACAAAAGATTTTATTTCTTGATTAAATCAAAATAATACATAGAACGTATTTTTAATTTCTTTTCTTTTTTCAAACATTTCGTATTTTCGTATTTATAAATTTTCTAATTTCAATTGTCGTGCATGCTTAGGGAACTCCAACATCTCGGGATCTGGCACCCTGGATCTCATCATCAAGTCCTTAAAATCCGCCACAATGATATGTGAAGGGACACATTTCGACGGTCAGATTCCACATACTTTTGTCGTCTTTGGTGCGTCGGTAAGTTTTAATTGTTAATCATCAAGTCTTGAATGAAATGTCATATTATTTATATGTATATTTCTCCATAGGGTGATCTGGCCAAGAAGAAGATCTATCCAACTCTGTGGTGGCTTTATCGTGATGATCTATTGCCAAAACCTACCAAAATATGCGGATATGCTCGTTCGCAGTTGACAATTGAAAAACTCAGAGCCAGTTGCGATTCCTACATGAAAGTGGGTTAATTAATTCCAATAGATGTTTCTTAAGATCTTACAAAACAAAAAAATCTCTGTAGTTGTGTATCTTAAAATGTTCTACACATCCGTTATGAATGATTGGTTAAAAATTTATGTAATTTATTTAATTTAACTTAACTTAATTTAATTTAATTTATGAATGATTGCTTAAAAATTAATTTAATTTAATTTTACTTATTGAATCTGAATTGAATTGAATTTAATTTAAATTATGAATGATCGGTTAAAAATTAATTTATTTAATTTAACTTAACTTAATTTAATTTAATTTATGAATGATTGCTTAAAAATTAATTTAATTTAATTTTACTTATTGAATCTGAATTGAATTTAATTTAAATTATGAATGATCGGTTAAAAATTTATTTAATTTAAGTTAACTTAATTTAATTTAATTTATGAATGATTGCTTAAAAATTAATTTCATTTCATTTAATTTTAAATTAAATTAAATTTAATTTTACTTATTGAATCTGAATTGAATTGAATTTGATTTTATTTAAAATTTAATTTAATTTATGAATGATTGCTTAAAAATTAAATTAATTTTTTGAATTGAATTGAATTAAATTTAAAGTATGAATGATCGGTTAAAAATGAATTAAACTTAACTTAATTTAATTAAATTTATGAATGATTGCTTAAAAATTAATTTAATTTCATTTAATTTTAATTTACTTATTGAATCTGAATTGAATTGAATTTGATTTTATTTAAAATTTAATTCAATTTATGAATGATTGGTTAAAAATTAATTTAATTTAAAATTAGTTGCTTTATGTTACTTTTCATAGATCGATGTATATTTTGAAATTCACAATTCTTGTGCAGGTACAACCGAATGAACAGGCCAAATATGATGAGTTCTGGAGCATCAATAGCTATGTGGCGGGTTCGTATGATGGGCGCACGGGTTACGAGCTATTGAATCAGCAATTGGAACAGATGGAGAATAAATTCAAGGCGAATCGCATCTTTTATTTGGCACTACCTCCCAGTGTCTATGATCTGGTGACGCTCAACATTAAGAACATCTGCATGTCTCGCAGGTGAGTAAATCGTCGATCTTCCATCTCTTATTAGACAAAGAAAAGCGACAATAATACTAAAAATACTAAATACAAATAATCATATCAAGAGAATACAAATATAACTTTTTTCAATTATCATAATAAATAAATGCAAATAATAAAATTATATCGAAAATATCAAGAAATACTAAGAGCAATAATTCGGAACCGTAACCGTTAACCGGTATTAACCGATTGAAATGGTTACCCTTTTTCCGAAATAATTCCAACCGAAATACAACCGATATTCGTTTCGGTTTGATACCCTGCAATAAATTAAAGTAACTAAAATTTAATTGTGAATTTATACATTTTTTTTTTTATCTAAATTCAGAAAGTAAAAGTTGTATTTGAAATGATAAATCGAGAAGTAATTTGTATTTAGTAATTGATATTAGCTTATACATAAATTGAGAATCGTCACGTTGTCTGATTTGATGTCTAATCTAAATGAAAACTGAGAAGAAGAAGAAGAAGAAAAAAAGCTGATATGATGTTGTGATTGATTGTGATTGATCTTTGTAGCGGCTGGAATCGCGTGATTGTCGAGAAGCCCTTTGGACGGGATGATGTGACATCGAAGGCGCTGAGCGATCATCTGGCGAGTCTCTTCGAGGAGGAGCAACTGTACCGCATCGATCACTATCTGGGCAAGGAGATGGTCCAGAATCTGATGACAATCCGCTTTGGCAATAAAATGCTCAGCTCGACATGGAATCGAGAGAATATTGCGTCCGTTTTGATAACGTTCAAGGAGCCATTTGGCACACAGGGACGCGGTGGTTACTTTGATCAATTTGGCATTATACGGGATGTGATGCAGAATCATTTGATGCAGATACTCTCACTGGTGGCCATGGAGAAGCCCGTGTCCTGCCATCCCGACGACATACGCGACGAGAAGGTGAAGGTCCTGAAGAGTATTCCCCCCCTGGAGTTGAACGACATTGTTCTGGGACAATATGTGGGGAATCCCCAGGGAAACACTGAGGATGCCCGTACCGGTTATCTGGAAGATCCCACAGTGTCGAACACATCGACAACGCCCACTTATGCCATGGCTGTCATTCACATCAATAACGAACGCTGGCAGGGAGTTCCATTCATACTGCGTTGTGGCAAGGCACTAAATGAGCGAAAAGCCGAAGTTCGAATTCAATATCAGGATGTGCCGGGCGATATTTTCGAGGGGAATACGAAACGGAATGAGCTGGTCATACGCGTACAGCCCGGTGAGGCGGTCTATTTTAAGATGATGACCAAAAGTCCGGGCATCACGTTTGATATTGAGGAGACCGAGTTGGATTTAACCTACGAGCATCGCTATAAGGACTCCTATCTGCCCGATGCCTACGAGCGTCTCATACTCGATGTCTTTTGTGGCTCCCAAATGCATTTTGTGCGCTCCGACGAACTGCGCGAGGCGTGGCGCATTTTTACGCCCATTCTGCACAAGATCGAGCGGGCGGAGACGAAACCGTTGCCATATGTTTATGGATCGCGGGGTCCCAAGGAGGCCGATCGCAAGTGCGAGCAGAGCAATTTCCTCTACTATGGATCCTACAAATGGCACGGCAGCAAATCTCTATCATCTAATCTATAAAGAAATTACTCTACTCTATTTTTTTTTCTTTCAAAAAATATACGTATATATAAATATATCATTTCATAGTTCTTATCGGTTTAATTGTTTTTCTTTTTTTTTTCGTTTCGGTTTTACAATATATTTTTTGTATTTAATGCTATTTAATAAAATTATACATGGCACAAGACTTTTTGTAACGTACTTAAAATCGAAGTTAACTGCACTTAGTTTCTGCTTTTTATATTTATCAATTATGTTTCCTTAATTATAATTTCTTACTTAATCTAGATTGGTACCTCAAATGACTTCCGAATATTTTTCTAACAATTACAAAAGCAAAGAAAAAAAGATGATTTCAATTGCAATAATTTAAGAAAATCAAAATAAGTATTCAATAAAAATATTGATTGAATTTTTGGTCCTAATATTTGTTCTGTATTCCAAATATAATTTTGCTGTTTACATTATTTCAGATTCTTTGTATTTTAAGCAATATTTTCTTAAATATTGAGAAATTCCTTTATGAGCCTATTAGATTTCGACTTTGAATCACACAAAATTTGTCCCTTGTTATTTTCTAATCCATATTCTCAGCTGTTTTCGAATTCTACAAACTACATTCAGTTTTTTGCTCTCATCTCCTTTCTTAACTTAATTTGAAGCTTGAAATTCTCGAGGATCATTGAGGTAGCCATGTAAAATGTTATTGTATTATAACTAGAATTTTCTTTTTAATGGACAAAAAATCCAAGAACACTTTGGTATTATGGAGATATATGGAGAGAAAGACTGTGTATCAGTAACTCTTAGTTTAATTTATATTAATTTATATTAAATTATATTTAATATTCGACTGATTGTTCCTAGGCAAGCTATATGATATAGGAAACCGATCCGATCTGCAAGTGAGCCCTACATAAACATCTTTAACAACATGAGCATTTTTTGCAGTGGGTCATAAACTATTTGTGTTGTTTTTTTTTTGCTAGGATCATAAATAATGTTATAACAAGTAACGAGTAAAATATTGTGTACTAAGGGATCAGTGATCCCTAAAGGTCTATATTTTTTTAAATTTTTGGCTTATATCTTCAAGAAACAAATCGAAATTTAGTTCAAAAGTACTTTTTTACCAATATTTTATCACCAGAAGTCGATTAAAGGACTAAATTGAACATTTAAAATTTTTGAAAAATCTCGAAAAATGTAAAGGGGTTACTATGTAAAAATCGACAAATTTTCGAGAAAAAAAAATTTGTCTCAAAAGCAAAAAATTTGAATGCAAAGTGAAAGTAGGGTTAGTATTCTGAAAAATAAGACATTCCTCGTGGAAATCGGCTGAGCTTTGATAAAGTTGTACTAGCTTAAAGTTCAAAAAGTCCACATTTCTCATATAAAGATCATATATTTTGGTTACCAGAAATAAGGTATATCCTTTTATGCATCATCTTTATAAATACATAGCAGAACATTTTCTTGCTTTGTTTTAATATAATTTTTAATTTGTGCCTAGTATTTATTTTCTATACTTTTAATAAATCTATGATAGTTCAAAGTATAAAAATATCGTGCTCTAAAAATCAGGGATCTTTAAAGATCTAAGTTTTGACATTTTTGGCTTAAATCTTAAAGAAACAAATCGAATTATAGCTCAAAAGTACTTTTTTACCCTTATTTTATCACCAGAAGTCGATTAAAGGACTAAATTAAAGATTTAAAATTTTTGAAAAATCTCGAAAATTGTAAAGTGGTTACTATGTAAAAATCGACAAATTTTCGAAAAAAAAAATTTGTCTCAAAAGCCTAAAATTTAAATGCAATGTTAAAGTAGGGTTAGTATTGTGAAAAATAAGACATTCCTCGTGGAAATCGGCTGAACTTTGATAAAGCTGTGCTGGCTTAAAGTTCAAAGAGTCTACATTTCTCATATAAAGATCATTTATTTTGTAAATATGATTTGATTTTCGACTGATCTTCCTATATGATATAGTGGCCTGATCTTAATTTAAAAACAAACTTGATCTGTGCCCAGTATTCAGGAACCTACATACCAAGTTTGAAGTCTCTAGCTCTTATAGTCTCTGAGATCCTTGCGTTCAAGCAGACGGACGGACAGAGGGACGGACAGACAGACGAACAGACAGACGGACACGGTTCTATCGACACGGCTGTTGATACTGATCAAGAATATATATAATTAATAGGGTCTGCCCCGTCTTTACTGCCTGTTGCATAAATTTTAGAAAAGCATTAAACCCATTTCTGCCCATTTTCAAGGGGCACAGGGTATCAAAATGAGTTATCTATAAAACGGAGTTGCAGGGACATAATCAGAGATCGTATTGGCATTAACTGGAAGTGACTGCATCGTAATATATTCGAGGGTACTGGAATTTTCTGGTGGATTGACTTGAACATAAGGCGTTGAAGAAGAATTGGAGATATTGGAAACGGAACTGGGACGAGATGATTCGTAGATTTGAGCATCAACATCGGGTAGATTTAAATCCAAGGGTTTTATGTTCGCACTCAAGATTTTTGGTATTTCCCCGGCGCAATTGAGATGCTGATTTGGACTGGGCAGCAGTTCAAAATGTTCATCCTTGTCGACGAGAACGCCCGGGGGCAGATCGACCTTGATATTGGACATGTATTGATATTTGCGAAACAGAAAGTACAGACAGCCGGCGAGAATCAGAAGAGCCAGAACGCCCTCCAAGCTATGTCGGCCATTATTATCGATGGCCTCCAAATTGGCAATCGCATGTGGCGTCCATTCGCGCCAAATCATGCCGCCCGAGAGCATCGAGCCATTATAATTGGCCGACACTGCCCACTCATAGGAATCATCAATGTCCATGCGAGTATCATAATAATTTCTCAGGGCATCCACTTGATCTGTTTCTATCGCTATCGAGTCATTGCATCTTTTTCTATCCGTTACATTTGAGACACACCAGTAAACTGTATAGCCAATTAGATTCTCCTTTTGCTCCACGTGCTGCCAACTGATTTGCTTTTTCTCCTTACTAACTTTCAAATATTTGGGCATACGCGTGTCCAATCCCGAGCCCGCCTCTTGTGATACTATCAAGTGACTGCTTTCATCAGACATTCCGACACTGTTTTCACTTCGTATTATTACTTCGTAGCGTCCGCTTGCCGGCAAGTTTCGTATTATGGCCATATTCGCTTCCATTTGAATATCCAAATTTCTGCAAAGGAAAAAAGAATTGGAAATACAAATTCAAAATTAAGGATCTTGGCGCCCATTAAGTTTAATTCCGTTAGTCAAGCGCTGCCACCTGTTGACAACTGTGGCTGTTGATACATATCGTTAAGTCAAGCGTTGCCACATAGCAAATCAGGATTTTAATAAAAATACTGATATAAAAATACAATATATTTTGTAACGAAATTATTGAAATGAATATTATTGTGTCATATTATCGTGTGTGAAAATATAAAGAAAAATAAGGACAAACCCAACTGGCAATAGTTGAACTTCGATTTCACTTATCGAAATGTTGATCTGCATCATGTTGACAGCTGCAACCAAGGACAACTGAATTTGAATTATCGAAACAATCTGTGAATTTGACTTATCGAAACTATAAGCAAACTATCGACAAGTGCTGTCATCTGACAAGACAAAGCCCAGTTGGCAACAGTCGATATATTGACGTATCGATATGTTGTGCGATCGATCGACAACTCAAATTTAGATTTGAATTATTGTACTTACTCGACTTGCGTATTATGCTGCCGGTTGCGAACAATAAGATTGTATTTAAATTGTGGGCCGTTGCGTTCTCGCGGCTGAATTTGCTGCCAATAGACAAGCAGCTCACTCAAATTGGAACTGGAGTTGCGCGTATTGAATTGATAACCGCCTGGCCAGACAATTGGCGGTCTGCTTGGCATCGCGGCCGCTGTGACAAACACATAGACGAGGGCTGCACTCCAATGGGCGCGACTGTCGTTATAGCGACGTCGCGCAGTGAGCGTATACTTTTGATAGGGTTGACTGAGTCCCGCCAGACAGAAGCTTTCCGTCAACTCGGATTTATCCCGTTGTGCTGTCCACGTCAAGTTCTTTTCCGCTGGCTGCAGCTCAACGGACCAGTTAATGTTGTAGCCAATGTGATTGCTCTTCTGTTTGTCGCTCCAACGCAGACAGACGGAATTGCAGCTGGTGTTGAATTCATCTAACTCCATTTCACCCGGCGTTGCCAGCACAATTGACTCCTCTCGGCTGCGCGTGAATCGCAATTCTTGTCTGCCCAATCTATCGTGCATTGTAATTGTCAAATTGTGCCGGGCCGCAAACCTGTTGTGGCCAAAACATTTGGCAGGCACTGTGCACAGTAGGTGTGCCACAGAATCCAGCGACTCGCAATTGAAGCTTTGATTCAAATATTGCAGCGAGTATTTTGTATTTTGATCAATTTGAAACACTTGAGGCGATTGGCTAAAACTGCAATTCAAGCTCGCTTCGTGTGCGTCAAAGAATCGGCAATGAAAATCGTTAATTTTCAATTGTATGCCAATCATAAAATTCGCTGTTTTCAGATTTTGTTGGCGACACATGCACTCGTAGCTGAATTCCTTCAATGGCTTTGCCACCGCCGATTTGACCTCATAATAAATGCCAGTTGCATTCAGTTTTTTACTGTCCAATATTGTATTGTTCTTTTCCATATAGATATTTTCCAAATTGCCGCAGATAAACTGAATGGAGGCCAAGGACTCCGACCAACAGGTGACATTGAACGAATCTCCTTCACGTAGATTTAAACGCGATGCGGCCGCATGAAATTGGGAGACATGAAATTGCGGCGACTGTGCGCTAACATTTGCCGCGCACTGTCCGCAGCACGCGATCAACCAAAAGCAAAGTGATGAAATCGCTTTGATTTCACGAGCATTCATTGCACTTGCTGAATATAATTGTAAAAC
This sequence comes from Drosophila rellima, assembly GCA_035043635.1. Lineage (NCBI taxonomy): Eukaryota > Metazoa > Arthropoda > Insecta > Diptera > Drosophilidae > Drosophila > Drosophila rellima. The sequence continues at coordinate 2,623,040 of JAWNMV010000678.1, forward strand.
TATTGATAAGCAATTATTATAAATAGTAATATTTGTATGTGCTTTCTGTTTCTGTTTTCGTTTTAATTGCTTTTTTCTTGTTTCGTTTTCGTTTTTGTTTTCAGTGCGCGACTCGAGATTTAGTTTATTGAATTATTTACCGAACCGTCCGACTCAGAAGTAAAGCTGCTTTGGGACTACGTCCGGACGTGCTATGGATTCATTATTTATAAAACCCAACGAGAGAGGGAATCAAATCGAGCATTGCATCGAATCGCAGCTCAAATACTCTTCCAGATTGTTCCTGAAAAAAACATCAGATTTTCAACATGTTTTCATTATAGAATATTATGGCGTTTCAATTACATTTATGTCTTCTTTCCATCTACGTATATTTATTTTTGCTCATCATTTGCTCATTTAACTCATCATCACCTATAAGAAGTATCAAAAAACTGTATCAACTTTTGTCTTAAAAATTTGCAGTTTTTCAGCCAGACCAGAGATTTTCCTCCAAGTCTGACTTTTTCCCTTACCAAATTTAGACATTTTCTAGCCAAATGTAGCGCTTTTTCCGCCAAGTCAGGTTTTTTTTTAAAAGTACAATTGCAAGTAAATCTCCTAGTAAAAAGATCAATTAATTTTAGATTTGTGGGATCAAAAAAAAGATGAAAACAGCTAGATTTGAAAAAAGTTATAGAAAGCAATAGGTAAAAATAATTATTAAAAATACTAAAAAAAAAATACAAAAAAATGTATTCAAACCACTTAAAAAAAGTTATAGAAAGCAATAGGTAAAAATAATTATTAAAAATACTAAAAAAAAAATGTATTTAAACCTTCAGCTTACGAAATCTTTGATAACCGATTTGAAAGCGGTTGAGTTTTTGACATTAGCAGTTTTCTGGTATGGACACGACTTTTTAATAGAAACTTAATGCCTGCAAATCTGAATGAATTTATAATTTATCTGACAAGTGTATTTTTTATAAATATTATTCTGTGTTAAATATTATTATTAGTTTTCATTATTTAAAAAAAAGAATATGAAAAATATATATTTAATTAATTTTTTTTTGTCCAAGCAATTGCTGTACCAACTGTATTTTTCTGTCAACAAAGTGGGATCTTTATCAAGAGTTCTCCGACTTTTTTCCTTGGGTTACTCATGCGAAGAGAGCATCAATATACTCTATGCAAAGGGTAAATTCCTCAGATGTGACACATTTTCTGGAAGAACGATCGATTCTGTGAATTTTCTGGATCGCTTTGACATTTGAAGACAATTTTTATATATTAATTAAAATTAATTAATATTGAAGAAAAAAATATGATCATGCATACAGTTTGTCCAGTAATTGTATTTACAATATTACATTTTTTTTTTAATTAAGCTCAATGAAACTCATTATTTATTTTTACTAAGCATTAAAAACTTATATAAAAACTAAAACAAATATAACGTTTCTTTAAAATAATTTGAGTATTTTGTCAAAACAATTACTTGACTAACTGTTTGTATACAAATATGTGGATCAAGAACAGTTCAATTATACGTCAAGATTTATTCCCAGAATCAAGAAAGAGTATGTAGAAGTCGTCCTAGATAAGAAACCTTATAATCAGCTACAAAAAAAGACATGCAAAATAACAAAATAAATGTGATAAGCGTAAACAGTGTATGTATATATGTATATTTGCATTTAAAAACAAAATTCACTCAAATGAATAAATAAGAAAAATCAGATAAGTTGAATTCTGCAAGTTTCCTCCCACAAAAATATATACACAAATATTTTTATAATATATATAATACCCTATAATATTTCGTCATAAATACTATCAATATGTGCTTTTTCTTACGCAGTTTCTTATCTTAGCTGAGTTCAAGCAGTTCACTGTTAAATTTGCCAGCAATAACTTTTTTGCGTGATTTTTTACAGGAGAATCCCAATAAAGCGTTGTAATGCGGTTCAATATGTACATTTCAAATTTCCCCAAGGGAACAGCACGTGGAGTGGAATCTGGAAATGGCACAAAAATAGTACATATATCATTATTAGCTGATAATGAATGAATGCATGAGTTTGAATTCGATTCATTCATTTGAATTCCAATTTTTATCGATTTGCTAACGATCATCGCTAGTGACAGTTGGTTTACATTTCGATAAATTCATAAAAATATCAATTTGCTAACTTTTCTTTTGTCAATGAATATTCATCACTAATTATTTCCATTAATAAAATACCACGCTTATTTTCGTTTTCACAATTAACGAGCAGTCTTTTTAAATGGAATACCATTATTGATATAAATTTGAAAGCTATAATCAGTAATGACAATTCTTTTATCGATCCTATTAATCACTTATCGAGATTATCATTTCAATAAATTAAATACCAGGCTTGTTATCGTTTTGCCAACTATCGTCGCCATTTTCAATTGCAGCGCGTTGAAAGGCGCCAATTTTGAATTTGATTATGAACTGAAAGCACAAAATGCAAAAACACACTGTTTAAAGTAATTAATATTTATATGTATATTTGTATTCTTAATCAGCTTGTGTCAGTAACATTGTTCACCCATTTTGCTTTGGGTAGTAAATGTTTGTATATATATTTTCTTTTCAGTTTTTTTTTTCTGTTTTTTTGTTGTTCTTTCTTTTCTTTTCTTTTCTTTTCATTTTTTTTTTTTTTACAAATAATGTAAGTTATAGCTACATTTATAGGGGTAATTAGGTATGTGGTAGGTGTATGTGTGTGTGTGTGTGTGTGTGTGTGTGTGTGTGTAAGTGTAAACAATACTAGAGCGTTTAAATAAGCGCGACGAAAGATATAATGTAGAAATACATACTTATAGCATACACAATCCACAACGCACAAAATTGCCTCATTAATGAATTATAAATTAATAGGTACAAATTATAAAGAGTATGAGTGTTGAAATACATTAATAAATGTCATGATGTGTGTATGAAAGGAAGGCGGCAAAAACAAAGTGTGTAATCCTTAGAGAATTCCCCACGAATTCCTTACAGCATATGGCGGTTGTGGGCAATGGCATTCAAATCCTGCGGCGTCACATAGCCACCAATATTGGACTGCAATCTGTGCTGTGCCGCTGTCGTTTGTGCAGCTGGTTGTGTATAGTTGGGCAAAACTGGCGATGGTTTCATCAGTTGCTCCATGGCCGTGTACCCAAAATTGGTGGACATGGCCGGAGGAGCAACAGTTGATGATGGTGGTGTTGTAACTGGTGGCAGCTTGTGTAGATCAGCTGCCTGCACATAGTTGCTGCTGTTGAGCAAGTGCATTGGTGTTGACGTTGAAACCGGAGTAGAAAGAGGAGCAGCAGCGGCGGGCGGAGCTGCTGGCGGCACTGCGGGCATAGGACGCGCCTGCAGCACCTGGACGGGCACATAGCCGCTCAAGGGCATGGAGGGATTGACATTGGCATTGGCATTGGCATTACCAGCTGCTGCCGCTGACCATTGTTTCATCTGCGTTGGTTTTATATAGCCGCCGGCATCATTTTGATTGCGATTACCTCCAGCTTCATGCAATTCGGTGGCAAGCACTTGTTGCTCATCATCCTGGAGCGAATCTTGGCTCATGGCCATGTAGCTAGCGGGCAATGTTCGACCCGTCACCGTCGGCTGGTGGTGACGATGATGATGATCATCATCAGCACAACAATTGCTACCCGAATTGTTGGCCAATAGCAATTTGGCGCTCTCATTGCCACTGTGACTGAAATCATGCGGCATATTCTCTGGCAAAAATTGTGGCATATATTGTGGCGAAGGATCGAGACGTGTGCAGACAATGCCACTTGGTGCATCCGCACACAAGCCCAAGGAGCCAATCTCCATTGGCTTTTTCAGCGTCTCCTTCAAACCCGATGGCAATTCCAAATCGATGTCCGACATCTTTTGCAGCTTCTTGTAGGCCATGTGACAGGCAGCGGCGATAATTATAGCAGCCACTATCAACTCAGCGCTGCTGATCAACAATTGTGTGCTACTGCGATCCGGGGAGCAACTGACCTCATGGGTCGCCCAATTCGATTTGTGCAGACGATAGCGGGATTCATTTGCAAATTCGACAATGTTGCTCCATTCGCTGACACTCAAATTGGGCTGGGCGTCGCATTGTTGCGACTCTCTTGCTAATTTCCTATTCGACGCGAATGGATGATCATCATTGGCGTTGGCTTGTGGATGCAGTGACTCGACATTCACGGCACGCACCTGGTAATGAAAGCGATACAATGGTGTGCACACCGGTGTCTGCATCACACAACTGTGATTCTGCTGTCCGCCGATGTAGCTCGACTGTTGGCTAATTAAACTATTGTTCGCATCCCGCTGGCTAATCGACACCTCGTAGTACTCGACACGTCCAGCTGGACGATACGGTGCCGTCCATTCCAGCGTCGTGCTCAGCTGCGTGTTGTCCACTTGCAAAACGGGTGACGATGGCACTGCAAGGCAAAAATTGTACAAAATTATTCAGCGATCGATCATTTTACTTTCATTTATATATTGCTTAATTTTACTTGCATTTCTTTCAATTATAAAAATAATAAATTTAATTTAAAACAATAGAAAATAAAATAAAAAAAGTAAATATACAAGGGATGAGAAATAGAAACAACTTTGATTCTCAATTTGTGTCATTCAAATTTGAACTGAAACCTTTTTAAGAAACGGAGAATTTAATGATGATGATTTAATTTCTTACTTCTGCCCCATAATATTGATCTCAATAAAAACGATCTTAATACTTAATCTTTTGAAATATACATATCTTTAAAATTTTTTGAAATTTTCTTTGTAAGCCGAAATCTTTCGAAAAGAAAAACTGATAACCATTAAGTAACCGATACAGACAAATTTTGCTTAACCGATAACCTAAATGCGAACATAACCGTTAAACCGGTATTCGTTTCGGTTTGATACCCTGGTAAATTAGATATCCCTGGTAAATTAGATAGATAACTTTGACAACGTTGCAATAATGAAGAACAGTCGAAAAATTTCCAAACCAATAAATACAGTCGAACTTCCCTAACTCGAATCATTATTAGCCAAAGAATTCTTTTTTTTTAAGTTCATTAAGTTTATTGTCATTCGACTTAGTTCGAGTTAAAGAAAATTCGAGTTGTAGAAGCTCGATTTATGGAAGTTCGACAGTGTTTGTAAAGTTCTTCTTTCAAATGAACTTGGGAAAATAATTAGGTCGTTACATTTGAACATTTGAACAGAGTAACAACGATGGGAATTTCAATTATCTGTTATCAGTTAGATATGATGGAAAGATATGGAAACCCACCTCCGACTGCTGTGCGGAAACGAATCGCATTGCTGGGCTCGGAGCTGTAGAGAGTGCGTGCCCGTATCGTAATCTCGTAGTGTGTGTACGCCGTCAGATTGCCAAGTTCAAAGGTTACCGACTTCTCATTGTCCACCAGTTCATCCGTCGAGGCGGGCAACTTGAAATATTCCGTTTTGTTGTCATGGTGAAAGGTGCCCTCATAGGCACGGACCACACCGTTGGCTTTCAGTGGTGGCTTCCAGTTGAGCAGGACACTGGAGCTGCTCACATTGGAGTACTCCAGTTGACGGGGCTGCGTTGGAGCTGCCTCGCCAGTGCGATTGATTAACTCATCGCTGTATTTGCTGGCCCGTGATGTGGAATACATAAACATTTTCACACTATAATAGGTATAAGGCTCCAGATTATGTATGGTATAATCGACGGCATTTGAGTCCAGCACTTTGGTGGTACAATTATCCGGTTTACCGGCCGGACGATGGCAATACGTTAAATTGTAACCGCTTAATATAGCCGGACAGACGCGTTCCGTGCTCCATTTGACGGCGAGCGAAGAGTTCGTTATTTCCTCAATACTCGGCTCCATCTTGGCCAAATCATCGTAGACGTCACGGGAACAGCTCATCCAATGCATTCCCGTATTCCGGTCACCATAATTCGCCGATACGGCCATATTTAAAGACGTCGGCTGTGCACTTCGCGTCGTAAATTGCAAACGATCCTTGGCCACATGCTCAAAGTGTATCGATCCATTGCATTTGGACTGCAGGGCGGGCTTCGAGTTGCACCAGAAAACCGTATAATTGATTAAATCCGTGCTATTCTCAGGCGCCTTCCAACTGAGCGTATAGCTCGAATTGCTCGAATGATAGACACTCCGGATTTTCTTTGGCACCCGAAGACGTGTATCCTCATTACTAATTGCCGGAATGATCAGACGACTCGCCTCCACGGACGTGTTCACATTGTTCCTACTGCGGATGAGCAGCTCGTGTTGTGCATTTTGATTCCAACTCTCAATCGTGGCCGAATTCATGTCCATCTTGATCTTTGAACTGTCACTGTTGAAAGGAATAGAACAAATGAGATAAAGAAACTCTTAATATGTAAGTTTAATCAGTTTACTACATGACTTTTCATTTGTTGGTAAGCAGAAAAGTCAGCACACGCTGAAAATTAGTCTAAGATTGTTAGTTCTACATAATTTGTAAGTGAACTTCCTAACACGACTTTCACTTGTTGATACTAACCAACTAGCTTAAAATCTTTGCAGAGATGGACTACGTTATACCCTGTAACTGGGAAGTATATTAATATCGAAGAAAAAAAGAAATTATTTATATGAAATTAAAAAATTGATTTTAAAGCCGAGCTTTCTCTTATTTATAAGAAGTCGACAAAGTACTATATGGCAAAGATAACGAATACTATATACCCTGTAGCATAGCTAACAACGCTCGCTAGATGTCGCCAGCAGTGCGATTATCTTAAAACTAAAATCAAATGTGTTTCTGTGAATAACATTGTCATTCACTATCAGATCGTAATAATATTTTTCAACTAATTCAACTTGGAATTGTCCAGAATTTATAATCTTAAAATTCCAATGTACTCGTCTTGCCCACACTGAAATATTTGTATTTTAAATTGCCTACAATCTGCAAGCAAATTCGAAGAATCCCCTTATCTGTTTTGTTTTAAAGAACATAGAAATACCCAAAATGCGTATTTCTAATAAAATTACACAGAGCGCTGGTTGTGTCGACAATCTAAAATTGCTGATTTTTGAAAATATATAAAAAAAAATATATATTCAAAAAGAAATTGTTGAATTATTTTTGTATAGAAATTAAATAAGTAAAAGATTGCACTTTCTGCCTATAGCCGTAGAGAAATAACGGAAAGAGCAGCCGCTGCTCTCGGAGCCACTGCGTGCCCACCGCTGCACTAAGAATAATAGTTTTTAAAATCACTTAAAAAAAACACGTTCATTTCCTAATATTTAATGAGTTATAAACTTGCTTAAGTTATCTTAGTGTTCTGCATTTTGTATTTTTAATGTTGTCCTAAATTTCCCAATTTCTGCTCTCATTTATTTGTATTTTTTCAAAATTTTGGTCTTTCATTTTTGCTTAGTTCTTGTCGTGCTTACAAAAGTATTCAGAAATCGTATGATAAAATGACTGAAACTTTCTGTTTTACAGGGTATACAAAGAAACTCTCATGGATAAATATTAAAAAAAAAAACAAATCCACACCCACACATGAGCTTACTTATACTCTCACATATTGAAGAGTATTTTTCTCATTAACTTGGATACTTGGCAATAAATCGCGTTTTTAAGCTGAATACAAAAATGCATATGGGAATTTATTGCAATCGAACGAACATGAAGTAATTTCTACAAATTATGATCTATCTCATCACATAAATATGTATGTATATAAACATATGTTTCCTTTCAATTACATTATAAAAGCGCATTTCTTATTAAACGAAGGAAACGATGAAAGAAGTCGAATACAAAAAAAAAACTGTGCAGAGAAATTCAAAGAATTTTTAAAAATAAACAATTTTTGAGAAATTTGTACCCATATGGGTGTATGGGTGTATGTATGTGTGCGTGTGTGGAAAACTTGCAAATTGTTGTACATACATACATATGTATTTATGTATTTTCTATCTCATGATGCATGTGTGTTGTAAGTATGTGATTGTCTTGTTTTGATTTTTTGCTATCTAAATTACGCAGAGCAGATGTCAAAGTTTCACACACACACACACACACACACACACTCTCTCGCTTATAAACTCTTCACGTTTACACGACGCCTCGCAATTGCGATTAATATCGTTCACACTAATTTGTTAATGATAAGACATATTAATATATAAAAAAACAATGTTAACTCTGGGAATAAACTTTGATTGAATCTTTTTAAAAAAAAACAAATTTAAGCTCCGACTGAGAACTCATCTTGGAGTGAACTTCTATATAAAATATTATTGAAACAGTTAGTTTTAACAAGGCGTATCACTTCTTGATTTGTAGAACGTTCATAATACAAAACCTTGATAGCAATAAAATGTGGGAATTCTTCTTGAAATAAACAACAATCGCTAAAAATTGCAATGGGCATCAATAACAAGCGATCACTGTACTTATTGCAATGAGAAATTTCTATATGCATGACATATGATCAATGGGACAAGTCTAGAAATTACAAACCTATATTAATAAAAAATCAATAGATTGTCGTTAAATTCGTCAGAAATTGTTTTTTTTTTTATGCAAATTTTAATATAGTTACTTTAACGGCGTTTTAAATGAATTCTAGAATTACAAAATTAAAATCAAAATTCAATTAAAGAATTCATCTCAGAATTATCAAGGAAAGATGAAAGAGCGACTACAAATCATGCTAAGATAATTAAATATTCTTTATTAATTGACAAACTCAACTAGTTTGTGGCATTTTCACGATACTTTCTGGAGGGCACAGGTGAAGTTTACACCATGAAGCAATAAATAATACGATGATCATGGGAAGTACAAGCTGCAGAATATTTAAGGACTAACATTTTGATGCAACTACTGCACATAGATCATAGAATATTATATTATTGTGTAAACCAAAACTAAGCTAAGAGTTTATCGATAACTAACTTACGTGATTGTGCCATTTACTCGATACTCGCTGATAACGTAAGAGAAGTTATCGCCATTGAGCTCCTGTTTCTCCAGCTGCTCCCAATAGATAGTGAGTTGTGCCTCCGACGAGTAGACATAGAAACTGCCATTGGTAATTCTTGGCGGACGATCTGGACGCTCCGAGGCGGTGCGAAAATAGTAATTTAAAGGTGGACTCCATCTCGACTTGGTTTTATTATTGCGCACCCGCAACTCCAAAAGATATTTATAGCCAGCATAAGGTAACTCCGTCAGGCAGAGAATATCCCGCAGGGCCGATGAATTATTCCGCCACATGGGACGTGTTATACTTGAGAAATTCTCAGGCGTAACATACACCTTCCAGAAGACTCCACCAATGAAATTACTGCGTCTCGGCATCTCCCAGGACAAACAAATTGAATCCTTTGTGATATTGAGCACCATCAGATTCTGACCAGGTTGTGCCAGAATCATGCGTTCCACATTATTCACCTCAATGTATTGGGTCTCCTGACCCAACGGATTCGATATATCCAGACGAAAATAATAATGCTCCGAGAACTTTTTATATGTTTCACTTGTTATATTGCAATTGACCATCGGTGAGGCATCAAAATTGCAATCGACTGGGTAATGATAGCTCGAGTTCTTTTGCGTCTCAAAACTCACATTGTACTTGGTAATTATGCTATTTTTGGGTGTTGTAAAATTACAAAACATATAATCCCAATCGTAGCTGGTGCAATCAAAATCCTGAACTTTCGATGGTTTCGTGCCCACAAAGACGCGTGAGGTATCGATGCCATTTTTGCCACACATACAAACATATGAGGCATCCTGTTCGGTTAAATTTGTAGCGGTAAATAATATGGTCGTATCATTAATATACCATATGTGTGGTTCCGTTTTAAAGCTGCTCTCTTTGCCACCCAATTCGGTGGACATTTTAAAGTACAGCTGCGGGGCATTGCAAGTTTCACCGACCTCCGGTTGCTTAAAATATGCCTTGTCGATGGTGCAACTAATGTTGAGATCACTCCCAATTGGCAACTCCACTCGCTCTGGAACGACCCAGCCGGGAGTACCCTTAACGCACCATGCCAGCTGCACATTCAGACAGCAGATGAAGAAAAAGAAGGAGAGCATAACAAAACAGTGTTCTCTCATCTCTCTTTGATTTATAAGTTGCATCTGCAATTTACATACAACATACAAATTCCATTATTCCCAATTTATTTATTTTTCATTTGTTTCTATTTTTTTTTTTTAATATGGTTACACTTGCGCACATTACGTATATTTATGAATTAAAGTAAGTACACACCTTGCGATTCCACAGAAAATACCTGGCGCACACGAGTATGAGGCACTTGTTGGCACTGTATTGGTAATTCTCGGAAACCGTTTATATATGTTACCAAATTCCAAGAACTGATTTTTATGGCATTTTGATTTCAATAGTTTTCACCACCAAATACTGCTGCTCTTTGCTAGCTTTCAATGCCGACGAAATTAACAACTTTACTTTCCAATATTTATTATTTTTTCGAATAATAATCGACGTATTTTCTTGTTGATGTTTATTGTTGCGTTTTAATAAACAGTATGAAAGATCTCACTAACTGAACCGTTCGCTTTGCCCTATGCGTTGCCTTTCGCTTGTCGTTTGCTTGACATTAGGAGTGAGACCAGACTGCCTTAACACAAAAAACTTTTTCTTTTTTGACAAATACACTAAAATAAATAAAAATACCAAACACCTGAATGATTTAAAAGTTTATTGGTTATTACTAATAGCAATAATTCAAATAAAATTATATCGATTTGATAATAATACAATGCACATTTCCACCTGCTTGGTAATTACAAAAAATCGGTGTTCTTGATTTTTCGACCGAATTCCAAGTGTATGTGTGCATGTGACCGGGAACACAATTTATCTGTCCGAATTTGTTTTCGACCATTTCTAGATTTGGTGCCGCTGGTCACACTACTTTGTGTATGACATTTATGTGTGTGTGTGTGTGTGTGTGTCGTATGTGAGAAAGTGACGAATTAGTTTTCATCAAATGGAAAATAATTTAGTTTGAAAGCACGTATAAATTTCTATAGGAGAGCAAAAAAAAAAACAAATACTTGCAAATATAACAATCTTTGAAGAAAAGCATAACTAGCGCTGAAAAATAATCAAAAATGGCCGAAGGCGGTAGTAAACGCATCAACGTGGTAGTTAAAACGCCAAAGGACAAGAAAACTGTTGAAGTCGATGAAGATTCTGGAATAAAAGATGTGAGTATAAAATGTGTGGTGGAGTGTGTGTGCTAGCCCAAAAAAGAGTGGCATGTTTTGGGTTGTGCGGCTGCGGGTGCGGGTGCAGTTACGCTGTCTCTTTAATAAAACATAATAATTATGTGCGGCTAACATTGACGGTGGGGTGGGCACACTTGTATTGTAAACCACGTATGTCTCTGTGTGTGTACAATTGAAGGTACAGTGCATATATGTACAGTAAAACAAAAAAGTATTTTCACAGCAATAATTGAATTTACCAAAATACCAAGGAAGTAAATTGGAGTAAATTGAATTTGGACCGGAAACACTTATGTCTAAAGATGTTAAAAATTGTAGCCCTACAAAACTTAAATGTTAATTACATTAAATGTGGTAATAAAATATTTGAAGTGTGCTAATACTTTTTTGATTCATTGTATGTATTTTTTCGCTGGAAAGGACGGCAAAGTGCAAATAGGCGTGCATGTGTTGTGTGACTGTATGCGTATTTTTAACGATTGGGCAACACTATACACACTTGTTTTTAATATTAATTTTGTTTTGCTATTGTTTTTCTTACAGTTTAAAATTTTGGTGGCACAAAAATTTGAAGCAGAGCCGGAACAATTGGTTTTGATATTTGCGGGAAAAATCATGAAAGACACGGACACGCTGAAGATGCACAACATCAAGGATAATCTGCCAGTGCATCTGGTAATTAAGGCGCCAACACGCACCAATGAGGCGCCGGCACGTGCCCCGGCGGATGTGCGTCAAACGCCATTTGGCCTGAATCAATTTGGTGGCTTGGCCGGAATGGAAGCTCTTGGCGCCGGCTCGAATACGTTTATGGATTTGCAGGCACGCATGCAAAATGAACTATTGAATAATGGCGACATGTTGCGCTCCTTGATGGATAATCCCCTAGTGCAACAGATGATGAACAATCCGGAAACCATGCGACAATTGATTACATCCAATCCTCAAATGCAGGATTTAATGCAACGTAATCCGGAGATATCGCATATGTTAAACAATCCGGATTTATTGCGTCAAACGATGGAATTGGCCAGGAATCCATCAATGTTGCAGGAACTGATGCGTTCGCATGATCGTGCCATGTCCAATTTGGAATCGGTGCCGGGTGGTTATAGCGCCTTGCAGCGCATCTATCGTGATATACAGGAGCCAATGATGAATGCGGCCACCGAGTCATTTGGTCGCAATCCATTTGCCGGCCTGGTTGAGGGTGGCAACGGTTCGCCAGCTGGTGTTAATCCTCAGCAGGGCACCGAGAATCGCAATCCATTACCAAATCCCTGGGGCGGCACTGGCAATCGCACCGGTTCGCAGTCTAATAATCAGTCCAATAATCGTGGTGGAGATCAGCCGCCAAATAATGTACTCAATACACCGGCAATGCGCAGTTTACTGCAACAGATGGCCGATAATCCCTCGCTGATGCAGAATCTATTGAATGCTCCCTATACGCGTTCAATGATGGAGTCCATGTCACAGGATCCCGATATGGCGTCACGTTTGCTGAGCAGCAGCCCGCTGCTCTCGAATAATCCACAATTGCAGGATCAGGTGCGACAGATGATGCCACAGTTTATGTCGCAAATGCAGAATCCCGATGTGATGAACATGATGACCAATCCTGAGGCCATCAATGCCATTCTACAAATCCAACAGGGCATGGAACAATTGCGCAGCGCTGCTCCAAATCTGGTCGGGACATTGGGTATACCGCCACCGCCGCCGGGCATCAATACGCCGACTGGAGGAGATCCGGCCAGCGGTGATGGTAGCATGGCCACCAGCAACAACACCTCGCCGAACAATGCAGCTACTCCAAATGCTATCAATGCGAGTGGAGTGGGAGTGGGAGTGGGAGTGGGAGGAACTGGATCGGGAACTCCTCAATTAGCGCCTGGCGGTGGCCCCAATGCGCAGCTATTCAACGATTTCATGATGCGCATGCTCAATGGCATGTCCAACAATGCAGACTCAACGCAGCCGCCCGAGGTGCGCTATCAATCGCAGCTGGAGCAATTGGCCAACATGGGATTTGCCAATCGTGAGGCCAATTTGCAGGGTACGTTAACTAAAAGAGGTGTTATCAATATGCACATTTAAATGGTGGAACTAACACGTGAGGTGGAAAGGGAATACGAATAATGAGAGAGCGTTCACTCTCACAGCTCCATCTTGTTAATTCCACCATGAAATTATTCTCTGCATAATGCATGTTGCTATATATTTAAATGGTGGAACTAACACGTGAGGTGGAAAGGGAATACGAATAATGAGAGAGCGTTCACTCTCACAGCTCCATCTTGTTAATTCCACCATGAAATTATTCTCTGCATAATGCATGTTGCTATATATTTAAATGGTGGAACTAACACGTGAGGTGGGTGGAAAAGTGAATACAAATAATTGCACAACTGCTAAAATGAGAGAGCGTACACTCACATCATCTTGTTAATTTCACCATGCACAATTGCTAAACTGAGAGCGCGTTTACTCTTGCGGCTTCATCTTGCTTATGCCACCATGAATTTACTCTTCACATTACTGATTTACTCCCTTTTTTTTCACTCCACCTTTAGCGCTGATCGCCACTTTTGGGGACATCAATGCAGCCGTGGAGCGTCTGTTGTCGCTGAATCAGTTATCTCTGAGTTAACACTGTTAAGGCGAACGCCTCTCGTACACGCCAAAACCAACGCAAATAATGTCTATATATATATGTATATGTATACAACAAAATATTAACTGCTGTATCGCAATGTTCACCTGATTCGATGCACTCCTCCTCTCTCCTATACTACCCGTTAATAATGGTGCAGTCGAACGTCAATGCTGCTCTCTCTCTCTCTCTCTCTCTCACTCTCCGACATTAAAAATTCAACACCAACACACACACAGACAAACACGCAAAAAGAATGAAAAAAGGAAATATGAGAAATTCTACACACAAATACACAGACACCCGGACTCACGCATACAAAACACCAATTGCTTCAAAATTCCCCAATGCGTTGAAAACTATATAAAAAACGACAAAAAAAAGAGAGCAGAATAAAATCAAGCCAAAGTTTTAGCAGGTGGCATAAAAAGGGTAGTCATTGATAACAACAATAAATGTTTAAATGTAAAATCAGATTAGAGGGAGCTGGCACCTTGTTTTTTATGTGTGCATGTATGTATGTACATATATATGTATGAATATGCATTCTAGTGTGTGCATTTCAAAAGCGAGAGCAACAGGATCCACAACAGGTTCCACAAGCACACACAGACACATGGAGTTGACGGCTTTTTTTTTTATATAAAATCTTGAAAGCATATATATATTTATTTACTTAATATATATTTATAAATATATACATTACTTTTTTTTAACAACTTTATAGTTTTGTAAATGTACATTTCTTTAAAAACAATGCACTGCATGTGTGTGTGTGTGTGTGCGCCTGTGTTTGTAAATCTATTATACAGAAGACGTTGGTGAATGGAAAGTGGAAACTGGCAACTGGAAAATGGATGCATTGGATGCTAAATATATAACAAAAATTGAGCTTTTTATTAAATGCTACTCTACGAAAATAAAAAAAAAAACCCCGAAACAGATAGAGAAACAACACACGTGTCCATATATGTATATACCAGTATATATATATATAACTATACATACATATATATTTACTATATATCAAATATTCCATGGTGTTACAAAACAACAAGAACAACAAAAGACGTAATTATTTGAAATTCCTTAGTACCAAAAAAAAAAAAAACAAAAACAAAAATTGAGAAAAAAAAAATTTTAAGATACAAAAATATCCTTGTATGTGTTAAACTATTAATTGTGGGGATCGGTGGTATAGGGGAGCGGGGGCAGCATATGTTTTTTTTAAGTGGGGGGACGGGGGTGCATGTTCCATAAACATAAACACATGTGGATACACTGGCAGAAACGAAACGAAAACAAAACAAAAAAAAAAAGGTAAAATTATTGGATAGGCATATAAAACAAAATCTACATTTACTTATTTCTGTACGAAACACAAACAAATAAAAAATAAATGTAAATGGTCAAAATGTTTTAAAAGAAATCCCAACAACTATCGATTATAATGATAATTTGTTAAAAATGATATCAAATAAAACTAGTAACCATAACAAAAAAAACAAACAATTCGAAAATCTTCTGGTCTCAACGGTATTTTATATTTTTTAATGGGGTTTTTTTTTTGTTATATACATTTATATTTTTAAGTTTTGCCATGCAAATAAATTAATTTGAGCTCTGTTTTTCTACTGGATAAAACGTAAATTTTAAATAGTTATTTAATTTCAATGTAAAGTTGGAAAACAAAAAACATTCTTATTTTCAAAATAAGCTTTTTTTCAAAAGATAGCGAAATAGAGGAAAAGGGTCTAGTTTGCTACGAATTTGGCTTCTGAAAATGTTGAGTCAAATTTTCATTTTCATTTTAATTATATAAACCTAATTTTTTGCTGTGTGAATTTTCTAAAGAAATTAAATGAAGTCTGAAAACGGTTAAAATCGGAATACGAAATGTAAGTTTTGGAAGCAGTTATTATAAATTTATAAAATTTATGCAACCAATGAAAAGAAAGTTGAAAAGATATAGAGTCATAGATTAGAGTGAGAGAGAAATAATCTAGTTTTTTTTTTTTTTTTAACATTTGCCGTCAATTTTTGATAACAAATCTGTGCAATTTATCAAGAAATACGTTATGTAAAATGTGTGAATCAGTTTTGAGTTTATTGAACCTGCTTATAGCTATTGACATGGTGTAAACACGGATAGCCAGTGATATTACATAAACATGAAGTATAGATACAGATTGGATTAGAAAAAGATACAAATATATATATATATAAACAACAGGAGGTTAAAGTTCCTCAAAGAAGGCAACACGCGCCTTTGTCGAACCGGATTTGAGTTTCTTCAGTGTCGAATATTTGTTCTCTCCAGCTTTAATCTGCGCCTCGCTCAAAATATCGAGATTACTTTGGTTCTCCTCGATCTTGTGGGGCGCGATTTCCGTGCGCAATGTTTGAAGTTGATTTTGAACTTGTTTTTTCGATTTGCGTAGATATTCCAAATGACTGCGTTCCATTTCATTTGTTATTTGCTCCATCTCATTGTCGGTTAGGATAAATTCCTTTGGCTCAAAGTCATCGGAAATACCACTAGAATTGTCACCCAAAACGATGTAATGTGATGTTGTTGTTAATTCAGCGCCGCCAGCTGTTTCCATATCATTTGTGGAGCTACTTGTGGTTAGTGATGGTGTACTTAACGCTATCATGTTGGAAACTTGGTTAACATTCGCTTGCGACACCGTTGAGGCCGTTAACAAACTGTCCGTTGATGATTTGCGGCCACTGTTGAGGAAATTCAATAGACGCGCTGTTGCTTCTCTTTCGGCCATCTTGGCACAGATCAATTCCTTTTTCAGCTTCTCCGTTTCGGCCTCGCGTTTGTCATTCTCCACGGTCAATTGCAGCACATAGAAATCCGCATCGCGTATTTTCTTCTCCAGATCGTGCTTCTCTCGCTCCACCTTCATTTGACGCTCCCTCAGGCGATCCATTTCCGTCTTGAAATGATTCGCCTTGCATTCGGTCAACTGCATTTGCTCCTCGTTCACGCGACTCTTCTCGAAATACAGCTCCTTGGTCTCCTCCGAGCGTCGCTGCGAATTTCAATAAATCATTAGTGTGCATCTTTTTTGTTAAATATATATTTCAGCTTTAGCTTGACTTCATTTTATTTAAGACTGCATTGCATTTATTTTTACAAAATATTATTCAATTATATTTGATCGATTAAATATTTCATTGAAAAATATTTCATTTATTTTTACAAAGTTTTATTCAATTATATTGAATCGATTAAATATTTCATTAATAAAAATTGCATTTATTTAAAAAAAATAAAAATATTTTTTAATTATATTTGATTGATTAAATACTACATTAAAAAATATTTCATTTATTTTAACAAAATATTATTCAATTATATTTGATCGATTAAATATTTCATTGAAAAATATTTCATTTATTTTTACAAAGTTTTATTCAATTATATTGAATCGATTAAATATTTCATTAATAAAAATTGCATTTATTTTAACAAAATATTTTTTAATTATATTTAATCGATTAAATACTACATTGAAAAATATTTCATTTATTTTAACAAAATATTATTCAATTATATTTGATCGATTAAATATTTCATTGAAAAATATTTCATTTATTTTTACAAAGTTTTATTCAATTATATTGAATCGATTAAATATTTCATTAATAAAAATTGCATTTATTTTAACAAAATATTTTTTAATTATATTTAATCGATTAAATACTACATTGAAAAATATTTCATTTATTTTAACAAAATATTATTCAATTATATTGTATCGATTAAATACATCATTTTTCTTGAGCTGTGAATACAATACTGATATGTTTTTTTTTTAATCGATTAAATATATAATTAATTATTTAATTTAAAAGTTTAATTCAAAGCGATTGTTGATATCTTTAGTTCGATCATTTTCTGACTATCTAGTTTTTGCAGATTTAAGTTCAGTTAATTATGACATTGGGCTAAACTTAAATTCGAAACTATGATTATTTTATTCTTAATTTCATCAATATTTTTATTGGCTTTTTCCAACTTTTGTTGAAAATTGATTTGTTGTACTAAATGGGAGGGATTGATATTGAATATATGTACATAAATGTATATTAGTTAAATTTACCAGTGCATCGCCTGCCATGCGCATCTCATCTTGGAGATGTTCGAGACGCTTCTCCAGCTCATAGCGGTCATGTTCCGCCTTCTCGCGCAGTTTCTTCTCCCTGATGAACTTCTTTCGCTCAATCTGACGTCGCTGCTTCTCCTCCTTCGCCTGCGCCTTCATCTGCTGTATCTCCATGGTGTCCGGCTTGCGACGTCTCATGTAGAGATCGTGGTTGCCCTTGCACAGATCGAGTATCTGTCAAATTAATTAAGCAATGGGGAAAAACTAATGATCAATAATAATTAAATACAATTAATAACATAAAGTATTAATAATGATTAAATCGAAAATGTTGTGTTCAAGTTAATGTCAGTGTTAATGCTAATGACAATCATCATAATAATACAAAAATATTTAAAAAAATAAATAAATTATAGTCATCAGAAAAATAATAAAATTAAGTAATGTAAAATTAAAATAATCAAATTTAAAGCTTAAAGGTTACAAAGTAACGTTAATGTAAATGCTAATGTTAATGTTAATGCTAATGTTAATGTTAATGTTAATGTTAATGTTAATGTTAATGTTAATGTTAATGTTAATGTTAATGTTAATGTTAATGTTAATGTTAATGTTAATGTTAATGTTAATGTTAATGTAAATGTCAATGTCAATGTCAATGCTAATGCTAATGATAATGCCAATGTCAATGATAATCATCACGACTATAAAATAAAGTAGTAATAATACAAAAAAAAAAAACTAAATTAATTTACATCATCATAAGAATAACCAAATAAAATAATAATGTAAAATTAAAAAAATTAAATATTTAAAATGATCAAATTTAAAACATAAAAGTTACAAAGTAATGATAATATTAATGTCAATGCTAATGCTAATGATATTACTAATCCCAATACTTATTATGCAAATAATAGAATAAAAGAATAATAAAATGAGAGAACTCGACTGTAAGATACCCTAACCCTGTGCCGGAAACATACATTTTGTTTTAGTCTTTTACATATTATCTTTATATCTTTCTTCTTCTTATCTTGATATATCTTTACCATTTTATTAATGTGCAAGTCCTGTGAATAGAATATAAAATTGGACACTTTGGCATCCACTAAACGTATCGTGAATTTCTTATCATCGAAACTGACGTGTCGAATCTCGTTCCATTGGAACGTTGTCTTTGGGGTTAGCTTGTCCCGTTCATCATAGATATTCAGACCTACGGCTGTCACTCCCAGCCACAATTTGGTTTTGTTCTTATTCTGCAAAGAGCAATTCAATCAATTCAATTCAATTTCTCTCACATTTATTTAATTTTTGTACTCACTGTAATAGGAAAATAATTAACACCATACATGTCCAGATCTTGTGCGATTTTCAGATATTCCATTTCCACCTCATCACGCGTCATGGGCTCATGGTCCATATACCTGGAATAGATTGACAATCAACAAGAAATACGAAATTATTCCAGTGTTGGAAGTTATTTTTTTTTTGGTATTTAACTCTTTTTTTAAAAACTGTAGACTACAGATGCTTTCGCCGTAAAAGCAAATTCGCCGCTAAGAATAATAGACACTAAGCGAATTTTGAGCTGAAAACTATTTTGCGAATTCGCCGCTGAATAAACGTGTAAGGCCGAATTGTGAACTAAAAAATGAAAGCGAATTCATTGCTAAGTGAAATCACTGGAAATCTGGAAGGTCGCAATGTGAACTATGTATGTATGTATGTAAGGAAATCGTATTGCCTTAAAAGCGAATTCGCCGGAACATAGCTGTAACTGCAAAAAGAGTCTGTCTCACCAGGTCTTGATGCGTTCTTCCCACATCTCGGGCGTCATTTGGTACTGATCGGTCACGCCCTTGGGCAGCAGTTCGCCCCCCGCGAGCATCCCGTCCTTGTAGCTCTCATAGTCATATGGCCCGTACTGTACATGGACGGCATACGAGGCGAGGAGAACAGACGCCTCTGGCCGGCAATAGATGTCCATGGAGAGAATGCTCTGTTTCACTTGCAGAAAGAACAGATGCTGTGTGATCTCTTGGATGAGCTCCTCGCTCACGTTTTCGGGAAAGAATTTCGCATAGAAGCTGAAGACATAAATGCTATTGCTGGCGTGCAGCTCCACGCGTTGATCTTTGACCTTTTTGTCCATTTTAAGCCAGGAGACATGATTGCGCGTGTCGACATATTGCAGACCAAAATACCAGGATTCCCGCAATCCAATTGTGCGACAGACTAGATCAAACAATTCCTGTCCAGTGGAACGCGGTTCCAGTTCGAATTCCAGTTCAGAGTCAAAGGTGCTCACGCGAACCGGCAGGGATCGGTTCTTCTTGGAACCGAAGGGGCTCATCTCATCTATATCTATCAATTGTGATATACTTTATAGACATATATATGTACATATATATAACTGAGCATACGATATTATTATTATTAGGTATTATGTGCTCTTGTTGTCGTTGTTGCTGCCTTTTTATGTTTACTTGTTGCACTTGTCAAACATTTTCCACTCTACTTCCATACATAATGCATTTATCATTTTCCTTTTTTTGTGTAAATACTGCACTGGCACTATTGAGGCACTTAATTTAATTTTGTATATCAATAAAACTTAACAATATATTACAGCATTTTACGTAGTCAAAAATAAATTGCGAGCGTATAAATAGCAACAACAAAGAATGAATGTGTCTCCGTGATGTTTGTGTGCGAGACCCTGTCAGAGCTGTCAACTTTTAACAAGCAAAAAAAGCTGTTTTAGTGGGAAGTTGGTCAAATAAACGGCTACATTTTCCAATGAAAACGAATAAGATTAGTATGATAATCTTGTTTATCGTTTAACGTGCTTTATAATTTTATAAAAGGCCAAAAACAACGTTGTTTCTGTTTAGTTGAATTGATTATTTTTTGCAATTTAACTTTTGCAAGCGGCAGATTTGACGGGAAAATGGCAACACTGGGATGAATGAGAGGGCAAACCATATGCATTTGTTTTTGTTACTGTCAAAATTGAGAAACAACAACAATGACACGATGGGTCGCACAGTGGTATGCAATCACTGTTTGTTGAAATGTTGTAAACCCCCCATGTTTCTTAGACAAATAAATGAAATACATTTTTCTGAAATTCTTAGAATACTTTATTAACAGTATTGCTACCTCATGCATGGCTTAATTTACATAACTTATTATTCTGTTACATCTATGTATATTGAAGAACTTCTATCAGTTTAAGCACTCGTGCGCGTAAATCTATAAATTATGAAAAATTGCTTTGTCTATATAAAGCTTTAAGAGCGGATAAATATTGATGACTTAAAAGTTTGTGTAGTCTTATCTTGTATGTATTTAGGTATTTTAAAAATTAACAACTAGCTATGTATGTATGTAAATGTTTCAGAGGCCTATTTGCGCATCTAAAAATAATCGTTTCAAAGTATAAACGATTCGAGCAACTAATTCACGTCATTCCATCTGAGATTTTCTATGAATTATTGGCACTGTCAACTATCAAATTGCGATGATGTAATTTATTTACGGCCGTAATGTATTGGTATCTGTTTGTTCCTTTTGATTTGTTACTTGAGTGTTGGTTTTTTTTTTTGTATATTTTTTTTCTTTTTTTGATGAGATTTTGCGATTGGTTTAATTTATGTTAAATCTATGTATCACGGACGATCATAGCATAACAATTTACATACAGAAAATCCAAAAGAGCACACACGGTCTATATAAAATCAATGATTGTTTCGTTTGACACGTTCAACATGCAAGTCATACAACATTTTGTTTTTTTCATAGTAGTATGGATTTTGATCTGCATTCAATTCGGGATTATACTCATATATTCCGCCAATAGCTTCGGCTGATCCATGTGCACTTCCTCCGGCAGTGATAGTTGGTATTAGATAGTTGTTGTTATCATTGATTAAATTGGGTATACTGCAATTGCTGCTATTACTGCTACTGTTCCCATCATCGAAATTCAAATGCAGATTATTAATACGCTTTGACAATGGCGTTGACTCACATGGCAGATCATCTTCACGGCTACGTTTTCTGTACAAAGAAGCAACAAAAAAATTATTTGATTTCGTTTACAACAGGAAATGCAATTTAGAACCAAACCAAATAACTGCAGGTCACTGTAACGTTAACCAATGTACATACATATGTATGCGTGCTTTTCTATTTATACACATAAGTTTTAGTTGAATTGTGCGATATGATTTATTATGCCAATATTTATTAATAATTGACATACCTTGTTCTCAAAAATCCAGCCATTTCGATGTCATACCCCTTGTTCTTCTTCTATGGCTAACGAGTAATATATTAGTTGATTACTTTGTTGTCGCTGCTCTTTAGAATGAATAGGGTTGTACACAGGTTTGCAATGCTTAGCAGCCTTGGTCTCACAAAAAGAATCACCGATAGTTTTGATATGTGGCAGCCTCAGAAAAGAGTCGATAGTCTTTTTTTAAATTAACTTATTTAAAATTTGTCATGACTTTTTTTTTTTAGAAATATTATTATTATATTATATATTACATTATATAACTTCACTCACCGAGGGTTGACGAACTCGCAAAAAATAAGCGCTGACCTTTATTTTATCTAATTTATAATTTATTTTGGCTTCATAATATCATAATTTGTTGCTCAATAAACAAAAATAAACTCGCAATTTAAATTGCGCGCTGGTCTTAGTTAATTCCGGAACCATCGATGTATCGTAATCGATTGAGAGTTGCATTTGAACAGAGTGGCAGCATTGACTATCGTTGATGGCAGGCCGTTGCCATTTGTAAACGTCATATAGCGATAGCGATTATCGTGGTGGCAACCCTGTGCTTCGTCATTCGCACGCATACAGATTACTATTGCTGGAGAGAACGAACACACAAAAGAAAAATAGTAGTTTTCTATACGAATCGACGCCCAACCTAGCCCAAAAAAGTACATATTTGTTGCAGTTTTCAATTAAAACCAGTTGTAAGTAAAATTCCGCAAGCATACGGTTTGAAAAGCACAAAATACATCAATTACAAATTCATATGCTGTGTGTGAAGAAAGAGAAAATTCTGAAGTGAAAAGTGACTAAAAATGTTAACGATGACTGCTTTGGTTTTGGCTTTAGCTGCTTGTCTGCTGCTGCTTCTGCTCTCATGTCAGTATGGCTGTTGTGTGTGACTGTGTGCGTGCGTGTGTGTGTGTGTGCAGAGTGCGTCAGTGTTTGTGAAAAACGATTGGTTTAATTTCATTCTTGATACTGGCGAATATTCGAAATGTGCCTTTAATTTGTGCATTTCGCTTGCGCTTGGCTTTCTAATTATTATAAACTCGTATGCATATTGTTGTATTGAATGTATGTAAGTGAGCGATGCCAAATAATACACACATCAGCATGTAAGTGCGACTGTGCATATGTGTGTGTTTGCTGTGCCTGTATTCGTGCACAAGTGCATTTGTGTCAAAATAAATTAGCATATTCGCCTGCAGTAAAAACTATAGTTTAAAACCCACACACGCGTGTATAAACGCACAAGCTGCACACATTGTTAACATGTTTTCTTTGTGTGTGTGCCTCTGATTGTTGATGAGGAAAAGAGGGCGAGAGAGGGACTGCATATATTTCATATTAGAACTGCCTGCGAGCTTATCTAAGTACTTTATGTTTGAGTGTATGAGTGTGTTTTTTTTTCTTTCATTCTGCACGAACACATACTCAGTTTGAGTCATCGCCATTGCCTGAGGCTCTCTGCTTATGCTCCACTAAAAAAAGGAAGCCGGCGCGGTGGCGGCGGCGTCGATACCGCCCGGTTGGCTCTGTATTAGTGTCTCCGTCGTAGTTTACGGTTATGTTTGTGTGTGTGGTCTCTGTGTACAAAGTTCCACAGATACAATTCGAACGCATAGATAAGGCAATAGTTGAGCAGAAAATATAAAACAAATTACAAATAAATATAAATAATTTGCGTCTCGGTTGTTGGCAATATGCAGATATGTATTCATGTGCATTGGGGCCTGGAATGATAACAAAGCACTCGCAACTTTGGCAGCCAGTGTGTCCACTCCACTCCTCATTCCACTCTACTCTACTTCCACTCTACTTTTATGTGAACTCCACCCACCAATCCGGGCAAGGGCCTTCCCGGCGTCACACCCCGTGCTGTGTTTCGTGTTGCGAAAGTAATTAAGGCATATGAGTGAGCACAGACACACACGCACAGTTGTTCTATATGTATGTACATACATATACATATACATATACATATAAGAATGTCTTGAAGACAAGTGGAGCCTGCAGTTTAACCCCCTCCATGTAAAAGCATTCGGAGTGGTTTTTAAATGGATTTTCATTACAATTCATACAATTTTAGTTTGTGTACTTCATTTTGCCTTTTGATTATTCCAATTGGCTAATCTGTTGACAGTTATTGGCATATGTGGATCGTGGATCGTAGTTTACTATACACACTTTTTCTTGTTTGAAATTGATTAAGTCGAGCACACTCGACAGTAGCCGCAAGTTTAAAATGTTAACTAAATAAGATTGCGAATTTACAAAATAAATGATATTTATATGAGAAATGCAGACTCTTTGAACTTTAAACTATTACAACTTTATCAAAGCTCAGCCGATTTCCACGAGGAATGTCTTATTTTTCAGAATACTAACCCTACTTTCACTTTGCATTCAAATTTTTTGCTTTTGAGACAAATTTTTTTTTCTCGAAAATTTGTCGATTTTTACATAGTTACCCCTTTACATTTTTCGAGATTTTTCAAAAATTTTAAATCTTTAATTTAGTCCTTTAATCGACTTCTGGTGATAAAATAAGGGTAAAAAAGTACTTTTGAGCTATAATTCGATTTGTTTCTTTAAGATTTAAGCCAAAAATGTCAAAACTTAGATCTTTAAAGATCCCTGATTTTTAGAGCACGATATTTTTATACTTTGAACTATCATAGATTTATTAAAAGTATAGAAAATAAATACTAGGTACAAATTGAAAACTATATTAAAACAAAGCAATAAAATGTTCTGCTATGTATTTATAAAGATGATGCATAAAAGGATATACCTTATTTCTGGTAACCAAAATAAATGAGCTTTATATAAGAAAAGTTGAGTCTTTGGACTTCAAACCAGCATAACTTTATCAAAGCTCAGCCGATTTTCTCGAAAAATGTCTTATATTCAACAATATTAACCCTACTTTAACTTTGCATTCAAATTTTATGCTTTCGAGACAAATTTTTTTTTCTTCAAAAATATGTCGATTTTTACATAGTTACCCCTTTACATTTTTCGAAATTTTTCAAAAATTTCAAATCTTTAATTTAGCCTTTTAATCGACTTCTGGTGATAAAATTTGGGTAAAAAAGTACTTTTAAACTAAATTTCGATTTGTTTCTTGAAGATTTATGCCAAAAATGTCAAAAAAAAAAAATGTTAACCTTTAAAGATCCCTGATTTTTATACTTTGAACTATCACAGATTTAGTAAAAATATATAAAATAAATACTTGCTCTATTGTCGATAATTTGTTTGGAATTTTATTTTTTTAGAAAACTCGTTAGGCAGGCATGCAAACCATCAAGTGTGTGGTCGTTGGTGATGGCGCCGTGGGCAAGACATGCCTCCTCATATCGTACACAACCAACAAATTTCCATCGGAATATGTGCCAACTGTTTTCGACAATTATGCGGTGACGGTGATGATTGGCGGCGAGCCCTATACGCTTGGATTGTTCGATACGGCCGGACAGGAGGATTACGATCGATTGCGTCCGCTGTCATATCCGCAAACGGATGTATTTCTCGTCTGCTTCTCGGTGGTCAGTCCCAGTTCATTTGAAAATGTCAAGGAAAAGGTGAGACTTTTTATCTATTTCAATTGAATTGTGTATATAAGGGGCATTCCTGAATCGAATTTAGATTTTGCGTAAAGCAAGCGATTTCGTGATATACAATTTGAAAATTAAACCAATTTACATTAATACTTGACAATCGGTTAAAAATAGCGTTCGATTATATTGCACAATAACATTGATATTGATATTATCGACAGAAAACTTTGTTCAAATTAAATCTATCGATATACCAGTTTATTAGTCACAACCCGATTTAACATGTGTTATGTTGCTTACAGTGGGTGCCAGAGATAACGCACCATTGTCAGAAGACGCCGTTTCTGCTGGTGGGCACACAAATCGATTTGCGCGACGAGACGAGCACATTGGAAAAGTTGGCTAAGAACAAGCAGAAACCAATCACATCCGAACAGGGTGAGAAACTGGCCAAGGAGCTAAAGGCCGTCAAATATGTGGAATGTTCGGCCCTCACACAAAAGGGACTCAAAAATGTCTTCGATGAGGCGATTTTGGCAGCCCTGGAGCCGCCAGAGCCAACCAAGAGGAGGAGATGCAAATTCCTATAATTCTCTCTTTTTATACGTTTGTTTCTTCGCTTCTCTTTTCGGTTTTTTCTTCGCGCGTTCTATATATATTTACTATATATATATATGGATATACACAATATGTATGTTTTCATTTCCCTTTTCAATTATGTATTATTCTATACTCCCTTTCCAACACTGCATCAAGCAAAATTGCAAGTTTTCGCCAGTCTTGAAATTTGGCAACTTGGACAAATAATAATAATTATTACTTTTATTATGTGTTTTTAATTCCATTTTGAATGTACACATTTTCCGTCTGTAATGTCCATTGAGAAAGTCAAATCAAAATTTTGCTTGCGCTGTGTTAACACCTCCCACGCCCCTTCCCACACTCTTTCCTTTTCACCCTTTTGTTTTGGCGCAATTTTCTTATAAGATATAAAAAAAAGTGGAAAAAATAAGCAAAAAACAAACAACAATAACAATTATAGCAAACAAATTATTTATATATACATATATACAAAAATTAAGAGAAGAAAATCAAGAGGAAGCAAAGAGAAAAAAGTATGCAATTTTCTGTTTTGCATAAATAAAGAAAGAAAAAAAAATGAAAATGAAATAACCTAAAAATAGGAGACAAACACAAATACTGAGTACAGTGTGAAGAGATGCTCAGACAGCAATAAAAAGAAGATGCAAAGAGGAAAAAATATTATATTACAAAAAAAAAAAAACCCGAAAAAACTACATACAAACATAGATACACGCATACATACATGTAATACATATGGAGGAAATCAATATAAATACAATGCTTAAGCAAACAGTAATACACACAGACACACACACACACACACACACACACGAAGAACAACGGAACTAATAACATAAACAAATAAACTAAAAGAAAATATGCGTAATGTATGTAACGCTATTATGTAATAAAAGTAAGAGTATTGAAATATATAAGACAAAGTTGCAAAAAAAAAAAATAAAGAAAAACAAAAACAAAACCATAAAGAATTGAAAAAATCTAAACTATTTAAGCATAATCCCTAAAATAACAAAAACAACAACAAGCGAAAGATGAAATGAAAAGAAAATTGTATTGTAGTTCAGCAAAAAAAAAAAACAATGAGAAAAAAGCAAAAAAAACGAACTAATGCATTTTTTAATATTTTTATATGTATACATTATCAATTTTTACATTTTTTTTTTAGAACTTAGACATTTGACATTATTGATTTCAGATATTATAATAAAAAAAAACAACAAAAAACAAATATATATATATATATGTAAAAACAAGAAGAGACGACTGTTCAATATGAGTGAAAATTAAGTATCGGTAAAAACTGTCCTAGCGGGAAGGACGAAAAAAGCTTCTTTTTTCGAAAGCAACATCTGAAAAAAGCTCAAGTTTTTTTTCGTTAATTTTTTTTTTATTGAGTGTTTGAAAGTTTGGAAGACAACGTGATCAGCATGATTTATCAATATAAAGTAATAATTTATATTTTTTTTGGAGGCCAAACTTAAAAAAAGTCAAAATTCTCCACGTGCCGTTTACGAGGACAAAGGTACGAAAAAGTTCGACTTGGCGGGAAAAAAGCTGTGCTGGCAACACTGATATATGATATAAGGGGCCGCAGCCACTTGTGTTTTTGATCCTGGAAACTGTCAGTTTCTGCCAACGGTTTTAAAATATATGCGAACAATATAATTTAAGCAGTTTGTTCATAAAAATTATTATTTTAATGAAAATTAGTATACTTAGAGCGGTTGCACCCACTTGCATTTGATAGACGCTTCCTGAACATTGGACATTGCCGACTCGCTGAAGCCCGCACTGCCGGCAATATCAATGTTATCGATATCGAAGCGCAGGTTGGCAACACGATTCTGAAGCAGCTGCTCAATGCCGTGCCAGGCAATCATGACGCCATTGTCGGAACAATAACGCTTCGAGGGCCGCAGGCAGCGGCAGTTGTATTGGGCCGCCAAATGCTGCATATTCGCAAATATTACATCATTGTTGGCCACGCCCCCCGAGATGACAAGCGTGGGCGTCGCGTTGCCAAATTGATTGAGATTGCTTCGCTCCTGCAGGCAAAACTCCAAGGCTCGTTGTGTGCGATGCATCAAATGTCGACTGACAGCACGCAATAAACCTGCACAGAAATCGGGATAGTTGCTTATGATGCCGTCAGGTGGCGTGTGCTCGGCACGCTCCTGTGCACGTATCGCACGAAATGAATTGTTTTTGATGCCCGCAAAGCTGAAGTTGCAATTGCGTTGCTGGGACATCGGCAGCGGGAACTTAAATGCATCTGGGTTGACGGCAAACTGTGCGGCATGCTCGATGGCTTGTCCGCCATTGCAGTGCCTATACTGAGGCAATATATACAATCGTAGTCGTCGCGCGATCTTGTCAAATGCCTCGCCCGGGGCATCGTCCAGTGTTTCGCCGAGCAGTTTCAGTTTACCAGGTCCATGAACCACAGCCAGCTGACTGTGACCGCCGCTAATGAGCAGACAGAGGTAGGGAAATGCAATCATCTCTCGATGCTCCATGCGTGCCTGCAATTTGGGGTGGTTCATCAAATATTGATTGGCAATAATATTTGTATTTTTAACGTATTGTTCTTTCGATAATATGAACGATACTTAATCGTTTTTTAACTCGATTGATCGATTTATCGATGTATTTGTATATCACTACCTGCAATGCATGCGCCTCCATATGATGCACTGGCAGCAGCGGTTTGTGGTATCTCCTCGCCAGGTGGCGTGCATAGCGCAAGCCAATCAGCAAGCTCAAGGGTAGCCCTGGTCTCGTTGTCACTGCAATCGCCTCCAATTGCTCCGGCTGCAGTTGCGACGCCGCCAGACAACGCTCGAAGGCGTCATCAATGCGCGCACGATGCAGATCTTGTGCACGTGGCGGTATAATGCCGCCATAGCTATCAGATCAAACATATATCAAATTGTGGATCAAGTGATTCTAATCAAAAACTTACCGCGTGTGAAACTTTTGCTGCGACTCGAGCACATTTCCATGCACTCGGCCATTTGAGTCGACTATGGCGATGCCCGTGTCATCGCAGGACGTTTCTATGCCCAGCACATAGCTGACCAGACGTTTGCTTATCCGCAGGCTGCAAATGCGCCGACCCTTCAGCAATTGAATTCCAGCTGCATACATAATAAACGAAAACAGTCGGCTTTTTGAATGCAGCAACAATAACACATTGCGGACATCTGGCAGCGCTGTGCTCTGTCTGCTTTCAATATCTGGCAGCGCTAGCTAAATTGACAATCGACTTTTGAACTAAGAATACAGATTGAAATTTGATGAATCTCTTTGGAAATGACATGAATTATTCGCTTGGTTCATTCAATTCATTTTAGTTTATTTTATTTTGAAAACTATATAATAAATAATATTGATTTAATCATTTTGTTGCAAATGGAAAAGTGCAATTACTAATTTTGCACATATCCCGTTACACACCTACATACATACACCCCCCTGACTCTCTCTTTGTAGTAGTAAGAAGACCCAGCAGGACGCACTGAGATAAATAGAGACCCAGTGGGAGTCAAGCATACTGGATTTTGGCCTTTTATCGTTCGTAATAGACGCGATAATAGAGCGTTTTGGAACGCCAAATGCTATAGCTATTGTCAAATTTCAGCAAATAGACTCCCTCGCCGGGATAGGAATGGGATCCAACGTAAACCTCGTTGTAGCATTCACGCCGATAGATTGGCACAATAATTGAGATTGGAGCCTTGGAGGCAGCGGCAGCAGCAGCACTTTGTGCAGCGAAAGTCATGCGATCCTGCGATATTGACCCGGACTCCAAATCCTCTGTGGTTGACAGATAATCCTCATCCACACAATCCTCATCCTCATCGCTGTCACTCACATGAACCGTCACCTCGTTTGTTACAGGCTTGGCCCATTCAAAGTAAATGCCAAAACCAATGTCATAATTGTCTGTGGCAAATTCCCAAAAGATGCACTTCCCATTCAGATTGGTCGGCACACGGACCTGCAACAAATGGATGACAATAAGGTTACTTTCTTAGTTCATTCTTCAAAAGTTCGATCAGATATAATCACAAGTTTTTTATCTTTCTTTCGTTCAGAATGAGTTCAAATGAAAATAGTTGAGTATATTGAAATATTTCAATGAATATTCAAATATAAACAACAAAAAAAACATTAAAAAAATGTTTTAAAGAATCTTTCAAAATGTTGTATGTTGTGGAATGCTCACCGTTACCGTATCGCCGTGTCCAATGGTAATGACGCCATCTCCATCGCCAGCGGAAACTTCAGTCTTGAACTGTTGAATATCTGGACGCGTCCAGATCTTGGCCGGACGTATCATCACATAATCATCATAATCCTCGCTGCTGCCTTCAATCCCTGCCCCTGTCCCTGCCCCCACCAAATGGTCCTCCTCCAATTGGAGCTGCTCCTGTTCCCGGTGTTCCCGTTGCTGGAATTTATCACTGAGATGAAGTCCTTCCATGGCATTGGAAACTTGCAAGCTGCCATTATTATTGTTAGCCTGCTCCTTCTCCTCTGCTTTCTGCTCCTGCTGTGGCATCTTCTCCTTATCCTTGTCTTTTGTCTCGCTCTGATTCTGATTCTGATTCTGCAAATGCAATTGCTGCATGTACTGATGATAATGTTCCCGCTGCAATTGATGGATGAGCACCGCCTGCTGTTCCGGATTTCCCGGAAACTGCTTTTCCGCGTACAACTGACAGCGAACAGGAGACAAGCAATAAATAAACAACAGGTTAAAAGCGAATAGCAACGCAAGTAGGAAACCTATAGACGAGTGCTGCTCGACTGTAAGATGCCCAGTAATCGGATTAAATAAAAGTTATTGAAAAATAAATAATTTTTGTTGTTACTGCCTCCAGTTAACGGTTTAATTAAGAAAAATACATAGATACACCAATTTCTACCTTGATTCCAAACTACAGTCGAACTTCAACTTATGGAATTCATTTTTTTAGGTTCGTGCCATGGATGTTCTACTATCATGGTACGGTAAAATGGTTTGCTCTTTTTTTTATTTCTAATAAAGAATTTCTAATTAAAAATAAAATTAATTTTTGCACGTTGCCTTTTATGAGTATTTCTGATAAATAATAAAATATACAATATTTTTATACTTCGGTTCTCTTCCAAATTTTAACTAGTTGGCTATTCTTTTTATTTTTTTTACTGTCACCAACTTATAAGTCTATGTACATTTTGGGCACTGGGCTAACAAATGTTGCGTCTCGAATCCTTGAATTAGTAATGCTGTTATTGCTGTTTTTGTTGTTTCGTGGGGAAATTGGGTCATGACCTCATTCCCCCTCCAACTCTGTGCCCCCGCCTCCTTTCTAGCCCTTCCCCTCGGCAAACGTCAACAGCAATTACCATTCATTATTGACGTGTTTACGGAGTCGGCGTAAGGCGAGTTGGCAACAACAGGTGCAAGTGTCTGGCACGATTGATTTGCGCAAACACTAAAGTTGTTTACCCGACTAAAACATACCCTTTATCTATATCTTTTTATGGGATACGATGGGATGAAATTCATGACTGCAATAACTGTAAGCTCATCTTAGTTTGAAATGAATTACAACTTTTTCATTAAGAAATATCCAATACAGAAAAATCGAAACTTAAGTTTTAGACGTAGTGAAATTTCATGGAAAACGTAGTATTTTAGAAATTAATCAAAATAATTAGAAAAAAGAACACAGTTTATGTGAATTTTGACATTTTTAAGATCATTAAAGTTAAAACAAAAAATAATTTGATAACTTATTATGTAGTCAAGTTTAAATATTCAACAAAAAATATATTGATAAGAAAAATTGCAAATAAAATTTTAAATTCGCTTAAAATATTTCACATTAAATAAAAACTGGATTTTTTAAGGATTAGAAAAAAATCAACATCAATTCAAATAATTGGTAAAAAGGGCGGAGATCAAATTCACTCATATTTTCAACATTCAAACGAATATTGATATGATAACGACATTATAACTAACTCGTATATTAATCCATAAATTAAAGGAGCGAATTGACATTCAAACTTGACTATGCAGTAATTTGCAGGGTAAAAAAAAAAAAAGAAATTAATTGTCAATTATCGATTTGGATTTTACCTTAAACTGCTGATATGTTTGCTTGTTGAGCGCATCCTGCAGCTGTCGCCGTTGCATTTCCTCCTTGTAGCCCTCCTCCAGGAGCTCCTGCTGTTCGCGTTCCCGCTTCTGACGCGTCTCCTTCTCCAGCTCCATGCGACTCAGCTCGGTTTTCAGTGTCTCATCGCGATTCTGTCGCACGGCCTCAATGTACGGCCGAAATGCGCTACACATGTTATCGAGCAGATCGATAAATCCCTCCATCGCCTGTTCTCGTGTCATGTCGCCCAAGAGTTGCCAATGTTGTTGCCTATCGCGGCCAATGACATCGAGGACACCCAAAGCCGGCGCATGATTTGTATTGAATGCTCCCAATGAGGCCTGTTGCTTGAACGCAATCAACTTCAGATTGTCCTCATACGACAGATGTATTGCCTTGCCCGAGTTCTCTGCAAAACACGCATATTATTTATCTTCAATTGAAGCCACATAAAAACAGCAATTTTTTTTCGTTCTTTACGTTTGTGAAATGTAAATGCCAGACGGTAGAGGTCCTGCAATGGAAAGCCCCACTTCTCCAAAGCCGTTGTAACGCTCGCTGGACTGTTGCTTGCCATCCTTTTAATTGTTTGCAATTATTATTGGCGTTCCAAAAATCTCAACACAGCGGAAAACAAAAATAAATAATAAAAT
Source organism: Drosophila rellima (assembly GCA_035043635.1). Taxonomy (NCBI): domain Eukaryota; kingdom Metazoa; phylum Arthropoda; class Insecta; order Diptera; family Drosophilidae; genus Drosophila; species Drosophila rellima. Next base: position 2,656,396 of record JAWNMV010000678.1, read on the forward strand.
CTTGCCGTGTGAGTGTGTCTGTTGTGTGTATGTGTATTTGACTTTGTGTGTGCACACTATCGAACTATCGAAACAAAAAATTGGTATCTTTCGATTGTTTGTATTATCGACACGTCACGAAGTACAAAATGTATTTGGCGCCATACTAAATATTTAAACTGTGCAGTACTACGATTTTCTTCAAGCCTTGTGACTATTGTAGAAATTTTTGTAAAACAATCAGTCTTTAATATGTTGTTATGAAAATTTAATAAATATTTCAAATACTACTTTAAGCACGTATAAAATATACGGCTGTGACGTCACGTCATACTACGATGATTTTAACAAGGGCTGCGTATTTAGTATCTTTAGTAAGGGCTGCAACTGCACCATGAATATATTGATATCGACAGCACAGCAGTCACCATTTCAAAGCTGAAATGTTGCTAGATATAGGTAGACATCGCTTTAAATAAAGTATAACTCTTCTGCCCCAGAAAAAATGGAAAACAAAATTATTATTTACGATTTTGCATAAATATAAAAAGCTCTTTGGATAATAAATAGTTCAAAAGTGAAGAAGACAAAATAAGAGAAGAATTTATAATTTTGTAAAATAATATAATTTAATATTTCATTGTAAAGTTTCATCAGGATCAAATGAAGTTTCATCCCATCAAATAACGTCACCTTGTATTTAGTTGCAGCATGCTAGGATGATTTTTGTCAGGGCTACCGCAGCAAGTTATCGGTTGCGAGGGCTGAGAAACTGCCCAGCACTTTACAGCACTAGCTTGCGCCAGCTGTGTTGTTCTTGACTTGCTGCACACACGTGCAATTGTTTCGTATATTTAAATTGCTTTTTATTAACCAATAAATTCAAATATGGGCAGCACGCGATTTTTCATAGCTGATTTGCCGAACAGGACAACAGAGCAAGATCTGCGAGCGCTATTCCAGGACTATGGCGAGGTGGAGCGTGTGGAGCTGAAAACGAAAGAACAATTTGTTGATTCTGGACAAACGACCGAGAAAGTGATAGCATTCATCACAGTGCAAACGGAGGATGCACATTACTGTAAGTGAGCATAGGATGAAAATACTCTGTATGTATAAACTCTCACTCTCTCTCTCTCTCTCTCTCTCTCTGTTCAGGCCTCAACGAACTCAACTGGCAGAAACTGCATGGTGCCAAATTGAAGGTATCTCTGGCCAAGGAATCTTTCCTGGATCGTCTTAAGCGTGAACGTGACGAGGGAAAACAACATGAGCTCGATCCATCGCAGTCCAATTTCAATGAGTTGAATTCAAGCAGTTCCCGTTTGTTGGCCCAGAATACGCAAAACAAACGTCGTGTTTTTGGCGAACACGAGGAAATCAACGATGACGAAGTTGCTCCAGAGTTGCTCATCACCAAGAAGCGTGCGGCAACCTCCATACACAATGGCAAAGTAAGCTTCCAGTCAGTGTTGCCACACCAGCTAATTTGTACCGAAGTGAAATGTGGCTTATTTAAATTGAAACTAATTCGAAAAGCTTTGCTTGATCTTTTGCAGATTGTGATACAACAGGAGCACGATGTGAAGCCGCTGCACATAATCGAGCAGCACAAGAAGCCGGCAAAACAGAATCTGCTGGATGCCAAGGCTTCGATTGCGGATCAGAAGCGCAAGGAATCGCTGAACAAAATGAAGCAGCAGCATCAGCAAAAGATATCGGCCATACAGATGGCATTATCCTCGATGGAAGGTGGACAACAGGCCAAGAGAATAAAGTTTAGTGATGCCGAGGAGGAGGAGGAGAAGAAGAAGGAGATGGAGAAGCCTAAGCAACAACTCTTTGAAGATGAGGAAGAAGAGGAGGAGGAGGAGAATGAGCAAATTCTACTGCCTCAGCACAGCGGCAAGAAAGGCGAACGTTTAGTGGAAATGCAAAGCAAACAAAGTTTGGATCCCCGATTTCGTATAACAGCTAATTTTGTGGCTGAAGAAGATGATGTGGAGGATGAGCAGGTGGACGATGCAGAAGATAAAGATGATAAAGATCTGGAAAGTCCGATGGAGATTAATGAACGAAATTATCAAATGGGCATACTTGAGCAGGTCATTGGCCGTAAAATCGACACCTCCAAAGCCGCTGATGCCGCCAAATCTGCCAAAAATAAGAAAATGTTGCGCTTTGATCCCGGCAAAGAGGAGCATCAAAAGTTGCTCCGGACTAAGACGAAAGAAACGGGCAAACCGCAGCCAAAACTGACAGCTGCCGAAAGTTCCACGGCAAATGCAGCGCCAGTTTCACAAAGCGCTTTCTATGTGGTCACAGATACACTGAAAGAATCGCTAAAAACCCGCGGTGAGGGTTTCAGTTTGCTGGACATGTTTGGCCCCAGTCATGAGGAAGCCGCTGCCGAGCGTCAAGATCAGTTGCAGAAATTAAGTCACGAGAAAATCTTGGTGAACAAATCTAATAAACTACTGGGAATGTCGACTGTGAATCCCTTCAGCTACGATTCCTCCGACAGCGAAGATGACGAAACGGCAGCGGGGAATCCGAGCAATCAGGAAATGGCTAAAGAAAATGAGGCGCCTACAGCGAAAACATCGGGCAAGCAAAAGAAGCAGACAAAAATCTTTATGGAAACCTTCTTTATACCCAAAAATGATGTCAGGCTAAAAGGTAATTACTCACAGAGACGGTAGCAAGTTAACTACTTTTTATACCCTGTGCCTATTGAAAATGGGTATAATGGTTTTGTGTAATGTATGCAACAGGCAAAACGAGGCGTGGCAGACCCCATAAAGTATATATCTTCTTGATCAGTATCAAGATCCAAATCAACTGAGCCAAGTTCGTCTGTCTGTTCGTGTGGTTGAGTCCCAGGATATCAGAGACTATAAGAGGTAGAGACTTCAAACTTGGTATGTAGGTTCCTGGATACCGGGCGCAGATCATGATTGTTTTTAAATTTGGATCCGACCACTATATTAGACAGCTGTCCTGATCAGTTGAAAATCAAAACTTAGTACGAAAAACACAGGGTATCTTACAGCCGCCCCTCCCTTTATATGAGAAATGTTGACTCTTTGGACTTCAAACTATCACATCTTTATCAAAGCTCAGCCGATTTCCACAAGGAATGTCTTATTTTTCACAATATTAACCCTACTTTAAAATTGCATTTAAATTTTGGGCTTTTGAAACAAATTTTTTTTTCTCGAAAATTTGTCGATTTTTACATAGTTACCCCTTTACATTTTTTGAGATTTTTCAAAAATTTTAAATCTTTTATTTAGTCTTTTAATCGACTGGAGGGGATAAAATAAGGCTAAGAAAGTACTTTTGAGCTATATTTCGATTTGTTTCTTAAAGATTTAAGCCAAAAATGTCAAAAATTTGATCTTTAAAGATCCCTGATTTTTAGAGCACGATATTTTTATACTTTGAACTATCATAGATTTATTAAAAGTATAGAAAATAAATACTAGGTACAAATTGAAAATTATTTTAAAACAAAGCAAGAAAATGTTCTGCTATGTATTTATAAAGATGATGCATAAAAGGATATACCTTATTTCTGGTAACCAAAATATATGATCTTTATATGAGAAATGTGGACTTTTTGAACTTTAAACTAGCACAACTTTATCAAAACTCAGCCGATTTCTATGAAGAATGTCTTATTTTTCTCAATACTAACCCTACTTTCACTTTGCATTCAAATTTTTAGCTTTTGACACACATTTTTTTTTTCGAAAATTTGTCGATTTTTACATAGTAACCCCTTTACATTTTTCGAGATTTTTCAAAAATTTTAAATCTTTTATTTAGTCCTTTAATCGACTTCTGGTGATAAAATATTGGTAAAAAAGTACTTTTGAACTAAATTTCGATTTGTTTTTTTAAAATTTAAGCCAAAAATGGAAAAATGTTGATCTTTAAAGATCTCTGATTTTTAGTTCACGATATATTTATACTTTGAACTATCATTGATTTTTAATATTACAATTTTTTAAATATAAATTAAAATTGTTTCATTACTAAATTAGAAAGTAATGATAAATTTTATGGGCACAGCTCTATTTACTTTTTTTTTTTTAATTAAGTTTTTTGTATTAAAAAGAATGATTTCTTTCTTTGCGTTTAGAGGGTGCCAAATTCTTCAAGGCGACCAAACCGGAGCTGGAGAATGAGAATTACGATCAGGTGAAGAAGCGGCTGAAGTTCCTCATCACCAAAAAGATTGCAAAAACGCAAAAGAATATGCCTGGCAACATGGCCAAGAAAAGCAAAAATAATAAAAAAGCTAAATGAGTGTTTATAAATGGTGTAAGTCATTTGGAAATTCTTTTTATCGAATTTGTGTTCGTTTTATTTTCAAGTATTGAAAATTTGCTCAGCACTGTTGCCAGATTTGTCCGTTAAAACAGGGCATATGTGAATAAATACATTTTGAAAGTATGTTTCTTTTAACACACTTGAATTTTATTTATATCTTTTCTTTTCTTTAATTTAGATATAAAATAAAAGTGTGCTCAAAACCACAAGCAATTTTTTTTTACTTTTAGCTCTTTTCTTTCAAATGTATTTATTCTGATCTGCCCTTTTCTAACGGACAAATTCTGACAAACTGTTGCGCAGTTCTATAAGCGATATATCAAGTTATCGATACTTCTGCTTAAGAATTTGAGAGGCATATTGCTATCGATATTTGTGCTTAACGATAAATGCATATCGCCGCCGTGTTGTCAAACATATCGGCTTATCGAAAGATCGATAGTGAAGACAAAATGAAAATTCAAATTTGAGCTTTATAAATAAGACAACGTTTTTTTTTTTCTCAAAACTGATGTTTGTGTATTTAACTAAATTAAAAAAAAACGTATTTATGTATACATAATATACATAGTATACACACACACACACACATATTAATTGTGTTCCTGCACAAATGCATTTGAGCCCCATTTTAGCTCCGACTTAATTCGAGTACGGCTTGATTAAAAACAAATTTTTAAAAACGAATTACATTTAAAGGTATAGGTAGACACGTAGACTTTCCATGATATGCTCCAAAAAAAAAAAAAGAAATACTAACGTTAATTATTGTAAGGGTTTGTAAAATAGGGATTAATCCTGCATGATTATAATGAAAGTCTGGGATTGTGATTAAACCTTAACCTATTTGTGTAAAACTATGTTAGTGTGGCGATGTCACAATATTCAACTTAGACAAGATTTAAAAGTAGGGGTAAGTGTTTTTTAAGTTTTTTTTTTTTTGGATTGGGTTCCGTATACGAATCCTTAAGCACATTAAGAGCTATTAAGTAATCGCTGCAAATCTCATTGAAATTCGAGACATGGCTCGTCTTTGGCACAGTTTCCTTTTGTTCTCTTTTGGGAACTTTTTTTCTTAGGGTTGTTGATAAAATATCGGTAAGCCGATATATCGATACATATATTTCGCGATAAAATATTTTAGAGCGATATTTTTACTGACGATCACATAAAGTTCGATATATTTGTGCGATACTTTAATTCGTGTTTGTATTTATGCTGCCTATTTTTTCCATAGATTATTTTTGTTGCCAGAAATATTAAGTGCATTTTAAAATATATTAAAATATAAAGAATAATTTGAAATCACAACATCGATCAATATCTATTGCAATAATCAATATTTTAGCTATCGAAAAATTATTGATAGTAATATTATTGAAAATATGGCTCGTAGGTATCGATAAGTTTGCTGTTAAATATATCGAGTAAAAATAATATCTTTTTTCATTTTCAACTATAGATTTTATAATTTGAAATCGTATTAAGCTATTGATAGTGTCGCTGTTTTGTCAAAAATATCAGATGACAATCAAATTGATCAAATCTTATCGAAAAATGATCAAAATTGATATATCGATAAAATTAATTTTTGTATTATCGATACAGTATCGATAATGATAATTGCACAAATATCAACACTAATGTCAAATCGCTCCTAGAAAGTGATATCGCTATTTTTGTTATTTGTGATCATCAAGAATATAAATAAAAAAAAGAATTTTTTCATATCGAAATATTATCGATAAATGATATTTTCAAAAATAGAAACATCAACAGCCCTAGGTTATTTTACGTCTGCTCTAGCTGATCCGTTATGGAGGCGGCTTCCGTCTCCTCATCGGGCACCACAACAACACCGTCGATATCTGTATCTGTATCTTCAACTGGTTCTTCAAGAGCAATCGCCGATTTGTCACTTGATGGCGATTGTGTAGCTGGATTCTCTGCTGCTTCTTCTGGGGCTGGAACAATTGCCAATTCTGTGGAGATGGTGGAAGAGCTTACGTTGCTTGTTGCCTTGGTCGCGGCGAGCGTCTCAATGGCAAACACCGTGCGTTCTAAAAGATTCATCAGACGCTCCTCCCTCGCATCCATTCGCTTGAGCAGCTCCTCATCCCGTTTCTCCCGCCGCTTCAGATACTCGATGAGCTCGTAGTTTGTGCTATCGCCATCTGTGGACGTGGACAGATTCCTTTTGCCGCTCTTCAACGAACCCGTCGAGCTGCAATCCGATAAATTATCGGTATCCACAATCACATCCGGATGGAGTATGTTCTGATCTATGCTGGCTGAATAAAAGTTTTGTGCCCTGAACAAATAATATGTTTATATAAATCATTGAGTTCGTTTGCCGTTTGGGGATTCCCCCATCCATCCATCCATTCAATTATCAACTCACCCATTGTAATTCGTCTGCATCAGCTGAATGTCATCCGGATTAAATTCACCTTCGGAAAGTGGTTCGGATCTAAATAGAACAAGCAAACATTATAAAGAATATCATGATGATGCCTATAAGAGGTTCAATCAATAAAATTAGAATCATTAAAACCGTAACCATAACCATAACCGTAACCGGTAACCGGTAACCGGTAACCGGTAATAACCGATTGATATTGGTAACCATAACTGAAACCGTAATCGAAACAAAATTTTTTTTATTTCAATCGAAATAACCGTTACGAAACCGATTCGCGCATAACGGTTAATTTCGTTGCGGTCAAGCTTAAATTTGAAATAGGTTGTTAATGTGAAATCATCGTTTTTTTTAAACTTAATTTGATTTATATTCCTAATTTGTAAATGGGCCTCAATGAAAAATTTTAATTTTTTCAAAATTTTGAATACTTTCTTTTCAAATTCATCAGCTACCATAAATAAATTTTGTTAAAACTATATTTATCTGAATAGAAAATTTAAATTTTTGAAAATGTTCTTTATTTTTTTTGTTAAATATACATATCTAACATTTAAAATTGTTTTTTATTGATCTCAATAAAAAAAATTGGAATTTTTCCAATTTAGGAGTATTTTTTTTTGCCAATATCTAAAATTTGTAAAATTTGAAAACAAAGTCTGTGATGTGATGTGATGAAATGTGATGTAAACTTACTTCATGGATATGTTGTTGTCGTTGTTGGTGTTGCTGCTGTGGTTGTTGTTGATATTGTTGATGTTGTTGTTGTTGTTGTTGTTGTTGTTATGGTGCAAATTGAGAGCTCCATTGCAGTCCTTGTGAAAATCTGGCGCCTCTGGCGGCTCATGGAGGCCGTGTGGAAGATGATGATCCTTAAATGCAGCACTGTGGCTTAGATTGTGTGTGGACTGATCCTCGCTGTTGTGACTGATGGCACTGTTGTTGTGATTGTTGTGATTGTTGTTGTGATTGTTGTTGTGATTGTTGCTCTGCAGTTGGGCGGCAACGGCGGCGGCGGCAGCAGCAGCTGCCATGGCACCAGCCACTTGCTGTAGCGGATTATCCTCATAGACAGCTGTGGGAATGCCAACATTGAGTCCAATTCCTCCGCCTCCAACTCCGCCTCCAACTCCCAATCCAACTCCCACTCCCACTCCCACTCCATTATTATTATTACCATTGCAAGGTCCTTCGCTTAGCTGCGTCTCCACAAAATGATTGGGCATGTAGCGTTCCAATTTGCTCGCTCCGCTCTGGGAGGAGTCTGTCGAGTGGGCGTGGCTCAGGCTCTGGAGTAAACTATGCTGATGCGGCGTCAAGTTGTCCTTGTTGAGCAGTACGCCCAATTCGGCCGCCTGGCGGCGTCGCTGGTAATAGGATAGTTCATTGTGGCTTTTCGATATGACCGATAGGCGTTTGCCAATGGATCCCCAGCATTCGCCCCGCTGCTCCTCGATCTCCTTGAACAGAAACATGTAGGGCCAATTTCGGCGCACGTGACGTTCCGGATTCTTTTTGAGCTGTGTGTAAATCTTTTTCAGATTCTCATAGCGATTGCAGCACTGCTTTGCGGTTCGCTTTCGCGCACTGAACCGGTTCAGCACTTCGGCGACCATTTCCCACACGCTCGCATGATTCTTGCGGTTCGACTGGAACGCGCTCTGTATCCGCTCCGATTTCACGATATTCAGCAGTGCCACCGACTCCGGCACATTGAAGTAACTCTCCGGCGTACGCGGCGCTCGCTGATGGTGATAACTGCTTGTCACCGTGGGCGGGTTTTTGGTATCCTTAAATAGACATTTCTATTATTAAAATATATATTTTTAAAATACAAAATTTTTTTGTTGATTTTCATTTTTATTTATTACTCATCACATAACATTTATTTGATGATCAATGAATTACAAATAAAAAAAGAAAAGGAAAGATTCAAAAATATATTTTTTTTTTTATCCAAAAAATAAAAGCAAAGTAACAAATTTAAAATTTTTATTTGAAATGATTTTTTAAGTTGACAAAATTATTTGTTTTCCATCTTTTATGTTAATTAATTTGCAATTTCAACAATTTTCAAGAAGTGTTCTTATTTTTAAAGCTACAAAAGTGAAAACATTGTTAAATACCGATTGCATTTTAAAATTGGTTTTAAAATCATTGTCGAACACAATTTCTATAACACGAATCGAAAATTCAAATTTAATGCATTACTCATTTATTTTTTTATTTATTTTTTTTGCGTAGTGAAAGCTATTTATAAAATACAAATTGTTATTGGGCTGTTTTGTCATCCCTTAATTTGAATGATGGTTTTTGGGCATACGACGATCTTAAAAGAATTTTCAATCTAAAGCCTATACTCATTTGATCTTTTCTGACCCTGTAACTGATTAGATCTCGTCATCATCTAGAGAGTTTTGGATTTTCTTGAGCACAGCTAATTATTCAAAAGTCGAGAGCTGATCATTTCGGAGATACTCGTAATCTTAATCATTGACTTGCAATCGTGAGTTAGTAACATGAATTGGGAGAATCTTAACTTTGATTCAAATAACATTTCATTCTCATTTCGTATATTGTGCCCTGAACAACTCAAAAACTATTCAAGCTTTTTTTTTTTCGACTCATCAAAGAAGACTACGAAAAGATTTCCCTAAATCGGAACAAAAAAAACCTTTCAACTTTATCGAATCGAAAACATCGCTTCTCAATAATAAAATACAGTTGACTAAAATTAAAAGCTAAAATACAACTTCAACAAGCCTACATTTTTCTGGAGTAGGGTTTCAAATCTTCGGCATGGCATGGAAACCCTTAAATCTAGTTTTACTTATCGATCCTCAAAACAAAAATCGAATTGTCGATTTATCGTCAAAAAAATATCGACTTAAAGTACCCGAAAATCGAGTTGTCGATATATCGTAAAAAATATCGACTATTCGATGATCAGCATTATCCAAAGAAAAAGTTCGAATTATGGAGACTTTGACTTAAGGGATTACATTTTTTTAAAGTTAATTGCCACTTGATTTAGTTCGAGTCAAAGACGTTCGTGTTATGGAATTTCGACTGTAGAACCAAATGCCGTGAGATTTGAAACTCGAAAAACCGTTGAACATTTTAAGTCTTAGAATATTTAAAGAGAGCTGTAGAATCTCTATCTCTCTCTCTTTCTTTTACTCCATACTATATAGACCCCCGTCAAGTTTTTCGATATGCCAGCGAAGTGCATTGCAGCATAACTGTAACTTTGCAGTGGCGCGCGAGGAGGGGCAGAATGATGAGCGGGGGGTGGGGGGATTTGCATTTAGAATACTCGAATTGCGATCGTGACTAAAAGACGGCATTGCCTCTTCCTTCCTCTCCCGCTCTCCCGCTCTCTCTCTCTCGCTCTCTCTCTCTCTCTCTCTCTCTGCTGTTGTTGTTGTTGTTTTTGGCTAGGTTATTTTTTACTTACCATTTGAGAAATTGTTTAAGTCAGCAGCTTTGTATTATTTTTATTTTCCTTGCAGTGAAGCGTCGTCGGCGTCAGCTGCTCCGCAGTAGGCAGCGACAGCGGCAGCGGCAGCGGCGTCGGCAGAGGTGGCAGCGACGGACTTTTTTTCTGCTGAGAAGGCGTTTAATTTGTCTTCTTCTTCGTCTATGCGAAAACTTTGTAGCTATTTTCTATACACTTTTTGTGTGCGCGTCTTCTTTGGCTGTTCTTCTTTTTGCTGTTCCTTTTGTTGTTGTTGTTGTTGTTGTTGTTGGCGGCGTTTGCATTTCAAAGCGCTGCCCGAAAAAAAGACCTTTTAAAAATAACGCACTTAGACTATTTATTTGGTGTGTACACACTGTACTTCATTTGCATAGATGCAACTGTGTCTGTTAACACACACAGTCTGTCCACTAATTGTTTGGACAAAACCAAAATGCACACATCGGTTGTTTTTTATTTTTTTTTATAAAAAAATATGAAAAAAATAAGAAAATGTATTGTTTATTTGGAAATGAAAATCAAGGTGAAGGAAATATTAGCATGGATTACACGTACACCAAAGTGTCTATTTTTGAATTCTTCGCAATCACAAATAACAGTGAAATTTCATCATTTTTCGAAATCTTGAAAAACATTCATTTGAATGGCTTAAGAATACCTCTCATATGATACAGGAAACCTGGCTTAACCTTATTCTACTCTATATTCTATTGCAGTTCCACTTGTAATAATTAGTAAACAAACGAAAACCTATTTAAAACATACACAAATGCCTAAATAGTGTTAAACTACCAAAACTACTAAAATTATATTTAAAATAACTTTTAAATCTGGACTTTGAAAACAATTCTTATACAAGTGTTATTCCGTAACTTTCATTTTAAATTGAAAAGTCAGTGTTATTTCGTAATTTTTAAATACAATTGACAGATAACAAGTACTTTTTAAGAAATATACTTATGAAATTTAAAAAATAATTGCTATCTCGTAGCTGATACTTTATAACTTACAGCTATTACGGTTGTCAAAATAAAATATGTAAATTTTGTGCTTTGTCAAAACAATTACTTAACTAACTGTATGTAACTGTGTGTGTGTGTGTGTGTAACAAAATGCGAGCAGAAAATCAGAGAAAAATACTTTGGTTCGAGGCACTTGGAACGCTTGTTCTATAGGTTCTTTTCTCCCAATGTTTTTACGCTGTTTTTATTTAATTTTTGTTTCTTTTTCTTCAGTCGTTTTGTGTTGATTTTGTTGTCACAAAATGGGGCGACGACAACGACTATTAATATTTAGAAGTTAACCTTTTAGCCTCGGACTTGCGGCTCATCGGCTACAGTTGAAAATAAAGCGACAAAAAAAAAAAACACGAAAAAAAGTAAAACACTGTATTATATATGTACATATGTTTGTACGTATGTATGTACCTCCATTTGTATTGATACACATGTGTGTATGTATGTATTTAGTACGAGTTTACAGTTAGTCAAGTAACTCTTTAGACAAATTACAAAAATTCAAATCAAAATCTTATAGTGTTTTTTATTTTATTATTTTATTATTGTATATTTGTTTTTTAAAGAAATACCTTTTCCTGATTTATATATTTTTTTAAATTTATTATAGTTGCCTTTGAGTCTTAGAACAAATTAATCAATCAATATCCATTTGGCTTGACTATTTTGAAAAATAAAATACGTATACGCTTTTTTTGACTGCTAGTCGAGTTAACTTTTTTGTCAATACAGTTACTTTATATACTGTAATTGTAACTGTCAGCGGCGGCTCTGCTTTGTTATTGTTGTTTCACACAGCTCGTGAGCTGAAGAGTACAAACATTCACAGACTCACGCACGCACGCACTCACTCACGCACGCACGCACGCACACACGCTCACACGCCCGCACGGACACTAACAAAATGGTTATTCTTGCACTTGCACTTTGTTGCACATTTTCTTCCCACGATTCCTCGCTCGCGCTCTCGCTCTCTCAGGCTCACTCTCAGCGCTCAAGCGACTCTCGCGCGTTCTCGTCTTCTTATTGGCTTTGCTCTTGCATATTGTACAAATATCCATGCATGTATGCGTATGTGTGTATGTGCCAAAATGTCCGTTCGTTCTTAACTAAAACTAACCAAAAAAAAATAGCAAGGCAAAAAAAGCAAAAGCAAAAAAAAAATTAAATAATTTAATATTTGTAGCAACACTAACCACGACAACGACAGCGACAGCGAGCAACGGGCAACGAAAATGAAACTGAACTTTTCGTCGCGATCCCGTTGCCGATACTAACGGGGCAGTCACAGACACGGATACACACAGTCACAACCACACACACACATACACACACACACACACACACACACATACATACATAAATTGCGCCAAGTTCTCTGCCTACGATCGTTAGGCAGACGAATTTGAAATTCTGCTGCTGCTGCTGCTGCTCCTCGGGAGCAGCGTGTTCTGTTGTTGTTGTTGTTGTTATTGTTGGCGTTGGCTGTGCTTTAACTTAGTAGATTGTGACGCCGCGGCGGCAGCAGCAGAGGCAGCGGGCAGCAGGCAGCGGCAGGCGCTCTCTTTCTTTTTCAACATGTGTTAAAATGTCTTGAATTTGTGTGTGTGTGCGTGCATATAAATATATTTACATACAGTGTCTACCAGCTTATTTGACCCAACATTAAACAATTTTAAATACAAAAAAAATGTTTTAAAATCTTTTGTTTAAATTTAAACATTACCTAATTTCAACATTTGGAATACTCGTTTAATATCAATAACGATATTTTATGTAACAAATTATTTTAACAATTTTGCTTAAGCCTAAACATTTAATTCATTAATTTCGATTTTTTTTTCTACTAAAATATAAAGTCTTTTAAATGTATTTTATATACAAATATTTTATCCTCTATCAATTAAAATGATAAAAAAAATAAATGTAAGATTCGCTACTCATTTAAAAATAATCTAATATAAAAATGTGAAATATGTAAGTGTAGTATGTCACATAAGCTTGCAGTCACTGTGCATACATATGCATGTTGGTCTACTTATAGAATCCGAATCAAAACGCAGAGACAACAACCAACACCAGCAATGAGAGCAACAGTTAACTGATGCCCGATTCTGATTTCGATTTTCGATGTCGATTTCCTCACAAGACGCATTCGAAGGAAGCACATGTGTGTGTGTGTGTGTGCAGCTGCTCTGAAGTGGCACAGAGCGATCGAGTTAGAGAGGGAGGGAGAGTGAGTGAGCAAGTGTTCACTTTCTCTCTTTCTCTCTCTCTCTCTCTGACATCTGCAATTGTGCATCTGCAGGAATCTATGGGCATTAACTGTGAGTGGGAAAAAATCGTAGCCTAAAAATAGATACAAGTATGTGCACCCCAAGCAGATCCCCGATTCGGATTCGGATTCGGATTCGGTTGATGATCTTTTAGCGCTGTTGCTGAAGTTTCCATATCAACGACAATACACTTAGTCAAGTCATTGTTTTTACAAAATAAAAATATAGAAAAATTTAAAGGTTAAAATAGTTATTTAATTTTTTCCAAAAGCTATATTTATTTGTTTATTTTTAAACAATTTTTAAAAGTATAAACGCTTGAAAAACCGTTTGTTGCAATTGAGTAAATTTCTTTTAAATTTGTAAAAACAATTACTTGACCAACTGTATATCCCATAAGAATCTAACTTCCTTTGTCCGCGCGCAATAAAAGCTTAACTATCGACAAAGCTTTCAGCTCGCCGAGAACAAGAGTGAGCGAGACGGAGAGAGAAGAGAAAAGAGAAGGAAGGTGAGAGAAGAGAAGAGAAGAGAAGAGTGTAGAGTTGTGTTATTGCTTACACACACACACACACACACACACACGTTCATACATTTTTATGCAGATGCAGTTGAAAGGTGAATATTCAAATCTAGAATATGCATAAAAAATGCTAAGAATATGCACGATGAGTAGCAGGGAGGGGGGAGGGGGGGGGAAGGAGGGGGTTAAAATGACGTAGTCAAACGATGCCCCCCACCCCAAACCAACTCACTCCATTTGTGATCTTCATTGATTCTTTTCGATTGCTCGTTTTCGATTAATTCCTTTTATCATATATTTCAATTTTGAAAACCGTTTGTTTTCGTATTTTTAAACGTACTCTAATTTTTTTTAACTTACTATACTTATGTACACACATAAATACAAAATAAAAGCATAATAAAGTATATACAGTATGTCAAATAATTGTTTCGACAACGAGAACTAAATATTATATTTTTGATCTTTATATTTTGTTTTCTAACTAATTGAATAAGAAATTAAATAAAAGAACTAATATACATAGATTAACTTTTAGTTTTATAATTTTATGTGATATACTGTATATGTATGTGTATTGTATGTATGTATGTATCTATGTACAATATGTTTGACTGCCAACGATCGTCTTCTATTTGTAATCCAAAATAAGTGAATGTATCTGTATCTGAGTATCTGCATCCGTGTATCTGTATCTGTTGCCGTCTGTGGTTCACTTGACGAGTTCTCTGTGTCTTCTTCTTCTTCTACTTCTACTTTTTTTTTCATAAGTATTTTTGGAGTCGCGCTGTAAATGCTTTTGGTTATTCTCATTCGTTATTCGTTATTCGTTATTCGTAATTCTTATTCCGTTTCATGCCTCAAAGTATTCTGAAATACAAATCTCTGCTCTTCCTCTATTTCTCTGAGTACTTACAAATCTCCATACATACATATGCACATACACATGTACATACATAAGTATTCATATGATCTTTTGTATACTCTGTACTCGTAGTTATGATAATGCACAATGTGTTTAGGGTTATCTTTGGCTCAATTATTTAACAGTGCATTCAAAAGAAAAATTCAAAATAAAAGAAAACAGGAAAAAAAAAGAAGAAGGGGAAGAAGAAGAAGATGTAAAGAAAAACACCCCCATGCATAAATACTTGTATTAAGATCATGATAACATTGAGTGAATCTTATTGGGAATTTTTCGATCGAACAGTTTATAAAAATATTTTTCATATTGATCAGTTAGAAAATTAATAAAAATTCATAGTTTCAGAAATTGCAAAGTCTTTCACAACAAATTTAAGTACATAAATTGTTTAATTCCATTGTAATCGGAAAAGTTAAGAATCAAAGAGAGTATAATATTATTTTTTGTTTTTTCCATCTGAAATTCGAATTAGTTTAATTAAATTAACAATTTAAGATTTGTGCAATTCAGCTCAGTTAGTATTAAAAATCCATAGAATTCTATAAAAATATCATTTCAATTTTGATCAGTTACCCAAAGAATGCTCTTTATTCTCTCTCTCAATCTCTATCTGTGTATCTCATAGGTAGACACAGATGTGTAGATATATACATATATATACATATATATATATATATATTTATACACATGATGATGATGATATATATAGAAAAGTATTGCCAGTATCTTTGCGTTTTATAGCTATTGTCTTTTTTTTTTTTTTCCGTTTTTTTCTTTGGTTCGTTCGGTTTTGTTTCTTGTTATTTTTCTTTCTGTTTTTCCGTCGTTTTCAAACCAAACCAAAATGAGTACAAGAGTTATTTTTAGAACTCAAATTTTCTGTGATTTTTACTCGTTACCATTTGTTTTTGTAGTAGTTGTTGTTGTTGTTGTTGTTGCTGTTGTTGTTATTGTTATTGTAGTGACTGTATCTCGATTTCGGATGCTGGAAACTGTTGTTGTTGTTGTAATTCCGTCGTAGATTTTAGGATTTGATTATAATTCTTCGTTCTCAAGTAACATTTGTTGTTTTGAAATAGTTTTATCCACACACACACACGCACACACACACACACACACACATAGATCTAAGTTGAAAGGGGAGCAATTTAGAATCTCCCTCTCTTCCTCTCTCTCTCACTCTCTCTCTTTTCGAAAGACTAAAACGAAACTGTGTTCTCGAGAACTCGTCGAACGTCGAATGTCGATGTCGAAAGTCGAACGTTGTATGGCAACGGCGCAACGAAGAATACTCGAATCCGAATAAGATTTATAGTTGCTATTTTTAAAACGGCATATTAACAACCGTAGGGATCGACACACACACACACACACACACACACGATCGTAAAATAGTACACTTTGTACAGTGTAGACACCTCAATACAGTTGGCCAAGTAATTTTCCTCACCAGCGACCATAATTGTTTAAGGTTTAACCATAACTTTTGATTTACAAAATTTGTAAATAACAAGTTTTTCATCGTTTTTATTTTGAAACAAAATTTAGGAGCTTTCCTGTAACTTTTCAGTAAAAATGGACAACTAAACATATATTTTCAATATTAAATAAAACAACTGTTTTATGTTTTAAAGGAATTTTAGCTATTTTTAAAATTCCTATAATAGTTAAGCAAGTTTTAATTTGGAAAAGTTACGAATTGGCGCTTACATAAAATTTTGTTTTTATATTAACCTATATTTTTTTTAGTTATAAAAAATAGTTATTATTGCTCTTAGATATTATTTCTCATTTTTCAACTTACCAAGTATTATTTAAAAAAAATATTAAATATAATAATAACATAGGAAATTAATTTGGTTTTGATTCACATATCAAAATATTTACTATACTTAAAACATTGTGAGAACAATTACTTGAATAACTGTATGAATTACGTGCATACACACATACAATACAGTTTTATCTGCCAGACGGTTTTGAGTTCTTAAGTTTTTCAAGTGTTACATTTATGTGATCTTACAGCTGTCGCTCTTCTTTTTTCCCTTTGACCCTGGCGTTTATTGAACCTGAAAAGCCATGTGGAAATAACCTAAATTTAATGTAACTGTAATTTACAGTAGCATTAGTGGCAAGCAAAAGAAACAGCGCGGGGGAAGAAGTGTGCCCTCTAGCGGTTAAAGTGCGCAACATTTAAAATAATACATTTTGAAAATAAGATTCAGATTTAATTTGGAAAAACTTTAATTAACAATTATTTATTTGATTTTATTTAAAGTTTTTAATAAGAATTACAAAAATTTAATTAAATTACTAACTAACTATTTATTTACATATACATGATATAATACGAAAATTCGATTTTGAGTAATAATCTGAAAAAAAAAACACATTAGTGTAATTTATAGTAACATTTGTAGCTAGCAAAAGAGATAGAGAGAGAGAGAGAGAGAGAGAGGAAGCGGGAGCAGGAGCGAGCGAAAGAGGCAGATTCCATTCAAGTTAAGTAATGTTTAGATAATCAATTAGCATTACAGACACGCCCTCTAGCGGATAAAGTGTGTAACACATGCTATGCACAAGGCCATTAAAATTGGTGCATACAAAAGCGCAAGCTTAACCCTGAAATCTGTCACACACACACATTCCCATACATACATATGTATGTATGTACTTTTATACGTGTTGGGAGAGGAGCTTTAATCAAATGCCATTGTAAACTTGATGCGAGATTAAATAACATGTTGAGGTGAGAGCATGTGATAACAGGTGTGTGCACACATAAGCTTTCAGACTTAGCGACACATTGCGAGCGTTATTTGCATATCCTGGCAAATAACACAAAACAAAATTATAAAGTGAAAGTTCACACACACAGTACGTGTATACCTAACACAAGCAAAGAGCGGCAGCGAGAGAGCGCCAAAGATAGAAGGAGAGCGAGTTGGACGCTCGTGCGTTTGCGCTATTGGTCGTTGCATTTACTGTTGCCTACTTTCGAGCGACGCGACTCGATGTGTGTGTATGAGAGAGAGAGAGAGAGAGAGAGTGTTGATAGACTTGTAGCAAAGCAAACTCTGTTATACATACACACATCTGTATAGCCAGGAAGTTAAAGCTCTTTTGTAAAGCGAGCGTGCACTGGAGATGCCAGATCTTTTGCTTATTGTACTTATGCCAACTGCCTGCTGGTCTGGCAACAGTTTGTGAACTGTGTCCTTTATACCAAGTTTATAAGGTAGTTAAAACGGATAAATTGCAAATATTGCATACATATTTTAATTATGCATTTATTTACTTATTACAGATTATTTAGATATGTACATACATCAAGTGATTTAAAATTAATAAAACTAAACTGATTTTCTATATGTACATACATATGTATGTATTTTAAAGGGTCGAGTGTATACTCTAAAATATAAAACGATTTAAAAGTGAAGCTTAGATTTGAAAAGTGCATTTAAGAAGTATTTATAAATTTAAACTAAATTCATATCAGTATTTCATCATTCAATCTTTAGACTAATTAAGCTGTCGTGTAAACTTGGTATTAGTTACTAGAATGTAGCAAGAGTCACAAAACTTCGCCAACGCTTTCTCTCCCACTCACACACACACACACACACGCACACACACGCACACACGCACACACACACAGGAGTGTAAGCTGAAGCTGTAAAGGGCAGCGAAAGCTTTTATTTTTTTTCATTCTTGCTCTTTACGAAACGCCAAAAGCAACCGAAAACGAAAAAGAAGAAGCAGCGGCAGCAGCAGCAGCAGCAGCAGCAACAGAAGCCAGCGACGACTCGAACGGGAGTGAAAAGCGTTACTGTTGTCTCCCAAAAAGAAAAAAGGAGAAGCAAAAGCAAAAGCAAAAGAAGAAAGTTATACACACGGAAAAATTGCAAGCATTCATTTCATTCTTCATTCAGTGAATCAACGCCGCAGCAAGTCGCAAGTTCGAGTCGCAAAATTGTAATTCAAAATAATAATTATTATAATAATTCGCGCAAAAAGTTTAATCAAATCAAATCAAATTCAATGAAAATAAAAGCAAATCGAAATAATACACATACAAATGCGCATACGACAAACATATCACAAATGGCCTGCTAACATTTTTTTTAAATTGTAACTGTGTGCGTGTGCGTGTGTGTGTGTGTCCTTTTTGTTGTTAATTTTTTGAAGCTTTCAATTTGGCAGCTGCTGTACATGTGTATGTGAGTGCAATTTAAAGCATTTGCATCAAGTGTGTTTGTGTGTGTATGTGTGTGTGGGCCACGTGAATCAAATGCGCGCAACAAAACACACACACGCATATATGTATACAGATACACCAATACACACACACTAAAGCAAAGTGCCAAAGGTACAGAAAGTGGCAGTGTGTCCCTAGCAAAGTTAGAAGTCCAAACTGCCAAAACGGACAGCGGCAACGCCAACGTCTACGTCGACGTGAGCGTCAACGTCGGCGCTTCTTCCTTTTCAAATGGCATGTGTGTGTATGTGTATATGTTCGTGAGTGAAAGCGAAAGTGATACAAAAGTTGAAATTGAAAATGATATTGAAAACGAAATGCAGTTGAAGTATCTCTTTCCCCCTCTCCCTCTCACTCTCACTCTCTCTCTCTCTCTTTCTCTCTCTCTCGTTAAGAGAGCGACAACAAATGAATAGAAGCAGCAGCAACAACAAAAAAGCTTCAAAACTGTTGAATATAGAATGACGTTGCAGACAAAAATCAATGTAAAATATAAAGCGATAACAGCAACAACTACAATAACAGCAACAGCAACAGCAACAGCAACAACAGCAGCAAACGCAATTCTGAGTCGCACGAATACATACATACATGCCAACAGACAGACACACACATATTAAACGCACGCACAAAATATTCAAGCACACACAAACGCTACGTGTCGGCAGAGGACAGCAACAGCGACAGCAACAGCAACAGCGACAGCGACAGCGGCAGAGGCAGCAACAGCGACCGAGGCAGCGAAAGGCCTAAAAAGGAAGCAATTGGAATTGTCAAAGCGAATATCAACTGCAAACCAACAAAACAACAAAGCAATAGCAACAACATCAACAACAACAGCAATTGTAAACACTTTATTTCGACTAGACGCCATTCACAATGAAGCCATCGGATTTGTTGCTGGTGTTGGAAAAGGTAAGCCGAATGCACAGTTACTTTTCTTTTTTCTTTTTGGGGGTTTCTCGAATGCGATTTTCGACTCTCACTGTGTCATTTTGTCACAGCTAAAAATGGAGCGTGCATACAGTACGTCCATTAATTATTTTGTCAACGGTAAAAATTCGTCTACAGTGTGGCATGTAATTGTTTTGACAACGACAAAAATTCAGATTCAGTATGGCCAGTAAGTGTTTCGATAATGAAAAAATGTATATATAGTATGTCCTGTTACTATTTTAATAGCCAAAAATTTGGCCAAATAGTATGTCAAGTAATTGTTTTGACAAATTGTCTTGCTAACAAATAAGATTCATGTGAAGTAAGTCAAGTAACTGTTTAGACACATTATAAAAATCCCCATCCAGTACTTGTTTTGACAAAGTCTAAAATTCACATAGAGTGTGTCTAGTAGTTGTTTGTTTTGTTTTTTGTAACTGTTTTGACAATTAACAATAAATTTAATATTTTTTAGCAATAATGGTTTTTTAAGGGTTTTCGAAAATACATGTGATGCGAATATATGCATATTTTTCCATTTTAAAACAGTCCCTTAACCAACTGTTTTTGAATCTTATCTGGATCTGGGTCTTATAATTTACTTCTACATAAGATAAGATTGTAAGATTTATGTTCATATATTCTTTTTTATTTAATTAGACATGTTGTTGAAATTCTTCTGGGAAAGATAAAAATATAAATATTGAGAACCATAGGGTTTAACTTTTATTAAGAACTAGACAAAAATTATGTTAAATGCGTTATTGCATCTCTAATTTAATTGTATTCAAGAGATATTATTTAATTCGATAGTTGTTTATGTATATGCAAATATCTCTTTGATATTTATCAGAGAGCTTAATTAGTTATGGACAATATTATTGGGCCTTAGTCAAGTATTTGTTAATGATATAAAAAAGGAAAATCCATTGGATCTTAGTACTTCTTCATTTCTTTTAAGTCATAAGTAACTTGAAAAAAATATATTAAAAAATTTAAATTAATAAAAATAAATAATAAAAAAAACTAATTGAAACTCTAATTATAATAATTAATTGAAAAAATGTATTTAAAAAGAAAAACGCTTTTTTTTTGTAATTATACTCGTATTATGTTAGTTTTGTATTTTGTTAAAACAATTAATTGACTGAGTGTGGATGTTATTCTTCCTTGTCAAAAGAATCACTTGACATACTGTACATGTAATTATAAATGAGTGTGTGTGTGTGTGTGTTGTACAAATGAAGCGAATTTGCTGTTGTAATGCTTGCCGTAAAATGTCCATTACGATAGACACACATACACACACACATAAGGAGACACCAACGTAAAAGAGAGTTTGTGTGTGTGTGTGTGTGTGTGTGTGTGTATGTGTGTGCATGTATATGGACTTATGCAAATCCATTTGGCTTTGGACTCGCTTGTAATGCTGCTCACACATACACACACACACACGCACACATACATTTATATATGTATATATGCGACAGCTAAAACAACAACAACAAGAACAACAGGAAGAAAAACAAAAACGATGTTGAGCCGAAGCGTAAAAGCATACGCTTAGGTAAGGGAGAAAAGGATGGAGAGGGAGCTTAGGTATGTGTGGGCAGTAGAAGGAGTGGATGGTGAGGGGGTGGGGGTAGGGGAATGACTTGATGGCGGGGCTGTTGGAAGGGGTAGGAAAGGAAAGGAAAGGAAGGAAGCATTTCGATGCTGCTGCGTTATCTTTATGGCTCTGTGTCTGTTGTGTTGCCCAGTTTAGAGTCTCGCTGGACCCCGTTTCCTCCCCCCCCCCCTTCCTTTAGCCCGGCCCCTCAACACTTTCTCATTCCCATAGAAGTACAACGTGAATATTTATATCACATCGCATATATGTATGTACATATGTATATCCCATTATATGTGTGTGTGTCCACTTTGGTTGCAAGTTGGACTCTTCATGGTTTTTTTCTTCCTTTTTTTAACAGCAGCAGCCAAAACTGAGGTTTTTTAATGAATAGCTTAACAAGTAAATTTAAATAGTGGTTATGGTCGAACCCCTTCGGATTTTAATACAAATACTTAAAGTTAGAGTTTTAAATCAATTATTATTAATTTTACAATTCTCTATAAAATTTATAACAATTAATATAAAAAAGTATTCAAATTGAGTCTTTCAAAAATGGTGTGATAAAGATTTGATTAAAATGTAATATATTGAAATCAAATATATCAATAATATAATACTTTATGCGAAAGCTAAAAAGGATTAAAGTAAACAAATAAATCACTTAGATTTATATATTTATTATTGGAATCAGAAATATAATATAAATAGACAGCATCGAAGTCAGAATATGAAGTAGATAAATAACATGAAGACACTGTGATTAGTGCAGTTGGTTATTAGGAAATCCTTGACGAATATAGAGCAAGTAGAATCATACTCGGAATAAGATAGATAATGTACAGTGAAACTCGTTATCGTATTGTAAAATGGTTATATTACATTATAAATTGCTTTTCTGAGAATATAACTCATACGCATATTACGCATACGACCCATTGCTCAACATTATTGCCTTGAATAGAAGCAAACGAAGAAGGAGACAACAGCAGGATGCGCTGTTTTGAATCAAGTTTCATTTTGATGGAATCTGATGAGACGACACAATAAGGGAAAAGTAAGAGGAAGCATCCTTCCTCCCCCTCCACTTGTTGTTGACCTTTTCTCTTTTGAAGTCGCTGCTTGTTGCATTTGACAAGGACAATTTCATTGAGTCTTCATTAGGCGTGGTCCGAGCTCTGAACGTAAGTATTCCCTTATTATTGCAAAACTCTGCAACAAAAATAAGAAAAACATAATTACGAAATATGTAATTTTAAAAGAAATATTGAAAAGTGAAATGTTATTAGAAGCTTTTAATTGGGTACAATAAATTGGGAAGACAAAATTAAAAAATGAAACACCTCGCCCTATAATTTAGTATACTTTTGTAATATTCCTTGGGAATAATAGGTATTTTCTTTAAATCAGTTAACGAGTATCATACTTTATTTTATGTATTGAAAAATGTTCACTATTTTTAATGAACATCGCCACAAAACTGTTTTTTTAAATTCAAAAAATATACTCTTTATAAAAAATATCGTCCTTAATTTGTGGAAAATAATTCTAGTATTCAGTGTGTACTGTGCTGGAGTTAATCTTTCTAATTTCAATTAAACAAGAATATTTTCGTAGGGCTTAAAATGGTTTATTTTTTATTTTTGTATATAATGTTAATAAATTAAAAAAAAGTGAGTGTACGATCTATTTTTTTTTTGAGTGTAGCAACTCAGTTGATGTTATATAAAATGCTCGCCCTCTGTTGCATACAATATCACACACATCTATATTTATATATATACATATATATATATATATATATGTATATTAATTTGTTTATGTGTATATATGTACATAGATACACAGTCATATCCTGGCCGGACTCATGGCCTTTCGTGGGCTGCGTAGGCCGCAGAAAAAACTTGTTGCAAATATCGATTGTTAGGCTTGTGGTTGCTGCAGAGAACTGAGAATCACAGCACAGATAGGCAGATGGCGGGGAGGGGGGAGGGGGGAGGGGGGCATTGGGTGATGCCAAAGGCAGTGTTGGAAAGCGGAAGGAAAGGGAGAGGGAACCGGAGGGAAGCTGAAAGTCATTTCAATTTGTGCTTATCACGGCCGTTGGCATTGAGCGTACTCGACTTTTAACTTGTTTTTTTTTTTTACAACTATACCCTGTAAACAGGCAACCAATGGGTAGTCTAAACAGTATAAATTAATTGCGTTGTCTTGCAAATTCTTTAAACGTATAAACTTTTTATTAGATGTGTAAACATATTAAAGCTTACACTGAACAAATTCATAAAACTTAGAAAATTCGTCTACAAAATTAATATTTTTGTTTTTATGCCCACTAACAATACATAAAAAAATGTGGTCTTTCTTTCTTTTTATTGATCAAATACAAACTTTTCTGAATTATACTTATTATTTGCTGATCATTAAAAATGTACATCTATTAGGAATTGCTCTGGTATCAAATTTGTGTATTTTAATAATGGGAACGTGTAAAACGGATTTTTTGTGATGTGGATAGTGGGGAAAACATGTGTATTACAAAACTGTTATACATATTACGGACTGTTTTACAGGGCATTTGCTAGTCAGGCAGCTCGGTCTGTTGTTGTCAAGTGCTTACATATTTTCTATCATATTTCTCAAGCCCGCTGGGAAGCCTCGAATCTCAATGCCACTTGCGTCTTTCATTTGCAAAAAAAAAAAAAAAAAAAAAAAAAAACAGAAAAAAGAAAAAAGAATAAATAAACCGCAGGACGAAAAAGGGCTTCCAGTTCATTGGCGTCCGCTCAAGTATGAAACCAATTAAACCAATGCTTTCTTCTCTTCCTCTTTCCTTTGCTCTCCCTCTCCTTCTCTCTCTTCTTGGCATTCTGTTGCTGATTTTAGGTCAAGTTCAGGATACCATTGCCACCGGGTGTCAGCTCCACAACGCTGCTGCCGAAACTCATACGCACCAAGGATGTAAAGCAGCTGCAGGATGGAAATGCACAGCCCACAAAGCCCAAGCTAACGGTATGCCAAAAAATATAATAATAATCCAAAATATTTAAAGAAAAAACACACAAAAGTGCCTGAGCAGTCAGAAATTAAAACATATCATATTTAAAAAAAAAAAACAAATATTTCTCAACTCAAAATAAAACAAATTTAAATTTAAAATGGCAGTAACAATTTTGAATAACACTTTTGATCAAGCTCACAGGAAATTTAAGTTGTCAGTGCTTAGTTAAAAATTGTAAACTACTTTTCAACATATTTATTTATATTATTTGTATTTGGCATTAATAAACTAAGCCATTATTATTATTTAACATGGGCTTAATTCTTTTCTTTTTTGTTCTTAAACTGTTTTTCTGGACTTCTGATATTTAGAAATGTCTCAACACCCTCGATCTGACCTCATTGGGCATTGGATCCTGCTGCGGTACCGGCATGTACCTTGTTGCCGGCATGGTCGCTCAGAGAATGGCTGGACCCGGTGTGGTTATTAGTTTTATTATAGCAGCGATCGCGAGTATTTTCTCAGGTAAGCCATATACAAAATTTCCAACAAAAAAAAAAAAAAAAAAAAAAAACAGTCGAGCGCACTCGACAGCAAGATACCCTGTACCTCAAATTTGATGCCCTTTCTAGAAAGGCCAACAGTTTTCATAGTAATCCTTAAATTAAATCTTATTTTAAGCCCCTTCTGTTTGTAAAAAGTATCGAGTACCCTTTCCTCCTGAATCTTGCCAATACTTAATACTTGTTAATTTTTATTTAATTTCCTCCTAGGCGCTTGCTATGCGGAGTTTGGCGTTCGTGTGCCACACACATCCGGCTCAGCCTATATGTATTCATATGTGGCAGTTGGAGAATTTGTAGCTTTTATAATTGGTTGGAACATGATATTGGAATATCTAATAGGCAAGTGCTCGACATACAATTAAAGCCCTAGGCTAGCTTTTCTATCTTGGGCTATCATTGTTACTTATGTATATTCTATTCATTTCTTTTTCAGGAACAAGTGCCTGTGCCTGTGCGTTAAGTTCAAGTTTTGATTCATTGACTGGCAATGCGATTGCGACTGCGATGAGCGAGTCAATTGGCACGATATTCGGTGAGCTGGATTTGATTTGACAGCGGTGGGCACGCACTGGCTCTGAGAGCAGCGGCGGCTCTTTTTGTTATCGCTAGCTAAAAATGAACAACAACAACATAGCAAAGATGCAGATTACACTAAATCAAGTATCTATTGAGATTGTATGATTTTTTCAAAGTGGCTTATAATATAACTATTCTGCGACCCAATAGGAAGACTCTTATCGGATTGTTGTTGTTGTTGTGCTCCCTAGTTAAGATTTCGTGCCCACCGCTGATTTAGAATATAAATTTTCACAAATTAATGGATTTTGCTTTTAGGCAAACCACCTGATTTTATTGCCTTTGGCATAACGCTGATGATGACCTGCGTTTTGGCGATGGGCGCCAGTAAATCTGTGATTTTTAATCACACCCTAAATGCCATCAATCTGGCGACGTGGGTTTTTGTTATGGCCGCCGGTCTCTTCTATGTCGATACCAAAACGTGGTCGGAGCATCAGGGATTTCTGCCCTACGGCTGGAGTGGTGTAAGTATTCCGTCAATCTAATACTTTTATTCCCATCTCTTCTATTGTCTCCCTCTCTTAATTTCGCCTCTTTCTTTCCCTTTTCTTTTCTTTTCTTTTCTTTTTTTTTTTAGGTCTTTTCGGGAGCTGCCACATGTTTCTATGCATTTATTGGGTTCGATATTATCGCAACCACCGGCGAGGAGGCTCACAATCCCCAAAAGAGCATTCCGAAGGCGATTGTCGGTTCCCTCGTTGTTGTCCTCATTGCCTATGTCACCGTTAGTCTAGTCCTTACTTTGGTCGGTGAGTATTGCCAGAGTTTTCAAAACTTTCAATAGAAATTCATTTTGTTGTTTTGATGATTTAAGATTCTAAGTTTGTACATTAAAATCCTTAAATAACGCCTATTTGATAACCTTAAATGTCAAAACATTTCTTGCAATCCCTGGTATTTTTATTATCTCTTGCAGTACCGTACGATCACATCAATGTTGGAGCTGCACTTGTCCAGATGTGGTCCTATGTGAATGCGCCCAAGTGCCGGGCGGTGGTCGCAGTCGGAGCCACCGCTGGACTCTCGGTGGCCATGTTTGGTTCCATGTTTCCCATGCCGCGTGTCATCTATGCGATGGCACAGGATGGTTTAATCTTCAGGTGAGTCCCGTTATTTTTAGCTATTTGCCTATTATTTAAAATTCTGTTAATTTAAGATATTTTTTTTATTTTTATTGATTTTTTTTTGTCGTCTGCCTTAAGTTTGTAGCAGGCATAGAGATTTAGGTAATAGTTAAATGTAATTATCGCCTAAACAGAGTATGTTATGATATTTACAGTGTATGTTATGTTATTAACAGTGTATGTTGTGATGCAAATATATAAAATAACATAACATACACCATTAACGTATATTTTTGTTAACAGAGTATGTTATGATATTTACAGTGTATGTTATGTTATTAACAGTGTATGTTGTGATGCAAATATATAAAATAACATAACATGCAAATATATAACATAACATACACCATTAACGTATATTTTTGTTAACAGAGTATGTTATGATATTTACAGTGTATGTTATGTTATTAACAGTGTATGTTATGATGCAAATATATAAAATAACATAACATGCAAATATATAACATAACACACACCATTAACGTATATTTTTGTTAACAGAGTATGTTATGATATTTACAGTGTATGTTATGTTATTAACAGTGTATGTTATGATGCATATATATAAAATAACATAACATACACCATTAACGTATATTTTTGTTAACAGAGTATGTTATGATATTTACAGTGTATGTTATGTTATTAACAGTGTATGTTATGATGAAAATATATAAAATAACATAACATACACCATTAACGTATATTTTTGTTAACAGAGTATGTTATGATATTTACAGTGTATGTTATGTTATTAACAGTGTATGTTATGATGCAAATATATAAAATAACATAACATGCAAATATATAACATAACATACACCATTAACGTATATTTTTGTTAACAGAGTATGTTATGATATTTACAGTGTATGTTATGTTATTAACAGTGTATGTTATGATGCAAATATATAAAATAACATAACATGCAAATATATAACATAACATACACCATTAACGTATATTTTTGTTAACAGAGTATGTTATGATATTTACAGTGTATGTTATGTTATTAACAGTGTATGTTGTGATGCAAATATATAAAATAACATAACATGCAAATATATAACATAACATACACCATTAACGTATATTTTTGTTAACAGAGTATGTTATGATATTTACAGTGTATGTTATGTTATTAACAGTGTATGTTGTGATGCAAATATATAAAATAACATAACATGCAAATATATAACATAACATACACCAATAACGTATATTTTTGTTAACAGAGTATGTTATGATATTTACAGTGTACTTTATGTTACCTACAGCGCATGTCATCTGTCACTTATGTTTATTTACAGAGTATGTTATATTCGCTAACTGACAATGTTATGTTCCAACCAGTGCATGTTATGCTTTATATTTGTAGCATAGCATACACTGCAAACAACACAACATTATCTGTTAACGAGTCTAACATACTCTGTAAAAAAAGATAGCTTAAGCAGAGAAGAATCAAGTATTCTGTAATCGGCGACAGAATGAAACAGTCGCACATTACGTATTTTATATATGTAAATATATATGTATATGAATATGTTGAATAAATATTGAATATTTTCAACTAATTAAATGATAATCGTTGATAATTTGAACAGGCAACTGTCGCATCTGTGGCAGCGGACAAATGTGCCTGGACTGGCGACCATTGGCAGTGGATTGGCCGCTGCTTTGGTGGCGCTCACCGTCCGCTTGGACATTCTGGTCGAGATGATGTCAATTGGGACACTGTTGGCCTACACTCTGGTGTCCACCTGTGTGCTCGTCCTGCGCTATCAGCCGCACAGTACATCGCTGGTGGAGCTGTTGCCGGCTCAGCTGAGGACTCCGCTGGCTCCTGGGACGGCGACAGATCCTCATGCCAGGCCATCCGAAGTCCTGGAGCCGAACAAGTTGACCATTAAGCGGGTGACGCGCGGCATGTCCGATTCGGATGATTCGTTTATCGATGACAGTCCCGAGGGCTATTTGGGCGGTCGGGATGATCAGTTTCTGGTCTCGGATCGATCGGAGAACAAGTTCTATGGCAGTGTTCACGGTGCACCAACTGGACCCACTGGACAGGCGACCGCATTCGATACGATGGGCTTGAATTTCATCACGCGAAAAATACACGATTATGCGTACCTGTGTCCTGGCTTCTTCCCCTGGATCAATCCCGGCCAGGCGACCTCCGAAAGTGGTACGTACTTACTTATTGAAAAATGTTTGAAAATAATCTTTTGAAATTCCAAAATCTCAATATAACAAAAAAAAAAAAACACTTTGATTTAATTAAAATCATAACTTAATCTCAGACCTAATTTAAATAGAGTTGAAACAAAAACTCTTAAAACAACATTTGGAAATTTTAATAAAAATAATATTAAAAAAATAAATATCCAAAATCTCAACATATAAAAATCACTTTGATTTAACTAAAAACATAATTCAATCTCAAACCTAATTTAAATATAGTTGAAACAAAAACTCTTAAAACTAATTATGCCAGTTAGTTTAACAATGAAATTTGAGAACTATATGTATAATAAAACTATTTTTTGAATTTTAATTCTATAATTCAAAAAGAAAATTTGTTTGAATCAATGTGTAAGAAATGAGTTATATAATACAGTCGAACTTCAATACCTCAAATTTGTTCAAAATCGAACTGAAGTCGCAATAAACTTTAAAAGAAGAATTCCATAAGATTTTGGATAATGGTGATTCGAGTTAGGGAAGTTCGACTGTAACTTGCCAAAGATCTACAGCTCGAAACTTCGTAATCGAAATTCAAAATATTGATATAAAATTATACGTTATGCTCTTTTTGCTTTCTCTCATTTCTTTTCGACATCGACACAAAATTCCGTAACCAATTCGAACTCGAAAACGAACTCGAAAACGAACTCGAACCAGGCATGTATGTCACGAAACTAGTTGGAATCATGTTCGGTTTCATATTCTTCTTGGATTTGTTCGCTGCCATCGGTTGGTCCGGCGGGCTCGCCATCTTCATTTATATCATTTTATTTATCGGCATATTTGTGATATTATTGATTATATCGAGACAACCACAGAATAGGTAAAGATCTTAATTCCCTTCTCAATTCATATCTAATCTGATTGCCATATCAAATTCTCATTGCATTTTAATGTTTGTTTTTATTACTATGTGTAATTTCACAGATATGCACTCGCGTTTCTTACGCCTGGACTTCCATTTATTCCGGCTATCGCAATAACTGTTAACATTTATTTAATATTTAAGCTAAGCATACTGACCCTCATTAGGTTCACCGTCTGGATGTCCCTCGGCTTCATCATGTACTTCTACTACGGCATCACGCACAGCAGCCTCGAGCAAACCACCGATGAACTCGAGCTCCATGTCGACAAGGACTATGTAAGTTCAAAAACGATATCTGTGTCTTTCTTTTTAAGTTTCACATTCGAAATCTCGTGATTGATTAACATTTAATCAACTTCTCATTTGTCATCATTTGTGTAGATCAACACTTTAAAGCAGGGTATAACCGATTCGAAACCGAAACGTCTTCAGTTGCATTTCGATTTTCGTTTATCGGTTATGCAAAATGTTCGTATATCGGTTACTAGTTTTTTGTTCACAAAAAAATTGATAAAAATTTTATTGAGATCAATTTACAAATTAGGAATGAAAATCAGATTAGGTTTAAGAAAACGTTGATCACAACATAAATAAATTTTATGCTTGACCAAACCGAAATTAACCGATATGCATGAATCGGTTTCTTAACGGTTATTTCGGCTGCAATAATTTCGGGTTTTGGGTTTCAATCTAATAAAAAAGTTTTCTTTCGGTTACGGCTACCAGTTTTAATCGTTTAATACCGGTTATCGGTTATCGGTTACGGTTTTAATCCCTGATTTGAGCAATTATTCGAACTGCGCGAAGTACAAAAAGAAAACAAGGAATTCACAATAACTATTAATTATAACTGGATTTAATTTGAACTTTTGCAGAGCAAAAACGTTGATGACAAGGTCGTGTGGGATCAGCAATCGTATAATCAGACGCACGAACCCGTCTGGGCCAGCAAGGAGATCAAACAGCCCACAAGTAAGTGGAAGATTCAATTAGACTAATACACCGAGAGAAAACCCGTACTAAAATGAAGTTCGAATCAATTCGAATTAGGTATTTGCAATTCTTAATGTGTATACGAATCAGAATTCTCCAGTGATTCTTGCTTGTCTGCTACGGACACTGAGAAATTACCATAATACTTATATTGAACCGAATTTGAACTAAACCTTAAGCTGGAAAATTCCATATAACAAATCATACTTGGGATAATTGATACTAGTTGCTTAAATCATAGTGAGAAATTAAGTTGTTCCGTTATGAAACTGATTGTAAGAGTATTCTTGCTTAAACTTTTAACCATTTTTCGATTTTTTAGAGCAACGGTATAGCTATGGCAAGACATCGACATCAACATCAAATGCTGGCGCCCAGAGCGGCTCAAAGAATCCTGCAAATAAGTCCGGTAAGTCTACGGACACAAGATCAACGCCGAAGTCAACTGGAACTGGAACTGGAACTGGAACTGGTACTGGTACTGGAACTGGAACTGGATCCAATGTGGCCCGTGGAACGACGGGAAACTCATCTGGACGTACACTCGAGCATCAATATACTGGACAGTTTAGCATGTTTATAGACGAGGGAGCGTTTCCCACGTGGGATGATTAGAAGCACTACGATTACGATTATTCCTTAAAAACATTCCCGAATCGATAACCAAAACATAAACAGAAACGGCTGATGAGGCTTACATCTTATCGGGTGATTAATTCACAAACAGTCAAGTAAATGAATCTCAAGTCTATCTAAAAGCAGAGCTGAAAGTAGTGATTTCAATTTGTTAGCATTGATTTTTATGACATAACTAAAACTTCCAGAACCACCCACATATTTCATTTAACTAGTTAAAGATTTCAACAAACTCTAAAACCCTAGTGAATTTCATAAAATTTGATCTACACTTTTTTTTTAGTCCATGGAAATTTAGTTGATTTTTCCTGCTGCTACTTAAAGCTCGCGCGGATGGCGACTTTTTTAAATATTCAGTGGAATTCACACTATTCCCAGTGACAAATTAGTAACAGTTGGACTTTACTAAGTTCTAGTGGAGAAAAAAGATCAGTTAAACTTCAATTGATTTAAGATCAGTCGAGAGAAATGTATGAAAATTTAGTTGAAATTTTCTGATAGTTGAAAAATGTAACTAATTAAATCAGTTATTTGTTTTTTTTCATAGAAAAGTGCAATAAAAAGAAAAATCCTTTTAATGTGCTTGTTTAAAAAATGTATTCACTATTCCCAGCTCTGCTCTACACTCACCTTACCAACCTAACCGACCTTATCGATCCCAACAAGCTACATATTGAATTTAATCTAACCTAACTTTGCATATAGAAAGAAAGAGAGAGCTGGCAACCAATACCTGTAAATATGATTAGACTTATTAAGTTTAACGATATATACACGATATATATACGATATATATACAACCGTTACGTACAGTGGAGCCTCAGTCAAAGATTTTTTTCGATTTCATCCTTGAGATTGAGGTTTCACTGAATAGATTCATACATAATTACAGACAACATCTATGACCGATATACAATATATATAATTATACA
Organism: Drosophila rellima; assembly: GCA_035043635.1. NCBI lineage: Eukaryota > Metazoa > Arthropoda > Insecta > Diptera > Drosophilidae > Drosophila > Drosophila rellima. The sequence goes on from JAWNMV010000678.1 coordinate 2,689,105, forward strand.
AACACATATTATATATACATATATATATATATATATATATATATATAGCAATTAATTGATAGATGGATTGATTGTTAGATTAATATGCAAAAAATACAGGTGATTCAGTGAAAACTTGATACAGACGCTCCGCTTTCTTCAATTCGATTGGCAACCTTGGCGTTTGGGTTAATTCTTCTCTTCTTAATTTGTTGTATCTTCAATTTGAGGTTAGGTTGCCAATCGAAAGTGAAGAGCAGGTTGCAAAAGAAGAAGCACAACAGATATTTTTGAGATTGTTAAGCACAAAAATCGAGAAATTGGTTGGCCAGATATGTATATATATATATATATATATTTATAGGCTGCCATTTACCAAACTACATATATGTATAGTTTATCTAACCTCACTCTGTAGAATTGTCTGTGCCTGTGTGTGTGTGTGTGGATGAGTGTGTGTATCTGTATAGCACATACATTTTCAAATGCACTCACACACTCTCACACACACACACACACACGCACACGCACATAAAAACAGAGAGCACTCATATTTATAGGAAAGTCCCAAAAAAGGAAGAGAATTCAATTTGTCATGTCTTCTGATCGCGTCTTCTAGAAGTACATAGGTCATTATTTTTGGGACATTCAAATGAAAATGAAGCACACATACTTACATACTTACACAACCATATAGGAATGTCTAAAAAAACAAAATAAAAATATAGTTTTCGTCTCTTCTGATATGAAAAGTAGATTAAAAGAAACGAAAAATACATTTTTTGGGACATTTGCTTGAACAAGGACACCAGACACACACACAAAAACACATACATACACATATATACACTCTAAAACCCAATCTGCAATCTTGAATCTTGAATCTTGAATCTTGAAACTTTACTCGTACTTGTATTATCATCAGAATCCTACGATTATCTTTATGATTATTGACATTGCCATTACAGTTATTGTTACTATATGCCCCTTTATGCCATACATTATGCATTATACATTTATACATTATAAATGTACGTATACATATTTGTGTACTATATACTATATACTATATATGATACGATTTACAGTTACGGTATTATATATATTTATTCGAAAATGTGTTATTCTTTATGCTCTAGATGCTCGCGCTAAACTCATTTTAAAGCGGTATTCGGTATTTGTTGTAATTCAATAATTATCTTAAAATTTACTTAAATCTACCCACAAAACAAAACAAAACTAAACAAAAAATATACCAAAAAATTACAAAAAAGGGACAAAAAAATGATTAAGAAAATTTACCATATTTACTAATCAAATCGAAAACTATTCAAATTCAACATTTTTGTAAAAAAAATAATACAAAAGCAAATACTTGTGTAAAAAATTAATAACAATTATGAAGAAAAAAATACTTACAAAAAATTCTAATATTTATATACAAAGCATACCCTTTTCCACTTTATATACTACAAGAGGCAAACCAAAAACATTCTTAACTATATACGATTTATAATATATATATCTTTAATATCTAATTACTCTTATTATTACTATTGCTATTATTATTTTAGTATTTTTCATTCCAAGCTTAAGACAACAAATACATCTGTACATATACACATACACATACAAAATGACAGAGACAGACAAACATAACCTAAAAAAACCTGCACTAAAGAGTATCTGCTAGAAAAATACTAAGAAATACCAAAGAATTGAAAAATCAAGTAAGCAAAACTACAAAATATTTGGGTCATATAAGTTATGTGGCCTGGTTATATGGATGTACCGAAATATTTACAAACATACAAACTATCCCTAAGAATTGAATTAAGGAGGATTATAACATATAAAAATATACCAAAGTATATAAACATTTTGAAACTGTTCCAATTCGATTTTTTTTTAGCCCCATTACGAACAAGCTTCGAGCATGACTTTCACATTTATTTTAGATACTTATCATTATTCTTAACATTTGTATTATTATTATCAGGGATGGCAAAAATGTCCAAAAACACCACAAAATTGAATTTTGTATTTATCGTACGCTTGATATTTTTATAAATCAAAATTTAAACATTTTTTATGAAGTGAATCCAGAGTTATAATATGATTTTGAAATCATAGCAAGATAAACTAAAAATTTGTTCAATAAGGTCCCTTATAATTATGAATATTATAATTATGATTGACTTATTGTATATACTTAAGAATTGAAGTATAATGGGAGCATTATAATGATTTCTCCGGGTTTTTCAGCTCTTGTATTCATACGATTCACTTTGAGTGCCAAATGCACCCACGTACTCGTACTTTGAATAGACCACAATGCAAGTCTCTTAACACTGTCAGACCTACAAATAATTTCGTAGAACTTTCCGGACCAAAAACTATTGAACTTATGACAGATCATAGGTTTTTAGTTTTCTATCCCCCTCCCCCCACAAACTACTTCTACGATGAGACATAGGTTTAAATTGGACAAATCAGACACAATATACGACTTGTACATATGAAATGATCTATATGTAATCGTAGTATTGTATCTATATATTTTTATGAGACAGAAACCAAAACTTACAAAAACTTACAAAAAATAACATAAACGATAAACTTGAAGAACCAGCAAAAGGAAAAGTAAATAGGGGAAAACCAAAAATGAAAAATAAAAAATGAAAAAAACAAGCAACTACGATAAACGATAAACATATCCTAAACTCACAGTTGAAAGTTGTTTTGACCGCCATCATATGTACAACATATGCACTAAATAGCAACTCAACTAATTAAACTACAAACTGGAATAATATAAGAATCAAGAATACAACAAAGCAGTTTGTTCTTCCACCTTTCGGTTCTTTCGGTACCACCAAAATGAAGCTAACATTATGAAATACTAACTATTATAGATTATCATAGATTTTCTACAGTTCCAAGCAAAACGAAAACTTTACCACAAAATAGCAACAATTTTAACAACAAAGCACAGAACAGAATGCTTCCGTTAAAAACTGGTGAATTTTTGTTGTGTTTATTTTTTGTTAAAAATAATATAATATATAATAATAACACTAGACAATGGGGAACATTACAACGTCTGCTCATGCCTAAACTACGACTCACAGAGCGAAAATCTGTAAATGTTTGATTGACAGACCTAAAATTGAATTCATCGATTTATTTTCAAGCGTAAGAAATTCATCACAAATAATTGATTGGTTGAATGATTGATCGTAAAAACTCTATTTAGTTTGTAGATTGTTTTGTCATGTAAAATACAACAATGCTCTCATATACATACATCAGAAATGAATGATTGATTAGATCGTTGATTGGCCCAGTTCAGCAATTAGCATTAGATTGACTGAATGATGAATTGATTGATGAAATGATTGATTGATTGATTTATGAAATGAAATCAACTATACCCAGAAAGAGACAAAAACGGAATAGATCACATTTAACGATTTGATTGATTTGATTGAAGCATTGACACTGACACACACTTACATCAAGTACCTTAGTTTTGATTTATTTAATAAGACTGAATTTCTGCATATGATTTATTCGAATCTTTATGATTGATGTAAATATATATATTTATATTTAGAACATTTAAAACAAAATATATATACATACATTATACACATATTACGATATACATAAATACTTATACATAAATACATGCATACATAAAGTTTTAATTATTTTTATGTATATGTACATATACTTAGCAAAAACTTTACAACTTTAACTAATAACGCATCAAAATTTTAAGATATTCTCAACTCGTTTATCAAAAAGTAAAACAAAAAAAAAAATGGAAAAGAAAAACAAAAACAAAATGCCGAAGTTAAGTGGAAAAAACAGTGAAGAGAAATGAATTGAAGCGAAGTAAAACACACAACTATTATACATAATAAAATATTACTAAAGAAATGCAAATCTTTATAAAAACAAATATATATACAAAATAAAGAATATATATATATATATATACATATATATATATTTCAATGGATCGATAAAAGAAAAAAAAACAAAAAGAGCAAACCACAAACCAAAAGCAAAACCAAAACCAAAACCAAAAAAATGATGTTAAAATATAATGAAACAATTTTTTATTCAAATACTACTCTTAATTTGTTTTATGTGTTAATAACTTATTAAATGATATTTCTTGAGGATATTATAAAAATAAAATTGTTAGGATATTCAAAATACGATTTATATCTCTCGTGTCTTTTTTTTGCTTGTTTCTCAAGTCAACAACAAGTTGCTTATTTGCAATTCAGCTAATAAAGTGACCATGGAGGTCATTTATCTCTCCTTAATATATCTAGATGACTTCAAAATGTTGTTAAGTGACCATGGAGGTCATTTATCTATCCTCAATAAATCTAGATGACTTCAAAGTGTTGTTAAATTGCCATCGAAAGATGTTATGAAAGCAATAAAGTGAGCATGGAGGACGTTAAGATGTTAAAGTGAGCATGGAGGAAGTGTAAGTATACATATATTTATTGTATATATTGTATGGAGGACATTTTCTCATATATAATTCAAGAAACTCAAATTAAATCTCTGCCTAAAATATCAGTTAAAAAGTGAGCATGGAGATCGTTCATAATGTATTATATAAATGTTGCAAACTTACAATGGAGGATGCGAACTCTTTTGTCAAATCAACAGTGTTTAATAGACACATTTTCATAGAGAAAGTTTAAAATATTAAGAAAATACTTAAATAGATTCACAATCTCTGTGAAATATAGATCAATCGTAAAGTGAGCATGGAGGACTGTAAAAGTCGGGGGGAAAAAAAATGAAACACTGACATGAAAACTACGACAAATTTTTTATTTTTCTGCTAATATTTTATACAAAAGCATAGCCTAAAAATGTTTGGAAACTAAAATACAACGAAAAAAAAAATCGAAAAAAAAAAACAGGATAATCGAAATCGATATGTTTTCTAGTAGTAAGTCGACTGTTGCCCTCCTGGCGGTGCGGATGCGGATGCGGATGCGGTTGGGATGCTGTTAAAGTTGTTATATCCTGCTGGGTTGTCCAAATCAAAGGAATGTCGCGGGCCAAAGTAATCCTCTCCAGAAAGGCCCTCGTCGGGATAATTAACGAGAAAAGTAGGCTTGGCATTACCAAAAGTTGTTTGTTCTTGGCTCGGATTGGCATTATCCTGTTGCGGATTCACATTTAGATCGTTCTCATTGGGAGGACCTCCAATATCATCTACAGTTTCATCATCGCCAGCTTCGGTTTCAGTTTCAGTTTCAGTTTCTGCTTCAGTTCCTGCTTCCTCCGCTTCCTCCGCTGCCGCCGCCGCCGCCGCCTCCTCCCCCTCATCCTGTTGGCCAAAGAATCTGGGCTTAGAGAAGATATCTGCAAAGTGTTGGAGAGAATCCAATTGTACGACAATTAGTTAAAAGTTTACGTATTTTACCAGTCGGTTGTGCGTACTGATAGATCACATGGTCACCCAACTGAGATCCCGGCTGTGGACGTGGACGTGGACCTGGTCGACGCTGTGGTGCTGGTGGTTGAGCTGGTGGTGGCTGTGCCTGTGGGCGTGGTCGTGGTCTTGCTGGAGGCGGTGCCACATCATAATCATAATCATAGAAATGATTTACAGGACGCAGTGGAGGACGCACACGACGGGGCAAAGGAGCTGCAGTTGGTGGAGCTGTTGGTGGAGCTGTTGGTGGTGCAGGTGGAGCTGTTGGTGCTGGCGGTGCTGGCGGTGCAGACGGTCCATAGTCGTAATCAAAGCCAGGTGGATAATAATCATAGGGACGTGGCCACCAACCAGGTCCATAATAGGGACGCGGCCAGCGTCTCGGCGGCGGAGGAGGTGGTGGCGGTGGCGGTGGCGGTGGCGGTGGCGGTGGTGGTGCTGGTGTCGTCGTCGTTGTTGTTGGCATTGTCATTGGCATGGGCGGTGGGCGTGGCGTTGTCTTTGAATTCACAATATTGCGTGTTATGTTCGCTTTTACACTGGAAAACTGTGCACTTTTCTGCAGGATATTGCGCAACAACAGACCGAAATCGAGTGTCACCGTACCGCGTTTGGCCCGTAATCGTTCTCCATTGTCACTTGGCGCACAGGAGGACGTCGCGACCAGCAGTAGCGTCAATGTTAGTGTCACTTTTTGCATCCTGTCAACAAAATTCGCAAACTTTTAGCGCTCACTGTACCGCGCTCGATGACGTTCCAATCAGAACTGGCCAATTGAATGTCCCCCAATTGCCAATCGCCAGTTGGAAGTTGGAAGTCGCCAGTTGACTGCCTTGACTCCACATTGCGCCTGGGCGTTTTGACGTCTGTGGATTAAGTGGCCGAAAAGCAACGAGTCAACGAGTTAGACGGGTTACTCAGACACTAGACACAGATCAGGCAACAGACCAGGCACTTTGCCTACTTACACTCAGCAAAAATCATGCATATTTCGAAGGTTTTTTGTAATAAAGCCAAATCCAGTAGGCAACAAATGCATAGAAACTTAAATTAGGATGGTAAAAAAAAACAACAACATTTGAAAATTTAACAGAGAACAACCATCAGAGTACAAGAAATATTTTAAATTTTCATAATTGAAAATGAATCAAATTCAAAATTCAATAAGAATATTAATAAAAATCTACTTCACTAATAATAATAAGAAACAAACAATTCTTAAAGTATCACGTAAATTTAAAAGTATTCAAAACATAATATGTATTAGTAAAAGTCGCTCTGGCTTTTTATGCCTTTGATAGAATATTCTTTTAAATCGGAATATACATTTTTATAAAACAAGAAATGGAGCGATTTTTAAGAGAATATTTTTATATTCGTTTACTTTTATGTTTTGCCAATTTTATTTCGTAATCTTAATTTATTAGGAAATCGCAATGGTTAGTAAATCTAGCACAATTTAATTCTCAGTGTAGTTGAGACTGAGGCGGTGACGGGTTCCCAGTGTGATTACAATTACTTTTGCACTACTTTTTTAAATTGCTCAAAAAAAAAACAAACACCTCGACCCACAGTGGGTCACACATTTTGCAGCTAACGGTACTTATCCAATTGGGCCAAAAACATGGCCATTGTGCCCCACTGTGCACTACTGCCCCACTGTAACACTGCACCACTAGTCATAATAATACAGGCATTACATTTACGCGTTACTCTTTTTTTTTTTAGCTGCCTTCATTAAGATACCCTGTAAGAGTTAGTGTAGTTGGGTAAGGATAATTATTTTTATTACTATTGAGTGTTTTAATTATATTTTGATAATTATTATTATTGTTATATTTATTATTAAAGTATTATTTGTAACTCTTATTATTATATTATTATATATTTTATAGCATAAGCATTGGCATTAGCATTAGCATTAGCATTAGCATTAGCATTAGCATTAGCATTAGCATTAGCATTAGCATTAGCATTGGCATTAGCATTAGCATTAGCATTAGCATTAGCATTAGCATTAGCATTAGCATTAGCATTAGCATTAGCATTAGCATTAGCATTAGCATTAGCATTAGCATTAGCATTAGCATTAGCATTAGCATTAGCATTGGCATTAGCATTAGCATTAGCATTAGCATTAGCATTAGCATTAGCATTAGCATTAGCATTAGCATTAGCATTAGCATTAGCATTAGCATTAGCATTAGCATTAGCATTAGCATTAGCATTAGCATTAGCATTAGCATTAGCATTAGCATTAGCATTAGCATTAGCATTATCAGAAAGTGCTTTATTTTTCTTATTATTATTATCACGAAGTTTAGAGGGTATCTGTGTGTCGACTATAGAAGACACAAGGCTGTTGAGATAACGTTATGTTTATTCATTTGCTTAGCAATTAACCGCATATATGTACTAACTAGTAAATTTAGTATGCACTTTCAGTCGTGTGTAGACACACATATGTATTTATTTTGGAATAGTGCCAAACGATCTAGTATTGGGTTGATTTTGTCAGGTTGATTTTAAAGCTGATTAACGGGTCTACAAGCAGCAAGTACTTAAAGTCGTTTTGATTGAAATCCATTGAGTTTCAAGTTGTAGAATACGAGTTTGCAATTAATCAGCTTTTATTTCAATTCAATTCGATTCAATTCCATATTTCAGTTTATGTTACAATCCCCAAAACGAATCTAAAATGAGGCATTATAAATAAACGTTTAAGCTCAAGGAAAATTGCTCTCTCACCGATTTCGGAGGGAAACGCAATGTTACATAAATAACAAACGGAAATCGAAAGTGCAAAGCGATTGCAGCAGAAAGAAAATGTAAAAATTTAAAAATGTAATAATAAAAGTAAAATCTGGTCTGGTCTTTAATCTGGAATCTGGCGAGTCTCTGTCATTTATGTGGAGCACTCAGGAAAAGTGGAAAAGTGGTTCAGCGACGCGACGTTAGCAAAGCGATTTTCCATAGCAACAACTTAACAACAACAACAGCAACAACAACAACAACAGCAGCAACAGCAACAGCAACAAAAAACAACAACGACAACGGTTGGAAAACTGAAAATTCATCGAGTTTTGCGAGTCATTGAATCTCAAATTCCACGCACAAATATACTTGCATATTTTGAGAGTGTGCTCGACTAGAGCATATCCTGTAATATACCCATATTGATATATAACTCAATCAAAAAGAATTAGACCAATTAAGAGTTGTGAGCTTTAAAAAATAATTAAACCCGAAAAAATCTGAAGGAATGAGAAATTTTAGAAATAAATATTTCAAGCATCGACCGAAAATACCCTGTGTTGAAATTCAAGTGTAATATTTAACAACCCAAAGACATTCATCAGAATAAGTTAAATTATAAATATAATTTAGAGATATCAGAGAGATAATTAGAGATAAAATAATCGACTAAAGCCCACCCTCTAAAGACAAAATTAGTGGAATTTTTAATGAAATCCATTCACTTGAAGATTTAATCACATGGAAAGATTTAAGAGAAATCTAACAAAAGCCATACCCTGTACATAAATCAACAGCGGAATACTTATGAAAATCTCGTTCCTTAGAGAATATAAAGTAAAAAAAAGATGACTGTAAGCTAGTTTGAGATATTGATCGACTAAAGCTATACCCTGTATGGAAGTGATTAGCGAAATGTTCATAGAAGAATTAAGAGTTTACAATCTTTGATGATTCTACTTATGTTTATTGACTATGACGAGGCGAATACAAGTCAGAAATATTGATCGACTTGTGCCATACCCTGTAATGAACTGATAAGCGAAATCTTCAAAGAAATCCACTACCTTGAAGACTGACAGAATTCAGAGTTTACAATCTTTGATGATTCCACTTATGTTTATTGACTATGACGAGGCGAATACAAGTCAGAAATATTGATCGACTTATGCCATACCCTGTAATGAACTGATAAGCGAAATCTTCAAAGAAATCCACTACCTTGAAGACTGACAGAATTCAGAGTTTACAATCTTTGATGATTCTACTTATGTTTAATGACTATGACGAGGCGAATACAAGTCAGAAATATTGATCGACTTATGCCATACCCTGTAATGAACTGATATGCGAAATCTTCAAAGAAATCCACTACCTTGAAGACTAACAGAATTCAGAGTTTACAATCTTTGATGATTCTACTTATGTTTATTGACTATGACGAGGCGAATACAAGTCAGAAATATTGATCGACTTATGCCATACCCTGTAATGAACTGATAAGCGAAATCTTCAAAGAAATCCACTACCTTGAAGACTAACAGAATTCAGAGTTTACAATCTTTGATGATTCTACTTATGTTTAATGACTATGACGAGGGGATTACAAGTCAGAAATATTGATCGACTTATGCCATACCCTGTAATGAACTGATAAGCGAAATCTTCAAAGAAATCCACTACCTTGAAGACTGACAGAATTCAGAGTTTACAATCTTTGATGATTCTACTTATGTTTAATGACTATAACGTGGTGTATAATAATATCTTAGGATGACTTTGAGCTGATGTCACGAATCACTCAAGCTTCGACTAGATTTTGCTGGGACACGCTCGGGGGCGTCATTATCACAGACAGATTAACGGTGGGCGTGGCTGGATCTTGAGCTGTCGTCGTCGCCGTCTTTTGCCGATGTCGTTGGCGATGTGCCGATCCCAAAAGCTGCAGCTCCAGACGCACGAAAGGCGCCTCCACACAGAGATACATGAACATGGAGACGAGCAGCGTGATGCCAAAGTCCGACCAGGTGCGAAGGATCTGAAAGCAGGCAAAGAATTCAAGTGCGTTGAGCAGCAGAGAAAAATTAGAAACGAAGAAAAATTAGAAACGAATTAGGAAAAGAAAACTTCGAAATAATACTAAACTCAAAATATCACAATTTTGGGAAACACAACAATCTAACTTAACTCCTACATTTTTCTGATTTTATTATATTTTTTATTTCAAATTCTTAATTGTGTATAATCTTAAGCAATTTTCCAATATTTTCCACTCTCAATTTGACTGCTTTCAATATGTGAATTTGTATAGCCTGGTTTTTCTCAGTGTAATTCCTACTTACAGCATCGTAGTTGGAAAAGTGTTGACTGCTGCGAATGCGACCCGTGTTGAGAGTCTGCACGAGGAGATGCCAGATGTAGAGGCAGTAGGATAACTTGGAGATCGGCTGCCAGAACGACCAGCTGAGCAGGCTGTCGACCACGCCCCCCGCCCCACTCTGGCACGCCCAGATGAGCCAGCAGAGGGCGAGGGGCCACAGGATGCGACTGCAGCACAAATAGAAGGCGCCAGCCAGGGGCGAAATCTGCCCCGCCCCCGGTTGCGTATAGGGATAAACAATCCAGATAACCAGACAGATGAGCAGCAGCGCAAGCAGCCAGAGCAGCAGGAGGAGCCAGGAGGGAAGACGACGTCGTCGTCCCCTCTCACTGTGCAGAAAGTAGCCGAAGAGGAGGCCAATCAACCAGGGCGTGGCACGAGCATGCGTCGTGTAATAGATCATCCGCATCTCGGGACTGTCCCCGCCGAGATTACTGCAGGGGAGACGACAAAGTAAGGTAAGTATAAGAAATAGTATTTGAAAATATATCATTATCTATATCTATATCTATATCTGTATCTATATCTATATCTATATCTATATCTATATCTATATCTATATCTATATCTATATCTATATCTATATCTATATCTATATCTATATCTATATCTATATCTATATCTATATCTATATCTATATCTATATCTATATCTATATCTATATCTATATCTATATCTATATCTATATCTATATCTATATCTATATCTATATCTATATCTATATCTATATCTATATCTATATCTATATCTATATCTATATCTATATCTATATCTATATCTATATCTATATCTATATCTATATCTATATCTATATCTATATCTATATCTATATCTATATCTATATCTATATCTATATCTATATCTATATCTATATCTATATCTATATCTATATCTATATCTATATCTATATCTATATCTATATCTATATCTATATCTATATCTATATCTATATCTATATCTATATCTATATCTATATCTATATCTATATCTATATCTATATCTATATCTATATCTATATCTATATCTATATCTATATCTATATCTATATCTATATCTATATCTATATCTATATCTATATCTATATCTATATCTATATCTATATCTATATCTATATCTATATCTATATCTATATCTATATCTAATCTATATCTATATCTATATCTATATCTATATCTATATCTATATCTATATCTATATCTATATCTATATCTATATCTATATCTATATCTATATCTATATCTATATCTATATCTATATCTATATCTATATCTATATCTATATCTATATCTATATCTATATCTATATCTATATCTATATCTATATCTATATCTATATCTATATCTATATCTATATCTATATCTATATCTATATCTATATCTATATCTATATCTATATCTATATCTATATCTATATCTATATCTATATCTATATCTATATCTATATCTATATCTATATCTATATCTATATCTATATCTATATCTATATCTATATCTATATCTATATCTATATCTATATCTATATCTATATCTATATCTATATCTATATCTATATCTATATCTATATCTATATCTATATCTATATCTATATCTATATCTATATCTATATCTATATCTATATCTATATCTATATCTATATCTATATCTATATCTATATCTATATCTATATCTATATCTATATCTATATCTATATCTATATCTATATCTATATCTATATCTATGTCTATATCTATATCTATATCTATATCTATATCTATATCTATATCTATATCTATGTGCATACACAAAGAAAGGGGTTTTAAGAAGTTGTATTATAAAAGATATCTATATAAATAAAACTCTTTGTCCCGACTGACTGATTGTTTCTTAAGATATCTCAACCAAAATAACAATTAATATGTAAAATAAGTAAATCTATATATTAAAAAAACTTGCCCCTACGAGAGCAAATTTAAGGTTAAATAATTCGGAAATTTAAATAAGAACAAGTATTTATTTAGTACAAGTACAAAAATATTTTTTGACATTTTTGGCTTAAATCTTTAAGAAAAAAATCGAAATATAGCTCAAAAGTACTTTTTTACTCTTATTTTATCCCCTCCAGTAGTTTAAAATAATAAATTAAAGATTTAAAATTTTTGAGAATTTTCAAAAAATGTAAAGGGGTAACTATGTAAAAATCGACAAATTTAAAAAAAAAAAAATTTTCTCAAAAGCAAGAGAAGGGTTAGTATTGTGAAAAATAAGACATTCCTCGTGGAAATCGGCTGAACATTGATAAAGTTGTGCTAGTTTAAAGTTCAGAAAGTCCACATTTCTCATATAAAGATCATATATTTTGGTAAGAACTAAAAGGCTCAAATAAATTATTCGAAATTATATGGAGTACGGAATCAGTAATGTAATGAAGCGAATTCATTATAATTTGCGATGTAAATCCAAACTGTGAATCGAGTATAAAATCGAAATGTAAAATCAACAAAAAAAAGAATCGAGTTTTCGCAAATAATACTGATATTATAATTACAAAACACTCGCGTACTTTTGATAAAATTCACATTCAACATGGAAATTGGTTGAGTTTTGGTCAAGTTGTGGAAGTTTGAAGTAGGAAGTTTTTGAAAAATAGTTGGAAAATAATGATATTTTCCAAATGCATACAATTTGAATCCACAGTCAAATCGTCAAAAATATAATGGAAAAAGGGAGGCAGAGACTTACCCACTACGCTTGAATATCTCCAGTTGATGCAGCATCACAATGCCAAAGACACAGCCAAAGAGCAGAATGAGGAGCAGAAGAATTGCTCCGGCGGCACGACGACGCCAGCGCCAAAGTGGCCAGAGAATCAGAGGCGACAACAGAAATAGTTGCATATCCACAGCGAGGTACCAAGAATGACCCAGGCACTGTGTAGTACAAGCAACAACTCATTAATACCCTGTAAAATGTGCTAATCGCAAGTTGAGCTCACCATGCGACCCGCTGCAGCATAATTCTGTACATAGAGCAGGGTTGCCCACCAGCTGTCGCTGCAGAGTTGCGTGGAGCTGGTGAACTGCTCCCAGAGGGGGCCGTTGTCCAGGCGGGGGAAGAGCGTCATGAAGAGCAGCACGGCCACAGCGAGCACGGGGGTTAAGCGGACTATGCGATGCAGGTACATCAGCGGAACATTCAGTTTTCCCGATTGACTAAAAAAATTAAATTAAAATTCGAGAAGAAAAACATAGTATGATCAAAAGAAAGAACATATAATACCTCTGTACTTTTAAAAACTTAAAAAAAATGTTATAATATCAGCTAACAGTGAGTCAAAAATGAACCAACATTTTACTTATAACCAAAATATCTAGAAAACGATCATGTTTTTCAAGTTTTTTTTTTTTAATATGTTAAGAAACAAAGATTTATTTCAAAACAATTTATTTTACAACTGACAGGTACTATATGCTAAAGATGTCTGATTTTGTTTTTTTCAAATTTATTAAAGATGTGTAAAATTAAAAAAAAAAAGTAGTCCTTTTTTTTCCAAATATCTTAAGTAAGAACAAAGCTTTTTATACTAGAGATTGATTTTCAAAATTGTGTGAGGCTTTATAAAATGTTTTGAGATGCACGAATTGTTTTGCATACAAAAATTCAATTTACGACCGATCTCAAATCTGGTGATGATGATTATAATAAATATTTTCATTTTTTAAATATCTCAAGTAATTTATTCATGCTAAAGATAGATTTTTAAATATGATGAAGTAATCTTATCTTACTTACCGTTCCAGCTCCCGAAGTGTGGCCATAACGAGGAGCATTCCGCTGAGCAGGAAGAATGTATCCACAGCTGTGGCGCCGCTTTGCAGGATCATGGAGTAGGGTGTCTGGGCCCAGGCGACAATCTCCAAGGTGTTCACGTTGGGCGCCAACAACATGAACATGTTGTCGTGTCCGTAGATGATCCACACGATGGTGAGGCAACGTATGCCGTGTAGACAGGGTATCAGGTGAGTCGGTGTACTCGACGTTCTCGTCATTGTCGTCGTCTGCAGCAATTGTCGCAGATTTTGACGCAACGAAAATGAAGTCAACAGTTTGTTGGGCGCTAAAAAAGATAGATCATATTTATGATACTTAAAAATTTTGAATAGAAATAACTCAAGAGGTTCCTCAGCCGAAAGAGAGACAGGGAAAAAATTGATAAAGTAGTCAAAAGTATTAGAGAGAAAACAAACTGAAGAGACCGCTTTATTAATCAGTTTTTCTCAGCTTTTTCAAGAAGTTATCAAGAAATGTACTTTATAGAGGTATTACTCGTATAGATAACCAACAGAAATTACTTCGACACTCGTTAATATCCAAAAGATGGATGGCATTGATCCGTTGAACAATCCCTTACGATCTTTTCTGATCCGAGTTAATCTTCAGCAATTTTGAAAGCAGCTCACCTTTGGTATAGTCAATCAAGGTGCTCAACAGCACAAGGAGCACGAGGAACACAATTAATCCACTGCAAAGATATAGAATTTAATATACGTTATCAGTACACGAATTTCGTAAATTGTTCTATGAATTACAAAAATACAAAAAAAAAAAGAGCTGAGATTATAAGTTAAGAACTGCCAAAAGGGGATGGAAAAAAAGAAACATGAAAAGTACGAGAACAAATTTAAGGTTAAACAATTCGGAAATTTAAATAAGAACAAGTATTTATTTTTCATATTTTCAGTAAATCTATGATAGTTCAAAGTACAAAAATATTTTTTGACATTTTTGGCTTAAATCTTAAAGATAAAAATCGAAAAATAGCTCAAAAGTACTTTTTTACCCTTATTTTATCCCCTCCAGTCGTTTAAAATAATAAATTAAAGATTTAAAATTTTTGAAAATTTTCAAAAAATGTAAAGGGGTAACTATGTAAAAATCGACAAATTTTCGAAAAAAAAAATTTGTGTCAATAGCAAAAAATTTGAATGCAAAGTAAAAGTAGGGTTAGTATATTGAAAAATAAGACATTCCTCGTGGAAATCGGCTGAACTTTGATTAAGTTGTGCTAGTTTAAAGTTCAGAAAGTCGTTCCTACGGCAGCTATATGATATAAAGGCCTAATCCAAATTTAAAAACTTGATCTGCGCCTGGTATCCAGGAACCTACATACCGAGCTCGAAGTCTCTAGCTCTTATAGTCTCTGAGATCGACACGTCTAAACAGAGGGACGGACGGACGGACAGACGAACCTGGGTCAATCGACTTGGCTATTGATACTGATCAAGAATATATGTATATACTTTATGGGGTCTGATATCAAGTTGGTTACTTACACGGCAAACCAGTCGAGTGTCGACATTGGGTCCCTCTGTGCCACTTGGCAGTCATGTTGCTGCACCATCGCGGCTTGTGGCGCCTCCGCATCCTCGAAGATCTGTTGCAAATAGTCGTTCAGCCAGCGATTCAACTGTGACGCCTTACATGATTCAGGAATACAGGTGCCAATTTGAACACTCAACGTTTCCATCGCCTGCGGCAGAAGACTATCGAATTGAATGTGTGCCAGGCAGTATTTACTTCTCGCCAGGAACTGTCCACTTCCAACATCAGGCAGACTGAGGCACGAATCGTAATTGCCCATGTCACTGAAGTGGCCATAAAGCAGACCGTGTGGGAATTTGCCCCAGGCATCCAGCACTATTAAGAGGGGGAAAAGTGTTCGTTAAGGTGAATGTTAGTGGATTGAGTTGCATGAAAGTGGATCCCATTGGATTGCAGTGGATTGTAAGTGCATCTTATTTGATATCGACAGTTTTGAGCCTCCTAGTTCTAACCGTTTGGTCTCCACTAAAATCAGTCATATGTATATATATAGAAATAGACGTAGATATGGAAATAAATATAGACAGAGCTTTGATTTCTATTAAACTATTTTTTACTATGGTGGATAATAGTGTATCGTATTGGATTGCAGTGGATTGTAAGTGCATCTTATTTGATATCGACAGTTTTGAGCCTCCTAGTTCTAACCGTTTGGTCTCCACTAAAATCAGTCATATGTATATATATATAGAAATAGATGTAGATATGGAAATAAATATAGACAGAGCTTTGATTTCTATTCAATTATTTTTTACTATGGTGGATAATAGTGTATCGTATTGAATCGCAGTGGATTGTAAGTGCATCTTATTTGATATCGACAGTTTTGAGCCTCCTAGTTCTAACCGTTTGGTCTCAGTCAGGACAAAGAGTTATACTTATATATATATATATATATAGAAATATAGTTACTTAGATTTAGATATAGACATAGTTGTGATTCCTATTAAATTATTTGTTAGTATGGTGGATAATAGTGGATCGTATTGAATCGCAGTGGATTGCATTAGTGGATCGTGTCTTACCTTTCAATGCTGGCAACGCTTTGGCCTCCGCCGCCAGCAGCAGCAAACGCACCTGGGCCACACACCTGGCATCGGTATCGGCATCTGCCGCCTTTTCCACAGCGTTTTCTGCACCTGCTGCCTTTTTCACAGCCTTTTCCGTAGACGTTCCGTTGTACGCCTGTTGCAGCACCTGATAGCCAAAGTTGCTGCTCTGCAGCCAAGTAAGTAAGTCCTGTTGACTGTAGCCCCTAGCCTGGCCAAGACAAAAAGCAGTCAATAGCAATAGTAACATTTGCCATCTCCATCCCAATTTTTGTCCGTGTCCGTGTCCGTGTCCGTGTCCGTGTCCGTGTCCCATTTGCCGTTGCCGTGCCAATTGTAGTCGCAGGTTTTCTAATGCCATGGCCGTTATGAGGCGATAGCCGCAATGCGATTCATATTTATACGGCCGTAACACACAATTGACACTATACACTCTACTGATATTTCTAATCGCCGAGTACTCACGAGTCGAGTTGAATCGCGTCGATTTGAGTTGGAATTCTGTTTCAGTTTCAGTTTCAGTTTCTGTTTCAGTCGAGTTGAGAGTCTTTGATAACCGCATTCCCTCACTCTAAGGTTTATCTTAGACTCTTGCTCTTAACTCTTAACTAACACATGTGCTCAAATCACATTTTTATTTTTGTGTTATAAAAATTGGTGCATTGACCGATAGATACACGTACTACTACTCCCAGCCACTTTTTTTTCAGCTAACACACGCGCGCATCTAATTCCGTAATACCAAAAAAAAATATTTTAAAAAAACGGCGGGTTTTCACCGTTAGTTGTGCATCTGCTCGTCATTATAATGAGCACTCAAACGAGTTGATTGAACCCGGAACCGACTACAATCATTTCCATTTACTATTTACCCCCCACTCAATAATTGTAAGCAATTTGTTACATTCATTTCTGATGCCCTGGAAACAGAGCTGGGTATACAGAGTGTTTTCAATTCTTCAATTTTTTTACTAAAAATATCATATTACTTACTGCAGTTATCGTCTCTACTACTCTCGACTTATCTCTACAAATTTATACATTATTTCTCTTCTGAAAGTCTTGGAATGATTTGAGAACTTTCTTAGTTTCCTTAGTTAAAAATAGAAATTTGGAAATTTTTCAATCCTTTTCAATACTCAAATCGATCTCTTAGCAATAATCTATTTGATATGTAAATCTGTTTCGTACAAATTTGTCAAAGTCATGGAATAGTTGAAGAAATTTCCAAAATTGTTGGGTGATTATTAGTTGATATGTATTTTTAAATCGATCTCACTCGACTCGGTTCTTTTTGTTTTAAATTCTAAGAAATTCTTTAAGATTCTCACGAATTCCCTAAGTTGGGAGAATCCTAGAAATGAGGTCATGGGTATGCGCTAGTCGGTCAAACTCGTCTCGCGAATTCATGCATTCAGTTTGCACCAACTACCACAATATGTAGGTATAAAAGACGAGCGTCATAGCTCTTAAAAAATTTGCACAACTGGAGCAATAACCGATAAGACTGTCAAGAAAACAATTGGTTAAAGCTCTCGAACTTTTTTGGTATTCTCATTCCCATTCGAGTGGAGACATTCGTGAAAAGATCACGTTAGTAATAGTATTCGACATTAAATATCATTCAAGTTGTTCGAGTACTCGAAAGTTGTCCCCTTCCATATACTCGAACAATAATAATAATAACAAAAAAAAAATAACGATGAGTTCGACCTTGACAGCAGTCGACAGCAATCAGTATTGCCAGATCGTTGCACTTTCAAATGGCCAAAAGCTTACGACTCAAAAACAATCGAAAGCTGGAAAGCTCTCAGCAAAAGCTTTAGTCCTAAGACAATACGATTATGACTATTATGATGAAATTTTGATTTCACTTTTGAGTTTATTGAACTCTAAGCAACTAACTTAATCGAGACTATCAAATACGCAATTCACACTGCGAGGGTAGATCGAAAAGTTTGTAACCCTAACATTACTTACCCTACTTTAAGTTCGATTTCATAAAAAGATTTATTACATTTTATTTATTAAGTAATAGT
The DNA here is from genome assembly GCA_035043635.1 of Drosophila rellima. Lineage (NCBI taxonomy): Eukaryota > Metazoa > Arthropoda > Insecta > Diptera > Drosophilidae > Drosophila > Drosophila rellima. The sequence continues at coordinate 2,708,142 of JAWNMV010000678.1, forward strand.
ATTGCTTCTGGAAATCAAGAAAAATTGCAAAAGATTGTTTCTTCATTTTTTACAAACTTTATTTAAAGCATAGTATGACTTTAAAAAAATTCAAAAATTATAATTAAATCATTTCCGGTGGTAAAATTCATAGCAGATTTTGAAATTTGTATATAAAATAATTGTCGAAAGTGGCCAAAAAAATTCCATAAGTCGAGGTCTCCATAATTCGAATGGGGACTCGAGTTTTCTTATATTTTGGGCAACTTTTGAAGCGACCCACGTTGTATATGAAGCTGGGCCCATTGTTTAGGTTGATTCACAATGTCAACGTGCTATATTCACAGTCGTGACATAACCACGTGCCCAGGCATGTGTAATGGATTGGCCTTTAGCAGTTACATTCTCATTCCAGCCATGTTAACTGGCAATTAACATCAGCCGAGATTATGTTATGTAAATTGTGAATTACGAATCGAAAGTGTTGATCGATGATGTAAATGCGCATATTCAACAAAGGGTTGAGTTTATTGAACCTTTTGTTATATAAGATGATTAGATTACCCAATTTGACAGGTGTTTGAAATAATTATGAACTTGAAAGGGGACTGTTTGACTAGCAGATACCCTGTAGACATGACTGTGAAAAGTATGTTTACTAATATTTAGAAATTATTTATAATTGTATTATTAAATATATTTAATTTTGAGACACTTCCACTGAATTGCTCGACTAGTAGGTACTATGTATATTTTCCCAAGTCGCTTAAAGTACTTTTTATTAAGACTGATTCAAAATTAAATCTATTAAAAACCCGTATTATATTATATTATTTATTTGGATGTAAAATTGAAGATTAAATTCATTTTGTATTACATACATTTTCCCAAGTTGTCTAAAACAGTTTTTATTGAAACTGAATAAAATATTAATCTATTAAATTCTTATAGAGCTTTAAATATTCAGATTTAATTATAACGATATTATATTTTTTATTTAGAAAGTAAATTAAAGATTAATGAAAGTTATTGTAAGCTTTCTCGATATAGTCATCTGATTGCTTGAGTGCTTATGCGTCTTTTTGGCGCCACTATATATATATATATATATATATATATATATATTTTTTTTTTGGATGTCTAGCTTTTGATAAAGTTGTGCTAGCTCAAAGTCCAAAGAGTCTACTCTTCGTATATAAAGCTCATTTATTTTGGTTACCAGAAATAAGGTATATCCTTTTACGCATCACCTTTATAAATACATAGCAGAAAATTTTCTTGCTTTGCTTAAATATAATTTCCAGTTTTCAGCAAGTATTTATTTTCTATACTTTTAGAAAATCTACGATAGTTCAAGGTATACAAATATCGTGTATTAAAAATCAGGGATCTTTAAAGGTCAACATTTTGATATTTTTGCTTAAGTCTTCAAGAAACAAATCGAAATTTAGTTCAAAAGTACATTTTTACCCATATTTTATCCCCTCCAGTCGATTAAAATAATAAATTAAAGATTTACAATTTTTGAGAATTTTCAAAAAATGTAAAGGGGTAACTATGTAAAAATCGACAAATTTAAAAAAAAAAAATTTGTCTCAAAACGATAAAATTTAAATGCAAAGTTAAAGCAGGATTAATATTGTGAAAAATAAGACATTCCTCGTGGAAATCGGCAGAGTTTTGATAAAGTTGTGCTAGTTTAAAGTTCAAAAAGTTCACAATTCCATATAAAGATCATATATTTTGGTTACTAGAAATAAGGTAAATCCTTTTATGCATCATCTTTATAAATACATAGCAGAACATTTTCTTGCTTTGTTTTAATATAATTTTCAACTTGTGCCTAGTATTTATTTTCTATACTTTTAATAAATCTATGATAGCTCAAAGTATAAAAGTATCGTGCTCTAAAAATCAGGGATCTTTAAAGATCAAATTTTTGGCTTAAATCTTTAAGAAACAAATCGATATTTAGTTCAAAAGTACTTTTTTACCCACATTTTATCCCCTCCAGTCGTTTAAAACAATAAATTAAAGATTTAAAATTTTTGAAAATTTTCGAGAAATGTAAAGGGGTTACTATGTAAAAATCGACAAATTTTCCAAAAAAAAAAATTTTTCTCAAAAGCATAAAATTTAAATGTAAAGTTAAAGTATGATTAATATTGTGAAAAATAAGACATTCTTCATGGAAATCGGCTGAACTTTGATTAAGTTGTGCTAGTTTAAAGTTCAGAAAGTCGTTCCTACGGCAGCTATATGATATAAAGGCCTGATCCAAATTTAAAAACTTGATCGGTATATTTTTGGGATGTCTAGCTCAAATCCGACTGCTGTCCAAGATCGAATTATCGGTAAGTATTTTTATAGTGCTTGTAATCACTTGTAGTAGTTTTAAGTAGGTTAGTTTCTTAGTATGAGTATGAAGCTACCTTTACCGTTAAGTTATTGGGTTAATAAAATATTAGGGTTGTTGTGTTTTCTATAGGGCAAGGTTGGTGTTTTATGACTTTTCTGTTTGCGTTAAAAGAATGTGTTTATCGAAAGAAGTGTTACACAAAATATACTTGTACCCATATGAAATCAAAAGAAGAGATTCCTAGAATGTGATTCATGTTATCTCTGGCTTTGAAAAACAGATTATGCAAGTGATTTCCAATTTCAAGTCTCCGTATTTTTGTTGTAATCATGTCAAGTGTTTGTTTTATTGACCATTTGCTCATCAGATTCCTCAAGAGCTCAACAGCTGAGTAACCCTTGGTAGATTTCTAATATTAACACCATAAATGCTCCAGATTAAGACTGATAACATATCTGACTCCAGACGTGAATTATTAAGCAATATTTATTTAATACATATTTTATTCCTATAAACATGCATATCTTGTCCATATATAGAAACGAATGTGAAGAGCCCCTCCCAGCAGGAAGATAAGGTAACACATTCCGACATTTGGCATGAAACTTTTTGTACATAACTAATAAACTTCTGTATATTATTTTTGAGGTAATCGGTTTGGAGGCGGTTCTAGGAAAGTGGTTCCATATACTCCTCAGGGAATGTGAATCGTGTCTTCAATTGTCTGCGCAACATCTAAAAAGTTAATGCGATCTTCATCTTCCCCTCGAAGGTATTAACATCTTCTGATAACGGTATTTGTGTTTCTTATTCTACTTCTACCACTCCTCTTTTTTCAGACGGTATTCCCCAACGAAGACTCACCCCACAAAGACTATAATATGAAGAGTGGCTTGTTAAGGATTTAGACTAATCAGCATAAGCTTCTTAGATAAATGGATATTAGCACTCAATTAGTTGTACTCAAATATTCATAAAATAATAAGAAAACTGGAAATTGCATCGACTCATTAGAAAAGAATTATTAGAAAACTTAAAAATAGCGTTTACTCAATGTTAGTCTATAAGGATAGGATTTTATGAATAAAAGGAGCATTGAATTTAAAAATAAAACTGATTTTCTATTAGAAATGGGGAAATACATACACATACTTACATACAAACCGAGAGCGCCTAAAAAATACCAGCTGAAATACCAGGCGAACAGAAATGAGCAGAAGGCAACTGAATTTTAAAATTTAACGAAAATATGACCTTGAGTTTTTCTCTCTCTCTCTCAAGTGAAATTCTCGCTTGCTGCTGATTTCTGTTCGCCTGGTAAATCAGGTGGACTTTCTTTCATACATACATACATACATACATACATACAGACATACATACATACAAGCCTGGAGCGCAAAAAGCCAAAAAATAGTCAAAATACCAGCTGAAATACCAGGCGAACAGAAATGAGCAGAAGGCAACTGAATTTTAAAATTTAACGAAAATATGACCTTGAGTTTTTCTCTCTCTCTCTCAAGTGAAATTCTCGCTTGCTGCTGATTTCTGTTCGCCTGGTAAATCAGGTGGACTTTCTTTCATACATACATACATACATACATACATACAGACATACATACATACAAGCCTGGAGCGCAAAAAGCCAAAAAATAGTCAAAATACCAGCTGAAATACCAGGCGAACAGAAATGAGCAGAAGGCAACTGAATTTTAAAATTTAACGAAAATATGACCTTGAGTTTTTCTCTCTCTCTCTCAAGTGAAATTCTCGCTTGCTGCTGATTTCTGTTCGCCTGGTAAATCAGGTGGACTTTCTTTCATACATACATACATACATACATACATACATACATACATACATACAGACATACATACATACAAGCCTGGAGCGCAAAAAGCCAAAAAATAGTCAAAATACCAGCTGAAATACCAGGCGAACAGAAATGAGCAGAAAGCAACCAAATTTTTAAAATTTATCAAAAATATGACCTTGAGTTACTCTATCTCTATCTCTCTCTCTCTCTCCCTCAAATGAAACTCTCGCCTGCTGATTTCTGTTCGCCTGGTATTTTTTCCTGATTTCTTCTGAAAATAAAGCCATTTCAGCTTTAAAAAAAAACGCCGTTTAATTAGCAATTTAAAGATTTTTTATTCTTAAAATCCTAGCCTTAAGTGTAACATTGTTTTATATTTTCTATTTATGGATAATGTACAATATTTAAATGTAATTCATTACTACTAAATAAATTATTAATTTATCATTTTTAGCAACAAATGACCTCAAACAAAATGCAATATATATTTAAAATAAATACTTGTTAAAAGTAAAACGTTATATTTTAGAAAGAATGTCCTTTTCATTCATCTGAAGTTTAATATCGTTCTTCACAAAATTGGATATAACACATTTTTAGGACATGGAAATGTTTTCGTCACTAGATTTTGACCTCGTAAAGAGGTTTTGTTTTTACAAGATTTTAATTGAAGACGGAAATAATAAAAAGTCAATAAAAGTCGACAAGTTCTGATCAATTTCACACACTGGACTAATAAGGTTAATCGAATGGTTAAGGTTATTCTTACGAAATTTCTTTTCATAATAACTGAACTTGATTAACAATTGTATGGTGGGCAATACCCAGATATCGGTTTTTGTATCAAAGTGAATTTACATAGAACTGGGTGATAATCTGGCTAATCACAAAACGAGCACTTGAGAACTCAACGACATTTATAGGAAACTGTATTTATGAGTAAGAACCGATCGACGAGCTTGATATCCCTCGATGTCTATGTTAGTTCCCAGGTAATCTCCATAAACTTGATGCTTGATACTAAGCATAATCTTTGCCGGACAGAAGATAACGATATTCGGACTAAACACTGACAGCTCTTATCTCGCGACAGTAGTTCGATTTCTTGGGGTATATAAACTGATTGGGGGTGTACGTAAAGTAAACACAAATCAATCGATGTTCAATCAGAATGGTCAAGACTATTGTAATACTGCTAAATTTGCTCAGTGGACTGACGCTGATCAGCGCCATGATTCCGCACATGCAAACAGATCCAAGAACGGATCAGGTGGAAGCAAGGGAATATTTGGAGCTACGGAAACTGCAGTCGCTGGGTCTTGAGTTCACAAAACAATTTCAAAACATTACTTTAAGCGATCTGGAAATGCCGAATGGACGTCTGCCCACAGCTCAGGATCTGCAGTGTCTGGCCGACATGGGATTGTGGATGCAGGGCATAAGTTCCGCTTCACTCTGGTCCCTCCGAAGTAAGTAAATATGCACTGTTTTCCTATACACTGAGGAAAATTTCACTCACTCAAGCTTGTTTTCTTCAATTTAGATCATTTCTCTAATATTGAAAGTTTGTTTGCGTATTAAACTGCTTCAATCTTGAATTCTAGAATTGTGTATCAAACTTCTTTAAATAAGCTCAAATGTCGTGCAATTTTTTCATGTCTTAAATACAAATTTTATCAAATTGTAGTTGAGCAAAGTCCAGAAACCAGAAATGATCGAAACTTGTATATTTTACTTAGTTACAGAGTTCAGGGAACTTGATTCAAGTTTAAATTGAAAATACTGAAACTCTAAAGAACTGCAATTTTTGAATATAAAAATTCGCACTTGAAATAAGATCGAAGCTCTCGACTGTGTGAATATTTTGATTTTTAGTTTTCAATCAGGAATTACGAATTAAAATTGTATTTAATATGAAAAAGATTAGAAATATGTAAATGCGTTTTAATTTCTCAACTCTGTCCTAATGCCAACAACTTTTTCGCGCAGTGATCGATGCCTGGGGCTCGAAGCCAGCGGGAATCCTCAGCCTCAACGTCATTGACTTTGGCAACTACGAGCAGTGCATCCGGATCAGCAAGTGGATCAGCAGCAACCACGAGGTGAAGGGAAAGTACTGTCTGACCAACTTGCCCTTTGGCCAAATGCTGGGCATCAGTCCGACAGCTGTGGGACTGAAGATTGGCGTTTGTTTTCCCTCCTCCTGCTCGGCCACCAATATGGATACATTCCTGAATCGTGTGATCAAACAATTACTCAACGTCAACCACTCGGGCAAACTGATCAGTGAGAAAAGTTGTAAGACCTCCGAGCGAGAGCCCCTCGATGGTCTGACCACATTCACAATGTAAGTTCAAGTTGAGAGTGCTGAGGAAGAGATCACAACTCAGAGAGCATAATTCAAAAAATCGTATATTAGAAATGACAAACTAAATTTGGCATGTGGTTGTCTTAAGTTTTCTAAACAGCCTTGAAATTATGACTTGTGACTCTAGAAATATTCGAATGTGTCTATTATTTGTTGTTGAACATAATTTTGTTTTCTAATGATAACATTTCTCTATTTCAGTGTACTTCTCTCAGTTTTCGGAGCACTCGCTTTGCTCGCCACGTTATTCGATTACTTCTGCTGCCAGGACCAAAGTGAGTGCGAGTCCATTCAACGACATTTGCATGGCCAACAGTTGCCTTTCATTTTTTTTGGCTTGCAGCTCGAATGCCAGTTCTGATCAGGATCTTCTCAATTCGCGCCACGTCTCGTGCTCTGTTCCGCCTCACACAACCCGAGTCGAGTCCCAACGTGATCGACTGTCTGCATGGAATGCGGTGCATGTCCTTGTTCTGGGTGGTCTTCGGTCATGAGTACATGTTCGCCGTGATGGCGCCCAATCTCAATCAGCTCGATCTGCTTTACGTAAGTTACAAAACTCAAAGAGACTAAGAGCGTAGACATAACCGTAAGCGTGAGCCGGTATTAACCGATTGAAATTGTTAACCGTAGCTGAAACAAAACTTTTTTCTTATACCGATAGCGAAAAACCAAAATAACCGGTAGGAAACCGATTCATGCACAACGGTTCATTTCGGTTGAGTTGGGCATAAGACTTAATTATGTTTTTAACCGATAACCAAAAACCGAAATGCGAGCGTATCCGAAAGCGTAACTGAAACCCAGGTTTCAAATAATCCCACCTGAAAAAACATTGTTCTAGAAATACTATTTTTAGATGGGGTAACCCAGAAAAAAAAAATACCAAAATGATATATATACCTTTAACTTATTATTGTTTGTAGACTTTAAAGTTTTTGTTAAAAAAAACCCAAGAGTAACTTATGTTCTCAATTTGTTTCTTTTTTGTTTTAAATAATACTCCAACGAATATCAGAAACACAAATATGTTTTCGAAACATAACGAAATCCTTTTGAAATCTCGACATATATATTTGAATTCAATTATTGTTTGTTTGTAATGTATGTTTTTTTGTAATTCTCTTAAAAACTGATCAACTTATTGACCAACCTAATTCCTAAAAACTTACAGTGGCTCGAGTCGCCGTTCCAAAACCTGATCATGCACGCCGTCTTCTCCGTGGACACGTTCTTCTTCCTCAGTGGCTTGCTGGTGATCATGATTGCTCTGCGCTCGATGGACAGGTGAGAGTTCGATGCCGGGCGATGCCGGGCAATGCCGGGCAGCACCCACTTCAATGAACCCAGCCACAAATATGAATTGCAGGAGCCGGGGAAAACTGAATATACCCTTGATGTATCTGCACCGTTACATCCGATTGGCGCCGCTTCTGGCCGTGGCCATTTTGGTCTACATGAAACTGATGCCTCTGGTGGTCGACGCTCCCCTCAACGATGGCGACTTCCACGCCAACATCGAGTGCGAACGCAACTGGTTCTGGACTCTGCTCTTCGTGCAGAACTATGCGACCAGGGACATTGTAAGTTCCACTCGATTCTTATATATATACATCTATTTGTTGTGTGAAAACTGCAGCTTTCTAGCATTCAGCGTTTGGCCCACACGTTGATTCTTAGTCAGTGAGTCAGTCAGTGAGTCAGTCAGTCAGTGAGTCAGTGAGTCAGTGAGTCAGTCAGTCAGTCAGTCAGTCAGTCAGTCAGTCAGTCAGTCAGTCAGTCAGTCAGTCAGTCAGTCAGTCAGTCAGTCAGTGAGTCAGTGAGTCAGAACGAAGAGTTTTCTAGAAAGCATAAATTTAATAATTACATACATTGAAAAATGAAAACAAAATAAGATAATTTAACTATTTATAATGATGATATAGAATAAGATATCAATCGAAAACTTATATTAATTGAATTGATCCCAACTTACTCATGATCTAACCCATCGGAAACCCCTTTCAATTGTCCCTGAACAGTGCTTGGGACATACCTGGTACTTGAGCGTGGATATGCAGTTGTACATTATCTCCCCGATTCTCCTGATCGCACTCTACAAGTGGGGCAAAAAGGCGGCCATTGGAATCGTAGTTCTCATTGTCCTGCTCTCCATCTGGCTCTTCACCATCATGATGGTCAAGAAGTACTCCATGTTCTTTAAGTAAGTGCGAGTCCCTCACGTTTCTCTCTATCTTCAACACTTCTTCTTCTTCCCCGACTTTAAATAAAAGTACTTGAAAAATTACGACATTTTAAAAAATAAATCACAAGCTGTGTATCTAATTATATCATTACTATATCATAATTAATTGTTTCTTAAAATATCTCAACCAAACTCACAAATTTCTCTAAAAAACATATTTTATACATCCTCACCAAATTTGATGAAATTCAGGCTGATTGATTGTTTCAAAATTTAATTCTCATAATACCTGACGATCAAAATTTTGTAAAATATTCTTGCAGTCGAACTTCCGAAACGCGAATCGACATTATCCAAAGAAAGAGTTCGAATTATGAATATTTTAAAATTGACTTTTGAATTTCTTCATTTTGAAGTTAAAAATATTATTACAATCGAACTTCCGAAACGCGAATCGGCGTTATCCAAAGAAAGAGTTCGAATTATGAATATTTTAAAAGTGACTTTTGAATTTCCTCTTTTTGAAGTTAAAAATATTATTACAATCGAACTTCCGAAACTCGAATCGACATTATCCAAAGAAAGAGTTCGAATTATGAATATTTTAAAATTGACTTTTGAATTTCCTCTTTTTGAAGTTAAAAATATTATTACAATCGAACTTCCGAAACTCGAATCACCATTATCCAAAGAAAGAGTTCGAATTATGAATATTTTAAAAGTGACTTTTAAAATTCTTCTTTTTGAAGTTAAAAATATCATTACAATCGAACTTCCGAAACGCGAATCGGCGTTATCCAAAGAAAGAGTTCGCATTATGAATATTTTAAAAAGTGACTTTTAAAATTCTTCTTTTTGAAGTTAAAAATATCATTACAATCGAACTTCCGAAACTCGAATCGGCATTATCCAAAGAAAGAGTTCGAATTATGAATATTTTAAAAGTGACTTTTAAAATTCTTCTTTTTGAAGTTAAAAATATTCTTGCAGTCGAACTTCCGAAACGCGAATCGGCATTATCCAAAGAAAGAGTTCAAACTATCCATAATTTAAAATTGACTTTTGAATTTCCTCTTTTTGAAGTTAAAAATATTATTACAATCGAACTTCCGAAACTCGAATCACCATTATCCAAAGAAAGAGTTCGAATTATGAATATTTTAAAAGTGACTTAAAAAATTCTTCTTTTTGAAGTTAAAAATATTATTACAATCGAACTTCCGAAACGCGAATCGGCGTTATCCAAAGAAAGAGTTCGAATTATGAATATTTTAAAATTGACTTTTAAAATTCTTCTTTTTGAAGTTAAAAATATTATTACAATCGAACTTCCGAAACGCGAATCGGCATTATCCAAAGTAAAAGTTCGAATTATGAATATTTTAAAAGTGACTTTTGAATTTCCTCTTTTTGAAGTTAAAAATATTATTACAATCGAACTTCCGAAACTCGAATCGACATTATCCAAAGAAAGAGTTCAAACTATCCATAATTTAAAATTGACTTTTGAATTTCCTCTTTTTGAAGTTAAAAATATTATTACAATCGAACTTCCGAAACTCGAATCGGCGTTATCCAAAGAAAGAGTTCGCATTATGAATATTTAAAAAGTGACTTTTAAAATTCTTCTTTTTGAAGTTAAAAATATTATTACAATCGAACTTCCGAAACGCGAATCGGCGTTATCCAAAGAAAGAGTTCGCATTATGAATATTTTAAAAGTGACTTTTAAAATTCTTCTTTTTGAAGTTAAAAATATCATTACAATCGAACTTCCGAAACGCGAATCGGCGTTATCCAAAGAAAGAGTTCGAATTATGAATATTTTAAAATTGACTTTTAAAATTCTTCTTTTTGAAGTTAAAAATATTATTACAATCGAACTTCCGAAACTCGAATCGACATTATCCAAAGAAAGAGTTCGAATTATGAATATTTTAAAATTGACTTTTAAAATTCTTCTTTTTGAAGTTAAAAATATCATTACAATCGAACTTCCGAAACTCGAATCGGCATTATCCAAAGAAAGAGTTCGAATTATGAATATTTTAAAAGTGACTTTTGAATTTCTTCATTTTGAAGTTAAAAATATTATTACAATCGAACTTCCGAAACTCGAATCGACATTATCCAAAGAAAGAGTTCGAATTATGAATATTTTAAAAGTGACTTTTAAAATTCTTCTTTTTGAAGTTAAAAATATTATTAAAATCGAACTTCCGAAACGCGAATCGGCGTTATCCAAAGAAAGAGTTCGCATTATGAATATTTTAAAAGTGACTTTCAAAATTCTTCCTCTTAAGTATATTTTTTTGAGAGATGCTTTGCCGACCTTTTCCAGAAATGGCCCCAACAGTGAAGACTCGCAGCGATGGCTGTACTTCTCCACACATCTGCATGCGACGCCCTGGTTGATCGGCGCTGTCTTCGGCTACGTTCTGCACGCGAATCGGGGCAAGAGCTTCCAGCTGAATCGAGCTGTGGTCTGGACGGGTTGGCTTCTTAGCCTTGGCATCTTTATGACCTGCATGTTTGCACTGGTGCCCTACGATCAGTTCGATGGACCGAAGCTGACGATGCTCGGCGATGCCTCGTATTACACGCTGACTCGGCTGGCTTGGCCTCTGGGCCTCTGCTGGGTGGTGTTTGCCTGCATGCAGGGCCATGGTGGGCTGGCCAACAGCTTCCTCTCCTCCCCCCTGTGGCAGCCCCTCTCGAAGCTGTCGTACGCCATCTACGTGTGGCACATTCTCATGCAGGAAATCAATGTTCGACGCACTCAGACGCACACCTATTTCAGCAACTACGAAATGGTAAAGTCTTCAACTTGGTCACTTTGTTTCCGCCATTTCAATTCCGTCTCCTTTTCGGTTCAGATGCTCAAATTCTGGTCGGACTTTGGCTTCACTGTACTGATCGCCTATGCCACCTACGTTACCATTGAAGCGCCTCTGGGCGGCTTAGAAAGTCTTCTTCTTCCCCCACGCAAACCCAGTCCGCCGGCCAAGGAAGCTCTTGAGATCGAAGCCGAGGAGAAGCCTGAAGTTTTAGACATCATCTCCAAGGATGTGGAAGCCACTCCAACAACTTCAACAAATACTCCAGTCCAGAGTGCCTAGTTTTTCTATTTCTATATATATTTTTTTAAGATCTAGAACAGCTCAATTTGTTCACAAAACTCAAATTGGCGTCACAATGTCGCCTTTTTCCTCGTCGACGCATAAGAAATCAACAACGCCTCTGATCTAAAAAATTAAGTAAACTTCACCATAAATTTAGATCGTGCTCGATATGAATTTTTCAAGTTCATGCTTATTTATTTGATTTGTCAGCTATTTTTAATATGAGAAACCTGTTTTAAGCTATTTTTTTTTAATTATTTCATAACGTTTTTTTTTTAAATAGAAACCCAATATAGTACTAAAAACAAGAGTCCGTAACTGTTATAAGTCTTGAAATAAAAATGATGATATTCCATTTATATTTTGTTTTCTTAGTTCAAAAGTACTTTTTTACCCTAATTTTATCACCTCCAGTCGATTAAAAGACTAAATTAAAGATTTAAAATTTTTGAAAATTTTCGAAAAATGTAAAGGGGTTACTATGTAAAAATCGACAAATTTTCGAAAAAAAAAATGTCTCCCAAAAGCATAAAAATTAAATGCAAAGTTAAAGAATGATTAATATTGTGAAAAATAAGACATTCTTCATGGAAATCGGCTGAACTTTGATAAAGTTGTGCTAGTTTAAAGTTCAAAAAGTCCACATTTCTCATATGAAGATAATTCCTTTTGTCTTTTGACTTTTGAACCTGCTGCTCTGCCCCGGACAATCGACTCGGCTGTTGATACTGATCAAGAATATATATAAATTATGCTTAACGTGTTTCGGGGTCTTCTATGATTCTTTCTCTACATAAAACACTTTGTTAGAAAACGCTAGATTTGGAGTAAAAACGATCAGAGTTGGTTAATAAGAGGTAAGTTTAGCGGAGTCAAAACTGGATTTGAAGGAAAAAACTAGATTTGGCGGGATAAGGCCAGATCTATGAGTTTTGTTAGATTATATAATACAAGTATATATTTTCTATATTTTTAGAAAATCAATCTTAGTTCACAATATAAAAATATCGTGCTCTAAAAATCAGGGATCTTTAAAGATCAACATTTTGATATTTTTGGCTTAAGTCTTCAAGAAACAAATCGAAATTTAGTTGAAAAGTACTTTTTTACCCTTATTTTATCCCCTCCAGTCGTTTAAAATAATAAATTAAAGATTTAAAATTTTTGAGAATTTTCAAAAAATGTAAAGGGGTTACTATGTAAAAATCGACAAATTTTCGGAAAAAAAAATGTCTCCCAAAAGCATAAAATTTAAATGCAAAGTTAAAGTATGAGTAATATTGTGAAAAATAAGACATTCTTCATGTAAATCGGATGAACTTTGACAAAGTTGTGCTAGTTTAAAGTTCAAAAAGTTCACAATTCCATATAAAGATCATATATTTTGGTTACTAGAAATAATGTTAATCCTTTTATGCATCATCTTTATAAATACATAGCAGAACATTTTCTTGCTTTGATTTAATATAATTTTCAACTTGTGCCTAGTATTTATTTTCTATACTTTTAATAAATCTATGATAGCTCAAAGTATAAAAGTATCGTGCTCTAAAAATCAGGGATCTTTAAAGATCAAATTTTTGGCTTAAATCTTTAAGAAACAAATCGATATTTAGTTCAAAAGTACTTTTTTACCCACATTTTATCCCCTCCAGTCGTTTAAAACAATAAATTAAAGATTTAAAATTTTTGAAAATTTTCAAAAAATGTAAAGGGGTAACTATGTAAAAATCGACAAATTAAAAAAAAAAAATTTGTCTCAAAAGCATAAAATTTAAATGCAAAGTTAAAGTAGGATTAATATTGTGAAAAATAAGACATTCTTCATGGAAATCGGCTGAACTTTGAACTTGTTTTTATTTATTTCATAACGTTTTTTTTTTAAATAGAAACCCAATATAGTACTAAAAACAAGAGTCCGTAACTGTTGTAAGTCTTGAAATAAAAATGACGTTATTCCATTTATATTTTGTTTTCTTCTATCCGGGCAAAACCAGTCTTCGACTTATGGGAAGTTTTTCAGAAACTAATCTATCGCTTTTAGAGATAAAGTCGTAACTACAATGCCAGAAACCTTACAACAAACGTCCCTGAACACGGACTTTATCTGGCTTACAGTTAATCGCAACCTAATTACAACTGATAGATAAGCTCTACATATTCGATTATGAATTGAAAGTACCCCAATTAAAAATAAAGTAGCCAGAGAAAAAATACCCGATCAAAATTAAATATAATACTTTTTTTTGTTTAGAACTTTGTTAATTTCGGAAATTCCTACAGTTTTTAATCATTTTCACTTTATTTTTTTTGTTCCAAAATCGTAAATGGTTTAATTTTGATAGGAATTATTGAAAGAAGTTTCTTTCCAAGACCCAAAAATTTGATAACGTCTCTCTCTCTCTCTCTCTATATTCTCTCTCTCTCTATGTCTACGAGTGATAATAGAAGAGATCATCTGATTAGTTTTTACTCGTATTATTTCAATAAAATGTCAATTTCAATGGACAGACACCTGGTTGACTAATGTGAGTATTTGTTTTTGTTATTTCGTGTTTTTTAAGTGTTTTCCGAAAAACTCTTGTGATAATTCTAAGTGAAGGCAGATTGACAGCTTTGAGAGATTATTCAGGCAGACCAATTATTAGGCATAGGTATAGGTATATAGGTATATAGTATTTACAATGAGAAGTATCTGCCAATTTCCCATATCTGTTAAATTACTATCATTAAGATTTCAGTAAATATGAATTCCTGGCAATTGCATACTTTTGGGCTTCGTTTGTATTTATGAGAAACACTTAGATGGAAAAGCAGATGGAACATCTCTTGGAAAATCTAACAACAATAAAAACTATAAAATATAATCAAGAAAGCATTTGATTTTAAAAACAAATCAAATTGAGAAGAGATAAGTATATGCAAGTAAAATAGTGTTACATTGTAATGTTTTTTAACTCTTTTTTTTAAATTTTTGGTTTTACCCCAAGAAAGTTTCTTAACCTACAATCAAAAAAGAGGGCTTAATTTTATTTTATTTTATGAGATCGAATATGAGTTATGAGTTTTTCAAATCAAACTTGGGATACTTTCTCAAACTTTATCAAAATAATAATTTTAACTCCTTTCTGTTTATTTGTTATTTGATTTTTAGATAAATTGTTTGTACTGAAAAGAGGTAATAATAAATAGTACTGTCAAGTGTTTAATGCAGGGTATTAGCTAGTCGAGCAAAGTCAAAATGGGCTATGTACATATGTATTTTGGAATGCCGAGTCTTGAACTTGGACTGCTTCGTTGTGTGATGTCGTCAGCGAAAATGTAAGAAACAACAAAAGAAGTAGTTAAAGAGAAGAAGACTGCGATAAAAAGAAAAGTGTAAAGAATGGCAAGCGAAGGTCAAGAGTTCAAGCGATGGCTATAAAAGCCATAAGACGCCGGTAAAGCTGAAAATCCAACGTAAACCACAAGACGATGGGCATCTCGTTGATTGCATTGATTGTCGGTCTGATGATGCAGTGCATCCAGGGACAAACGCCCGCCTCGATTCCAAGGCCAAGCTCAAGTCAAAGCCTCGACTTGGGTCGTCTCCTCTGGGGTCGCGGTGGACAGCCGGTTTGGACTCTGATCGATAAGAACCTGCCCCAAGTGCAGCAGATGATCGACGGGACGAAGGAGAGCTGCATGGCAAAGCTGCAAATGGAGGCGCCACAAAGATCCCTCATCCGGGAAACTCGACCCACGCCCAAGGAGAAGTGCCTGGTCGAGTGTGTGCTCAAAGGCATCAAGATTGTAAGTAGTCAATACTTACAATAACGAATAATCATAATAATGAAGCAACAAACATTTTCACACTGAAAAACCGTACCTAAGTATTTTAGTAAGAGAAAATTTGGTCACGATAAATAAGACAACCCAAGATACATAATCTGTCAGACTAGTTCAGATTTCTCATAGCTAATGCTCGAAACTATATGATATATTGGTCCTACATACCAAATTTCAAGTCTCTAGCTCTTATAGTCTCTGAGATGAACAGAGACTGACAGAGGAAAAGAAAGGAAGGCTAAAATATTATATAAAATAAAATTACTTAAAAGTATCATGATTAATTGCAGAAAATTGCTACAATTATTATTGTATCATTTTAAATGGATATTTTTCTGAATTGTTTCTACACTTTCTCCCCCTAAAAAGATGGACAGCGATAGCAACCGGTTGAATCTGCGCCGTGTGGAGGAGCTGACGAGTCTCGTGACCGAGGACAACAAAATGGCCATCGCCTTGGGCTGCAGCCTCGCCCAGATCTGCAATCGCTCCATCAGCACGAACAAACCCTGCGAGGCGGCCCATCAGCTGAATCAGTGCATCGGACGACATCTGGAGAGCAATAAGGTCAAGTTGCAGTGGTAGAGACGGGACTTGGAACTGGGATTGGGATTGGGATCGGGATCGGGATTGGTTCCCTCCCTGCTGCCTCCGGCCATTTAAATTTAATTCAGGTCTAATTATTTGATAGTAAGACTCTTATCTACAAATCAAGCTTAAATCTTCAAGAAACTAATCGAAATTTAGTTGAAAAGTACTTTTTTACCCTTATTTTATCCCCTCCAGTCGTTTAAAATAATAAATTAAAGATTTAAGATTTTTGAAAAATCTCGAAAAATGTAAAGGGGTAACTATGTAAAAATCGACAAATTTTCGAAAAAAAAAAATTTGTCTCAAAAGCATAAAATTTAAATGTAAAGTTAAAGTATGATTAATATTGTGAAAAATAAGACATTCTTCATGGAAATCGGCTGAACTTTGACAAAGTTGTGCTAGTTTAAAGTTCAAAAAGTCCACATTTCTCATATGAAGATCATTTATTTTGTCTTTTGACTTTTGAACCTGCTGCTCTGCCCCGGACATGGCTCAATCGACTCGGCTGTTGATACTGATCAAGAATATATATAAATTATGCTTAACGTGTTTCGGGGTCTTCTATGATTCTTTCTCTACATAAAACACTTTGTAAGAAAACGCTAGATTTGGAGTAAAAACGATCAGAGTTGGTGAATAAGAGGTAAGTTTAGCGGAGTCAAAACTGGATTTGAAGGAAAAAGCTAGATTTGGCGGGATAAGGCCAGATCTATGAGTTTTGTTAGATTATATAATACAAGTATATATTTTCTATATTTTTAGAAAATCTATCTTAGTTCAAAATATAAAAGTATCGTGTACTAAAAATCTGGGATTTTTAAAGGATACAATTTTGACATTTTCGGCTTAAATCTTAAAGAAACTAATCGAAATTTAGTTGAAAAGTACTTTTTTACCCTTATTTTATCCCCTCCAGTCGATTAAAATAATAAATTAAAGATTTAAAATTTTTGAAAAATTTCAAAAAATGTAAAGGGGTAACTATGTAAAAATCGACAAATTTCGGAAAAAAAAATTTCTCTCAAAAGCGTAAAATTTAAATGCAAAGTTAAAGTAGGGTTAGTATTGTGGAAAATAAGACATTCCTCGTGGAAATCGGCTGAACTTTGATAAAGTTGTGCTAGTTTAAAGTTCAAAAAGTCCACATTTCCATATAAAGATCATTTATTTTGTTAATTTGTAATATTATTTTTTTTTACTATAACCTGCTTGCTTTACCCCGGAATTGGCTCAATCGACTGTTTTCTCTCGAACTGAAGTCAGCGGTATCCGAAGCTTCTAAATTGTTCGCCGTTGGAACTGCATTCAACTTTTAATGTAACTACATATCAATTATCTTCTACTACTATCAATAGCAAATAGCAAAAAGTAAATAGTTAATTGCATTTATAATTTATTTAAATGTAATTGAGACACTGTTAATTTATCAAGTTTGTTGCGTTCAAAATCGTATATTGGCCCGGTTGCCAATTGTGCTAATCCTGAGGCTGAGACTGACGACTCTTGGCCAATTGTTCGGCTGCCTGTGAAGGAAAAGGAAACATGAACTTGCCTAAATTGTTTGTAAAGATAACGAGTAAATCATTTACCCGACGACGGTAATCCGCCTTTTTGGTATCGCTCAGGCGATACCAGGCGACGGTGCTCCGCAGCATCAGATCCTCGGGCCTCAAGCCGCAGCGTTTGAGGCGATAGCCGCGAAGGAAATTGAGAAAGCCTTGGCTGATAACTGGTCTCGGCCTTCTGTACTTATAGCTGCCGATCGCCTGCCGGTGAATTCGGTGAGCGCAACGCGGCTTGGCTAAAGTCTTGCGCCCTCTGGCGGCACATTTTGGCCTCGCCGCGCACTTCGGACGCGACTTCGGTGCGGCGCACTTCGGACGCGATTTCGGTGCGGCGCACTTCGGACGCGATTTGCGAACACGAGCGCTCTTCGACTTCGGGGCAAACTTCGACTTTGTGGCACACTTCGACTTTGTGGCACACTTCGACTTTGTGGCACACTTCGGCTTTGTGGCACACTTCGGCTTTGTGGCACACTTCGGCTTTGTGGCACACTTCGGCTTCGTATCACACTTCAGCTTCGCGGCACACTTCAGCTTCGCGGCACACTTCAGCTTCGTGGCACGAGCGTGTTTCAGTTTGACGATGCCACGCGACTTCTTGCAACTTTGGAGCTTCGGGGCCGCCGCACGTTTTGTTGCCCGGGCTGGTCGCTTTGTCGAGCAACTCGCTTCGAAATCATAATTGAGATATGCCGTCTTCTCAGTTGGATCAGTTCCATTAGCATTAGTGATTTGATTTTGGTTTTGACTTGGCGCATTGTTTTCCTCATCGTTCATCGCTTTTTTTTCGTATTCCCTTCTTTGGGCATCTGACAATTTATTCCATGCTTTTACCGATAGGTCCATGACATCCATCCCGAAACAATTCTTACCATATTCCCGAGCAAATTCTAGAAATGCACTGTTCACAGATAACGACGTTGCATTTTCCGCGTTCATGGCTGTAAAAAAAAAGCCATTTTAATTCTTAAATCTTTTCCACTATTAAACCTCACTTACCTCAAAATTATATAAAATATTCGTAGTGCTATATATTTTTTTAAAAATATAAAATATTTTAAAATAGTAGAAAACTTAGATCTACTTGAAATGGATTGCGTGAGTATACTGAAATATTTCAGAGGCTCCAACGGTAGGTTGAATTCAATGAGATAAAAGCGCCTACTTGGTTTCTAGTTTTATGAAGCTCACAAAGAGCCTGCTTTGTTTTTAGTTTTTTTTGGCAATATTAGACATAAATTGACATGCTAGGAACATTTTTAGATTGCTTTGCTTTTAGTCTTAGACAATAGACAAAAGTTGCAGTGTTTTGAATATTTAGGTTGGACTTTGGCTCAAAATCAGAATTTGTGAGTCACGATTGGCGGGAAATGCGCCAGATTTGGCGGTAAAAAGCCAGATTTAGCGGGAAATGCGACAGATTTGGCGGTAAATGCGCCAGATTTGGCGGGGAATGCGCCAGACTTGGCGGTAAATGCGCCAGATTTGGCGGTAAATGCGCCAGATTTGGCGGTAAATACGCCAGATTTGGCGGGAAATGCGCCAGATTTGGCGGTAAATGCGCCAGATTTGGCGGTAAATGCGCCAGATTTGGCGGTGAATGCGCCAGATTTGGCGGTAAATGCGCCAGATTTGGCGGGGAATGCGCCAGATTTGGCGGTAAATGCGCCAGATTTGGCGGGAAATGCGCCAGATTTGGCGGTAAATACGCCAGATTTGGCGGGGAATGCGCCAGATTTGGCGGTAAATGCGCCAGATTTGGCGGGAAATGGGCCAGATTTGGCGGTAAATGCGCCAGATTTGGCGGTAAATGCGCCAGATTTGGCGGGAAATGCGCCAGATTTGGCGGTAAATGCGCCAGACTTGGCGGGAAATGCGCCAGACTTGGCGGAAGACTACAGACTCGGCAAGGAGGGTGAGGAGGAGTTAATCTTAAACCATTCGTAATCTAATCTTAATCAAAAACAGATCTCTTGGGTTATTTATTTATTCAAGTCCTGCGCATGTCTGGGAACCACATATCATACCACATCCAACATAATCACAAGTCACGCGATCTATGTACCCAGGGGCACTACAAGCGACAATCTAATTTAAACTAGACAAAAAAAAAGAGAGAGAGAAAAGAAAACATACACAAATATGATACTAAAAGGAGTGTCCGGAGTGGGCGTGGCATTAAAGCTACTCCTTGATATCGGGTATCTTGAAGTCGGCGGCGCGCATCTCCCTCAACATGCACATGGCAATGGAATGCGCAATCTCGCACCTAATTAAACGAATATTCAGTTTAAGTCATTTGAACACCCAGCGAACTACTCACTCATCGGTGAGGGCGCCGATCTGATTGCACTTGGCGAATATCTCACGGGATTTCGCCTCCAACTCGGGATACATCATGTTCATCATGTCGATTGTCTTGTTTTCATCATACAGCTTCTGCGTCTCGGGCATCACATCGAACTGCAATAGAACGCATCTCCGGAAGCACTTGCTCTCGTACGATGCCTCCTCCTTGTTCAGCACCATCTCCTCCACGTGCTCTAAGCAAATAAAGTGCAAGAATTCGATGAAGGAAATTTTCAAAATTTGGAAAGTTTGTGAAGAAACAGCAATCAAAATCTTCTATTCATCGCAAATTTAGAAGAGTTCGCATGCTTAACGTGTTTCGGGGTCTTCTATGATTCTTTCTCTACATAAAACACTTTGTAAGAAAACGCTAGATTTGGAGTAAAAACGATCAGAGTTGGTGAATAAGAGGTAAGTTTAGCGGAGTCAAAATCTGGATTTGGCGGGATAAGGCCAGATCTATGACTTTAATTAGATTATATACTACAAGTATATATTTTCTATATTTTTAGAAAATCTATCTTAGTTCAAAATATAAAAATATCGTGTACTAAAAATCTGGGATTTTTAAAGGATACAATTTTGATATTTTTGGCTTAAATCTTAAAGAAACTAATCGAAATTTAGTTGAAAAGTACTTTTTTACCCTTATTTTATCCCCTCCAGTCGATTAAAATAATAAATTGAAGATTTAAAATTTTTGAAAAATTTCAAAAAATGTAAAGGGGTAACTATGTAAAAATCGACAAATTTTCGGAAAAAAAAAATTGTCTCAAAAGCAAAAAATTTAAATGCAAAGTTAAAGTAGGGTTAGTATTGTTGAAAATAAGACATTCCTTGTGGAAATCGGCTGAACTTTGACAAAGTTGTGCTAGTTTAAAGTTCAAAAAGTTCACAATTCTCAGGTAAAGATCATTTATTTTGTCTTTTGACTTTTGAACCTGCTGCTCTATATAATTTATAGGGTCTGCCCCACCTTGACTGCCTGTTGCATACATTTCACAAATCCATTCAAACATTTTTTGCTCATTCCGCATTAAAAGAAAATGAATTGACCACTGATTGAAAGGACTCTGTCACCGCAACTAAGAAGGAAGCAACTTTTGTCTTACCCCTTGTAGGAGCCTTTGGGCAGTTCTCGCCAAGCGGCTGCAGGAACTCGACCACCTCACTGAGCGTCATGGTCATTGGCTCCTCGGCCTGATCGTCGGCTCGGACTGGAGCCGGACCCAGGCCCATCCGGGTTGTGGTGCCGGTGCAGACGAGCAGCATCAGCAGGGAAGTCAACCAGGTATCTTGCTTTGCCATTGTCGTCTCTCGTCTCTCGTCGTTCCGTTCACTTTGGACTCTTTCTCCATCCGAATTCGCTGCGCTCCATTTATAGGAACGGGAACACGCGAGTGACATGCAATTCACATTGATCTCTGCTTGTAGATCGGAATACATCCATATCGCGTGCTGCAGGGCCATCCATCTTTCGGCAACGGAATGAGCGAGGGCTGCTCGGAAAGTTCGTGAGTGAACTGTCTTTTGGCTTCTGATTGAGACTCCTCGAGAAAGCTTCTCTGACTAAGACTCTTCGAGTGATAGGGTCCCAAAGACTCCTCGACTAAGACCCCTCCCATGCTTTGAGCCCCTCAACTCTCTCCTCAAACCTCTTTTTGTTTTAAAAACAATACGAATTAACCTCAATAAATAAGTTAAATGCCAAAACACAGATCGCTTTTGGGATACACTGATCAAGTCTTCTCTTTTCTTCCACATCCCATAAGACTTTACTAATAATAATAAAAACCTTCTCCATAAATTACAACACAGAATAAAATAGAATGTATTTTGGGATATAATTAACCCCCTGCGGTGTCAGAGGCTCGTTAATCCCGGAATTTCTTAAACCAATTACGAAATACCTGACTTTTCGAATTATTATTAAAATCGAGGAATTATTTTAATAATCGGGGCTCTATAAGAATCTTATCAGAGAAATCAAATGTCTTAGACTTTTTGAACTATTTCAATACTGCTTGGTTGCCTTTTTATCCGCATATTGTGTTAATTTAAAAATTCTGAATACATATTTCAAAAAATACATGCAAAAATCAACAACTTTAACTTGAATTTTACAATAGATTTCTTTTTGTGTGTGAAGTGAATTCTTGATGCTAAAATTTATGTTGCTACATTGAGACACTGTTAGAACAGCCCTCGCTGAACTGGAATCAAGTCAAAATGCGCCACAGTTCGTAATTCGAAATTCGAAATTCGCAATTCGCATTCGTTGACGTTAAGCGCGCTTATCGAATATCGAATATCGAATCGAATCGTATTTTATTCGTAATGCTCAACTGGCACGTGACCGTAAAAGTGACACTGTGGGGGGATCTGAGGGCAATTACACAAGGGAGCTAATGGGGAGGAATTACAATTGGAACTTGCAACTTGAACCGCCCGCCTAGGGAAAGATAAAGACCTCGATCTTGGATCTGAGGCAGGTGAGAAGCGCATGACCCGCATCGCAGTTGTTTTTAATGCCAGAGGTCGCATCCTTGCACTGGTCGAGACCCGTGAGATAGCTGCTCTTGTACTTATCCGGCAACAGGAGTTCCACCTGCTTCAGTGCCGATTCCAGCTGGAATTTGCCCTTCTTGATCTGGTTCCGAAGATCACAAGAGTGAGTCGAATGTTTGAGAGAAAAGATTCATTCTTTCTACTCACCGTCTGCATCATTTCGAGAATGCAATTGATGTAGCACTTGGAGTCCTTGTCATCCGGAATGTTGCCATTGTGTATGGAATCGGCAATTTCCACCGTCACCTTGGAGAACTTGGGCAGACAGACGTCCCTCATCAATTTGCCAGCTGCCCACATTTGTTCCTCCGTTGCCTGGCAGTCAAAACAGTTAAAGGATTCATACAAATATCACTTTAGGATATTCCAATATTCACTTGAGGCCAGGCTTTAAGACCGTTACCGTTACCGTTACCGTTACCGTTACCGTTACCGTTACCGTTACCGTTACCGTTACCGTTACCGTTACCGTTACCGTTACCGTTACCGTTACCGTTACCGTTACCGTTACCGTTACCGTTACCGTTACCGTTACCGTTACCGTTACCGTTACCGTTACCGTTACCGTTACCGTTACCGTTACCGTTACCGTTACCGTTACCGTTACCGTTACCGTTACCGTTACCGTTACCGTTACCGTTACCGTTACCGTTACCGTTACCGTTACCGTTACCGTTACCGTTACCGTTACCGTTACCGTTACCGTTACCGTTACCGTTACCCCGAACCGGTATTAGCCGATTGAAATTCGTAACCGTAACCAACGCGAAACTTGTACTATTTTCAAACCAAAATAAATGGTTAGCAACTGATTTACGTATAACGGTTAGTTTTGGCAAAATCAATCTTTATATTGAATTATATTGTAATCGTAGTTTTTCAAACTAATTTTGATTTGACAATTGGATATTGATAGATATTGATCCGTTAATAGATGTTCCCTTTGGAAATCAAAGAATTTTGGTTTAATTATTAACATATTTTCAACAAATTTTTACGATAAATTTTTTTTCTGAACCGAAAACGAACCAAACAATAAGCCGATAACCGATACAAAACCGTTCAACGTAACTTGTCTTGATCATGAGTGTATATTCTTTAAGGGGTCTTTCAGGCCCCCTTTCATGACAGAATTTAGTATCGTAATCGATATCCTTACTCACCCCGGCCCAACAGAGCGGCAATCCCAGAAGAATCCCCAGCAAGCTACCGATCAATAAAAGATTCCGATCGTATCTCATGCTCAAGCAAATTGAACTCACTGTTCTGTTCAGATATGATCGGCATATGCAAATCTCTGCTCCTTTTATACAATTGAATATCCAACTGAAAATAACCTCATTATACTAATAAATTAATATCATATATTTTGGCATTGTCCCCCAATCACAGCCCCAAAATTATAGGGATTGCTCAATTGCTCAAATCACGGGCTACGATATTGGGGTAGGTCGAATACCGCCCTAAACGTGACACCCAACACCCTCAGCCAGTGTTGCCAGTGTTGCCACTTTGCGTTTCCAAAAATGGCCAAACAAATTAAAAACAAAAAACACGAAAATACCACTTAAAATCCGGGATCAAAGTTGTCAAAAATGACGAGAAAAAACTAAAATAAATATTGTTTATCATTTTTGTTATAATGTATTTATTTTTTATATATTGAATAATATTTCTTATTATATTATACTCATAAAACAAAAATTTTAATTTATCATTTTTTGTTATTTATATCGATAAATGAGTCTAACTTTTTACTTTTTTTGATAACAAATCAGAAAAATATATTAATTGTACCATTTGTATTTTGAAAATAAGAAAACAATAAGGTGAAAAACAAAGAGAAAACCACAAAATTTAGTGGGAAACCCGCTAAAAAGCTCAACACTGTCCACCACACACACACACACACACACAGAGAAAAGCACTGACACATCTCAATCTCTCTGACAGTTTACAAGTTCAACAAATTCCACGTGTATTTGTAGATAGATCTCAACCGTCCAATCTCAACTCTCGACTATAATTACCGAGCACCGTTTTCCACTCCCCCCCCCCCCCCCCCCAAAAAAAAAAGCAAATACCGAGTACATTCGTTGATTTCAAAACACACGCAAAGGTTGTCAACATGATCGGCGAGTTTCACAAAATGTCGATTGGCGATATAGAAACATAAAACTTCAATAACACTAACATAACAACATGCACTGTCCTGTACATGCAAGCACATGCATGATTAAGCACGCACACACGGAAGGGATTAACAACTGAGAGAAGAGTCTCTGCCTGTCTCTCTCTTTGTTTTCTATTTTACTCTCTTATTCATCTGTCTTTGATGAGTTTCCCTTGTTGTTTCTCTTGACTTTAAGTATCTCAATGTGCTTTTTGTTTCACTTCTCACTTCACATCTGTCTGCATCGCTTCTCACTTTGCTTCTCACTTCTTAACTCCTACTACTTCTCACTTCACATCTGTTTTCAATTCTCTTCCCTTCCGCTCCTCATTCATCCACACGCTTCTCTACTTTCATATACAACTTCTCAGTTCGCTTCTCGCTTCTTTACTCGATTGATTCACTTCTCAGTTCTCTCTTTACTTTGATTAACTTCTCGCTTCATTTATCACATCTCGTTTTTCGATCATCTTTTTAGCTCATTTAACTTCTCAATTCGCTTCTCGCATCTCTTCTTAGTTTAATTATAGAATCCATCCAATTAATGACAATTCCCTTAGAAATTATAGCTTTTCTATTATCATCGTCGTCATTTTGAGATCTAATCAGGTTACGTGAATACTAGTATTGAATTGAACTCTAATTCCACACAAATAGAAAACATAGATACAACTAATATATGTATCATTATTGTTTACTTAATATCTACCTATCAACAAAATTAGTAGTTCTCGGTTTTAGATAATCGCCTAATAAAGGTGTATGTTAATAATATGATAATGTCTCTGTACAAATAAATTAGCTCGTACCCTGTACTTATGAAAATTGCTAGAATGGGTATCAGAATAATCGTAGTCTTTAGTCAGTATCATTTAGGAAGTAGACATTACGAATTTGAATACATTTGCTAAAAAATGTACTATTCAAGTTCGATCAAATTGATACATGCATAAGTATATAATCCGAATTATTATTGCCTACAGGGTCTACTGGAGGCGAATACACTCGCTTTTAATCATAAATATTGTAGATTCGTAAATTGATTCGCTTAAATACTTGAAAACAAATATTCTTGATTTTAAAAAACCTACATATGTATAAAGACCTACAGGATCAACAGCAGTCGAGAACACTCGATGTTACTCATAATTTAGTAGACTCTTTAAATAAATTATCTTAAATACTTGAAAACAAATACACTTGATTTAAAGAAATATATATAAATACCTACAGGGTCTACTGCAGCCGCATACACTCGCTTTTAATCATTAATGTATTAGACTCTTTAAATAAATTATCTTAAATACTTGAAAACAAATACACTTGATTTAAAGAAATATATATAAATACCTACAGGGTCTACTGCAGCCGCATACACTCGCTTTTAATCATTAATGTATTAGACTCTTTAAATTAATTATCTTAAATACTTGAAAACAAATACTCTTGGTTTAAAAAAATATATATAAAGATCTACAGGGTCTACAGTCGTCGAAATCACTCGATTTCAAGTGTTTGACGATGACAACTGACATTCGTTTTTGTAATTGAATACAATTGAATGTTGTCAAACAAAAGTACGAGATGATTTGAGGTTACAACGAGATCAAAGTAAACTTTGAATATTACATAACAAATCGAAATTCAAATGAATGTTTTGTAGACAAATGAACATTTGAGAAAGTCACATCGAAATAATCGTCCAAAATTCAATTTTCTATTTTGAAAATTACTCTATATAGAAATTGAAATTGATATTCCCCCCCAAAAAGAATAATCCCGCAACGAGAGAGATGTCGGAACACTTCAAGTTCAATCGAATCTTTGATAGCAACACTGTGCGCGGTCGTGCCAATGTAAGAACTGTCTAAAGAATTCTCAACTCTTCTCCATTCGGTCTCTCTATAAGTATTCCACCAAAAACTTGCAGGTTGCCAAGGCCACTTGGGCCTCGGTGGGCCTCATCTATGTCCTGGTCAAGATGCATCGTCGCAATGCCAAGCGCCGTGAATCCACCAAATATTGCAAGGGTTGTCAACAGAAGCTCTTCCAATAACAGCAGCTTGGTTCAAATTCACCTTCACCTTCACCTCCTTCGCCTGCTCCTTCCTGCTCCCTCCACCATTATCTCCAGCTCAAGTCTCGATTAAAAACAAAAAGAAGCCCAGGAGTTGAGCGTTAACCCAAATCTCTTGTGTTTCAGTTGCGTTCTCATCAATCATTATTATACGAATATTTTTTTCATTTGAGCAGCACATTTTTATCGTTTTCATTCATTTTAGCGACAACATTTGTGCCGCCTTATATCATATCTTTGGCTTGAACTGGTTGCGAATTTTAAATGCATTTTTTTTGTTCTGCATTTTGCTGACAAATCCTTAAACTCTTGAGTCGTGATTATTATTTCCATTTTCTAGATGTAAATGCACAATTTACATCGGCATATAGCATATTTTAGTCTTGAACTGGTTGCGAATTCAAATCGAATGCTTTGATTTCTGCATTCCTTTGACAATTTTGTCGCTTAGTGATAACTATTGTATAATTTGTATGGTGTACCCTCTAGACATACGCAGAATATAAAGCATTGTCTGTGCTTAAAGTGGTTGCGAATTTTAACCAAATTTAAACTGCCTTCTCATGCAGACATAAACATAATTGTAAAGAAATTGTTTCCACTCCAATTCGATTTATTCTGTTGGTATCCTTTTATGATAATCATAATCAGATAATCATTATCCAATACCTCATTATAGAGTTAAAAATATGCATACAGATGCTGGGTATATATACTTTATGTTTTAACTGGTTGCGAATTTTAAACGATTTTAATATTCATTCTTATCCGCCATAAGACTCTATATATTTTAAAATTTTCGAATTATCAACACTCTTTGGCATTTTTCTACCGCAATTCAGTTCTCAGTTCTCTCGAGCTCAGTAGGCAGTTTTTAAAGTGTTTATTCAACTGTCTCCAATAGTAAGCAGTCAAAATTTGGAACATTCAGCTCAGATCCGGAACCAGAATTTCCCCCAACCCGTAAAAACATAGTAAAGACTTGACAAAACCGGAAGCCAATTCGATTTTTGGGGCACAATGGCCGACGGCTTTAAGAAGTATTTCAATGGAACAACACTCAACGGTCGTGCGAATGTAAGAGAAAAACTTGAAACTAGCAAAAAAATTACGAACAGTAATTATTAAATTGGGAATTGTCGATATATGTAGTCGTCAAGAATCGGGTGAATATTAAATACGCGAATACTCATGAATTGTAAATATACTCTGATTAAGTGTGTAACAGGCAAAAGAGGGCGTGGCAGATCCCTTAAGATACTCTTCGTCCATCTTTAAGTCTTTTACGATTTAGTAATGTTTAAAAACTAAAAGAATCGTCAAGAATCGGGTGAATATACGAATACTCATGAATACTCATACGCGAATACTCATGAATTGTAAATATACTCTGATTAAGTGTGTAACAGGCAAAAGAGGGCGTGGCAGATCCCTTAAGATACTCTTCGTCCATCTTTAAGTCTTTTACGTTTTAGTAATGTTTAAAAACTAAAAAAAATCGATAACTTGATGTTCGCTGTAGCGATTTTCAAGTACAGTCGCATCGACTTATGGAATTCTTTTTTTACGATTTAGTTCGAGTTGGCGAAATTTCGTGTTATAGAAGTTCGAGTTAGGGAACTTCGACTGTCCTTTAACTCGATTATTTTCATTATTCATTATTTTCATTGAATTACATAAATGGTTTTCATTAATCCAGTTTGGATTTATCTGACTAATTTTCATACATTTCCTTAACACTTTTTCAAAAACTTTCAACTTTCTTAACCTTGTCGAAACCTCACCAAATTCATTGCTGAATTTTAACTTAATTTTTGTTTGGCTCCCAATTTGATTCTGCATTTAAATCTGATTATTTAGAAAATTTCATTCTTTTCAACTTTTTTCCATACTTTCCTCTTAACACTATTTTTTTGGCGATTCAATTCTGCATTAAAATTTAAATTTTGAAATTTATTTTTTTTTCAACATTGTCCACTTTCTTCAAATTCACTCCTTGAAACTTTTTCAAAATCTAACAAAACTTATAGTTTCGCCAATACTTGGCCGATTTCTTTCCGGAATGTCATTTGAATCATTGTTTGGGTTTTAATTTGATTCTGCATCAAAATTTGATTCATGTGGAAAATCAAATTCTTTTTCACACTGATCTTTTTCCCTACTTACCACTCGACACTTTGTTACAGGGTATTATTTTGCATTACTGACTTTTTCCAGCTTCCTTCATCTTCATCTTTATCTTGATTTTTCCCTTTACTGATTTTCATGATTTTCATGATTTTCCTGATTCTCCCACAGGTGGCCAAGGCAACTTACGCCACGTTGGCGGTGTTTTATCTGCTGTATCGAGTGCGACGCAGCAAGGGATCGCCCAAGGATCCCAAGGATGCGGAGCCGCTGGACGTGAAGGATCAGTGCAGCTGCGATGCCGACAAGCCCGACGAACATCCCCTCGGCTACTGTGATCCTCACGCGGATGCGGTCGTGCCACCGCCGACGATGCCCGAAAAGGATTGCGCCGTCTGCCGGGACCGCTCGGAGCGTCGTGCGGCCAGAGCCGAGGGCTGCAGCGATGAGCCACCACCACCGCCACCGCCACCGCCAGCGTCGCCACCAGCGGCTGTTCAAGCGCGTCGCAAGTGTCCTTGCGAGGATCCGCATCGTCACATCGAGACGCCCAAGCAGGCGACACATCAGTCGCAGATGCGACAGGATCTGGTCGAGGATCAGGTGCATCCCGCCCGTGAGATAATTGGACATATGCAGGAGGCGGCCTCCAGAGTTCTGCGCAATGTCATTGGCGCCGTTTTGGGTGATTCTCAGTGTCCCGGCTCCACGTGCTCCGCTAGCTCCTCCTCCCCGACCTCCTCGGCCGTCATCTATGAGAGTGAGGTAACCTGCCACGCCCACGCCGCCTCCGCTGCTGCCGCCGCCGCTGCTGTTGAAGCTCTGGAGTCCGTTGATCAATTGGAGGACGATGGCAGCGACTACGGTGCGGATAATCAGCTCCTGAATCGCCAAAGACGCACTGCACCGCGCTCCTGTGTGCCCACAACAAACAGCAGCGGTGATTCAGACATGACTTCATCCCCGGAGGAGTCCCAGTCACTGCCAGAGTCGCAGTCACAGTCACAGTCACAGTCACGTTATCGCGGCTTCGACGACGACTTTGCCTCGGAAATGTTTTTCGAGGATTTCGAAGAGTGATCCCGATGTGGAATGAGATTATAAATGGCGGGTGTCAAGTTGAGGGATAACTCAAAATTTTCAGTTAACAATCAAATTAACAATAGCTCTATTTTTAAATAAACACAAAACACAATAACTCCAAAAAATCGCTTGAATTTGAATCACCAGAAGTATCACTTATTATTACAACGAGTTGAGTAAGTCAAGAAAGAATTCCATATTTGTATTTGTTATTATTTAATTTATTTCGGATTTCATTTTTGTTTTCACCGTTTTCACGTTTTTTTTTAGTTTCAGTTTTGCCTCAAAACACAACTAGAATTGATCATCATTAGCATATTATATAGTTTATCATTTATCGTTTATCGTTTATCGTTTATCGTTTAGTTGTAGGAATTTTTTGGGTTTTCTTCTTGAGATTTCATTTTTTGTTCAGAAACAATATTTAATATCAATTAATATCTTATCAACTGCATCAGGCAGGTGCGAAGTGGGCAGGTAAAAACTATTCATCTTCTTCTTTCTCCCCTCCTTTTTTTTAGCTTCTTCTGTTTCACCTGCCCATTCAGCAAATTGTAGGTAAGCTATGTCTTCTGTAAGCATATGTTTATGTTTATAGATAAATAATATATATATAAATAATTATATATATATATATATATATATATATAGATATAGATATAGATATATAAATATAAATATTTATGGTATAATTATATGAGTGTGGACATTTTTAACTAACATTTATGCAATATGGAAATAACATTTAACGTATTCTTTTGCTTTTTGGTTGCGGCTCTATCTTATCTACGTTACATTCTCTCGTCTTTATCTACCTGTCTCTGTCTCGCTCTCTCTATCTCTCACACCTTCTCCCTTTGTATGGTGTCTGTCTTTATCTGGCAAAGTTGTGTGTGTGTGTGTGTGTGTGCTATAGGCAACTTTGATCGATTAATCGCGTTATCGACCTGCCAATTTATCGACTTTGCGACTAAGCGGCTAATCTAATGTGTGTGTGTGTGTGTGTGAGTTAGTGTGTGCTAATTGCAACTGTTGTCGATTAATCAACTTTTCGATTTATCGTCTTATCGATTAAACGGCTAATCTAATGTGTGTATATGTGTGTGTGTGCTTAATGCTAAGCAGGAGCAGAAAAAGCAGCAACAGCTTCTTCCTAATATCAAAGGTATTAATATCATTATTATCGCATATCGATTTATCGATGGCACAATTGCATATCGATAGTTTCGTTTAGCCATCGTGACTGGCAACGGACTCCAGATCACTGTTGTCCTCGCTGCCAGTTGCCTCGGTGGGTTCGCCCATCGCCACACGAGCATATTCATCGGTATCGATACTTTTGCAAAAGTGAATCGCATACTTGAGCTTCTCCAGCAGCACAGCCTGTGAAATAGCAATAGAATAGAAATAACCAAGATAAGATTCAATTTCACACTTTTGTATTTTAGATAAACCATCACTGCATATATATTTTTTTTTGGTATTATTTTAATTGTTTTCTTACCTTGCAGGAGTAGCGAGGCATTTTCAGCAGAAAGAAGCATGTGTAGCTCTCGGGCAGAAAATGATCCGGCGGATTCTTCTCGAGCACTTGCAGCACAAAGTCGCGTCCCCGAAAGTCGGCAATGGTGCGCGGCAAACGCGTCCGTCCCCAGACAAAGCGAAGGAACAGCGAACGCTCCTGTAACACAGAAAGAGAGATCAATTAATTAAAGATTTCGAAAAATAAAGACTTTTATATTATTTGAACTTGAAATTTAATATTCAATGAAAAAAAAAAAATTATAAATATACCAAAAATACCAAATGCATACTAAAGGCCATATTTTAGTTTTATATTTATGGAATATTTGGTGTTTTTGGTATTTAATTTGGTATATATTTTGGTATTTCCAGTAGTTTTGGTACATATTGTATATGTAATGTCACTCACCTGGTTGGTAAACTCCTCCATGACCTCCCAGAACCAGCCGACAAGGGCGGAGCTCGGATCGAATCCCTTGTAAGTGGCCACCGACTTGAGCAGGCCCAGGGGAATGTCCGGTGAGCCACAGACCATGGCCTGCAACTCGGCGGCGGAGAAGAGCGAGAGCAGTGGCACCGGTATCACCTTGGACATGCCATCGCGCACCGCCTTCACCTGCTCATCGAATTCGTGCAGCCGAAAGCCGAGTGCCAGACGAACGTATTCCGCCCGATTTCTGGGCGAGATGTGCGTATATCGGGTGGACAGCGGCACCTCGTGACCACGTGCTGACGATGTCGAAAACGGCAGCTCCAATGTGTTAAAGAGCTTCGCGTCATCGTCCATGTTGCGAATGCAGAGCAGACCAGCGACGTAATCGCGATCCACCTCCGTGAGATCCGTTGGACGCAGTGGCTCACCGGTCAACTGGCGCCACACGGGCTCCGCCAAGCTAAGGCAGAGAAAGAAACCAAATTGGATTTAACAAATGTGCTCTAAGATACTCCGGAATGTTAACTCACTTGAGACTGAGCGGAGATCCAGTGCGAACGGCAATGCCCATAAGGACGCCGAGGAAGCGGAACATGTTCATCTGGAGCACCGAGGTGAGTGTGGGATCCAGGAGGAAGCAATCGCGATTGGCGCCCGCCTCGCCACGGCCATTGGGCGTGCTGATCAGAAGGGGAACACTGCCATTTTGAAGTTCATCACACATCTCGGCGATGGATTCGCTGTAGCCACCGCCACAATCGTCGACGCTCTCGCCGACAAACTTAACCTTCCAGACGCGATGCGGCAGGGCCAAAGCCTCCTGGGTGAGCAGCGGCAGCTTTTGCACCATCTGGCCAAAGACGCTCTTCATGCCATCGATTCCCGCCAGGCCATTGCACCGACTCCTCGAGCGCTTCACCTGAATCCGATTAAGCTCAATGACCGGACCGTGTTGTTTATCCCGCACCATGGTCGTCTGGATGACCTTCCGAAAGGCGGCCTCCTTGATGTTGTAGACCAGCACATCCTTGAGCGCGCCCAGGCTGAGATCTCCCGAGATGGGCAGCATGGCCAGACAGGGGCAGAGTAGCTCCGAGAAGTGATGCAACAGGATTAGCCGGGCATGCAATGCCTCGGGCGAGAGATCTCTAACCAGATCGTATTCCAAGGGGGGATTGGGCAGCGGACGCAGTCGCTCACTCAGCTGGGAGGTGGACAGAGCCAGGGTGTGAGCCGAGCCGCAGGTGACCTTAACAATATGCTTGCCCTGGAGGGCGGCGACGAGACGTGGCCGCTGTATGGCGGTGACAGTCCCATCTCCCAGTTGACCCTCATCGTTGTCGCCCCAGGTGTAGACCTCCCCGGCATCGCTGCAGGCGACGCAGTGCAGCGAACCCGTCGCTATCGATATTATCTTCTTGCCCTGCAGGGCGGCCACCTTTTTAGGTCGACGCACATGATCCACGGATCCGTGTCCCAGTCGATGGAAGTCTCCCTTGCCCCAGGTATAAACGGCGCCCGATTTGGTCAAAGCCACCGAGAACTGAGAGCCACATTCCACTTTGATGACGCCCAGTCCGGCCAGACTTTCAATTTTGTAGGGCAACTTGCAGCCATCGCTGCCGCCCCGTCCCAGCTTGCCGTAATCCCCATCTCCCCAGCTCCATACATTGTCGTCGTCCGTGATGCACAGGGTCTGGGCATCTCCCGAGCCGCAGGCAATGTCAATGGCCCGATAGCCCAGCAGAGCTTCCACCAGCTTCGGACGCAGTTGATCCTCCGAGTCGCCATGTCCCAGGCGACCATAGCGCCCCTTGCCCCAGGTGAGGACGTGTCCACTGGCGGTTATGGCCGCGGAGTGGGCACTGCCACAGGCAATATCCGCCACACTCATGCCATTGAGATGCTCTAGCAGCTTGGGGCGATCGTAGCTCATGCGATTGCCGTGTCCCAGCTTGCCGTCCTCGCCCTCGCCCCAGGCATAGACCTCGCCATCCGTGGTCAGGGCCAGGCAATGCTTTCCGCCGGAATTCACCGCTACCTTCTTTACAAAGACATGCTGCAGTGAGCCCAGGAGCGTGGGAATCGCCCAGGAATCACTGCCACCCACGCCAAGACGTCCGCCGGAGCCGTAGCCAGTGGCAAACAATTTGCCATCGGGTGTCACGGCAAACAGAGATTGTTCTCCACCCGCCAGCTGCACGGGACGCAGCAGACTCAGTGCCTCACACGGTGTGGGCGTCTTGATTCTGCTGCCCTCCAGTCCGCCCAGCTGCCCGCGATGATTGTGTCCCCAGCCATAGATGGTGCTGGCCCCTCCCCAACTTAGGGCCCAGTCATCGGGTCGTCGGTTGAGCCACTGCAGCAGCTGTGCGTCGTGGGGCGCCTGGAACAGCTGATGATCCTCGTGCAGGAGCAACTGCAGCGGTTCCTTAGACTGTTGCTGTTGTTGTTGTTGTTCCAGCTGCAGTTCCTGTGCCTGTGCCTGTCCCTGTCCCTGTCCCTGTCCCGGTCCCACCTGTGGCTCCGTCAACGAAACATTGCTCGCGGTGCTGGAAGTTAACGAGGTTGTTGAATTGATCAGGGATGCCGCCGGAGATTGGCAGCCAGTGCAGGATGCAGTTGCTCCGGCAGCTGCTGCCGGTGCTGGCAACATTTCGGCAAATTTCTTGCGCACTTCCAGGCAAAATTGACGTGGCAACTCCGTGCGACGTATCAGGGATTGGGCAACCCGAACGGCAATGCAATAACGCTTGAACCACGCCCACTTGTGCACATCCCCCGAGGAGGACGAGGAAGAGGTGGAGGCGGCTGCGGCTGCGACTGCGGCGGAGGAGCAACTCAAACTGGCATCCAATTGCATGTCACAGGCCAAAGCGGCCAAAGTCTTGAAATAGTCCGAGTGCATCAAGTGGATGCCACCACGGACCTGGGGTTCCTCATACTCGTATTGACGCAGTAGCTCCGGAATGAGTGGCAACAGGATGGCGGACAAGGCGGGCTCCTGGGGACGTGGTGCCTGCTCCAAGAGCAGCACCGCATGCAGCTTCTTCAGAGCCCAAATCCTTTGGGATGTGCTCAAGACGCCCAACTGGGCGCATGAGGCCAAGGCGGCGGATAAGCGCAGCAGGACTTGCGTTGGACGTGGCGCCAGAAGACGGGCATCCAACAAAGCCATGACCAAGGCCATCGATGGCTGTGACAACACCGCCCGATCCGAGCCACTCTCGCCCAGCGTCGAGGCGGGCATGATGGCATGCACCCAGAATCTCCAGCCCCAGCCATTGACCGAACTATCCGAGCAGAATTTCCAACGCAGCTCGTCGCCCAGGACGCGAATCTCCGGCGCCCAGTGGGCGAACTCTCGACCAGATCGCATGGCCAGCATGTGACCAGCTGCGTCCATGATGACCAAGGGATCGTTGCGCTTCTCCGTGCTGCACTGGCTGTCGAATTCGATGCGCAGCATCTCGGCGCCGGGAATGCGCACCGTGCCACTCACATTCATGTTGTCCACATAGGGATGACTGCTCTCCTGCATCACGGGCTTGGGCAACTTGCCCAGACAGTGTCGGGAGGTGCACAGATCCTCCAGCTCGGTGATGCAGGTCTCCAGCAGCATGGCGGCAATTGCTGCATTGTTGCTCAACGAGATTAGAGTTTCCGCTATGGTCTGCGCCGTACTCGCCGCTCCACAGCGTCCACAAACGGCCAGCTTGAGCAGTTCGACGAGGCTCTTGGCCTCCGGCTCCTGCAGCAAAGCGCCAAAGTCATCAAGGCCATGTTGATGACTGTACTGCTGGAGCATCTCCTCCTGCTGTGTCATGGTGGCCGCCATCACGGACATGGCGCTGGCGGACATGCGGGAATGCGAGCCCGCCGACATTCCCGACATGGTCAGCGATCCCGTCAAGCTCTGAAAGGCGCTGAGCGGTGCGGCGGGCAGTGTGGAGGCAGTCACCGCAGTCACTGGCAGCAGTGGCAGCGTCTCCAACGTCTCGGCGGGACTGTGTTGCTCCGGCAGCAAGGCCACATCATTGGCATCAGCGGGTGCCTCGCCACCACCTTGAGCTATGGCCGCGGTTGTGGTCACTGCAGCTCCAGTTGCAGCTCCAGCTCCGCCAGTGCCCGCTCCACTTGTCAACTGCTCCTCCAGCTCCAGCTGTGCCCCCGTCGTCTGTCTGCTTGAGGTTTCCTTGTAGTTTACCTTACTGTGACTCGTCAGGGCAGCCACAATCAACTGTCTGGCCTGTAAAATGCCCATGGCTCTCAAAACATGTCCCAGCGCCGCCTGACGTGCTGCCGGCGTCTCCAGGGCCAAACTTTCGCTGAGACTCGCTAGTGAATTCGTTACGGCAACGGCAGCAGCACTCGCCGACGTCTTGCCATCGAGTTTGACTTCCTGCAAGCCACTTGGGGACTCCGCCTCGTAGATGCCCAGACTGCTGCCGCCCAAGGGATCTCTAGTCGAACCAAACGGCACCGGTCCACGCTTCTCTTCATCTGCACTGGCATTGGGCAGTCCCCAGGCCATGGAATGCGAACTGCCACAGGCCACACGATTCACAAAGACGGCATCCAGACCGATGACCAATGCGGGTTTCTTATTCACAAACGTATTCCCGCTACCCTGCTGGCCATGATCATTGTCACCCCAGGCGTAAACCTGTCCCGCATCCGTGACGGCCAGACAATGCAGAGCTCCGACTGCCACATGGATGACACGACGACCGCGAAGACCGGCAATGGGTTGCGGTTTCCTTACATGCTGATCACCGCCATGTCCCAGTCGATAGTAATCTCCCTTGCCCCAGGTCCAGACCTCGCCGGCACGGGTTAAGGCCAAGCTGAATTGAGCACCACATTCGATTTGCACCACACCAATGCCAGAGAGACGTTCAATCTCGTGTGGCGTGGCCGATCCCTCGCTGCCGCCACGTCCCAGCTTGCCAAAGTCGCCATCACCCCAACTAAAGACGGCGCCATCTTCGGTCAGGGCCAATGTCTGAGCGTCGCGACTTCCGCAGGCCACCTGGATGACACGACATCCGCTTAGTGCAGCTACCAGCTTGGGTTTCAGTTGTGTGGCATTGTCACCATGACCGAGACGTCCGTATTCACCCAATCCCCAGGTGTAGAGCTCCCCCTGGCTGCTGATCGCCGCCGAGTGTGACGAGCCGCAGGCAATGTCCCTGATCTTTTTGGCTCGCAGTGATTCCAGGAGTCGTGGTTTGTCCAACGTCGTCCGGTTGCCATGTCCCAGCTTCCCGTCCTCGCCCTCGCCCCAGCTAAAGACTTTCCCGTCGAGGGTCAAGGCCAGCGCATGCTTTCCACCCGAATGCACTGCTACCTTCTTGACCACATATTGATGGAGCACAGGCAGCTGATGTGGCAGTGGGACATTGTGGGTTACACCCAAGCCCAGACGTCCATTGGTGCCCTCGCCACAGGCATAGACCTTGCCATCCTGGCTCACCACGAACAGGCTCTTGGAGCCGCCGGCAATGTGTATGGGACGCAGGCGACTGATGGTCTGCGAGAAACTGGGCACCTTAACCTTGGAGCCCTTGAGTCCGCCCAGCTGCTCCTTGTCATTCAATCCCCAGACCATGACGGTGCACGGTAGCTCCTGTTCCGCTGTCCCTGGCAGCCCATCTTTCGAACTTGAAGCGCTTTCCAGTCCAGCTGAAGTGACGCCGTCTGCTCCCGCAGCTGCCACCGTTGTAGCTCCCGCTGCCGTGGCATATTCACAGGCCAGGAACTGGGCATTGGCCAGCATATGCTGTATATCCGGCTGTTGCCGTCGGCCGATGAACTCCAGGCCATGGACCTTGCACTGTATGCCATTATTCTGGCACTGCTTGATGACTATTTCAATCCAGGGATAATAACAGCTGGCCTGTTGCATCAAGAGCACGCGACTGGCGCCGGATGCTACTGGAATCCATGTGTATTCCTTCAGACTATCCACACACTCGCCCACCCGCACCTCCAGCAACGACGGCATATGCGAATGATCCTCAGGGCTAACCTTCAATGCCAGACTGTGAACCAGGACGCGATCGTGCAGCTCCAGCCGGATCCAATGACGACAGGGACCACCACTAGAGCAGCTCTGCCAGGCGAGTCCAGTGCCATCTAAAAGATGCTTCGCTGCCGTCTCATTGGAGCTAACACTCAGGGATCTGATGCAGCGCGACCAATCCTCGATCAGATCCAAACTTTGACCTTGGCTGGCATTCAATGGCATTGGCATTTGTTCCGTAGGCTTGGGAAACGGTTCCACCTCATTGATGTGTCCCTGCCAATTGGCATCATGCGGAAATTCCACCGTCAATTGTTTGCCCCTGATGACCGTCACCTGTCCATAGTCAGACTGCACGGATCTGGAGCCACCCAAGCGCAGCAGACGATTGCCAGCTCCATTCTGGCGCAATCTCACTCGGGCGCCCACAGTAATCGCCGGCGGGGGACGTGACAATAATTGGGATTGAGTTGATGCCTCCACAAGTTCCAGGTGGACAAAGCAAACCCAATAGGTACTGCCATGATTGCGCCAGTCCACCTGGACATTGAGATCATGCAATCCCTCGGTGTCCACAATGAGCACTGTGCCCATGTCGCCCTGCTTAATCTCCTCAAAGTCGCGGCAGCAACGCACCAGCATTCCAGGACGCACCAATCCTCGCACATACAAGGCATAATGATCAGCGGTCTGGAAATCCTTGCGCGTCTCAAACTTTAACTGCGATTGACCCTCGACGGTGTCCGAGCTGGAGCTGGAGGAGCTGCTGGCGGAGGAGGAGGAACTGGAGGTGGAGGAGCTGCTGCCACCCATTGTTTCCTTTTCAGTTTCTCCGGTCTCCAACTCCGGATTGGCCTCCTCCTCAATGGTATTGGCACACACATCCGGATGCTCCAATATCCATTGCACGATCTGCTCGGGCGTTGGCATCGCCTCCGCCTGCAGCGACAGCTGCTTCAGTGCCAATTCGACAGTGCCGCGCGTGAAACCCATTTCCATAATCTTGGATATTAATTGTGCATCGCTGGCTGGCAGCTTAATCTGTTTAATCTGTACCCGTTCCCGATCTTGCTGCTCCCTCTCCCTCTCCTTGGCCGGCTGCAGTGGCTCCTTGGCCGCCTGTAGATTGTAAACGGGAATGCCATGCACCATTGTCGGCTGTGCTGGACTCGCCAGCTGCACCAACTGCTCCTCCACTAGATCCTCGGCATTTGCAGTCAGTTGCTCGTACGCCTGACTCGCCAAGGATTGCACACAATTCAATGCCGCCGTCGACAGATCCTGATAACTATAACACGCCTTGACCGGCGACGGCTGAGTTGCTCGGAGCAGCAGGCATTGGATGAGCAGCTGCTGCTCTTGATTCGACTGGCTGCCGTTGCTGCTCGTGCTGCTGTTCAGAGAGCACACGAATATCAAGTAGATCACATTGAGACAAGTGCAGAGAAAGGAACATAGATAAATACATTGGAGGAACGTTAACTATAGAGCTAGATATTCTAGTGAGAATCTGATCCTCTTTGAGCCCAAAACGGGAAGAGCTAGAAGGCTTAATTTTTCACAAATGTAGAGAAAGAATGTTGAGATTCTTTCATCTACACAAATAAATAACTGACTGTCTCACTAACTCACTGAGAATCTGATCCTCGTGGAGACAAAAACGATAAGACCTAGGAGGCTACATTTATAACAAATGTATGTGAAGAAAGTTGAGATTCTTTCCCGTCTTTCATCTATATAAATAAATAACTTACTAACTAACCCAATGAGATCCTCGTGGAGCCAAAAACGGTAAGAGCTGGAAGGCTTAATTTATCACAAATGTTGAGTAAGAAAGTTGAGAATATTTCTCACCTTTCATCTATATAAATAAATTACTATAAATAATGTAGAGGAAGAAAGTTGAAAAAGTTCCTTTTCAAAAAAGTCGGCTTAAGCGCGAGCTTTTCTCGAGTCTGCACTTATTTTGTTAGCTCGCCTGAAATTGACACCTGTTCACTCTCGAGTGCTTGTGCGACTCTCTGGCGCCACTAGGCAATAGATAAAGGAGAGCGGACTGGAAACCAGTTTGAACAATTTAAGACTTATGTCTAGAGACATACCTGTTGCCATTGTTACTTGTATTGTTGGATTGGTCCTGTTCCTGATCCTGGTCTGGTTCCGTTTCCTCGTTGCCCTCGATGCTGTTGTAGCCGCCAGCGGGAGCCCGTTGCTTGAGGATCTTGCGCAGAGCAGCCTGATGCCTATAGAGCACTCCGTTTGTGTGGAGCACCGACAACTGCAGTTGCTGGCTTCGCAAGAGGCGGACATCAAGACGTCCCTCGGTGGAGGAGTTGAGAAGTTCCCAGCTGCCATTGCCCTGGATATTGCCAGGACCGTAGAGCAGCACGGTCCAGGCATTGAGGAGCATCTCATTCATGGGCAGACGCGTCAGACTGAAGACACTGTGATCCAACTGAGGCAGGACCGTGGACAGCGGCACCTTGACCAACCCCAGACCCGACGAGGAGGAGCTGCTTGGGCAACTGGGGGCGAGGAGGCAACGTCCCTTGTGCGTGAAGCTGGCAATGATCATATGGCTGCCCTCGTGGAAACAATGGAGTCCCACACGTGGACGCAAATCGTAGCCACCCATCGCACTGAGCACTCCAAGCACAAATCCATGCTCCGTGTCCAGCGGTGGCAACTGTGGTGACGACTCTCCCTGCAGCAATTCGGCGGCAACACAAAGTTTCTGTGCCATAAATGAATTGATCACCGCATTCCAATGTGGCAGCGTGTGAAGACGGCGAAGTAATGCCACCAGCTCCTCTGCCACACTCCCCGAATGGGAGGCAGTCAACAGGACACGCCCCTTGCCGCCCTCCTGCGGCTGCAGTGTCGCATCGCCCGGGCAATGGAGTGCAATTCTGCCGAGAGTGGCGAACAATTGACGCACCAAGGTTGCCATGCGCGGCTCCTGCTCCACGCCCCAGGAGCAGAGGATGCACTGCAGCAGGCGCAGACAATGCAGCTGCCGGTAGACGCCTCGCTCGCTGCCCGCCGGCTGCTCCAACAAGTTGAAGTAAAGCGACAGCCAATTGGGCGCACTCAGCTCCAGACAGAGACGCGGACAGTCGCCTGTGAAAATAAGATATTAAATCATTAGCATTAGATTTAACATTATTACTTATTTATTATAATCATTAGCATTAGCATTAGCATTAGCATTAGCATTAGCATTAGCATTAGCATTAGCATTAGCATTAGCATTAGCATTAGCATTAGCATTAGCATTAGCATTAGCATTAGCATTAGCATTAGCATTAGCATTAGCATTAGCATTAGCATTAGCATTAGCATTAGCATTAGCATTAGCATTAGCATTAGCATTAGCATTAGCATTAGCATTAGCATTAGCATTAGCATTAGCATTAGCATTAGCATTAGCATTAGCATTAGCATTAGCATTAGCATTAGCATTAGCATTAGCATTAGCATTAGCATCAATCTTAAAAACCGCACCTGCAATGGCACGTATAAAGCCAAGATTCAACCAGCCGAGACAGTGGACAACATTGGCCAGGGCAGGCTTGGGATCGAGCATGGCACGGAACATGCTGGTGACGCCACGCAGAGCGTGCTTGTCCAGCTGGGCACCATGGAGTCCGCTGCCCACGGCAAGGATCTGCAGCAATTTGGCAGCACAATGTCGCAGCAATTTGGAGGGATGCGATTCACTGCTTGGCGGTGGCTCCGATGTGCCCAACTCCTCACGCTCCGGTTCCGTGGGCGAGGCGACATTCAAGGCGCTGTCCGCCAACTGAAGATCATATTGTCCCTCCTTGCCCATGCGATAGGAGTTGGTGGCGCCAGTGTACCATTCAACACGGACCCAACTAAAAAAATATATGTAAATACCAAATTAATTATTTATCAGAACCATCAGAGCGACTTCAGTTACTCACCCATCCTCGCCGACCTCGCTGATGATGCGTCCCTCGCCAGGAGGATTGCCATCCTGGTCGCCCCATTTCCAGTCGCCGCCGCGGACGATGCGCGTGCCGATCTTCATGAGCTTGGCGAGATCGGGGCCGCTTAGTGGCGCCTTGCTAGACTTTTGCTTGAGCACACTGTCCTCGTAGAGGACACTCAGCTCGCAGCTGTTCCTTCGGCTGCCCGTCTCCGAGCCCGTCTGGGCCAAAAGGCCGAGCACAGTGCCAAGCAGACCCGAATTGATCAACAGACCCAGTTCATTGGCGCCCAATTCCTTGGCCAAGAGGCCAAAGACGCTGATGAGGAAACGGGCACGGGGCAAACGCTTGAGCAGCACATAAGTACTTAGATTACAACTATCCTTGCCGCGCGTGGGATTCTGTTGCTCCTGGTTGACCAGACGCCTCAATTCGCGCACCGCCCAGTCCAGAACTCTCGACTGTGCCAGGAGTAAATGCGTCTTTTGATAGGCACTAATCATATGCAGCTGACCGAGCACATGTTGTGGTGATGCTCCACTTGCCGCCGATTTCAAATGCAGCCCCAGATAACCGTTCAATAGACTATACTGTGTGGCGTCCAATAATCCCTGGAGTTCCAGCAATTGTTGCACTAGCTGCAAACCCGCCAGACGCAGCTGGTAGCGTTGCATTTGGCAGTACATGGCACGACGCACTGTCTCCACATCGCATGTGTCCTGCAGCGCAAAGTCCACAATGTCCTGCAGCAAGCTGACGTCCAATTCGTGATCCGTTTGCAGTTGTCGCTCATTGAGGCGTCGCATCAGCGATTCCTGCTGCTCATCCAATTGCTTTGGCTTTTGCTCCTCCTCCTGCTTTGGCTTCTTCTCCAGCTGTTGCTCCTCCTGCTGCTCCTGCTCATAGATTAGCAATTCCTGCTGCTGCTGTTGCTGCTGCTGCTGTATGCTCGCATTCAGCAGATCCTCCGGCTTGGCCAGCGGCTCCTGCTCCTTGGCTGCGCGCAAATCCTGCAGCAGACGTCGGACCAACAGCCGAAAACGTGGCAATCTCTGGAGGATCGGCAATCGACGCAATCCACGTTGCTGACCACTGATCGCCGGACGCACCTCGTAGAGCAGAAAGCGCAGACGTTCCAGCATCGGAGCACATACCTTGGATAATAATGGAAATTAAGTTAAACAAAGTAATTCCAATCCTTTATATAAATTAATTAATTAATAAATAAATGAACAAATAAATGAACAAATAAATGAACAAATAAATACATAAATTAATAAATTAATTAATAAATCAAAATAAAAAATAGACCTACCTCCTTGTAGCTGCGATTCAGCTGTTGACGCGTTCGGACCACCGACCACTTGGCCTGATGCACCGCCCGTATGATTTCGCCCAGCTGCTTGGGCAACTGTTCTCCTCCCTGCTGCTGCTGCTGCTGCTGTTGTTGTTGTTGTTGTTGTTGTTGTTGTTGTTGTTCCGCCTCCAAGGAGCACATGATTAATCCACCCAAGCACTGGTGACGCAACAGAACGGCGGTGAGGAGACGTTCCAGCTCCTGCACCGGATGCTCGGTGGCAAACTCCTGATGCCACATGAGATTGTGGGCCTTGCAGTAACGCTCAACGCGGGTTAACCATGTGGAGACCCAAGGATCTGTGAGACGCGCCTCGGCCAGGCCAGAGATGAAGCTATCCACACGATTCTC
Organism: Drosophila rellima; assembly: GCA_035043635.1. Taxonomy (NCBI): domain Eukaryota; kingdom Metazoa; phylum Arthropoda; class Insecta; order Diptera; family Drosophilidae; genus Drosophila; species Drosophila rellima. The sequence goes on from JAWNMV010000678.1 coordinate 2,751,975, forward strand.
GGCACGTCGTGTGGGTGGCATTGGTAATGGCGCCTCTGTGGGCGTATTGCCAGCCGTGCTGTGACTGCTCCTCGCCTCGCCCTTCTCCTCGTCAAATGGATTGCTGGGCTGGAGCAGCAGGAGGCCACCACTGAGCAACGTGGACTTGTCCAGCTGTCGACATTGCAATTCCGCCGGCTGCAGTCCAGGTCCACTGCACATCAGATTCGCCACGAGTCCCAGCAGCTGGGAGAGCACACACTCCGAACTGAAGTGGGTTAATCTCGTTGCAGCGGGAGTTGTGATCTGTAGGGGATTGAACAAATGAATCATTAGCAACTCTCTCTCTCTCTCTCTCTCTCTGTCCCTGTCCTCGCTGTCATCACCTTCTCCTCGTTGACGCCCTGGGCTGCCATGTACTTGCCCAGCTTGTGATGCTGCAGCAGCTGCTCCATCACACCCCGATGCGCCGCAGTGCTCAGCTCCACGCTCAGATCCTTGCCCAGGCCCAGTTCCAGCAGAGCACGCAAGTTATCCGACTCACAAC